>OX451736.1:1340067423-1340667423 GCA_948472305.1 Vicia faba
CCCAGTTGGTGGAGGATGCTTCATATGATAATGTTACCAAGTAGGTGGTAGTGTGCTTCATTAAGAATAATCTCATATGTCGATATGGTGTGCTGAGTAGAATTATCACCGACAATGGCTTAAATCTGAATAAACAAGATGATGATAGAACTTTGTGAAGAATTCAAGATTGTCCATCACAATTCATCTCCGTACAGGCCAAAGATGAATGGGGTTGTTGAAGATGCTAATAAGAATATCAAGAATATCATCCAGAAGATGGTTGTTACTTATAAAGATTGGCATGAAATGATCCCTTTTGGCTTTACATGGATATCGAACATTTGTCCGCACTTCAACAGGAGCAACCCCGTTCTCCCTTGTGTATGGAATGGAAGCAGTGCTCTCGGTCGAGGTTGAGATTTCCTCTTTATGTGTGATAATGGAAATCAAGTTCTCAGAGGCTGAATGGGTCCAAAACAGGTTTGACCAATTGAATTTGATTGAAGAGAAGAGAATGACGGCTTTGTGTCATGGGCAGTTATATTAGAAGAGAATGAATAAATCATTTGATAAGAAGGTCAAACCACGTGAATTTAGAGAAGGTGACCTTGTGCGCAGTAAGATCATGTCTTTTAACCCTAATTCTAGGGGCAAGTGTACTCCCAATTTTGAAGGCCCATTTGTTGTCAAGAAAGTCTTCTCTGGCGGTGCATTAATTCTTGAAACCATGGATGGTGAGGAGTTCCCACGTCCCATGAACGCTGATGCAATCAAGAAATACTTTGCCTAAAGAAATAAAAGAATAGCTCGCTAGTCGAAAACCTGGAAGGGTGGCTTAGGCAAAAAGGAGCGTCTCGGTAGGCCAAAAACCCAAAAGGGTAGTCTAGGCAAAATTAGAGACATAAACAGAATAAAATTTCTTGCTAAGTCGAAAACCTGAAAGGGCAACTTAGGCAAAAGTTAGGGACTTTCTTGGCAAGTAACTACATCAGACAAGACTTGATCATTGAAGTAACAATCTTCTTGAATCCTCACCATACTTCGACATAAGCTGCTGCTCAGGATTTCAAAGTTGTTAGAGAGAATAGTGGTCATTGTATTTCAATGTATCTTTTCCATTATATATTACCATTTTCTGAATTTTGTAATCATCCATGGAGTCTCACCATTCGCAGACTACCCACTCTATTAATAAAGTTTGAGTTTTTACCCAATTCTTTGTAATTCTTATTTTATTCTGCTTACAAAGACTTCATTTATTATTGATAGTAATTTTCAAAGCGAAAAGATTGAATAACAAAAATTGTTTTTCGAAAAGAATTTACAAATTACTTTTACTTTAGACTTTATGATTCAAGAGGAAAACAAAAGTGGTGATCCCCAGGAATGGGCGAACTCCAGTGATTTTGGGAAGTTTTGTTTTCCCCGGGAAGATTCTCTCAGGTTGTTTTTTACTGGTATGCATATGATTTTTGTGTTTCTCAGATAGTTAGAGATGGTATCAATTGATATATGGTGCGACATCGGGTTTGTGATCCCATTATCCCCAGTCAAGTCTTGGTTCATTTTTGATTTTGGGTTTGCATGGTCTAAAGCCTATATCCCAAACTTTCCCAATGAAGTCTTCACTTATATGACAAAGTTCCGTTCCTTATCTCTTTGTGTGCTGAGATGGAACTGATTTGCAAAATCGGGGTCGCCCTTTTTGTAGTGTGTGGCATTATTGTTGGTATTTATTTCCAAGTAACTAGACTAGGGTAGCATCTTTTCTAAGAAGTGTTGAGACATTTGCCAACTTTTTAGGTTTTCACCCGCCAAGTGTTGAGTTGTTTGATAAATCCCCATAAGTTTGACCTCTTGCTATAATGTTAACTTCTTTATTCTCCAAGAAGGCTATCCCAGTGCACTTTTGTTGGAATAAGTTATGATCTTCTTGTGTTTCTTAGATATTTAAAGATGATACCAATTGATGCGAGGCTCGGTGTTGGGTTATGATCCTGTTTTCCCAACCAAGTCTTGTTTCATTTGACCTTAGGGTCTGCATGATATGAAGACTCTATCCAAGATTCCTTAGTGAAGGCTTCACCCATTTAATAAAAGTCTTTTCTCCCCCGTGCATGCTGGTTTGACTCATTTGTGAAGCATCTCCTTTCGGTAGTACTTGCATTTTGTTTGATTGTTCGATAGTCAGGTAAGGGCAATGTTTTGTTAAGAAGTGTTGAAATGGTTATCAACTTTTTGGGTTTTCACCCGCCAAGTGTTGGGTTTGATTTAAAATCCCCATAAGTTTGATTTCTTGCTGTAATGTTTGACTTCTTAACTCCACAATTTGTTATCCCCGTGAGGTTTCATACTTTTTGCCCAGAGAAGTGGTGTAATAGTCACTCTCAATATTGAAGAATGTATCTTGGTTTCCCCTCGACAATATGGTGTTGTCCTCCCCAATAAAGTCAGCATGAGATCTCCAGTTGATATCTCGACGATGAGGAACTATCTCCCCCTAGTGAAGTCTGTATGATATTTCCCCAATGAAGTCAGCACGAGATCCTCATTTGATGTTTTGACGATGTGGTTTTCATTGCCTTATTGAGATCTGTATTGCAATCCCAAACAGAAGTATGAACTGTGAAACATTTGTTTTCCACATTGAAGTATGTGTGATATCCCCCGGTGAAGCTTGGAGGAGGATGTTATATCCCTGTACCTGTACTAATTTATTGATATGATGTGATTATTTTCGGACTATGTTCCTTCCCAGTGAAGTTAAACCGTGAAATAGGAATCTTTCTCCTCAGTTGGTGCTTACTTTCTTATGGAATTTTCATCTTGGATGTGATTTAGTTGAGTATTAATTGTACATGAGTTAGTTTTGTCTAGTTATTTCCAGTGTTACACGTCTGTTTTGTCAGCATATATATGATAACAATCATACATTCATACATACATCATGCATATTTGAATTTAGCAAATTATTGCTCATTGGTATTCATTAACTTTTTGTTAGCATATTACCCTGTGTTGCAGAGTTATGTTGTCTTCTCTCCAATAGAGTGTCAACCTTAAGCATAAAGTGTATATCCTTTCAATTTCCACACGAGCTATCCCTCGTGGAAGATTTTTTCTTTAGCCTTCCTATACAGATCTTTGTCTGGATGGATTGGATTTCCCTCTTAAGTTTATTCTCAAAGAATGTATTACGGTTGCCTGTTTCATTCCCATTTTATTTCTGGTTTGAATTTGTGATCCCCAACAGTATTATTACTTTGGATTCTATAAGCTTCGAGCCTGGTTTGAGAATGTGCATTTATTTTGCATGAGAAGACTTTATCTCCTCAACAGGGAGTATATTGGCATTTCCCCAGGAAGCCATATTTCTTTCCCCAGGAAACCATTTTTTCCCCAGGAAGCCATATTTATCTCTCCAGGAAGTCATTTTTTACAATCCTTCCCATAACAACAAGTAGCGAGTCTCTTTATTTGAGCAACTTGTACTTCCCTGTAAAGGTCGACATTACTTTTTTTGTTATCTTCTCTATGAGTGGATAGTTTACAGTTTGTTGTCAAATGACTCCAATGGATGGCAAGTATTTTCAATTTGACAGAGACAATTCGTTGAGAAATCTTTATAAGTGGTAGTCTCTTTATTTGAGACCGCTTATATATTACCCTTTCTAGGAGGATTTCCTTGGTTAAAGAAGAAGTTCAGACCCATTATGGATGAAACGCCATGATTTTGGGAAACTTGTTATTGTCAATACGTTCTTTTTTCTACCTTCAGTGAATGTTGGTGTTTCTCTCTCTCTCTCTCTCTCTCTCTCTCTCTCTCTCTCCTCTCTCTCTCTCTCCTCTCTCTCTCTCTCTCTCTCGCCTCTCTCTCTCTCTGCTCTCTCTCTCTCTCCTCTCTCTCTCTCTCTCTCTCTCTCTCTCTACCTTCAGTGAACATCGGTAGTTTCACCTTCAGTGAATGTTGGTGTCATTTTATCTACCTTCAGTGAACATCGGTAGTTTCACCTTCAGTGAACATTGGTTTCGTTTTTTCTACCTTCAGTGAATGTTGGTAGTTCACCTTCAGTGAACGATGGTGTCATCTTTTCTCTCTACCTTCAGTGAACGTTGATAGTTCACCTTTAGTGAATGTTGGTGATTTTTATTTTCTCTCCACCTTCAGTGAACGTTGGGTAGTTCACCTTAGTAAACATTGGTGTTATTATTCTCGCTCTCTACCTTGAGTGAACGTTGGTAGTTCACCTTCAGTGAACGTTGGTGTTATTGTTATGTTTTCTCTCTACCTTCAGTGAACATCGGTAGTCTTCACCTTCAGTGAATGTTGGTGTCATTTTTTCTACCTTCAGTGAATGTTGGTGTCATTTTTCTACCTTCAGTGAACGTTGGTAGTTCACCCTTCAGTGAACGTTGGTATTATGTTTTCTCTCTCTACCTTCAGTGAACATCGGTAGTTCACTTTCAGTGAATGTTGGTGTCATTTTTCTATCTTCAGTGAACGTCGGTAGTTTCACCTTTAGTGAATGTTGGTGTTATTATTTTCTTCCTACCTTCAGTGAACATCGAGATACCATCTTCAAATGCAAAATTGATCAAAAGAGATTTTGAAGTAGACATTATGGGCTTTCCAAAAAGTCAATAAAAGCCACTTTTTTCCAAGACCTCTAACATCAAGATAACATCTTCAAATGCAAAATTGATCAAAAGAGATTTTGAAGTAAACATTATGGGATTTCCAAAAAGTCAGAGATCATCATCATGAGATGAAAATTGAGCAAGTTATGACTTACCCAAGTTAGGAAAATTTGGGAAATTTCAAGAAATATGCATTGAGCAAAGTTGAGCTTTTAAGGCAATGGCTCTTTTTTTGGACTTCAAACATCTTCCTAATATCATAGAGGACCCCTAAAACCATTTTTGCATATTCTTGATTTTATTTGCATTTTATATTAATTTTATTTAATTAAAAATCAAATAAATCAAGGTTAGTGCAAAATATATGGGCCATTATCATTTAGGCTTGGTTTGATACATGGAGAGGCCCCCCAAATTTCGTGTGAAGCAAGGCCAACATGTCTACATGCAAAATTCAAAAATGGACAAAATCCCATAACTTTGGCCAAGGTTACATATTGGTATTCATGGCATTCAAATGTTTGTCTATGGTTGTTACAAACTTGTTTTTTCGTGTCTCCTCATCCCTCTCTATATAAACAAACACCCAGCAGGCATCAGAGCACGCATACATAGCCTGGGGAACCCTTGAAAGTTTTTCAAAAAACCACCAAAATTGTCAAATTCGAATTTCAATCTCCATCCTGTTTTAGTCCCAAACAAAGATCAAAACACACTCCTGGAAGTCCCCCCTGAAGCATTTGAAACCATTACTAAGTTTTGAAACATTGCCAACGCATCAACCAATTCGCACGGTTTGTATTTTTTTCAATCTCATTCTGCTTGATTCATGTAACATAAATGCGTTTTGATCATACATTACTGATTATTGAAGTGTTTGCAAGCTTTTTGCATAGTTGGATTGAAGTTTGAGTGCAGGTATAACAGGTTGCCATGGTTAGGGTTTGAACCTCTAAATTGGGATTTTCACAATGGCTAAAATTAGCCCAAATTAAGGACGCTATCTTACTCAGGAGGTTGAGAGCAATCAACCCATGGTCTTAGAATTCATTTTTGTTGCGTATTGTAAGTTATACAAATTGCAGGTGCTATAATGACAAGTGAAAAACTGTCACTATAGGTGTTTGATCTAAGACGACGGAGGAATGAAGAAGACAAAGCGTGGCATTGTCCCATTGGCCCATTCAAATAGAGTGCACGTTTTTTTTATTATAATATATCTGACCATTTTTCTTATATTATATTATTATTCTATTTTATGTAACGAATGGTAAGGCTACTCAGTTGGTGAGGAGGCATGTGGTATAAGGGAAAAGACCTGGGTTCGAGTCCAAGGTCCAGCATTTTATTTTTCTCACAATTGTTTCATACAGATTCAGTACTTGTTAGCCATGCCAGTCCATCATATGCCTCATGTTACCGTTGTTTTTGGTAAGCAACCGCTAATCTCCAAAAAGGAAAGTTCTTTTTGGGTTTACTTACGGGATCGATCAGATTAATCGCAGAACATATGCTAATTTTTATGTAAGATGGATAAGCAGGAAGAACGCACGTTCGAACCAGAGAAAAGATGTTTAAGATTTAGGAAAAAGTAGGCAGAAATGTAGAAATGCAAGTAAAAGAAGTAAAAAAGATAACTTTGCAAGATAATAGTAAAGTAATGTAAAAGACTTTCATTAATGAAAAGAGGTGTTTCCAACGTACATTTCTCAGTTTTATCCTTTCTCACGCAGCATTTACTGGACAATGTTTGAGTGACTTAGTACAATAGGTTAAACACCCTTGAAAACTACACAAGTTTCTTAATTTATACTAAAATAAGTAACCGTCGAGATATCATTCTGCGCTAAGGATGAAGACAAGTGTCTTCTGCATGTCCCTCGACCTATGGCTTTCAGCCACGTTGCTTCTTCTTAGACACTGGCGAAACTGCCTTTCCCTCCATTAATTCAAAATTCAAATAATCCTCGTATCATGTGTCAAAGCGAGGATACTTTCTCTCAGTCGAGGGACATAAGTCCTCTTCAGTCGAAATAACCTGAAAGTGAGCCCTGGTCGAAGGCTCAAATATAACTTAGATATTTTTCCTAAGTTATTTCATACGTTGAACATTCTTCTTGACGTGGTTCATTCCAGTTTTTGGTCTAAAAGACCAAATATAGTAAGTGTCGAATTTGGGGAGCCAACAAATTGCCCCCCAAGAATGTCTATTCGATGCTCAAAGAAATAGCCATTTTTTTTATCTTCCCATTTGACACCTGTCTTCCCAGTTGTCCACAAGGTCTTGACGTGTGCTTTTCGTCTTCCAACAGCTTATGCTTTTGATAAAACCATCATACTCTTTCTCTTAGATGTCTCTTCTAACTGCCGTTACCACGCTTGCCATGATGACCATATTCCTATAACCTAGGTAAGCATGTCAAAACGTTTCCCAATGCCTGCACGGTAATCGTTTCACACTTCGCCACGTGCCCCACTATCTACGAAACATTAAATGGCCTTGACGAGACATATCCCTCTTCTGAAGGCTATAAATACCTCTGAACCTTTCTATTTGGAACTTTTACCATTTCCAGCATTTCCAAATCTCTTGCTTTCAAACACTTTGTACTGTCAAATTCGTTTTCTCCCAAACCTTCAACAATGGCCTTTCTCTCCAATGCACCAAACAATCTTCAACCTAAAAACGCTGATGATGTCCAAAACCCACCAGAGGTCTTTTCCACTAACCCTTCTCCTTCCTCGATTGACTAACTTCTAATCAAAATACAAAAATATTTGTCTTTTTCTTTGTATATTTGTGTTTTGTAGGTACCGAGTCAAAGCATCTGACAAATAAGGTTTTCCGGTATTATTTCCCTAAAATCTCTATTTGCAAAGAAAAAAAATTAAAAAATTTCATTTTCTCACTGTACAATTGATTGCTCTTAGAGTGCAATCGATTGCACAAAGTGAATTTTGTGCAATTTTTGAAAAAAGAACAGGGTGCAATTGATTGCTCCCAAAGTGCAATCGTTGCACAAAGTGAAATTTTGGGGGGAAAATCAGCAATTTCAAGCTTGTAATTCTTTTGGCTCCAATTTTTCTTCATTTTTTGAAAGATATATCATTAATTAAAATTTTGGCTCCAATTTTTCTTCATTTTTTTTGAAAGATATATCATTAATTCAAATTTTGGCTCCAATTTCTCTTCATTTTTGAAAGATATATCATTAATTCAAATGTTGCTCCAAGAATCAACTACCAACCTAATTTCATTTCCCAAACCAAACTCTAAACCACCACTACTCCCAAGCCTAAACTCTAAACCACCACTAATCCAAAGCCTAAAATCTATAAATAGAGCATTCATTTCATTCAAATCTCAAGCTTTTGATAGCCAAATTCACTTTGCTAAAAATCTCTCAATTCTCTACATCCAAGCTTGGGAAATTGATTCTTGGGGCTGAATTGGAGCAAATTCTTGAAGTTGTTTTGATAATTCTCTAGATCTACCTTTGGTAAGTTGGATTCTTCATCTTTCACAATGTGATCTCTTATTGATCTTTGGATTTGATTCACTGAGCATTGTTTTGTGATTCCATTGGTGCTATTTTCTCATAATTTGATGGAATTTTCGTGCTCAATTAAATTCATGATCATAAGTGTTTGATGGAAAGTTTGAACAAGAATTTGGTCTTTTAAAAATGCTGATTTTCTGTTTTTCACAGAGTGCAATCGATTGCTGCCAAAGCGCAATCGATTGTCACAAAATGAATTCACTTTTTTTTTTGAAAAAAAGGACGGATGCAATCTATGCTTCCAGAGTGCAATCGATTGTAACAGAGCCAAAATGTGTTTTCTGCCTTGTTTTGGGGTTGTTTTGATCCATCTCTCTTTTTCTACTCACTCCTTTTGATTGTTGATTTGGATTGTAGTTTTAAATGTCCAATTTCTCTTTAAATTTAATGGACTTTAGGTGTAGATGAAGTTGGATAAATATTCATTAATTCAAATCTACCTAAGAGTGAATTATTTAATTCATTTTTTGTGATTTAGATTAATGATATGTTTAGTACTTTAATCCATCTAGATGAGTGATTAAATTTAATGATGAAAGAAATTTGAGGTAGTGATCCAAATTAGCTTATCATTCCCCTCCCTCTTCATCTTATCCCTTTTTTTATTTGTGCTACATGTTAAGGGATAATTATCTCTATATCATTTATCCAAACATGAAGTACATAGATTGCTATTGACCGGCCTCAAAATAGGTGCGACTTCTACATAAGTCCACTTACGATTGCTTAAAATAGCGCTAAATTTTGTCCCAATTTGAGAAAATGATCATTTGTGGCCCAAACATATGTTTGCAAGCCCAAGTATGTTAATTTGAACCCTTTGATCCAATAACCTTGAGATTCATTGTTATGAGGCTTTGGTTCTACCAATCCTCCAATGGATCTTCATCAATTATGGTCAATGCGGATCACTTAAACATCATTGATCATTAAATGTTACCTTGAGGATTCTTAAATGGATGATATATTTGACAAAAAGCAAATGCAACTTGTTGTTGAGAGGCTTTGGTTCTACCAATCCTCTAATGAGTTCCAAATACAAGTTTTAATATGGTCATCCAACTAACCATTAACTTCTAACAATTGAATTTATTTTATGCTTTTACTTTATGCATCATTTACCTTAACATTTACATTTCATGCTATTTTCATCTTTGCTCACTTGAGCATTTACTTTTATGTCATTTTTATTTTGCTCACTTGAGCTTTTATTTTCCTTTTAAAGATACTCAATAATCAACATGAACCATAAAAAACATTAATGATACTTGGACTATTTGGTTACTATCCTTGGTGTTGTACCCCAAAATTTTCCCTCCCATTTCTCATTGATTTCTCACCACAAAGCCTTTGAAGCTCAAGATCCAGTTAGGGTTTCATCTGCTCAAGACCTATCCTTGCATTGTGGACTCAAAATTAGGGTTTGTGTTTGCACAAAGAGATTTTGACCTAAAATGCCTAAGATGACTTTCATGCCTCATATTGGACTCCCAAGTTTACCCATATCAAGTTTCAAGTCCTGATTCCAAGTTTTGCCCAGTCAATTGGACAGTTGACCTAAAAATCAACTGTATTGGGGAAAAAGTCAACTGTGGCCAATTGACAGTCAAACCTCATGAAAATTGACCCACATCAACATATTGGACTCACATGAACCATTTTATCAAGTTTGGATCACAATTCTCCAAGAAATTTGATCAGATCACCAAAAGGGCAAAATGGTCATTTTTAGGGTTTTGACTGCACAAAGGCAATTTTTGACTGTTTGACCTAGCCAATGGCAAACCAAGCTCACACATGGACTTAAGGACCCCATGGAATTATCTTGACATGATCAACAAGCTCAAAAGATCCCAAATACACAAGATTGACAGTTGAATTTCCCAGTCAATTGATCAATTTTGACTGTATACTGAAAAGTCAAACTTTGACTTTTTGGTCAAAATCAAGAGTCAAGATTCATTTTTCATCAAAACATGCCAAATCATGAAACTTGTTCACCAAGAAATCACAAAATGCAAATTAGGGTTAGAAATGGAATTTTTCATAACTTAGAATTTTTCTAAGTTATGAAAAACCCTAATTTTTTCCCAACTTTGCCCCACTTTTTCACCATGATCCATTTGGATTCAAACAAAATTCCAAACATGAAAGTTGTAGCTTGTTGCATAATCTACAACTTTGATTCACAAAGTTTTCTCATTTGAAGCTTGTATCTCAAGTTACAATTTTTTGAATAAGGGCACTAAACCATTTTTAACTTAGTGAAATTTTAACCTATTTTGACAAGGTTTTCTACCCCACTTCAAGGCCATTTTACATACACTTCCACTTGGAATTTCAATTTGCATTTCAAAGATGGATTGTAGTACACATTCCAAGCTTTCCAAAATGTCCAAGAACTTCTCAAACAACCTCATGGTTAGAGAGAATCGAATTTCACAATATAGCAAAAAAAAACACTTTGTTCATGACCAAGTTCCATGCCCATAACTTTGCAATTTGAACTCAGCATGCTTTAGGTTAGATTACAGGTCCTTAAACCAAGTTACACTCCATAATTTAATGCATATTCATTGTGTTAAGGTGTTGTTCTATGAGTTTGGACATTGTATGCAAGATTAATCCCAAATTAGATAAAGTGAACTATCCATTTTTGCTAAAATTCACTTTATGTCAATTTAGAAATCCAACAAGTACATTGCAAATCTGAATGGCACAAGTTTATGAGCATAACACACTGATCAAGGAGGGATTATGCAGCACATTAGGGGCCCTCTACATGCCTAGAAACGCAAGTTGCATTTTGTTGCTTAAGTGTGAAGAAAAGTTCCATAACTCACAACAACTCTCATCTCAGTATTAGAACACAAGAACAAACTTATCAAACACACTCAAGACAACATAACCAAGCTAATACACGACCCTTGCACCTCAAAAACACCCTCCATCTCAGAATCATCCTCAAACTGCAAAAACAGAGTTGCCTCTGCAGTTTGAGTGCCAACTCCCATTTCTCTCGAGCATTCTTGCCAAAACCTGTTCCTCTACCTTCCTTACAACCTATGCAAACTATCCAGAAGCTAAGACACAACCTGTAACACCTCTAAGCCACTTCACCATTTTTGTTTTTCTATTTTGCAGTTGAAGTTCTCTAGCTTGATTCAGAAGCTCTCAAGACAAAGTAAGCATTGAAACAGCATCCCTGGACCTCAAGGAAGCTTTTCCAATCATCACCTTGCACTGAAGGTTCCTACATCTCTAGATAGAAGTTCAACTGAATAGGTAAAATTTTGAATTCGTATCTCTCTTATTATGCATCATTAGTCTTAAGTTTGTGAAGAAATAATGTCATACTCATGCCACTGAACATGTCCATGTCTTTACTTTTCATTTCTTTTGCCTGAGTAGAGAGAATTTGGAGTTTGAAAATGACAGAAAAACTAGGTTAGGATTTGGGGGAGGAGAAATTCTCCTTCATCTTAGAGAGTTAGGTCAAGTTCTATACATGGTTAGAATCGTCTCTTCATGCTGAACATTTTTTATGTTATGAGTTTTTGTTAAAAAGCCAGGAATCAGGAGTTAGCAGCTGGAGTACAGGGCGCGCGTTTTTGAATGTTGTTGAACAAAGGTTGAAGATGAAGCCACATGGGCTGGGCCTGTGTGGTATTTTCTTTTTACACCCTATTTCCATTTTCTTACCCCCCAAGCCCATTTGCTCCATTTTTCATGATTTTTGACTTTTTCTTTTCTTATTTGACTCATTTATTTTTTCTCAGCATATTAAAATTTTGAAAATATTTTTCTCATCATTTTTTGATTTTATTTGATTTTTATTTGATTTTCTTTTGTTTATACATAAATAAATACATATTATTATTTAGGATAAATAGAAAAATATGTAAAAACACTTCTATTTTTATTTTTATTTTATATTACCCTCTGAAAATATTTTATATAAAAAATACTATTTTCTAAAAAATTAATTATTATTATTATTTATATATATAGTACATATTTAAAATAATATAAATATACATATATATATATTAATGCATTTAGAGTAAAAACACCAAAAAAAATGTACATATTTTATTTTTTAATGTTTAATACTAAAAATGCCTTTTATACAAATATATCATATTTTATTTTATTTTTGTATGTAAATAATGAATATTGTATGAATTAATTAATTAATATACATTTTGATTAAAATTAGGGTTTTTACCCTAAATTTGAAAATACCTCAAAATAATACCCTTTTATTTTCTTTATTTTATTTTACATAAATAATACCCTTTTTTACATATACATAAAAATTCCTTTTATATTTTGCATATTTATCTCAATTTCCATTTAATTATGCAATTATTTATCTTGTAAATATTCCTAAAAATGATGTAATAGCTTAGATTTAAATTCTTGCCCAAATAAACCCC
Organism: Vicia faba; assembly: GCA_948472305.1. Lineage (NCBI taxonomy): Eukaryota > Viridiplantae > Streptophyta > Magnoliopsida > Fabales > Fabaceae > Vicia > Vicia faba. The sequence continues at coordinate 1,340,080,043 of OX451736.1, forward strand.
ATTTGAAACATTGTACCCCATCCCCATATTATTGTGATGTAATAGCGTAGGAATTTAAATTTTGCACTTTTAATGCTTTCTAAACATACTATGCTAGAATTAGGGTTTTGTATGCGAATAAAAATGAACAAAAATAGTTGGACCTAATACAAGATAAATGAGCATGAAAATAAACAACACATCTCACACTTGCACCCCCTAGGGTATTCCACTTTGTTGCCTTTCAAAAATGGGCCATATTGCATGTTGAATTTCTTTGGGTAAAACAAACAATCAAATGATCATAGTCCCTCAAAATGTTGCCTAAATAAAATGATCAAGTCCCTTTTAAAGAAAATTGCCCAAAGACATTTAACACTATTGCAACTATGGTCTAAACGATGACCCGCGCCCGTCCCTTTCATCTCCTAAGACAAGATTGTCCACCAAATGCAATGGTGGAACAAAATTATCAAAAGGCTTAAAACATGACAAAAATCTTTGAGAAAATTTTAGGGTAGATGAACTCTTAAGTACTTGTCAACTTTCCAAGAAAAACACTTGCCTTATTTCAAAAACCCGCTTCACAAACACTTTCAAAATCAACTTTTCAAACCCTTGAAACATCTTTTCAAAAAGACAAACACCTTTTGTAAAACATTCGAGTAAAGAATTGTTACAAGGGTAGCCTATGCAAGGCATCTTTTTCAAAACCTTTTCAAAGCCACACGCAAAGCACCATTTCAAACAATTGAAAACTAAGGCAAGTTGATCTAAGCAAGTATCTAAGAGCCCATGGATAACCATGGATAGAAGGGGTGCTAATACCTTCCCCTTCTATAATCTACTCCCCGAACCCAAGAAAAAAAATCTCAAAGGTTTTTGCTGTGCTTTTTAAACCTTTCCTTAGGATAAAATAAAAAGTCGGTGGCGACTCTTGCTCAACCGAAACATTTGCGAAAACAAACGCAAAACCCTAGTCAGTTCTCCCACCGTATCACAGAACTGGCGACTCTGCTGGAGACTTATTTAAAAGTGGAGTGACCTTAGGGCTTAGATCACCCTCTTGCATGACTAATTGTTTGATTTGCTTGCTTTATACTTTGGCTCTATTGTTTGGGTTTACAATCCTCCACCCGGATTTTGGGAAACATTCATAGATAGCAATACGTTGTGGAAACTGTGCGGGGTATACCGACACGGTCTAAGCAATAGCTATATTAGTGCGACATATTTGTGAGTACCGGTAACCCTTGAGTTCAATCAAGGAGAGTACGGGGCCGCTGAGTGATGTCACTAAGCACTAATGACCTAGAACCTTACTTGACCATCTTGGCCTTTTATTAGGGGTAGTGAGATGACCGGCTTTGGTGAAGTCCAAAGTTGGTAGATACTCGATACTACACTCATTGAGGGTTGTTTTCTTGGAATATTTTGGTCGCTAGTTAAGTGGCTAAACCAAAACAATGGACAATGAAAACAATCCAGTGATATTGAGCTCCTTAGAACCCGGTTACTATTTATAGGACAGGTTTTTAAGGCAACTACACTCAAGAGGGTACTTACCTATGAAACCCCATGCAAGCCTGAAATTAGGGTTTGGTATGATTTGCTTGTACATATGTTTTGTGCATACATCATAAACATCATAAAACATCATATGCATTCACTAACCATTTCAAGGGTTTTGGATCTTCAACTTTATTCTTGTTTTGTAGGACATGGAAATTCCTCGCAGAAACACCATTCAAGTCAACCTTGTGAGAATCTCTCCTCAACTCAAGGAGATCACTTCAAGAATTCCAGAAAATTCATCCTTCAGTGAAAGACATGGTAGACTGCTCAGCCTAGTCAACACCAACATTGAAGAAGACATGATGAAAGTGCTATTCCAGTTCTTTGACCCTCTTCACCACTGCTTCACTTTCCCTGATTATCAGTTGGTGCCCACTTTGGAGGATTTTTCTCAACTCCTGAGAATTCCTATCCTTAATCAACTACCCTTCAACGGTACGGAGAAGGAACCAAAGCCTGAAGATGTTGCTCGAGCACTACATCTACAACCATCTGAAATCAAGGGGCATTGGGAAACTAGAAGTGGCGTCAAAGGATTCTTAGCAAAATTCTTGTTTGAGAAGGCACAAGAATGTTGGAACTCATTGGACCTACAAGCCTTTGAAGAGATTGTGGCACTCCTTATCTATGGGTTGGTCTTGTTCCCAAATCCTGACCAATTGGTAGATGTCAACGCCGTCAAAATCTTCTTGTCCAGAAATCCAATACCAACATTGCTTGGGGACATCCTTCACTCATTTTACACACGAACAATGAGAAAGAGGGGTGTTCTCATGTGCTGTACTCCTATCCTCGCAAGGTGGTTTATTTCGCACCTTCCACAATCTGTCTTGAAGAATGACCAAGGTACAAGGTGGTCCCAACGATTGATGACTCTCACTCATTCTGATGTGCATTGGTGTTCTCGGTCCAGAGAAAATGTCATCATCGTCGATCGTTGCGGAGAATTTCCTAATGTTCCTTTATTTGGAATTAGAGGAGGTATCACCTACAACCCTTGCCTAGCTTTGAGGCAATTTGGATATGCACGGAGGGATGGCCCTCATGACATGTTGATTCCTAGCCTAGTTTTCGACTTCGACAACGATGCGCAAGGACTTCGCCAAAGATTCATCAGAGCTTGGGGAAAACTCAACAAGGTTGATAGCAAGACTCTGGGACACAAGAACTCCATCCCTCTTGAGCCCTATCTCAAGTGGGTACGAGCCCGATCCCAAAGTCTAATGATGCCTTATCCTCACGTACTCCCAGTGATTAAAGAGCCCGTCAATGAAGGAGAGGTTCCCTACACCATCCTGCATCCAGACATGCCTACATCGTGGGAGGAAATGCAGAAAAGTTGGATTCAGCTCAAGGAGGAACGGAACACTTTTGAAGCTAGCTACTACGCCAGTGAAAAGAAGGTTCTAGAGCTTACCCGCCGACTCCACGAGCAAGAGGCCCTCAACACCTACATCGCACCGAAGAGGATGCGCAATGTCTTTCTGCCTTGAGAAGTTTATTTTGTAACATTTGGCCCATGGGGCATTTATGTACTAACAAATTTCTTCTTATTAATATGACGTGCGTTCTTCTTTGTCTGAAACAACTTTGAATGTCCTAAATCCTTTAATGCATTGCATACATCAGCATACCATTCATCATGTGCATAAGCAGGTCTCACTCCAGGTTTCCTTATCTATCTGCTGTTTATTTCAGTAGGATGGATCTCGAGCAAACAGTCAAAGACCTACAAGCCCAGAATGCACAGTTCCAGCAACTCTTGATGACCTTGGTCAAGAGTCAAGAGGATATCAAGGCTCATATGGAGAATAAGGACCCAGTGAAGAAGAAAAAGAGGGTCGGAGTGGCTACTTTGGGGAGAAGATTTGACAGAGAAGCTCGGAGGGTGCTTGAATTTCCTCCTACTTCTGATGAAGGGACTAGTAAAAGAGATCGAGTTGTGGTGTCTTCCGAGTCTGATGCAGAGGAGGAAGAGGTTGAAGAGGATGAAGATTATTCTGACCAGCAGTATCCTCCAGCTGATGACAAATATAAGGGTTTAGAAGACAGATTGGCTGCCATGGAATTGCAAAGGGTACCAGGTTTGGATTTTGAAGACATGGGCTTGTTCGCCGGAATTGTGATTCCCCCAAAGTTCAAAGTGCCAGTGTTTGTGAGGTACGACGGGCTATCCTGTCCCAAAATGCATCTCAGGTCCTATGTGAGAAAGATTCAACCCTATACGGCAGATAAAAATCTCTGGATTCACTTCTTTCAAGACAGCCTGTCGGGAGCCCAGTTGGAATGGTTTTATCAGTTAGAAGGAACCAGTGTCAGAAATTGGGAAGATTTGGCCACCGCTTTCTATAAACAATACCAGTATAATTCTGATCTTGCTCCTACCCGTACCCAACTTCAGGGTATGTCACTAGGAACAAGTGAGGGATTCAAGGAATATGCACAAAAATGGAGGGATTTGGCTGGCAGGGTGCAGCCTCCTTTAACCGATCGTGAGCTCGTTGATATGTTTCTTGGGACCCTATCTGGGCCATTTTTCAATCATCTAATTGGTAACTCTTCCGCGGGGCTTACCGATTTGATCTTAACAGGCGAAAGAATAGAAGCTGGCATCAAGTCAGGAAAGATTCAGAAGGGTGTTGCTGCAAGTGTTGAGAAGAAGCCTTTTAAGAAGGAGACAGCTATGGTATATTCTCAAAGAAGAGCAGGGAAGATGGAGCGTCGGCCAACTGTGGGGGCCGTAATGATTCAAAACACTCCAAGTGAGCAGCCTCGCTACAACCAATCCAGACCAAATCAGCAACGGGTGGAAAGGCCACAACGGCAGTTCACCCGTATTAATATGACTCCAGCGCAGGTGCTTCCCCATCTGTTGAAATTGAATCTTGCCACTATCAAGGAGGCGCCAAAGAATGTAAATACCTCCTCTCCGCATTATCATGCCAATGCTAAGTGCGCCTATCATTCAGACAGTGTTGGACACGACACCAATGATTGTTGGGCACTCAAGCATAAGATCCAGGACCTGATAGAGGCTAAGGAGGTAGAGTTTGACGCTCCAGAAAAACCCAATGTGATATCTGCACCTATGCCGAAGCACGGTCGGAATGTCAATGCCATTGAAGAGGATCTGTATGTTGCTGACGTTAGTGATCTGACTACTCCGCTGCTAACCATTAAGTTGAATTTGTTAAGGGCCGGGATCTTCCCGGGATGTAAAGAAGACTGATACTGTTGCCACTCTTTGCCGTTTGATTGTCCGCTGTTAAAGAAAGGCATCCAAGGCCTCATGGATAGCCGACAAATTTTGTTCGAAAAAGTTCCTGCTGTTCCAGTTCATGTTAAAAATGTCTCAATCATAACCATTCACGCCAATCTTTCCAAGGCCGTCAAAAAGCCTGTTAAGATTACACCAGCTGCAAAGTCTATACCTTTGAAGATAACAATACCGGGGCCTATTCCCTATGTTTCTGAGAAGTCGATACCTTGGAACTATGGTGGTGACATCTATTACCATGGTATCAAGCAAGTTGAAATAATCGAAGAAAATTCAGATGATGAAGAAGCCAGCATTAGTAACATTGCGGGCACCAGCAAAATCACCAGGAGCGGGAGAATATTTTCTCCAGAGATTGCTCCTCCAAGAGCAGTCTTTGGACCCTCATCAGCTAAAGAAGTCATCCCTGCACCAGTAAAACTCTCCGCTAGAACTCCTTTGGTTGAGGAAATCGTCGTTCCTAGTGCTGCCTCTCCTACCATTGCTGATAAAGGAAAGGGAATACAAGATGAGCCCGTCAGGACGAGGGTTCAGCCCTTGGTGATCCCGGAAGCCTACAAGAAAGAAATGGACGAGATTTTAAGGATAATCAAGAGAAGTGATTACGATGTGGTGGAACAGTTGGGGCAAACCCCCTCCAAGATCTCCATGCTTGCACTGTTGCTTTGCTCAGAAGCGCACGCTCAAGCTTTGATTAAGTTTCTGAAGGCAGCTCATGTGCCCCAAGAGACCTTTGCAGATCAATTTCAACATTGCGTGGCTAGCCTGACTGCAGACAATGGATTAGGTTTTTCTGATGCCGACCTGACCCCTAAAGGCCGAAATCACAATGATGCTTTGCATAATTCAATCGAATGCCGCGGAACCACCCTTGCACATGTTTTGGTTGATACCGGGTCATCGCTGAATGTTTTTCCTAAAAAGGACTTGGACCGGCTAGATTGCGAAGGGTTGGAGTTGAAGCCTAGTGATATTGTCGTCAGAGCTTTCGATGGGTCGAAAAGAATGGTCCATGGAGAAGTTGAAATTCCTGTCAAGATAGGTACTTAGGTGTTTAAATCCACTTTCTATGTAATGGACATCCGTCCATCATACTACTGCCTGCTGGGTAGACCTTGGATACACCATGCTGGGGCAGTCACCTCCTCCTTGCATCAGATGCTGAAGTATCCTGTAAAGGTAAAGATCATTACTGTCCACGGCGAAGAAGAGTACATGATTAGCCATTTAAATTCTTTCCGATATGTGGAGGTTGAAGGAGAGTTCATTGAGACACCGTTTCAACATTTCGAAGAAGTGTTTCCTGAGGTAGCAGTGGCGAAGTTAGCAGCTGAGACACCAAGACAGATGGCCAGGATGACATCTCTGGAGGATGCAAGGGCTGCAGTTAAAGAAGGGAAGAATTCAGCGTGGGGGCAGTTACCCGATTTTCCGCATAAAACTGATAAGTTTGGATTAGGTTTCACCGCCGCTGGCCAGAAAGCCATGCGCCAGTCAAAGATTGAAAGAGCACCGATCAAAATTTCTCCTTACCGAATCAACGCCCTGGAAGATGAAGACAAGGAAAGCAACTTTGAAGAATGGATTCATCTAACGGTCAAAGGAGGATTGAGCAATTGGGAGGCTAAAGACTTTGTCCCCATCACTTTTATTCATCAGTAATTTATCTGTTAAACATTTCCTATTTGGTCTGTAATATTTTATTTTCAAACAATCCGTACACTATCTTTTCACCTCCTGCCTTGCCCGGGGTATGTAGGTCCACTTGTAAGGGTTTTGACTATTTTTCATATCCATATGCCATGTTTAACGATTCATTGGACGTTTTTCATTTGATAAACTGCTTATGCTCATTTTCTTTTCTTTTTGCATTTTCGTTTAAGGATGGCTATCCCTTACACACACCCACACTCACCAATGCAGGTACCCATCCACTCCGGATTCCATGGGTGACTACTCTGCTGTATCTTTCGATAACTCTGAAGATCTGGTCAATCTAGCCGAGTATGAAGATGATGAAGGTTGTGAAGTACCCGGGGAACTAGCCAGACTCCTGCAACAAGAGGAAAGGGCCATCTTACCGCATGAAGAGCCATTGGACATTATTAACTTGGGAACCGAGGAGGACCGGAAGGAGGTACAAGTAGGTGCCAATCTGGAACCAAAAGTCAAGGAGCGCCTAGTACAGTTGTTAAATGAGTATGTTGAGATCTTCGCTTGGTCCTATGAAGACATGTCGGGTCTAGACACAGACATCGTGGTTCACCGTCTCCCCACAAGAGAGGATTGTCCACCTATCAAGCAAAAAGTTCACCGAATGAGGCCTGACATGTCCGAAAAAATCAAAGCAGAAGTAATGAAGCAATTCGATGCTGGCTTCCTGGCTGTTACGTCCTATCCTCAATGGGTCGCTAACATTGTACCAGTACCTAAGAAAGATGGCAAAGTCAGAATGTGTGTGGACTACCGGGATTTGAATAGGGCCAGCCCTAAAGATGATTTCCCGCTACCTCATATTGACATCTTGATCGACAATACAGCTCAGCATAAGGTGTTTTCCTTCATGGACGGATTCTCGGGCTACAATCAAATCAAAATGGCTCCCGAGGATATGGAGAAAACAACTTTTGTCACGCAATGGGGCACTTTTTGTTACAAAGTGATGTCGTTCGGGCTGAAGAACGCAGGGGCAACTTATCAACGCGCCATGGTAGCTTTATTTCATGACATGATACATCATGAGATCGAAGTCTACGTAGACGATATGATAGCTCGATCACAAACAGAGGGAGAGCACCTTGAGCATTTGGAGAAGCTGTTCGCCAGGTTAAAAGAATACAAGCTCAGGCTGAATCCAAGTAAATGTACTTTTGGAGTTAGGTCTGGTAAACTCCTGGGATTCATTGTAAGCAACAAAGGCATTGAAGTCGATCCGGCAAAAGTAAAAGCAATACAAGAGATGCCTGCTCCCCGTACCGAAAAGGAGGTTAGAGGATTCTTGGGGCGCATAAACTATATTGCCAGGTTCATCTCACATATGACTTCTACCTGTGAGCCAATTTTCAAACTCTTGAAGAAAGATCAGGTAGTTGAATGGAACGACGACTGCCAAGCCGCTTTTGATAGAATCAAGGAATATTTGCTAGAGCCTCCTATTCTGATGCCACCTGTCGAAGGAAGACCATTGATCATGTACCTAACCGTCTTGGATAACTCAATGGGCTGTGTTTTGGGCCAGCATGACGAGTCTGGTCGAAAAGAGCATGCTATTTATTACCTTAGCAAAAAGTTTACCGACTGTGAGACTCGCTACTCACTGCTCGAGAAAACTTGCTGCGCTTTGGTATGGGCTGCTCGCCGACTAAGACAGTATATGTTGACCCATACTACCTTGTTAATTTCCAAGATGGACCCTATCAAGTATATCTTCGAGAAGCCCGCCTTATCTGGAAGGATAGCTAGATGGCAAATGATCTTAACTGAGTATGACATCCAGTACACCACCCAAAAAGCTATAAAAGGGAGTGTACTAGCTGACCATCTGGCTCATCAGGCTATTGAAGACTATCAACCCATGAGATTTGACTTCCCAGACGAGGACATCATGAATTTGGACAACGCTGAAAGTGATGGACCGTATGACGGACCCGAAAAGGGATCCCGATGGACCCTATACTTTGATGGTGCTTCAAATGCACTTGGAAATGGTATTGGCGCAGTACTCATTTCTCCGGAAGGTTGTCACACTCCTTTCACGGCCCGACTTTGTTTCAGCTGCACAAACAACATGGTTGAGTATGAAGCTTGCATCTTTGGTCTCGAAGCTGCTATAGACTTGGGGATCAAATCTTTGATCGTATTCGGGGACTCGGCTTTGGTCATCAGCCAAATCAAAGGAGACTGGGATACCAAGCATCCTAATCTTATCCCATACAAAGAACATGTCCTGACATTGTTGCCTCATTTCGAGCAAATTACCTTCGAGCATTTCCCGCGAGAAGAGAATCAACTAGCCGATGCTCTGGCCACAATGTCCTCCATGTTTAAACTCAACTGGGATAACGAGGCTCCCCAAATCACCATCAAGCGAATGGATGAACCAGCACATTGCCACGAGATTAATACCGAAGAAGTAGTGGAACAGCCTTGGTTCCATGAAATCAAAAGGTATCTCGAGACTAGGGATTACCCTGAAGGAGCTTCCGTGAATGACAAGAAGTTCTTAAGGAAATTCGCTGCTAAGTTCTTCCTGAGCAACGACATCCTTTACAAACGAAGCCATGATTGTGTACTACTCCGATGTGTGGATAAAGTTGAAGCAGAATTGATCATGACTGATATACACAGCGGCACATTTGGCACTCACTTGAGCGGGCATACAATGGCTAAGAAGATCCTAAGGGCAGGCTATTATTGGTCTACCATGGAGGCTGACTGCCATCAACATTCCCGTACTTGTCACAAGTGTCAAGTTTATGCTGACAAAGTTCATATTCCTCCGGTTCCCCTCAACGTCCTGACTGCTCCATGGCCCTTTGCAATGTGGGGCATTGATATGATTGGAGAGATCAAGCCCACGGCTTCCAACGGACATCGCTTCATCCTGGTTGCCATTGACTACTTCACTAAATGGGTCGAAGCAGCTTCCTTCGCCTCTGTTACTAAAAATGTGGTCGCCCGCTTTATCAAACAAAATCTCATATGTCGGTATGGTGTTCCAGACAGAATCATCACGGATAACGGTACAAATCTGAATAACACAATGATCACTGCATTATGCGAACAGTTCAAGATTTATCATCACAATTCATCTCCCTATCGGCCGAAGATGAACGGTGCTGTTGAAGCTGCGAACAAAAACATTAAGAAGATCATTCAGAAAATGACAGTCACTTACAAAGACTGGCATGAGATGTTACCGTTTGCTCTGCATGGATACCGTACGACGACACGTACTTCAACTGGGGCAACCCCATTTTCTTTGGTTTATGGCATGGAAGTTGTCTTGCCTATGGAAGTCCAAATCCCATCTCTGAGGATTATGAAGGATGCAGGTTTGAATGAAGATGATTGGATGCAGACCCGACTTGATCAACTCAATCTGATCGACGAGAAGCGACTTGCTGCTATATGCCATGGTCAGACGTATCAAAAGCGGATGATCAAGGCCTTCAATAAGAAAGTCAGACGTCAAGTGTATCGAGTCGGGGATCTCTTAATCAAGCGGATTATCTTGCCGCAAAGTGATCCCAAGGGCAAATGGACTCCTACATATGAAGGACCATTTGTGATCAAGAGCATATTTTCTGGTGGTGCAATGATTCTGACCACCATGGACGGCGACGATTTGCCGCACCCTGCGAACGCAGACATAGTCAAAAGATACTACGCATAAAATAACCCGACAAGTCGAAAACCCGAAAGGGCGGCTTGGGCAAAAAGGGGCATCCCGGTGAACCAAAAACCCGAAAGGGCGGTTCAGGCAAAAATTAGGGATAAAAACAAAAAAAATCTGTACACCCGGCAAGTCGAAAACCCGAAAGGGCGGCTTGGGCAAAAAGGGGTTTCCCGGTGGATCGAAAACCCGAAAGGGCGATTCAGGAAAAAGTTAGGGAATTAAAGCGTATGACTATGTCTCGTCGGATCACTTTAAAGACAATCTCTTCATCAACCAGTTCCAGACTTCTGATCAATCCAGTCATCATCAAACGAAGCACTGAACGGGCAGATATTCAGAGTTGTGAAAGCTATAGCAGAATGGAATCCCATGGAATTATTTCACATAGCCATCCTTTATTTTGTATAAAATCTTTCAATGTTTTCGACAAAGTCCTCTTACTAGGATGATTGTCTCCTTTGTACAAATATACTCAAAGAAAATCAATACAAATACTTTTCCCCGAAATTTGTGTCATTTCCCTTTTCTTTTTTCTCTTGCACTATTGGTTTTATTTTGAGAAACGTCCAATGTTTTGTTAAATAGGCATATGCATCTGAAACGTAATCACTTCCTAAATGAACCTAAAAAGGATTACTGATAGGATGAAGGTACAAATGAATACCTTGATACCCTTTTAAAGGAAACCCCCAGGAGATTTGGAATCCATATCCCTAGCAAGTCTTGAAGCTCATCCCCAGTAGGTTCTGGGAGGTATTTCCCCGCAGAACACGAACGTCTCCCCCGAGTTTTATTCAAAGTTATTCCTCACAAGGGCTTATAACTGGGTTATCCTCAGCTAACAGCCACAGAAGATCGCACTCGCCAGAATTCTTCCTATCCCCGGTGGAGTTCATCAAAATTCCCCAGCCTAACTTATCAATATGATCCCCGGAGAAGCTTATCTTTGTTATCCCCAGCCGAGTTAAAATTTCAAATTATCACCCCCCCAACGGAGCCAGACTAATGAGCCTTCTCTCCACAGAGTCTTAGAAAGAGAAATCTTGAGTTCCCCAGTGAGATCGCCAGAGTTACTTCCCATCAAATTGAAGGTTCTCAGTCTTACCTCCATAGCATGAGTCTACTAATTTGATACTCCCCAGTAGAGGTCATCAGGAATTCTCTTCCCCAGTAGTAGCCAAGGATTTATTTTCCCCAGCAGCAGTCAAGATGCTTTTATCTTCAGCCACCTCGAATTCATTTATCCTCAGCAAGATAGCTCGTCAGCTTACATGCGCATTCATCACATTCATGTCATAAACATTGATGTCACGTATATCGCATCATGCATCATAACATTGCATGCAACTAACTCTTTACCTTTACAGGAAAGATCAGTCGACAAACTAAAAATCATTCAACTTCAAGATTTCTGAAAACAGTTCACGGGTTCTCCAAGTAAACGGATGTTAACTTGTCACTTGTTCAGATTCTTCTTCAATACTTCTGAAAACAGTTTATGGATTCTTCCCAACAACGGATGTTAATCTATCGACTTGTTCAGATGCAACTTTTGAAAACAGTTTACGGACGCTTCCCAATAACGGATGCTGCTCTATTGCTTATTCAACTTCAAGATTTCTGAAAACAGTTCACGGGTTCTCCAAGTAAACGGATGTTAACCTGTCACTTGTTCAGATGCAACTTTTGAAAACAGTTTACGGACGCTTCCCAACAACGGATGCTGCTCTATTGCTTATTCAACTTCAAGATTTCTGAAAACAGTTCACGGGTTCTCCAAGTAAACGGATGTTAACCTGTCACTTGTTCAGATTCTTCTTCAAGACCTTCTGAAAACAGTTTACGGACGCTTCCCAACAACGGATGCTGCTCTATTGCTTATTCAACTTCAAGATTTCTGAAAACAGTTCACGGGTTCTCCAAGTAAACGGATGTTAACCTATCGCTTGTTCAGTTTCTTCTCCAAACCACTGAAAACAGTTTACAGATTCCTCCCAACAACGGATGTCAATCTATTTCTTGTTCAGACCCCCCAGTTCAGAGATGGTCCCAAGCCTGGACACCTTCCTGATATTCCCTTCCAGATGGCATCTCTAAGCCCATCCCCGACAAGATTTCTGTCACTCTCCCAGATGGCATCATTAAGCCCATCTCCAAATGGCATCTCTAAGCCCATTCCCGTATCCATTGCTTTGACGAGTGCAAATTTCCGGGCACTCTTGTGTCCAATCTCCTTTTACCCTCGAGTCACGAAAGGCAAGCTTGCCCATCTAACTCTTCGGATTCAAGAAGATTGAACAGGGGCAACTGTTGTACCCCAAAATTTGCCCTCCCATTTCTCATTGATTTCTCACCACAAAGCCTTTGAAGCTCAAGATCCAGTTAGGGTTTCATCTGCTCAAGACCTATCCTTGCACTGTGGACTCAAAATTAGGGTTTGTGTTTGCACAAAGAGATTTTGACCTAAAATGCCTAAGATGACTTTCATGCCTCATATTGGACTCCCAAGTTTACCCATATCAAGTTTCAAGTCCTGATTCCAAGTTTTGCCCAATCAATTGGACAGTTGACCTAAAAATCAATTGTATTGGGGAAAAAGTCAACTGTGGCCAATTGACAGTCAAACCTCATGAAAATTGATCCACATCAACATATTGGACTCACATGAACCATTTGATCAAGTTTGGATCACAATTCCCCAAGAAATTTGATCAGATCACCAAAAGGGCAAAATGGTCATTTTTAGGGTTTTGACTGCACAAGGGCAATTTTTGACTGTTTGACCTAGCCAATGGCAAACCAAGCTCACACATGGACTTAAGGACCCCATGGAATTATCTTGACATGATCAACAAGCTCAAAAGATCCCAAGTACACAAGATTGACAGTTGAATTTCCCAGTCAATTGATCAATTTTGACTGTATACTGAAAAGTCAAACTTTGACTTTTTGGTCAAAATCAAGAGTCAAGATTCATTTTTCATCAAAACATGCCAAATCATGAAACTTGTTCACCAAGAAATCACAAAATGCAAATTAGGGTTAGAAATGGAATTTTTCATAACTTAGAATTTTTCTAAGTTATGAAAAACCCTAATTTTTTCCCAACTTTGCCCCACTTTTTCACCATGATCCATTTGGATTCAAACAAAAGTCCAAACATGAAAGTTGTAGCTTGTTGCATAATCTACAACTTTGATTCACAAAGTTTTCTCATTTGAAGCTTGTATCTCAAGTTACAATTTTTTGAATAAGGGCACTAAACCATTTTTAACTTAGTGAAATTTTAACCTATTTTGACAAGGTTTTCTACCCCACTTCAAGGCCATTTTACATACACTTCCACTTGGAATTTCAATTTGCATTTCAAATATGGATTGTAGTACACATTCCAAGCTTTCCAAAATGTCCAAGAACTTCTCAAACAACCTCATGGTTAGAGAGAATCGAATTTCACAATATAGCAAAAAAAACACTTTGTTCATGACCAAGTTCCATGCCCATAACTTTGCAATTTGAACTCAGCATGCTTTAGGTTAGATTACAGGTCCTTAAACCAAGTTACACTCCATAATTTAATGCATATTCATTGTGTTAAGGTGTTGTTCTATGAGTTTGGACATTGTATGCAAGATTAATTCCAAATTAGATAAAGTGAACTATCCATTTTTGCTAAAATTCACTTTATGTCAATTTAGAAATCCAACAAGTACATTGCAAATCTGAATGGCACAAGTTTATGAGCATAACACATTGATCAAGGAGGGATTATGCAGCACATTAGGGGCCCTCTACATGCCTAGAAACGCAAGTTGCATTTTGTTGCTTAAGTGTGAAGAAAAGTTCCATAACTCACAACAACTCTCATCTCAGTATTAGAACACAAGAACAAACTTATCAAACACACTCAAGACAACATAACCAAGCTAAACACGACCCTTGCACCTCTAAAACACCCTCCATCTCAGAATCATCCTCAAACTGCAAAAACAGAGTTGCCTCTGCAGTTTGAGTGCCAACTCCCATTTCTCTCGAGCATTCTTGCCAAAACCTGTTCCTCTACCTTCCTTACAACCTATGCAAACTATCCAGAAGCTAAGACACAACCTGTAACACCTCTAAGCCACTTCACCATTTTTGTTTTTCTGTTTTGCAGTTGAAGTTCTCTAGCTTGATTCAGAAGCTCTCAAGACAAAGTAAGCATTGAAACAGCATCCCTGGACCTCAAGGAAGCTTTTCCAATCATCACCTTGCACTGAAGGTTCCTACATCTCCAGATAGAAGTTCAACTGAATAGGTAAAATTTTGAATTCGTATCTCTCTTATTATGCATCATTAGTCTTAAGTTTGTGAAGAAATAATGTCATACTCATGCCACTGAACATGTCCATGTCTTTACTTTTCATTTCTTTTGCCTGAGTAGAGAGAATTTGGAGTTTGAAAATGACAGAAAAACTAGGTTAGGATTTGGGGGAGGAGAAATTCTCCTTCATCTTAGAGAGTTAGGTCAAGTTCTATACATGGTTAGAATCGTCTCTTCATGCTGAACATTTTTTATGTTATGAGTTTTTGTTAAAAAGCCAGGGATCAGGAGTTAGCAGCTGGAGTACAGGGCGCGCGTTTTTGAATGTTGTTGAACAAAGGTTGAAGATGAAGCCACATGGGCTGGGCCTGTGTGGTATTTTCTTTTTACACCCTATTTCCATTTTCTTACCCCCCAAGCCCATTTGCTCCATTTTTCATGATTTTTGACTTTTTCTTTTCTTATTTGACTCATTTATTTTTTCTCAGCATATTAAAATTTTGAAAATATTTTTCTCATCATTTTTTGATTTTATTTTATTTTTATTTGATTTTCTTTTGTTTATACATAAATAAATACATATTATTATTTAGGATAAATAGAAAAATATGTAAAAACACTTCTATTTTTATTTTTATTTTATATTACCCTCTGAAAATATTTTATATAAAAAATACTATTTTCTAAAAAATTAATTATTATTATTATTTATATATATAGTACATATTTAAAATAATATAAATATACATATATATATTAATGCATTTAGAGTAAAAACACCAAAAAAAATGTACATATTTTATTTTTTAATGTTTAATACTAAAAATGCCTTTTTTACAAATATATCATATTTTATTTTATTTTTGTATGTAAATAATGAATATTGTATGAATTAATTAATTAATATACATTTTGATTAAAATTAGGGTTTTTATCCTAAATTTGAAAATACCTCAAAATAATACCCTTTTATTTTCTTTATTTTATTTTACATAAATAATACCCTTTTTTACATATACATAAAAATTCCTTTTATATTTTGCATATTTATCTCAATTTCCATTTAATTATGCAATTATTTATCTTGTAAATATTCCTAAAAATGATGTAATAGCTTAGATTTAAATTCTTGCCCAAATAAACCCCATTTGAAACATTGTACCCCCCTCCCCATATTATTGTGATGTAATAGCGTAGGAATTTAAATTTCGCACTTTTAATGCTTTCTAAACATACTATGCTAGAATTAGGGTTTTGTATGCGAATAAAAATGAACAAAAATAGTTGGACCTAATACAAGATAAATGAGCATGAAAATAAACAACACATCTCACACTTGCACCCCCTAGGGTATTCCACTTTGTTGCCTTTCAAAAATGGGCCATATTGCATGTTGAATTTCTTTGGGTAAAACAAACAATCAAATGATCATAGTCCCTCAAAATGTTTCCTAAATAAAATGATCAAGTCCCTTTTAAAGAAAATTGCCCAAAGACATTTAACACTATTGCAACTATGGTCTAAACGATGACCCGCGCCCGTCCCTTTCATCTCCTAAGACAAGATTGTCCACCAAATGCAATGGTGGAACAAAATTGTCAAAAGGCTTAAAACATGACAAAAATCTTTGAGAAAATTTTAAGGTAGATGAACTCTTAAGTACTTGTCAACTTTCCAAGAAAAACACTTGCCTTATTTCAAAAACCCGCTTCACAAACACTTTCAAAATCAACTTTTCAAACCCTTGAAACATCTTTTCAAAAAGACAAACACCTTTTATAAAACATTCGAGTAAAGAATTGTTACAAGGGTAGCCTATGCAAGGCATCTTTTTCAAAACCTTTTCAAAGCCACACACAAAGCACCATTTCAAACAATTGAAAACTAAGGCAAGTTGATCTAAGCAAGTATCTAAGAGCCCATGGATAACCATGGATAGAAGGGGTGTTAATACCTTCCCCTTCTATAATCTACTCCCCGAACCCAAGAAAAAAAATCTCAAAGGTTTTTGCTGTGCTTTTTAAACCTTTCCTTAGGATAAAATAAAAAGTCGGTGGCGACTCTTGCTCAACCGAAACATTTGCGAAAACAAACGCAAAACCCTAGTCAGTTCTCCCACCGTATCACACTTGGCATTATGGAGTATTGGACTTATTAGACTTAGGATTAGAGACCTTAATCATATGTTGGAGACCTTGTGACCTTAATTTATATTTTGTCTGGAGTTCTTAAGGTTTACCTCAAGACATTGGGTTGTTTGTTTGTTTTGTATGCAGACTATTGTGATTACGTACTTTGTCTATAATCTAGAATTCATCTGTATATAGTTATTACTCTACCCAATTTTTGTGAAGACTTAATACATTTAAAGTTTGGTTCTCTCAAGAGGTCTAGTATCTTTTCTTGCTTGGTTTCAATCCAAAGAATGTGAATTCTATCTTGACTCATAATGTCAAGTATTAGCTTATTGTTGGTTAGATGGTTCTTCTCTTTAGCTTTTACCTTATACTTTAGGAAAGTCTCTTCATCTCCTCCCATATTCTTTAATTTCAAAAATCTTCTTCCTCCTTTAGGAATGATTGAACCCAAAGCTTCGAATGGACACTGTTTTATCTTGGTAGCAATTGATTACTTCACCAAGTTGGTGGAGGATGCTTCATATGATAATGTTACCAAGTAGGTGGTAGTGTGCTTCATTAAGAATAATCTCATATGTCGGTATGGTGTACTGAGTAGAATTATCCCCGACAATGGCTTAAATCTGAATAACAAGATGATGATAGAACTTTGTGAAGAATTCAAGATTGTCCATCACAATTCATCTCCGTACAGGCCAAAGATGAATGGGGTTGTTGAAGCTGCTAATAAGAATATCAAGAATATCATCCAGAAGATGTTTGTTACTTATAAAGATTGGCATGAAATGATCCCTTTTGCTTTACATGGATATCGAACATTTGTCCGCACTTCAACAGGAGCAACCCCGTTCTCCCTTGTGTATGGAATGGAAGCAGTGCTCCCGGTCGAGGTTGAGATTTCCTCTTTATGTGTGATAATGGAAATCAAGTTCTCAGAGGCTGAATGGGTCCAGAACAGGTTTGACCAATTAAATTTGATTGAAGAGAAGAGAATGACGGCTTTGTGTCATGGGCAGTTATATTAGAAGAGAATGAATAAATAATTTGATAAGAAGGTCAAACCACGTGAATTTAGAGAAGGCGACCTTGTGCTCAGTAAGATCATGTCTTTTAACCCTAATTCTAGGGGCAAGTGTACTCCCAATTTTGAAGGCCCATATGTTGTCAAGAAATTCTTCTCTGGCGGTGCATTAATTCTTGAAACCATGGATGGTGAGGAGTTCCCACGTCCCATGAACGCTGATGCAATCAAGAAATACTTTTCCTAAAGAAATAAAAGAATAGCTCGCTAAGTCGAAAACCTGAAAGGGTGGTGTGATACGGTGGGAGAACTGACTTGGGTTTTGCGTTTGTTTTTACAAATGTTTCGGTTGAGCAAGAGTCGCCACCGACTTTTTATTTTATCCTAAGGAAAGGTTAAAAAGCATAGGAAAAAACCTTTGAGATGTTTTCTTGGGTTCGGGGGGGTAGATTATAGAAAGGGAAGGTATTAGCACCCTTTCTATCCATGGTTATCCATGGGCTCTTGGTTACTTGCTTAGATCACTTGCCTTGTGTTTTCAATTGTTTGAAATGGTGCTTTGTGTGTGGGTTTGAAAATGTTTTGAAAAGAGGTCAATGTGGTGGCAACCTTTGTAATGATTCATGTTTGAATGTATACAAAGGTGTACTTATCTTTTGAAAAGTTTTCAATGTTTTTGAAAGTTGTTTTGAAAGTGTGATGTGTGGTTTTGAAAAGTAGGCAAGCGTGTTTTCAAGTTTGATTCAAGTAACTAAGAGTTGTATACCCCTAAATTTACTCAAAGGTTTTTCCTATGTTTTAACCCTTTTAACAATTTTGTTCCACCATTGTATTTGGTGGACAATCTTGTGTTAGGATGTTAACGGGACGGACGCGGGTCATCGTTTAGACCATGATTGCAATGGTGCCAAGTGTCTTTGGAAAATTTTTCCTTTAAGGGACTTGATCATTTTTAGGAAACTTTCGAAAGCGTCATCGAGGGGCTATGATCATTTGAATTGTTTTGTTTTGCCAAAGACACCAACATGCAATATGGCCCATTATTGAAGGCAACAAATGGAGTAACCCTAGGGGTGCAAGTGTGATTGGTGTTGTCCATTTTCATGCTTTTTTGTCTTTGAATTAGTCAAGCTATTTGTTGTTTGATTTTTGCATACAAACCCTAAGTCTATCATGGCATATTTAGAAATCTTTAAAATGCGGAATTTAAAGTCCTAAGTTATTACAAAGTAATCATGGGGATGGGGGTACAAATGTTCAAATGGGGATGAGACTTAATAGGAGAGTGGTATCCCAATATTTACAACCAAATCGAATCAATCGCAATATAAATGTAAAGTAATAGCAATGTATAAGAAAAATACAATGTGTATGTGTATGATTTATTTACAAGTGAAATAAAAATAAAAAAAAGGTTAATTTGGATATTTTCATGTTTAGGGCAAAAAACCCTAATTTTGCAAATAAAAAAAAGGTATTTATTATGTATTATATACAATATTTATTAATTATATACAAAAAAATAAATAAAAAGGAAGTATATTGTAAAAAAGTGATTTTTGAGGTTAAATATTAATAAAAGAAAAAAATGTATTATTTTTATGTTTTTATCCTAAATATTCTAATAAATATATAAGTATTTATATTATATATTAAAAATATTAAATATACACAAAAATAAAAATATTTATTATTTACAAAAAAAAGTATATTTTTTAGGAAATGTTTTCAAAAGATAAAATAAAATAAAATCAGAAAATAAAATGCATTTGTATTATTTTTTTAGTATTTTTAATAAAAGTATATATATGTTATTTATAATGTATAAATTCAAATAAAACAAATAAAATCCAAATAAAATGCAAAAATGGTTGAAAAATATTTTTAATATTTTTTATGTTTTGACAAAAAATAAACAAGTCAGAAACAAAAAGAAAAAATCAAAAATGATAAAAATAACACACAATGGGCCAAGGGGGTGTATGTGAAATAAAGTGGTGTAAATAGAAAAAACAAAACAGGCCCAGCCCAAAGAGGCTTCTTCAACCTCCAGCCACTTCTGTTTCAAAAAATGTGCGTTTCCTTGCTTGATTCAAACACCCTGATTCTTTGACTTTCAACAAAAACTTACAACATCAATGTTATAGAGCATCATGTCACGATTCTAAACATATAAAGAAGTTGATCTAACTCTCAGAATTGAGAGAGAATTTCTTCTCCCCCAATTCCTGACCTAACTTTTTTCTAATGTTCAGGTTCCAAATTCTCTTAACACACACAATATAAATGAAAAGTAATGATATGGATGGATTCAGGGCCATGAGTAGGACATAACTTCTTCACAAACCTAAGCTTAGATATGCCTGGATAGAGAGATAGAAGTTCAAAAACTTACCTGTTCAGCTTGAATCGTGTGCAAGAATGGAGGTACTTCTAATGCAGTGTGAGGACTTGTACAGCTTGCTTGAGGTCCAGGGATGCTTCCTCTATGCTTGACTTGCTCTGAATCCTTCTGAATCAAGCTACAGAAGTCAACCTGCACAGATAAAAAATGAAAATGGCACACTTGGCTATGGCTGTTAAAGTTCCAGTTCAATGCTTGAAATAGCTTCAATGGATGTTAGGGAGTGTGTTTGAAAAGGTTTCAGCCAAAACGCACGATAGGAATGGACTGTGGGATTCAAACTGCAGCCTATGCCCTGTTTTGCCACAAAATTGTGATTTTCTGTATATGGAGGTTTGAGAGATGGTTTGGTCGTGTTTCAGACTTGGTTTGATGTTTGGAAAGTGCTCATGAAGTTTGTTTAGGCTTGTCTTGACAGGAATGTGTGTTGTTGTTTAAAATGCAAAGTTTCTTCTTTCTTAAGTCAAAAATGCCAAGTTAGGTTACAGGCTCATGCAGGCCCCTTAAACATGCTGCAAAGTTTGTTCTTGATCAGTGGGATATGTCCACACATTTGTGCCTCAGAGATTTCTTTGTACTTCAAAGATATGTGAACTTGACATAAAGTTGATCTTTTCAAAAATGGCTAAAATGCTTTTTCCATTTATGGCTCAATCTTGTATGTAATGGTTAAACACACAAAGTAAGACTTGAACACAAAGGATATGCATTAAATTATTGAGTGTAAATGAGATTAGAGGCCTGTAATCTAGCTTGGAACATGCTGACTTAAAAATGGCAATGTTATGAACATGTAAATGGCTTATGAACAAAGTGACTTTTGCCCAACTTTGCCAATTCGATTCTCCCTAACCACAAGGGTGTTTGAGAAGTTATTGGACAATTTGGAAAGCTTGGAATGTGTACTACAATCCATCTTTGTAATGCAAGTTGAAATTCCAAGTGGAAGCATGTGAAAAGTGGCCATGAAGTTAGGCAAAAATCCTGCCTAAGATAGGTCAAAAAATTTCTAAGTTAAGAAAGTTTTGCACCCTTGTTCCAAAAATCATAACTTGAGCTACAAGCTTCTTTTGAGGAAACTTTGTGAATCAAAGTTATAGATTTTGCAATGGACTATAACTTTCATGTTTTGAGTTTTGTTTGAATCCAAATATATCTTGATGAAAAGATGGGACAAAGTTAGGAAAAAATTAGGAAATTTCATAACTTAGAAAAATTCTAAGTTATGAAATTTCTTCATTTCAAACCCTAATTTGTAATTTTTTGTTTCTTGATGAACAAGTTTCATAATTTGACATGTCTTGATGAAAAATGAATCTTGACACTTGATTTTGACCAAAAAGTCAAAGTTTGACTTTTCAGTATACAGTCAAATTTTGATCAGTTGATTGGAAAATTCATTTGTCAATCTTGTGCATTTGGGATCTTTTGAATTTGTTGAACATGTCAAGACAATTCCATTGGGTCCTTGAGTCCATATGTGAGCTTGAATTGCCATTGGTTAGGTCAAACAGTCAAAAATTGCCTTTGTGTAGTCAAAACCCTAAAAATGACCATTTTGCCCTTTTGGTGATCTGATCAAATTTCTTGTGGAATTGTGATCCAAACTTGACCAAATGGTTCATATGAGTTCATAATGTTTATGTGGGTCAAAAATCATGAGGTTTGACTGTCAATTGACCACAATTGACTTTTTCCCCAATACAACTGATTTCTAGGTCAACTGCCCAATTGACTGAGCAAAGATTGGAATCAAGGCTTGAAACTTGGTATGGATAAACTTGTGAGTCCAACATGAAGCATGAAAGTCACTTTGGGCCTTTTAGGTCAAAACATCCTTGTGCAAACTCAAACCCTAATTTGGGTCAACAGTGCAAGGAAGAGTCTTGAGCAGAGCAAACCCTAGCTTGATCTTGAGCTCCAAGGGTCTTGTGGTGAGGAAATATTGATGAAATGGGAGGGAAAATTTTGGGGTACAACAGTTTCCCCTGTTCAATCTTCTTAGACCTGAGGATGTAGATTGGCTTGCGTGCCTTTCGTGATCCGAAGGTGGAAGATGATTGAACACTAAAGTGCCCCAAAATTTGCACTCGCATGGTAGAGTAACAGCAATGTGATGTAGGGAATGGGCTTATAGATTCCATTTGGAGATATGGTGGATAGGAGGATGGGATTATAAATGCCATCCAGAGGTGTGACAGAACCTTGTCGGGAATGGGCTTATAGATGCCATTTGGAAGTGTTGATCGCGTAAGAGATTCCTTAGCGAGAACTTGCGTATTTTGAGAAAGGAAGATGGTTTCCTGGCCTGTTACAGGTGTTGATCTTCAGTCTCTTCATGCAGATATTCCCTGGCTAGGTACAGGTATCGAATCTACAATTAGTTGCTCACAGATGTGCCCTGGCTAGATACAGGAATCGAATCTGGAACTTCAAAAGGTGGCTTACAGACGTGCCATGGCTGGATACAGGTATCGAATCTCTAAACTCTTCATGCAGATATGCCCTGGCTAGATACAGGTATCGAATCTACAATTAGTTGCTCACAGATGTGCCCTGGCTAGATACAGGAATCGAATATGGAATTTGTCGTCTACAGATATGCCCTGGCTGGATGCAGGTATCGAATCTGGAATTTGTCGTCTACAGATATGCCCTGGCTGGATGCAGGTATCGAATCTGGAAATTGTCGTCTACAGATATGCCCTGGCTGGATACAGGTATCGAATCTGGAAATTATCGTCTACAGATATGCCCTGGCTGGATACAGGTATCGAATCTGGAAATTTTCGTCTACAGATATGCCCTGGCTGGATGCAGGTATCGAATCTGGAAATTGTCGTCTACAGATATGCCCTGGCTGGATACAGGTATCGAATCTAGAAATTATCGTCTACAGATATTCCCTGGCTGGATACAGGTATCGAATCTGGAAATTGTCGTCTACAGATATGCCCTGGCTGGATACAGGTATCGAATCTCTAAACTCTTCATGCAGATATGCCCTGGCTGGATACAGGTATCGAATCTACAATCAAATCACTCACAGATATGCCCTGGCTAGATACAGGTATCGAATCTGGAATTGCGATAGTTGATAGTAATCATCTTTGGATTGTCCTTTTCCTAAAAAGGCAAAACATTAGTTGTATGCAATGTCATGATGTATGAAATGCATGATGTCATGATGCTCAAAATGAGATAGTGTTGTATGCACTTTATCATGTATGTAAGCAGGATGTATGAAATGTGAAATGTTTATGAATGTATTTTCGTCTAGGAAAATAAATCCTTGACGAGTGTCGGGAACTCAAATCCTGGGCTGATGTCGAAGAGTAGAGTTCTTTGCTTCCGCTGGGGATGATGGTTGCAAGAATAAACCGGTAGGAGAAGACGACTCCGTTGGGGAATAAATTTGTTGGAGAGATTACTCTGCGGGGAATTACTCTGTGGGAAGAGATACTTCGCTGAGGTTTTGATGAGAGCTCCGCTGGGGATTCCATTGATAAGTTATGTTGGGGAACTTGATGAACTCCGCTGGGGATAGGAAGAACTTCGCCGAGGACGATCTTTCCGTGGTAATTAGCTGAGGATAACCCAGTTATAAGCTCTGGTGGGAAATAACCCTTTGAATGAAGCCGGGGAGATGCGTTCGTACTCTGCAGGGGATAAGCTTCCAGAATCTACTGGGAATAAGCTTCAGAATCTACCGGGGATAAGCTTCAGAATCTACCGGGGAGGATGATTCAACTTTCCCGGGGAAACTTTTCAGACTGTACTGGGGAATGGTTCCACTGGATGTCTGTATTCCGCCGGGGAACAATCTTATATTAAGGCTGCCGGGGATGCTTGCTGAGGAATGTCTATACTCTGCTGGGGAATGTTGAGATCTTCTGGGGATACCCAACTTCAAAAGGTTGACAGTAGACTAACTCTGCTTGGGGAGAGTATCGCTGACTTGCTGGATATATTGTGCCTTTTTAGGGCTGATGAGAGACCAACTCTGCCTGAGGAGAGTATTGCTGAAATCTGGTCTTACTCTATGGGGAGTTGAGGTAACTTGGTTACATTCTTCAGCCGAACTTACCTTGGTACCTCGGTGGACAGAGCAACTAGATTGCTTGGACAACTCTTTATTGCCCCTGTTTCTGATGTCATCTGTAATTAGTCCTTTGTTTCGCATGCAAATATTCATGATTAGCAATTAATGTCAAATGCATATATCAAAAATGAACATTGGACGTTCTTTGCAAAACAAAAATAGAAAAAGGAAAAAACGATGGGTAATTTGTCTGAAAAATTGAACTTGTATTGATTTTGAAATTTGCCTGTAAATAGGCGTTTTATGTACAGGAGGCTGACGTCCTAGTAAGAGAATGCCGCCGAACAAAGTAGAGTTTATACAATTTTGTGAAAAGGAAACAAAAACAGCTATGTGAAAAATAATCCCACTGGGTTCCAACTCTGCTATCGCCTTTATGTCTTCAAACGTCTCATCACTTTGCTGCTTAGTTGAAGATGAAGCTGATTGATTTGGAGTCATCTGAGCCCGATAGTTGATGCCGAATTCTGGATGCAAGGTGATCCAATGAGACATAGTATTACACTTTATCCCTAACTTTTGCCTGAACTGCCCTTTCGGGTTTTCAGTCCACCGGGATACCCATTTTTACCCAAGCCGCCTTTTCAGGTTTTCGACTTGCCGGGTGTACATATTTTTTCATTTCATCCCTTATTTTTGCCCGAACCCTTTTGGTTCGCCGGGAAGCCCTTATTTTTGCCTAGGCCAGTCGACCTAGCGGGTCTTTAGTCATGCGTAGTATCTTTTTATTATGTCTGCATTGGCGGGGTGAGGAAGGTCGTCACCATCCATGGTGGTTAGAATCATAGCTCCTCCTGAGAAGATATGTTTAACCACAAATGGCCCTTCGTACGTGGGGGGTCCATTTGCCCCTGGGATCACTTTGAGGAAGAATGATGCGCTTGATTACCAGGTCTCCGACTTGATACTCTTGTCGTCTGACCTTATTAAATGCCCTGATCATTCGTTTTTGGTACGTCTGACCATGACAAATAGCAGTGAGTCTCTTTTCGTCAATTAGGTTTAGTTGATCAAGCCGAGTCTGGATCCAGTCATCTTCGCTCAAACCTGCATCCTTCATTATCCGGAGAGAGGGTATCTGGACTTCAATAGGCAAGACTGCCTCCATGCCATAGACCAAGGAAAAAGGAGTTGCCCCTGTTGACGTCCGTGCTGAGGTACGGTACCCATGAAGAGCAAACGGCAACATTTCGTGCCAATCGTTGTAGGTCACTGTCATCTTCTGCACAATCTTCTTGATGTTCTTATTCGCTGCTTCTACAGCCCCATTCATCTTCGACCGGTAGGGAGAAGAGTTGTGGTGCTGTATCTTGAATTGCTCGCAGAGCTCAGTGATCATCTTGTTGTTAAGATTGGTACCATTATCCGTAATGATCCTTTCAGGTGCATCGTATCGACAAATCAGGTTGTGCCGAATGAACCGTGCCATGACGTTTTTGGTTACGGTAGCGTAGGAAGCTGCTTCAACCCATTTGGTGAAGTAATCAATCGCTACCAGGATGAAGCGATTCCCGTCAGATGCCGTAGGTCTGATCTCGCTGATCATATCAATGCCCCACATTGCAAAAGGCAAAGGTGCTGTCAAGACGTTCAGAGGAACCGGAGGAATGTGCACCTTATCAGCATAGATCTGGCATTTATGACAAGTTCGAGAATGCTGATAACAGTCGGCTTCCATTGTGGACCAGAAATATCCTGCCCGAAGGATTTTCTTTGCCATGGTATGTCCACTGGAATGTGTTCCGAAGGTACCTTCATGTAGCTCTGCCATGATCCTTTCTGCTTCAGTCTTATCCACACAACGTAGTAAGGTCGAATCATGGTTTCGCTTGTAGAGAATGCCATTGTTGAGGAAGAACTTTGCCGCAAACCTTCTCAGGAACTTCTTGTCATTAACAGATGCGCCTTCGGAGTATTCTTGAGATTCAAGGTACCTCTTCACTTCATGATACCAGGGTTTTTCTGTTACTTCTTCGGCCTCAAGATCACAGTAATATGCAGGTTCGTCCAATTTCCAAATAATGATCCGGGGAGCTTCGTTGTCCCATTTGACTTTGAACATAGAAGACATCGTAGCCAACGCATCCGCTAACTAATTCTCCTCTCTTGGGAAGTGTTCAAAAGTTATCTCCTCGAAGTGGGGAAGCAATGTCAGCACATATTCCTTGTAAGGAATAAGATTTGGGTGTTTCGTATCCCACTCGCCTTTGATCTGATTGATCACGAGAGCAGAATCTCCGAAGACACTCAGAAACTTGATCCTTAAGTCAATTGCAGCTTGAAGACCCATGATACATGCCTCATACGCCGCCATGTTGTTGGTGTAGTTGAAACATAGTCGGGCGGTGAGTGGAATATGAGTGCCTTTAGGGGATATGATCACAACGCCGATACCATTACCCAAAGCATTCGAGGCTCCGTCAAAGTGCATGGACCATCGGGAACCTTCCTCAGGTCCTTCATCCGGTCCAGGTACTTCACAATCAGTCACTACCATGATATCCTCGTCTGGAAATTCAAAGTTCATCGACTGGTAATCGTCCACTGCCTGGTGCGCCAAATGGTCTGCCAATACACTTCCCTTGATTGCTTTCTGAGTCGTGTACTGGATGTCGTATTCCGTCAAGATCATCTGCCATCTTGGTATTCTTCCGGACAAGGCGGGCTTTTCGAAGATGTACTTTATTGGATCCATTTTTGAAATCAACAGAGTAGTGTGAGTCAACATATACTGTCTCAGCCGGCGAGCAGCCCATACCAAAGTGCAGCAAGTTTTCTCGAGCAGTGAGTATCGGGTCTCACATTCGGTAAACTTTTTGCTAAGGTAATAAATGGCGTGTTCTTTTCGGCCAGACTCGTCATGCTGCCCCAACACACACCCCATTGAGTTGTCAAGTACTGTCAAGTATAAGATTAGAGGTCTCCCTTCAACCGGTGGCATAAGAATGGGTGGTTCTTGGAGATACTCTTTGATTCTTTCGAAAGCGGTCTGACATTCATCGTTCCAACGTACTACTTGATCTTTCTTCAACAGCTTGAAAATTGGTTCACAGGTAGCAGTTAGATGCGAGATGAATCGGGCAATGTAGTTCAACCGTCCTAGAAAGCCTCTGACTTCTTTCTCTGTCTTGGGAGTTGGCATCTCTTGTATGGCTTTCACTTTGGCAGGGTCCACTTGAATGCCTTTGTCGCTTACGACGAAGCCTAGCAATTTTCCAGATCTCACCCCAAAGGTGCATTTGTTCGGGTTCAACCTCAGCTTGTACAACTTCAGACGGTCAAACAGCTTCCGTAGATGGTCAAGGTGTTCCTCCTCAGTTTGGGACCTTGCAATCATATCGTCGACATATACTTCTATCTCGTGATGGATCATGTCATGAAATAAAGCAACCATGGCACGTTGGTAGGTTGCTCCAGCATTTTTCAACCCAAAAGGCATGACCTTGTAGCAAAAGGTGCCCCACTGAGTAACAAAAGTGGTCTTCTCCATATCTTCAGGAGCCATCTTGATTTGATTATAACCGGAGAAACCATCCATGAAGGAGAATACTTTATGCTGAGCAGTGTTGTCAACCAGAACGTCAATATGAGGCAGAGGGAAATCATCCTTAGGGCTCGCCCTGTTCAAATCCCTGTAATCAACACACATTCGTACCTTACCATCCTTTTTCGGCACTGGAACCACATTAGCAACCCACTGAGGGTAAGAAGTCACTGCTAGAAACCTGACATCAAATTGTTTCATAACCTCAGCTTTGATTTTCTCGGACATTTCTGGACGCATTCGACGGACCTTCTGTTTTACCGGAGGGCATTCTTCCTTGGTAGGCAGGTGATGAACCACAATGTCAGTATCCAACTCAGGCATGTCTTCGTAAGACCAGGCAAAGATCATGCAACATCTTAATCAGCCATTGTTTCACACTGAGCTCTAGATTGGCACCAATCTTGACTTCCTTTCTGTCTGTCTCAGTACCCAGATTTACCGTTTCCACTGGCTCTTCATGTGGCTGAATGGCCCTCTTTTCCTGGAGTAGCAGTCTTGCAAGTTCACCAGGCACTTCGCAATCATCTTCACCTTCGTCTTCGGCTAAGTTGATCGGATTTTCGAAGTCATAACTGGGAGTAGCAGAGTCGTTACCAGTGAGATCCAGAATGGATTGGAACCTGTATAAGTGAGTGTGTGTAAATATAGCTGTTTTGCAATATATAATAAAGAAAGAAAAAGAGCGCAAGATTTTGAAATGCAACAAACGTCCAATGTTTTTATTGATGATATATGAAAATGACACACAAAAGCCCTCACAAATGAAGCCACGGTGCCCCGGGTAAGACACCGAGCCATAAAAGTTTCAAAATATTGTCTGTTACAAATTCAAAACAAAAGAGTTCATTACTGAGTGACAAAAGTAATAGGTGTGAAGTCTTAGGCAGTCCAGTTGCTTGGTCCACTGTCGGTCGTTGGGTAGATCCAGCTGTCGAATTCAGATTCCTCCATGTCGTCTTCAATAGCATTCACTCCCGGATTGGTGATGAACACGGGAGGTCTTCCAATCATTGCCTTACGAACAGCCCTCTGAGCTTCTGCAGTGAAACCCAAGCCAAGTCAGTCTTTGGAGTGAAGTCAGGAAGTCGGCCCCAGTTTGCATACTCACCCTTCTCAATCACAGCCCGGACATCCTTTAAGGAAGCCATCTTCAAAGGAGAAACTTCTTCAGTTACAGTCTCTACTGACGCCAGTGTTTGAGGCACCTCTTCAAAGTGTTGAAAGGGGGTCTCAATGAACTCCCCATCCATCTCTATGTACCGGAACGAGTTGAGGTGGCTGACCATATATTCTTCCTCCCCCTGAACTGTAACAATCTTCCCCCTGATCGGGTACTTAAGCTTCTGATGTAGTGTGGAGGTCACAGCTCCAGCCTTGTGGATCCATGGACAACCCAGCAAACAGGAATAGGATGGTCGGATATCCATCACATAGAAAGTAGAATAAAAAACTTGAGAACCAACCCTGATTGGAATGTCAACTTCCCCATGTACCATCCTTTTCGAACCGTCAAAGGCTCGGACAACAATGTTACTAGGCTTGAGCTCTAAACCCTCACAATCCAAACTGTCTAGGGCCTTCTTGGGTAATACGTTTAATGAAGAACCGGTGTCTACTAACACATGGGCAAGAGTAGTGCCCCTGCATTCAATGGAGACATGCAGGGCGTCGTTATGGTTCTTTCCTTTGGCAGTCAGATCAGCGTCAGAGAAGCCCAAACCATTATCGGCAGTCAAGTTGGCCACACAATTGGTAAATTGATCAGCAGACGTTTCCTGTGGCACATGGGCCGTCTTCAAGAAGGAAATCAGGGCTTGGCATGGGCCTCTGAATATAACAACAGCGATAACATAGAAATTTTTGATGGGGTGTGTCCCAACTGCTCAACTACATTGAAATCACTCTTCTTGATAATCTTGAGGATCTCTTCCATCTCTTGCTGGGAAGCTTCAACATTGGTTGTCTTTGGTGCCTCCGTCAGGGCAGGAAAATCAGTAGCAATCCCTTTGCCCCGAGCGTCAGATGACTCGGCAGCAGGGGTAGAAACAGGAACTTGATCAGGAAGGGAAGCAAGCACACTTGCAGGTGTGATGACAAGAGGTTTCTGAATAGCTGGTGGCGCAATATCAGGCGAGAAGAGCCTACCACTGCGAGTAACTTTGGCAGGCCCGGTGATGTTACTGACGCCGGTACTAGTATCAAACTCTTGCTTTACTCCAAGAACATAAACATCTGCCCCATAGTGCCACGGGACAGCTTTGGCAGATGTATAGGGGAGAGGCCCCGGAACAGTGATGATGATAGGAGCAATCTTCTGAGTGGACATGATTTTGATAGGCTTCTTTGAGAGAGCCTTAGGAGGTTTGTTGAAAATAGTGACAATAGAAACTTCTTCAGCAGGGACAGCAGGAACAACAATTTTCTCGAACAAGATTTCTTTGCTATCCATCAGGCTTTGGATACCTGATTTCAGCAAAGGACAACCAACAGGTGAAACAGCACATAGAAGGCAACATTTACCACATCCCGGAAATAAACCGGCTAGTAACAGGTTCCTCTTGACAGTCAACAACGGAGTAACAATATCATCCACGGAGGCCACATACCGGTCTTCTTCCACAGCATTCACTCCATACTGGGGCATGGGAGCAGTCACAACATTGGGCCTTTCAGGTGCCTCAAACTGTATTTCTTTAGCATCAATAAGGTCCTGAACCTTATTCCTCAAAGCCCAGCAATCGTTCGTAGTATGCCCCGGGCTATCAGAGTGATAAGCGCAACGGGCGTTGGGGTTGTACTTTGGAGAAGTTGTGTTTACCACCTTCGGAGCTTCCTTGACAGTTACTAGATTGGTTGACAGTAGTTGCGGAAAAATCTGAGACAGGGTCATACTGAGCCGAGTGTACTGCCTTTTGGGTCTCTCACCCCTTGGTTGGTTATACTGCTGAGGAGCAGCAGCAGGCTTTGAGATTACCAATGCATTAACAGCTTGGCGGTGTTCCGGCTTAATTTGTCTTCTGGGACCATAAACAACACTGGCTTCCTTCTTGAAGGGCTTCTTTTCAGTACTCGCGATGGCACCTTTCTGTATCTTCCCCGACTTGATACCAACTTCTATTCTCACACCAGTCAAGATCAAATCTGTAAACCCAGCAGAAGAATTTCCAATCAGATGGTTGAAGAACGGACCAGACAGGGTCCTCAGGAACATGTCGACAAGCTCACGGTCTGTCAAAGGTGGCTGCACCCTGTCAGCCAGGTCTCTCCACTTTTGTGCATACTCCTTGAATCCTTCGCCCGTCCCCAATGACATACCCTGGAGTTGGGTACGCGTGGGAGCGAGGTCAGAATTGTACTGATACTGCTTATAAAATGCAGTGGCCAAGTCTTCCCAGTTTCGGATACTGGCTTCATCCAGCTGGTAGAACCATTCGAGTTGAGCCCCTGAAAGGCTATCCTGGAAGAAATGGATCCAAAGGTTCTTGTCTGCAGTGTAAGGTTGGATCTTCCTTACATATGATCTGAGATGCAGCTTAGGGCAGGAAGCCCCGTCGTACTTCGCAAAGGCAGGTGCCTTGAACTTGTGTGGGATCACCACCCCAGAAGATAAACCTAAATCACCAAAATCCAGCCCCGACACATTTTGAATCTCCATGGCACTTAAACGGTCCTCTAGTTGCTTGTACCTGTCTTCAGCAGGAGGGTACTGTTCGTCGTTGTAATCCGTCTCATTGTCGGAGACTATAGGACTAGGAGCCCTTCCCCCTTGGGGACTGTCTTTCTCTGCAGAGGAAGTAGCCTGATCAGCCTCATTCTACAGTGTATTCCCAAACCTCCGTCCAGTGTTAAACAACGCAATCCTCTTCTTCTTCTTCTTCTTCAAGAGCAGAGCCTTCAACTCCTGTTGACCTTGGGCTAAGCTCATGACCAGCTCTTGAAACTGGGCGTTCTGGGCCTGGAGGGCCTTGATAGCTTATTCGGTAGTAGGCTCGGAAGACATGATGATTGAGTGCTGAAATAAATAGCGAAGAAGATTAAGCAACCTGTAGAAGAAGGGTACCTGTTATGCATATGATGCAATGAGATGCTTATGATTTATGTTTTCAAAGACAATCGGGATTCAACTTTGTAGACAAAAAGGAAACACACTTCATTAGATTTAAACTTTAAATTGTTCAACAATTTGCCCTTAGGCATTACAGGAATGAAAATACTGAAAAGGAAATAAAAGCTGTAAAAGAAACATCCAAAGCCCATCAGTGCTCCCATGGCCTCCTCTTCTCAGTACAGATATAGTCGTTCAGGATCCGCTCTTCCTCCAATTGCTTAGTCAGCTTCTGGATCTTTTGTTCCTGTTCGTTGAACTTTTCCCGATAATAATCCCGTTCTTCCTATAGTTGCGCCCAAGATCTCTTTAGTGTATCAACATCAGTGGGTATCTGAGGAGGGAGGACAGTTGGAGGAACCCCGTCTTCATCAGGAAATTCCAGAATGATAGGCCTGACAGCTTCGTATGGCATACCTAACTTTTGAGCACGGATGCAGACCCATCTGCAGTAGGATTCCATTGGTAGAGAAGTCTTCGATCCCAACTTATGTGGGTCAGCTTTGTGAATTCTGTCCCAAGCCTTAATGAATCTACGGCGCAGCTCGTCACTGTCTACTTGAAACTCAAAACTAATGTGAGGTACCAATATCTCATGAGGCCCCGCTCTTCTGGCTCTTCCAAACTGACGGAGGGCTAAACATGGATTATAAGAGATTCCTCCCTGGGTACCGATCAACGGAACATTAGGATATTCTCCACAACGATCAATAATGGCTACCTCATCCAAACCTCTGAGAGTCCAAATGATGTCATTGTCAGTGAGAGACATTAACCTATGAGCCCAACCCTTTCCTTCCTGGTTCTTCAGCACGAACTTAGGGAGGTGCGAAATAAACCACCTCACTAACAAAGGAGCACAACACCACAGAGTTCCTCGTCTTCGGGCAGTACGAGCATAGAGTTGCTGCAGGATATCACACAAGAGAGTGGGTACAGGGTTCCGAGACATGAAGATCCTTATGGAATTGATATTGACAAAGTTATCAGAATTTGGAAACAATACTAGACCATATATTAAGAGAGCCAGAATGTCCTCGTACGCCTTGAAGTCTAAGTCATTCCAGAAACTATTAGCTTTGCCAACCAGAAACTTAGCCAAAAAGCCCTTAACTCCAATATTAGTTTCCCAGTTAGCTACTACCTCTTCTTTGGTCAAGGGAAGGGCTGCAACAATCTCTTCAGGCCTAAGAGTCTTCTCCCAACCAGTGAATGGGGTTTGTTCCAAAACAGGGATACCAAGTAAATCAAAGAATTCTTCCAGGGTTGGGACCAGCTGGAAGTCTTGAAAGGTGAAGCAATGGTACATGGGATCATAAAACTGGACCAGGACACTCATCAGTTGTTGGTCCCACTTTGAAGTGATTAAACCGAGAAGAGAACCATGCCTCTTGATGAAGGAAGTAGTGTTTGGAATCCTATCAACCAAATCCTTGAGCAAAGTAGGTGGTTGAACAAAGTTGAGCCGGATAGTATTCCTACGCACGGGCATCATGATGTCCTACAAAACAGAGCAAAGATGAAACCCTCTTGTCTTTGAAATGGGTCAGTCTTTATGCAGGATGCATGCAATGGTATGATGGTATGATGTTATGGTAAAGCACACCACAAGTATTCACAAAGGCAAGCATGATAAGGCACACAAGTCACACAAGACAGCCCTTAGATTTTAAGCCAGCATGAAGTTTAGGTATTACCCTCTTTCAGTTTTGTTGGTTAAGACCTGTCCTATCAAAAGTAACCGGGTTCTAGAGGATCTCAATATCATTGACTACCCTCAATCGGTCATAACTCCAGCATCGCAATCTTTTCTTGCGGCCAGAACCATCGCGAGAGTTTAGCCTCAATGAGTGTAGCATACTGCTACCATTCTATGGCCAAGTTGGGTCAATTTAGAGTTCTAAGGTCGGTTGGTGTTTAATGACTCCTTGGAAGACCCATATTCTCCTTGTTGCAACACAAGGGATATCGGTACAGACCAAGGTGTCACACCAACGTAGCCACTATTTCACCCATGTCGGTCTACGCCGGACAGGTCCCTCACAGCTTATGCTACCTAAAAGGGTATTCCCCAGATCCGGGTTAGGATCTATAAAACTCCGATGCAAAGCCCACAAATATAAAAGCAAACAAAGCAAACAATTGAAAACAAGTAAATGATCTAACCCTAAGGTAACCCCACTTTTAAATTCATCCCCAGCAGAGTCGCCAGTTTTGTGATACGGTGGGAGAACTGACTTGGGTTTTGCATTTGTTTTCGCAAATGTTTCGGTTGAGCAAGAGTCGCCACCGACTTTTTATTTTATCCTAAGGAAAGGTTAAAAAGCACAGAAAAAACCTTTGAGATGTTTTCTTGGGTTCAGGGGGTAGATTATAGAAAGGGAAGGTATTAGCACCCTTTCTATCCATGGTTATCCATGGGCTCTTGGTTACTTGCTTAGATCACTTGCCTTGTGTTTTCAATTGTTTGAAATGGTGCTTTGTGTGTGGGTTTGAAAATGTTTTGAAAAGAGGCCAATCTGGTGGCAACCTTTGTAATGATTCATGTTTGAATGTATACAAAGGTGTACTTATCTTTTGAAAAGTTTTCAATGTTTTTGAAAGTTGTTTTGAAAGTGTGATGTGTGGTTTTGAAAAGTAGGCAAGCGTGTTTTGCAAGTTTGATTCAAGTAACTAAGAGTTGTCTACCCCTAAATTTACTCAAAGGTTTTTCCTATGTTTTAACCCTTTTAACAATTTTTTTCCACCATTGTATTTGGTGGACAATCTTGTATTAGGATGTTAACGGGACTGACGCGGGTCATCGTTTAGACCATGATTGCAACGGTGTCAAGTGTCTTTGGGCAATTTTTCCTTTAAGGGACTTGATCATTTTTAGACAACTTTCGAAAGCGTCATCGAGGGACTATGATCATTTGAATTGTTTTGTTTTGCCAAAGACACCCAACATGTAATATGGCCCATTATTGAAGGCAACAAGTGGAGTAACCCTAGGGGTGCAAGTGTGATTGGTGTTATCCATTTTCATGCTTTTTTGTCTTTGAATTAGTCAAGTTATTTGTTGTTTGATTTTTGCATACAAGCCCTAAGTCTATCATGGCATATTTAGAAATCTTTAAAATGCGGAATTTAAAGTCCAAAGTTATTACAAAGTAATCATGGGGATGGGGGTACAAATGTTCAAATGGGGATGAGACTTAATAGGAGAGTGGTATCCCAATATTTACAACCAAATCGAATCAATCGCAATATAAATGTAAAGTAATAGCAATGTATAAGAAAAATACAATGTGTATGTGTATGATTTATTTACAAGTGAAATAAAAATAAAAAAAAGGTTAATTTGGATATTTTCATGTTTAGGGCAAAAAACCCTAATTTTGCAAATAAAAAAAAGGTATTTATTATGTATTATATACAATATTTATTAATTATATACAAAAAAATAAATAAAAAGGAAGTATATTGTAAAAAAGTGATTTTTGAGGTTAAATATTAATAAAAGAAAAAAATGTATTATTTTTATGTTTTTATCCTAAATATTCTAATAAATATATAAGTATTTATATTATATATTAAAAATATTAAATATACACAAAAATAAAAATATTTATTATTTACAAAAAAAAAGTATATTTTTTAGGAAATGTTTTCAAAAGATAAAATAAAATAAAATCAGAAAATAAAATGTATTTGTATTATTTTTTAGTATTTTTAATAAAAGTATATATATGTTATTTATAATGTATAAATTCAAATAAAACAAATAAAATCCAAATAAAATGCAAAAATGGTTGAAAAATATTTTTAATATTTTTTATGTTTTGACAAAAAATAAACAAGTCAGAAACAAAAAGAAAAAATCAAAAATGATAAAAATAACACACAATGGGCCAATGGGGTGTATGTGAAATAAAGTGGTGTAAATAGAAAAAACAAAACAGGCCCAGCCCAAAGAGGCTTCTTCAACCTCCAGCCACTTCTGTTTCAAAAAACGCGCGTTTCCTTGCTTGATTCAAACACCCTGATTCTTTGACTTTCAACAAAAACTTACAACATCAATGTTATAGAGCATCATGTCACGATTCTAAACATATAAAGAAGTTGATCTAACTCTCAGAATTGAGAGAGAATTTCTTCTCCCCCAATTCCTGACCTAACTTTTTTCTAATGTTCAGGTTCCAAATTCTCTTAAAACACACAATATAAATGAAAAGTAATGGTATGGATGGATTCAGGGCCATGAGTAGGACATAACTTCTTCACAAACCTAAGCCTAGATATGCCTGGATAGAGAGATAGAAGTTCAAAAACTTACATGTTCAGCTTGAATCGTGTGCAACAATGGAGGTACTTCCAATGCAGTGTGAGGACTTGTACAGCTTGCTTGAGGTCCAGGGATGCTTCCTCTATGCTTGGCTTACTCTGAATCCTTCTGAATCAAGCTACAGAAGTCAACCTGCACAGATAAAAAATGAAAATGGCACACTTGGCTATGGCTGTTACAGTTCCAGTTCAATGCTTGAAATAGCTTCAATGGATGTTAGGGAGTGTGTTTGAAAAGGTTTCAGCCAAAACGCACGATAGGAATGGACTGTGGGATTCAAACTGCAGCCTATGCCCTGTTTTGCCATAAAACTGTGCTTTTCTGTATATGGAGGTTTGAGAGATGGTTTGGTCGTGTTTCAGACTTGGTTTGATGTTTGGAAAGTGCTCATGAAGTTTGTTTAGGCTTGTCTTGACAAGAATGTGTGTTGTTTTTTAAAATGCAAAGTTTCTTCTTTCTTAAGTCAAAAATGCCAAGTTAGGTTACAGGCTCATGCAGGCCCCTTAAACATGCTGCAAAGTTTGTTCTTGATCAGTTGGATATGTCCACACATTTGTGCCTCAGAGACTTCTTTGTACTTCAAAGATATGTGAACTTGACATAAAGTTGATCTTTTCAAAAATGGCTAAAATGCTTTTTCCATTTATGGCTCAATCTTGTATGTAATGGTTAAACACACAAAGTAAGACTTGAACACAGGATATGCATTAAATTATTGAGTGTAAATGAGATTAGAGGCCTGTAATCTAGCTTGGAACATGCTGACTTGAAAATGGCAATGTTATGAACATGTAAATGGCTTATGAACAAAGTGACTTTTGCCCAACTTTGCCAATTCGATTCTCCCTAACCACAAGGGTGTTTGAGAAGTTCTTGGACAATTTGGAAAGCTTGGAATGTGTAATACAATCCATCTTCGTAATTCAAGTTGAAATTCCAAGTGGAAGCATGTGAAAAGTGGCCATGAAGTTAGGCAAAAATCCTGCCTAAGATAGGTCAAAAAATTTCTAAGTTAAGAAAGTTTTGCACCCTTGTTCCAAAACTCATAACTTGAGCTACAAGCTTCTTTTGAGGAAACTTTGTGAATCAAAGTTGTAGATTTTGCAATGGACTATAACTTTCATGTTTTGAGTTTTGTTTGAATCCAAATATATCTTGATGAAAAGATGGGACAAAGTTAGGAAAAAATTAGGAAATTTCATAACTTAGAAAAATTCTAAGTTATGAAATTTCTTCATTTCAAACCCTAATTTGTAATTTTGGTTTCTTGATTAACAAGTTTCATAATTTGACATGTCTTGATGAAAAATGAATCTTGACACTTGATTTTGACCAAAAAGTCAAAGTTTGACTTTTCAGTATACAGTCAAATTTTGATCAGTTGACTGGAAAATTCATCTGTCAATCTTGTGCATTTGGGATCTTTTGAATTTGTTGAACATGTCAAGACAATTCCATTGGGTCCTTGAGTCCATATGTGAGCTTGAATTGCCATTGGTTAGGTCAAACAGTCAAAAATTGCCTTTGTGCAGTCAAAACCCTAAAAATGACCATTTTGCCCTTTTGGTGATCTGATCAAATTTCTTGTGGAATTGTGATCCAAACTTGACCAAATGGTTCATATGAGTTCATAATGTTGATTTGGGTCAAAAATCATGAGGTTTGACTGTCAATTGACCACAATTGACTTTTTCCCCAATACAGCATATTTCTAGGTCAACTGCCCAATTGACTGAGCAAAGATTGGAATCAAGGCTTGAAACTTGGTATGGATAAACTTGTGAGTCCAACATGAAGCATGAAAGTCACTTTGGGCCTTTTAGGTCAAAACATCCTTATGCAAACTCAAACCCTAATTTGGGTCAACAGTGCAAGGAAGAGTCTTGAGCAGAGCAAACCCTAGCTTGATCTTGAGCTCCAAGGGTCTTGTGGTGAGGAAATATTGATGAAATGGGAGGGCAAATTTTGGGGTACAACAGTTGCCCCTGTTCAATCTTCTTAGACCTGAGGATGTAGATTGGCTTGCGTGCCTTTCGTGATCCGAAGGTGGAAGATGATTGAACACTAAAGTGCCCAGAAATTTGCACTCACATGGTAGAGTAACAACAATGTGATGTAGGGAATGGGCTTATAGATGCCATTTGGAGATATGGTGGATAGGAGGATGGGCTTATAGATGCCATCCAGAGGTGTGACAGAACCTTGTCGGGAATGGGCTTATAGATGCCATTTGGAAGTGTTGATCGCGTAAGAGATTCCTTAGCGAGAACTTGTGTATTTTGAGAAAGGAAGATGGTTTCCTGGCCTGTTACAGGTTTTGATCTTCAGTCTCTTCATGCAGATATGCCCTGGCTAGGTACAGGTATCGAATCTACAATTAGTTGCTCACAGATGTGCCCTGGCTAGATACAGGAATCAAATCTGGAACTTCAAAAGGTGGCTTACAGACGTGCCATGGCTGGATACAGGTATCGAATCTCTAAACTCTTCATGCAGATATGCCCTGGCTAGATACAAGTATCGAATCTACAATTAGTTGCTCACAGATGTGCCCTGGCTAGATACAGGAATTGAATCTGGAATTTGTCGTCTACAGATATGCCCTGGCTGGATGCAGGTATCGAATCTGGAATTTATCGTCTACAGATATGCCCTGGCTGGATGCAGGTATCGAATCTGGAAATTGTCGTCTACAGATATGCCCTGGCTGGATACAGGTATCGAATCTGGAAATTGTCGTCTACAGATATGCCATGGCTGGATACAGGTATCGAATCTGGAAATTATCGTCTACAGATATGCCCTGGCTGGATGCAGGTATCGAATCTGGAAATTGTCATCTACAGATATGCCCTGGCTGGATACAGGTATCGAATCTAGAAATTGTCGTCTACAGATATGCCCTGGCTCGATACAGGTATCGAATCTGGAAATTGTCGTCTACAGATATGCCCTGGCTGGATACAGGTATCGAATCTCTAAACTCTTCATGTAGATATGCCCTGGCCGGATACAGGTATCGAATCTACAATCAAATCACTCACAGATATGCCTTGGCTAGATACAGGTATCGAATCTGGAATTGCGATAGTTGATAGTAATCATCTTTGGATTGTCCTTTTCCTGAAAAGGCAAAACATTAGTTGTATGCAATGTCATGATGTATGAAATGCATGATGTCATGATGCTCAAATGAGATAGTGTTGTATGCACTTTATCAAGTATGTAAGCAGGATGTATGAAATGTGAAATGTTTATGAATGTATTTTCGTCTAGGAAAATAAATCCTTGATGAGTGTCGGGAACTCAAATCCTGGGCTGATGTCGAAGAGTAGAGTTCTTTGCTTCCGCTAGGGATGATGGTTGCAAGAATAAACCGGTAAGAGAAGATGACTCCGTTGGGGAATAAA
Organism: Vicia faba; assembly: GCA_948472305.1. NCBI lineage: Eukaryota > Viridiplantae > Streptophyta > Magnoliopsida > Fabales > Fabaceae > Vicia > Vicia faba. The sequence goes on from OX451736.1 coordinate 1,340,119,629, forward strand.
TTTGTTGGAGAGATTACTCTGCGGGGAATTACTCTGTGGGAAGAGATACTTCGCTGAGGTTTTGATGAGAGCTCCGCTGGGGATTCCATTGATAAGTTATGTTGGGGAACTTGATGAACTCCACTGGGGATAGGAAGAACTTCGCCGAGGACGATCTTTCCGTGGTAATTAGCTGAGGATAACCCAGTTATAAGCTCTAGTGGGAAATAACCCTTTGAATGAAGCCGGGGAGATGCGTTCGTACTCTGCAGGGGATAAGCTTCTAAAATCTACTGGGAATAAGCTTCAGAATCTACCGGGGATAATCTTCAGAATCTACCGGGGAGGATGATTCAACTTTCCCGGGGAAACATTTCAGACTGTACTGGGGAATGGTTCCACTGGATGTTTGTATTCCGCCGGGGAGCAATCTTATATTAAGACTGTCGGGGATGCTTGCTGAGGAATGTCTATACTCCGCTGGGGAATGTTGAGATCTTCTGGGGATACCCAACTTCAAAAGGTTGACAGTAGACTAACTCTGCTTGGGGAGAGTATCGTTGACTTGCTGGAGATACTGTGCCTTTTTAGGGCTGATGGGAGACCAACTCTGCCTAAGGAGAGTATTGCTGAAATATGGTCTTACTCTGTGGGGAGTTGAGGTAACTTGGTTACATTCTTCAGCCGAACTTACCTTGGTACCTCGGTGGACAGAGCAACTAGATTGCTTGGACAACTCTTTATTGCCCCTGTTTCTGATGTCATCTGTAATTAGTCCTTTGTTTCGCATGCAAATATTCATGATTAGCAATTAATGTCAAATGCATATATCAAAAATGAACATTGGACGTTCTTTGCAAAACAAAAACAGAAAAAGGAAAAAACGATGGGTAATTTGTCTGAAAAATTGAACTTGTATTGATTTTGAAATTTTCCTGTAAATAGGCATTTTATGTACAGGAGGCTGACGTTCTAGTAAGAGAACGCCGCCGAACAAAGTAGAGTTTATACAATTTTGTGAAAAGGAAACAAAAACAGCTATGTGAAAAATAATCCCACTGGGTTCCAACTCTGCTATCGCCTTTATGTCTTCAAACGTCTCATCACTTTGCTGCTTAGTTGAAGATGAAGCTGATTGATTTGGAGTCATCTGAGCCCGATAGTTGATGCCGAATTCTGGATGCAAGGTGATCCAATGAGACATAGTATTACGCTTTATCCCTAAATTTTGCCTGGACCACCCTTTCAGGTTTTCAGTCCACCGGGATACCCATTTTTACCCAAGCCTCCTTTTCAGGTTTTCGACTTGCCGGGTGTACAGATTTTTTTCATTTCATCCCTTATTTTTGCCTGAACCCTTTTGGTTCACCGGCAAGCCCTTATTTTTGCCTAGGTCAGTCGACCTAGCGGGTCTTTAGTCATGCGTAGTATCTTTTTATTATGTCTGCATTGGCGGGGTGAGGAAGGTCATCAACATCCATGGTGGTTAGAATCATAGCTCCTCCTGAGAAGATATGTTTAACCACAAATGGCCCTTCGTACGTGGGGGCCCATTTGCCCCTGGGATCACTTTGAGGAAGAATGATGCGCTTGATTACCAGGTCTCCGACTTGATACTCTTGTCGTCTGACCTTCTTATTAAATGCCCTGATCATTCGTTTTTGGTACGTCTGACCATGACAAATAGCAGTGAGTCTCTTTTCGTCAATTAGGTTTAGTTGATCAAGCCGAGTCTGGATCCAGTCATCTTCGCTCAAACCTGCATCCTTCATTATCCGGAGAGAGGGTATCTGGACTTCAATAGGCAAGACTGCCTCCATGCCATAGACCAAGGAAAAAGGAGTTGCCCCTGTTGACGTTCGTGCTGAGGTACGGTACCCATGAAGAGCAAACGACGACTTTTCGTGCCAATCTTTGTAGGTCATTGTCATCTTTTGCACAATCTTCTTGATGTTCTTATTCGCTGCTTCTACAGCCCCATTCATCTTCGGCCGGTAGGGAGAAGAGTTGTGGTGCTGTATCTTGAATTGCTCGCAGAGCTCAGTGATCATCTTGTTGTTAAGATTGGTACCATTATCCGTAATGATCCTTTCAGGTACACCGTATCGACAGACCAGGTTGTGCCGAATGAACCGTGCCACGACGTTTTTGGTTACGGTAGCGTAGGAAGCTGCTTCAACCCATTTGGTGAAGTAATCAATCGCTACCAGGATGAAGCGATGCCCGTTAGATGCCGTAGGTCTGATCTCGCCGATCATATCAATGCCCCACATTGCAAAAGGCCAAGGTGTTGTCAAGACGTTCAGAGGAACCGGAGGAATGTGCATCTTATCAACATAGATTTGGCATTTATGACAAGTTCGAGAATGCTGATAACAGTCGGCTTCCATTGTGGACCAGAAATATCCTGCCCGAAGGATTTTCTTTGCCATGGTATGTCCACTGGAATGTGTTCCGAAGGTACCTTCATGTAGCTCTGCCATGATCCTTTCTGCTTCAGTCTTATCCACACAACGTAGTAAGGTCGAATCATGGTTTCGCTTGTAGAGAATGCCATTGCTGAGGAAGAACTTTGCCACAAACCTTCTCAGGAACTTCTTGTCATTAACAGATGCGCCTTCGGGGTATTCTTGAGATTCAAGGTACCTCTTCACTTCATGATACCAGGGTTTTTCTGTTACTTCTTCGGCCTCAAGATCACAGCAATATGCAGGTTTGTCCAATTTCCAGATAATGATCCGGGGAGCTTTGTTGTCCCATTTGACTTTGAACATAGAAGACATCGTAGCCAACGCGTCCGCTAACTGATTCTCCTCTCTTGGGAAGTGTTCAAAAGTTATCTCCTCGAAGTGGGGAATCAACGTCAGCACATACTCCTTGTAAGGAATAAGGTTTGGGTGTTTCATATCCTACTCGCCTTTGACCTGATTGATCACGAGAGCGGAATCTCCGAAGACACTCAGAAACTTGATCCTTAAGTCAATTGCAGCTTGAAGACCCATGATACATGCCTCATACTCTGCCATGTTGTTGGTGCAGTTGAAACATAGCCGGGCGGTGAGTGGAGTATGAGTGCCTTTAGGGGATATGATCACAGCGCCGATACCATTACCCAAAGCATTCGAGGCCCCGTCAAAGTGCATAGACCATCGGGATCCTTCCTCAGGTCCTTCATCTGGTCCAGGTACTTCACAATCAGTCACTACCATGATATCCTCGTCTGGAAATTCAAAGTTCATTGACTGGTAATCGTCCACTGCCTGGTGTGCCAAATGATCTGCCAATACACTTCCCTTGATTGCTTTTTGAGTCGTGTACTGGATGTCATATTCCGTTAAGATCATCTACCATCTTACTATTCTTCCGGACAAGGCGGGCTTTTCGAATATGTACTTGATTGGATCCATTTTTGAAATCAACAGAGTAGTGTGAGTCAACATATACTGTCTCAGCCAGCGAGTAGCCCATACCAAAGCGCAGCAAGTTTTCTCGAGCAGTGAGTATCGGGTCTCACAGTCGGTAAACTTTTTGCTAATGTAATAAATAGCGTGTTCTTTTCGGCCAGACTCGTCATGCTGCCCCAGCACACACCCCATTGAGTTGTCAAGTACTGTCAAGTATAGGATTAGAGGTTTCCCTTCAACCGGTGGAATAAGAATGGGTGGTTCTTGGAGATACTCTTTGATCTTTTCGAAAGCAGCCTGACATTCATCGTTCCAACGTACTACTTGATCTTTCTTCAGCAGCTTGAAGATTGGTTCACAGGTAGCAGTTAGATGCGAGATGAATCGGGCAATGTAGTTCAACCGTCCTAGAAAGCCTCTGACTTCTTTCTCTGTCTTGGGAGTTGGCATTTCTTATATGGCTTTCACTTTGGCAGGGTCCACTTGAATACCTTTGTCGCTTACGACGAAGCCTAGCAATTTTCCAGATCTCACCCCAAAGGTGCATTTGTTCGGGTTCAACCTCAGCTTGTACAACTTAAGACGGTTAAACAGCTTCCATAGATGGTCAAGGTGTTCCTCCTCAATTTTGGACCTTGCAATCATATCATCGACGTATACTTTTATCTCGTGATGGATCATGTCATGAAATAAAGCAACCATGGCATGTTGGTAGGTTGCCCCAGCATTTTTCAACCCAAAAGGCATGACCTTGTAGCAAAAGGTGCTCCACTGAGTAACAAAAGTGGTCTTCTCCATATCTTCAGGAGCCATCTTGATTTGATTATAACCGGAGAAACCGTCCATGAAGGAGAATACTTTATGCTGAGCAGTGTTGTCAACCAGAACGTCGATATGAGGCAGAGGGAAATCATCCTTAGGGCTCGCCCTGTTCAAATCCCTGTAATCAACACACATTCGGACCTTACCATCCTTTTTCGGCACTGGAACCACATTAGCAACCCACTGAGGGTAAGAAGTCACTGCTAGAAACCCGGCATCAAATTGTTTCATAACCTCAGCTTTGATTTTCTCAGACATTTCTGGACGCATTCGGCGGACCTTCTGTTTTACCAGAGGGCATTCTTCCTTGGTAGGTAGGTGATGAACCACAATGTCGGTATCCAACCCAGGCATGTCTTCGTAAGACCAGGCAAAGATCATGCAACATCTGAATCAGCCGTTGTTTCACACTGAGCTCTAGATTGGCACCAATCTTGACTTCCTTTCTGTCTGCAGTCTTGCAAGTTCACCAGGCACTTCGCAATCATCTTCACCTTCGTCTTCGGCTAAGTTGATCGGATTTTCGAAGTCATAACTGGCAGTAGCAGAGTCGTTACCAGTGAGATCCAGAGTGGATTGGAACCTGTATAAGTGAGTGTGTGTAAATATAGCTGTTTTGCAATATATAATAAAGAAAGAAAAAGAGCGCAAGATTTTGAAATGCAACAAACGTCCAATGTTTTTATTGATGATATATGAAAATGACACACAAAAGCCCTCACAAATGAAGCCACTGTGCCCCGGGTAAGACACCGAGCCATAAAAGTTTCAAAATATTGTCTGTTACAAATTCAAAACAAAAGAGTTCATTACTGAGTGACAAAAGTAATAGGTGTGAAGTCTTTGGCAGTCCAGTTGCTTGGTCCACTGTCGGTCGTTGGGTAGATCCAGCTGTCGAATTCAGATTCCTCCACGTCGTCTTCAATAGCATTCACTCCCAGATTGGTGATGAACACAGGAGGTCTTCCAATCATTGCCTTACGAACAACCCTCTGAGCTTCTGCAGTGAAACCCAAGCCAAGTCAGTCTTTGGAGTGAAGTCAGGAAGTCGGCCCCAGTTTGCATACTTACCCTTCTCAATCACAGCCCGGGCATCCTTTAAGGAAGCCATCTTCAAAGGAGAAACTTCTTCAGTTACAGTCTCTGCTGACGCAAGTGTTTGAGGCACCTCTTCAAAGTGTTGAAAGGGGGTCTCAATGAACTCCCCATCCATCTTTATGTACCGGAACGAGTTGAGGTGGCTGACCATATATTCTTCCTCCCCATGAACTGTAACAATCTTCCCCCTGACCGGGTACTTAAGCTTCTGATGTAGTGTGGAGGTCACAGCTCCAGCCTTGTGGATCCATGGACGACCCAGCAAACAGGAATAGGATGGTCGGATATCCATCACATAGAAAGTAGAATCAAAAACTTGAGAACCAACCCTGATTGGAATGTCAACTTCCCCATGTACCATCCTTTTCGAACCGTCAAAGGCTCGGACAACAATGTTACTAGGCTTGAGCTCCAAACCCTCACAATCCAACCTGTCTAGAGCCTTCTTGGGTAACACGTTTAATGAAGAACCGGTGTCTACCAACACATGGGAAAGAGTAGTGCCCCTGCATTCAATGGAGACATGCAGGGCGTCGTTATGGTTCTTTCCTTTGGCAGTCAGATCGGCGTCAGAGAAGCCCAAACCATTATCGGCAGTCAAGTTGGCCACACAATTGGTAAATTAATCAGCAGACGTTTCCTGTGGCACATGGGCCGTCTTCAGGAAGGAAATCAGGGCCTTGGCATGGGCCTCTGAACATAACAACAGCGATAGCATAGAAATTTTTGATGGGGTGTGTCCCAACTGCTCAACTACATTGAAATCACTCTTCTTGATAATCTTGAGGATCTCTTCCATCTCTTGTTGGGAAGCTTCAACATTGGTTGTCTTTGGTGCCTCCGTCAGGGCAGGCAAATCAGTATCAATCCCTTTGCCCCGAGCGTCAGATGACTCGGCAGCAGGGGTAGAAACAGGAACTTGATCCGGAAGGGAAGCAAGCACACTTGCAGGTGTGATGACAAGAGGTTTCTGAATAGCTGGTGGCGCAATATCAGGCGAGAAGAGCCTACCACTGCGAGTAACTTTGGCAGGCCCGGTGATGTTACTGACGCCGGTACTAGTATCAAACTCTTGCTTTACTCCAAGAACATAAACATCTGCCCCATAGTGCCACGGGACAACTTTGTCAAATGTATAGGGGAGAGGCCCCGGAACAGTGATGATGATAGGAGCAATCTTCTGAGTGGACATGATTTTGACAGGCTTCTTTGAGAGAGTCTTAGGAGGTTTGTTGAAAATAGTGACAATAGAAACTTCTTCAGTTGGGACAGCAGGAACAACAATTTTCTCGAACAAGATTTCTTTACTATCCATCAGGCTTTGGATACCTGATTTCAGCAAAGGACAACCAACAGGTGAAACAACACATAGCAGGCAACCTTTACCACATCCCAGAAATAAACCGGCTAGTAACAGGTTCCTCTTGACAGTCAACAACGGAGTAACAATATCATCCACGGAGGCCACATACCGGTCTTCTTCCACAGCATTCACTCCATGCTGGGGCATGGGAGCAGTCACAACATTGGGCCTTTCGGGCGCCTCAAACTGTATTTCTTTAGGATCAATAAGGTCCTGAACCTTATTCCTCAGAGCCCAGCAATCGTCCGTAGTATGCCCCGAGCTATCAGAGTGATAAACGCAACGGGCGTTGGGGTTGTACTTTGGAGAAGCTGTGTTTACCCACCTTCGGAGCTTCCTTGACAGTTACCAGATTGGTTGACAGTAGTTGTGGCAAAATCTGAGACAGGGTCATACTGAGCCGAGTGTACTGCCTTTTGGGTCTCTCACCCCTTGGTTGGTTATACTGCTGAGGAGCAGCAGCAGGCTTTGAGATTACTAACGCATTAACAGCTTTGGCGGCGTTCCGGCTTAATTTGTCTTCTGGGACCATAAACAGCACTGGCTTCCTTCTTGAAGGGCTTCTTTTCAGTACTCGCGGAGGCACCTTTCTGTATCTTCCCCGATTTGATACCAGCTTCTATTCTCTCACCAGTCAAGATCAAATCTGTAAACCCAGCAGAAGAATTTCCAATCAGATGGTTGAAGAACGGACCAGACAGGGTCCCCAGGAACATGTCGACAAGCTCACAGTCTGTCAAAGGTGGTTGCACCCTGCCATCCAGGTCTCTCCACTTTTGCGCATACTCCTTGAATCCTTCTCTCGTCCCCAGTGACATACCCTGGAGTTGGGTACGCGTGGGAGCGAGGTCAGAATTGTACTGATACTGCTTATAAAATGCACTGGCCAAGTCTTCCCAGTTTCGGATACCTGGCTTCATCCAGCTGGTAGAACCATTCGAGTTGAGCCCCTGAAAGGCTATCCTGGAAGAAATGGATCCAAAGGTTCTTGTCTGCAGTGTAAGGTTGGATCTTCCTTACATATGATCTGAGATGCAGCTTAGGGCAGGAAGCCCCGTCGTACTTCGCAAAGGCAGGTGCCTTGAACTTGTGTGGGATCACCACCCCAGAAGATAAACCTAAATCTCCAAAATCCAGCCCCGACACATTTTGAATCTCCATGGCACTTAAACGGTCCTCTAGTTGCTTGTACCTATCTTCAGCAGGAGGGTATTGTTCGTATCCGTCTCATTGTCGGAGACCATAGGACTAGGAGCCCTTCCCCTTTGGAGACTGTCTTTCTCTGCAGAGGAAGTAGCCTGATCAGCCTCATTCTACAGTGTATTCCCAAACCTCCGTCCAGTGTTAAACAGCGCAGTCCTCTTCTTCTTCTTCTTCTTCAAGAGCAAAGCCTTCAACTCATGTTGACCTTGGGCTAAGCTCATGACCAGCTCTTGAAACTGGGCGTTCTGGGCTGAAGGGCCTTGATAGCTTGTTCGGTAGTAGGCTCGGAAGACATGATGATTGAGTGTTGAAATAAACAGCGAAGAAGATTAAGCAACCTGCAGAAGAAGGGTACCTGTTATGCATATGATGCAATGAGATGCTTATGATTTATGTTTTCAAAGACAATCGGGATTCAACTTTGTAGACAAAAAGGAAACACACTTCATTAGATTCAAATTTTAATTGTTCAACAATTTGCCCTTAGGCATTACAGGAATGAAAATACTAAAAAGGAAATAAAAGCTGTAAAAGAAACATCCAAAGCCTATCATTGCTCCCATGGCCTCCTCTTCTCAGTACGGATATAGTCGTTCAGGATCCGCTCTTCCTCCAATTGCTTAGTCAGCTTCTGGATCTTTTGTTCCTGTTCGTTGAACTTTTCCGATAATAATCCCGTTCTTCCTATAGTTACGCCCAAGATCTCTTTAGTGTATCAACATCAGTGGGTATCTAAGGAGGGAGGACAGTTGGAGGAACCCCGTCTTCATCAGGAAATTCCAGAATGATAGGCCTGACAGCTTCGTATGGCATACCTAACTTCTGAGCACGGATGCGGACCCATCTGCAGTAGGATTCCATTGGTAGAGAAGTCTTTGATCCCAACTCATGTGGGTCAGCTTTGTGAATTCTGTCCCAAGCCTTAATGAATCTACGGCGCAGCTCGTCACTGTCTACTTAAAACTCAAAACTGATGTGAGGTACCAACATCTCATGAGGCCCCGCTCTTCTGGCTCTTCCAAACTGACGGAGGGCTAAACATGGATTATAAGAGATTCCTCCCTGGGTACCGATCAATGGAACATTAGGATATTCTCTGCAACGATCAATAATGGCTACCTCATCCAAACCTCTGAGAGTCCAAATGATGTCATTGTCAGTGAGAGACATTAACATATGAGCCCAACCCTTTCCTTCCTGGTTCTTCAGCACGAACTTAGGGAGGTGCGAAATAAACCACCTCACTAACAAAGGAGCACAATACCACAGAGTTCCTCGTCTTCGGGCAGTACGAGCATAAAGTTGCTGCAGGATATCACCTAAGAGAGTGGGTACAGGGTTCTGAGACATGAAGATCCTTATGGCATTGATATTGACAAAGTTATCAGAATTGGAAACAATACTAGACCATAGATTAAGAGATCCAGAATGTCCTCGTACGCCTTGAAGTCTAAGTCATTCAGAAACTATTAGCTTTGCCAACCAGAAACTTAGCCAAAAAGCCCTTAACTCCACTTCTAGTTTCCCAGTTAGCTACTACCTCTTCTTTGTCAAGGGAAGGGCTGCAACAATCTCTTCAGGCGTAAGAGTCTTCTCCCAACCAGTGAATGGGGTTTATTCCAAAACAGGGATACCAAGTAAATCAGAGAATTCTTCCAGGGTTGGGACCAGCTGGAAGTCTTGAAAGGTGAACACTTACTTGAAACACACACACATGCGCACACACACACACACACACACACACACACACACACACACACACACACACACACACACACACACACACACACACACACACACACACACACACACACACACACACACACACACACACACACACACACACACACACACACACACACACACACACACACACACACACACACACACACACACACACACACACACACACACACACACACACACACACACACACACACACACACACACACACACACACACACACACACACACACACACACACACCACACACACACACACACACACACACACACACACACACACACACACATATATATATAATATATATATATATATATATATATATATATATATATATATATATATATATATATATATATATATATATATATATATATATATATATATATATATATATATATATATATATATATATATAGTATATATATATAATATATATATATATATATATATATATATATATATATATATATTATAATATATATATATATATATATATAGCATACATGAATCCTTTTCATTTTTATGGAACTATAACACTTACTGATTGCTCTTCATCTTTGATCTTGACCCTATGCATACACACAAATAATCGTACACATGATCATTATTTAGGTTCCATCTAGAATCGGTTGATAAGATTCAATTTAGGCTAGTTGTAACCTAAGATTGATTGAGAATTAAGGGGGCTTTATCTGGAAAAACTGTGAGAATTTTTACCTCAAGATCGTGTAGAGATTGAGGGTTTTTTTAAAAGATTGTGTCGATATTGGATTCAACCAAGTGAAGACCTTTAAGAATGGGGTGGTTCTTGCAAGCCTAGTAGCGTAAGATGGTGAATCTACGGGTAATCTTGGGTGATAATAAGCTTGCAATTGGATTCGGCCGAGTGAACATTGAAGACAGTTTTCCTTTAACTTAGTAGTGCGAGACAGTGGATCAATTGGAGTTGTTAGGGGCTTGATCCAACTACTTCAAGCCAAACAGAATTTTGTTGGATCATCATCAACCATTAGGGTTGTAGGGGTGCATTGCAACATTGTCTCTTGTAAAGATACTTTTACAATAGTAAGAAATTGGTCTCAATTCCAAAACGAAATTGGGGGGAGATATAGTCATAGAGAGGACGACTGACAAACTTCCTTAGCAAATCCTTGTATCATTCTCTCTCTCTCTCTCTCTCTCTCTCTCTCTCTCTCTCTCTCTCTCTCTCTCTCTCTCTCTCTCTCTCTCTTCTCTCTCTCTCTCTCTCTCTCTCTCTCTCTCATCTCTCTCTCTCTCTCTCTCTCTCATCTCTCTCTCTCTCTCTCTCTCTCTCTCTCTCTCTCTCTCTCTCTCTCTCTCTCTCTCTCTCTTCTCTCTCTCTCTCTCTCTCTCTCTCTCTCTCTCTCTCTCTCTCTCTCTCTCTCTCTCTCTCTCTCTCTCTCTATCTATCTATCTATCTATCTATCTATCTATCTATCTATCTATCTATCTATCTATCTATCTCTATCTCTCTGTATCTCGCTTTATTTCTTTTATATTTTGTTAGAAATTTATTATACTCTTGATTGTGCAAATTGATTAGGTTAGATATTTTCTTTGAAAGTTTAAATCATTTTGTTGTTGTTCTTACAATCCCTTTGATTGTAAGAGGTTTTAACATCAACAAAAATTCAAAGGAATTCTTAGAAAATTAAATTTCACACTAAGTGTTCGATAAATTGTCTAAATAAGTTTACCTTCAATTTCATCGGAAATAGGTTACTTGATTGATTGTGTTCAAATTTTTGATTGAGAATTTTCTGCGTTGTTCACTTATCATCTTTACTTAACACGAATTGATTGAACGCATATTCGAGCTCCAATAATCGTGTGCATTTAGATGACTTTGATCTAGGACACGACTTCCACTAACCATTATTTTTAACATAATTCAAAATTTGTTTTAAACTAAAATTTGAATTGGGTATCTATTCACCCCCCCTCTAGAAAAGTTGTCGTTGTCTAACAAGTGGCATCAAGAGCCCAGTTCTTTATGTGTGCTTCCAATACACTTTTAGAAAATGGAAAACACACCTAAAGGGGAGTATAATAGAGCTCATGTATTCACCAGTGAAAATTTTGGTTATTAGAAGACTTGTGTTGTACCCCAATTTTTGCCCCTAAGATTTCTCTATCATCTCATACCATCACAATGCAACAAGATCACATTAGGGTTGGTTCTTCCTCTTTTTCTATCTCCTATCTTTAAGTTTACTCATGAGGAATCTCCAAGCACCTTAGTTGTGTATTTTGTATATGTGTTGTTGACTAACTTCTAATCAAAATACAAAAAATATTTGTCTTTGTCTTTGTATATTTGTGTTTTGTAGGTACCGAGTCAAAGCATCTGACAAATAAGGTTTTTTCGGTATTATTTCCCAAAAATCTCTATTTGAAAAGAAAAAAAATTAAAAAATTTCATTTTCTCACTGTACAATTGATTGCTCTTAGAGTGCAATCGATTGCACAAAGTGAATTTTGTGCAATTTTTGAAAAAAGAACAGGGTGCAATCGATTGCTCCCAGAGTGCAATCGTTGCACAAAGTGAAATTTTGGGGAAAAAATCAGCAATTTCAAGCTTGTAATTCTTTTGGCTCCAATTTTTCTTCATTTTTTGAAAGATATATCATTAATTAAAATTTTGGCTCCAATTTTTCTTCATTTTTTTGAAAGATATATCATTAATTCAAATTTTGGCTCCAATTTCTCTTCATTTTTTGAAAGATATATCATTAATTCAAATGTTGGCTCCAAGAATCAACTACCAACCTAATTTCATTTCCCAAACCAAACTCTAAACCACCACTAATCCCAAGCCTAAACTCTAAACCACCACTAATCCCAAGCCTAAACTCTATAAATAGAGCATTCATTTCATTCAAATCTCAAGCTTTTGATAGCCAAATTCACTTTGCTAAAAAATCTCTCAATTCTCTACATCCAAGCTTGGGAAATTGATTCTTGAGGTTGAATTGGAGCAAATTCTTGAAGTTGTTTTGATAATTCTCTAGATCTACCTTTGGTAAGTTGGATTCTTCATCTTTCACAATGTGATCTCTTATTGATCTTTGGATTTGATTCACTGAGCATTGTTTTGTGATTCCATTCGTGCTATTTTCTCATAATTTGATGGAATTTTCGTGCTCAATTAAATTCATGATCATAAGGTGTTTGATGGAAAGTTTGAACAAGAATTTGGTCTTTTGAAATGCTGATTTTCTGTTTTTCAGAGTGCAATCGATTGCTGCCAAAGCGCAATCGATTGTCACAAAATGAATTCACTTTTTTTTTTGAAAAAAAGGACTGATGCAATCTATTGCTTCCAGAGTGCAATCAATTGTAACATAGCCAAAATGTGTTTTCTGCCTTGTTTTGGGGTTGTTTTGATCCATCTCTCTTTTTCTACTCACTCCTTTTGATTGTTGATTTGGATTGTAGTTTTAAATGTCCAATTTCTCTTTAAATTTAATGGACTTTAGGTGTAGATGAAGTTGGATAAATATTCATTAATTCAAATCTACCTAAGAGTGAATTATTTAATTCATTTTTTGTGATTTAGATTAATGATATGTTTAGTACTTTAATCCATCTAGATGAGTGATTAAATTTAATGATGAAAGAAATTTGAGGTAGTGATCCAAATTAGCTTATCATTCCCCTCCCTCTTCATCTTATCCCTTTTTTTATTTGTGCTACATGTTAAGGGATGATTATCTCTATATCATTTATCCAAACATGAAGTACATAGATTGCTATTGACCGGCCTCAAAGTAGGTGCGACTTCTACATAAGTCCACTTACGATTGCTTAACATAGCGCTAAATTTTGTCCCAATTTGAGAAAATGATCATTCGTGGCCCAAACATATGTTTGCAAGCCCAAGTATGTTAATTTGAACCCTTTGATCCAATAACCTTGAGATTCATTGTTAGGAGGCTTTGGTTCTACCAATCCTCCAATGGATCTTCATCAATTGTGGTCAATGCAGATCACTTAAACATCATTGATCATTAAATGTTACCTTGAGGTTAAACATCATTGATCATTAAATGTTACCTTGAGGATTCTTAAATGGATGATATATTTGACAAAAAGCAAATGCAACTTGTTGTTGAGAGGCTTTGGTTCTACCAATCCTCTAATGAGTTCCAAATACAAGTTTTAATATGGTCATCCAACTAACCATTAACTTCTAACAATTGAATTTATTTTATGCTTTTATTTTTATGCTTTTACTTTATGCACCATTTACCTTAACATTTACATTTCATGCTATTTTCATCTTTGCTCACTTGAGCATTTACTTTTATGTCATTTTTATTTTGCTCACTTGAGCTTTTATTTTCCTTTTAAAGATACTCAATAATCAACATGAACCATAAAAAACATTAATGATACTTGGACTATTTGGTTACTATCCTTGGCATTATGGAGTATTGGACTTCTTAGACTTAGGATTAGAGACCTTAATCATATGTTGGAGACCTTGTGACCTTAATTTATATTTTGTCTGGAGTTCTTAAGGTTTACCTCAAGACATTGGGTTGTTTGTTTGTTTTGTATGCAGACTATTGTGATTACGTACTTTGTCTATAATCTAGAATTCATCTGTATATAGTTGTTACTCTACCCAATTTTTGTGAAGACTTAATACATTTAAAGTTTGTTTCTCTCAAGAGGTCTAGTATCTTTGCTTGCTTGGTTTCAATCCAAAGAATGGGAATTCTATCTTGACTCATAATGTCAAGTATTAGCTTATTGTTGGTTAGATGGTTCTTCTCTTTAGCTTTTACCTTATACTTTAGGAAAGTCTCTTCATCTCCTCCCATATTCTTTAATTTCAAAAATCTTCTTCCTCCTTTAGGAATGATTGAACCCAAAGCTTCGAATGGACACTGTTTTATCTTGGTAGCAATTGATTACTTCACCAAGTTGGTGGAGGATGCTTCATATGATAATGTTACCAAGTAGGTGGTAGTGTGCTTCATTAAGAATAATCTCATATGTCGGTATGGTGTACTGAGTAGAATTATCACCGACAATGGCTTAAATCTGAATAACAAGATGATGATAGAACTTTGTGAAGAATTCAAGATTGTCCATCACAATTCATCTCCGTACAGGCCAAAGATGAATGGGGTTGTTGAAGCTGCTAATAAGAATATCAAGAATATCATCCAGAAGATGGTTGTTACTTATAAAGATTGGCATGAAATGATCCCTTTTGCTTTACATGGATATCGAACATTTGTCCGCACTTCAATAGGAGCAACCCCGTTCTCCCTTGTGTATGGAATGGAAGCAGTGCTCCCGGTCGAGGTTGAGATTTCCTCTTTATGTGTGATAATGGAAATCAAGTTCTCAGAGGCTGAATGGGTCCAGAACAGGTTTGACCAATTGAATTTGATTGAAGAGAAGAGAATGACGGCTTTGTGTCATGGGCAGTTATATTAGAAGAGAATGAATAAATCATTTGATAAGAAGGTCAAACCACGTGAATTTAGAGAAGGCGGCCTTGTGCTCAGTAAGATCATGTCTTTTAACCCTAATTCTAGGGGCAAGTGTACTCCCAATTTTGAAGGCCCATATGTTGTCAAGAAAGTCTTCTCTGGCGGTGCATTAATTCTTGAAACCATGGATGGTGAGGAGTTCCCACGTCCCATGAACGCTGATGCAATCAAGAAATACTTTGCCTAAAGAAATAAAAGAATAGCTCGCTAAGTCGAAAACCTGAAAGGGTGGCTTAGGCAAAAAGGAGCGTCTCGGTAGGCCAAAAACCCGAAAGGGTAGTCTAGGCAAAAATTAGAGACATAAACAGAATAAAATTTCTTGCTAAGTCGAAAACCTGAAAGGGAAACTTAGGAAAAAGTTAGGGACTTTCTTGGCAAGTAACTACATCAGACAAGACTTGATCATTGAAGTAACAATCTTCTTGAATCCTCACCATACTTCGACATAAGCTGCTGCTCAGGATTTCAAAGTTGTTAGAGAGAATAGTGGTCATTGTATTTCAATGTATCTTTTCCATTATATATTACCATTTTCTGAATTTTGTAATCATCCATGGAGTCTCACCATTCGCAGACTACCACTTTATTAATAAAGTTTGAGTTTTTACCCAATTCTTTGTAATTCTTATTTTATTCTGCTTACAAAGACTTCATTTATTATTGATAGTAATTTTCAAAGCGAAAGGATTGAATAACAAAATTGTTTTTCGAAAAGAATTTACAAATTACTTTTACTTTAGACTTTATGATTCAAGAGGAAAACAAAAGTGGTGATCCCGAGAATGGGCGAACTCCAGTGATTTTGGGAAGTTTTGTTTTCCCCGGGAAGATTCTCTCAGGTTGTTTTTACTGGTATGCGCAAGATTTTTATGTTTCTCAGATAGTTAGAGATGGTATCAATTGATATATGGTGCGACATCGGGTTTGTGATCCCATTATCCCCAGTCAAGTCTTGGTTCATTTTTGATTTTGGGTTTGCATGGTCTAAAGCCTATATCCCAAATTCCCCAATGAAGTCTTCACTTATATGACAAAAGTTCCTTATCCCTTTGTGTGCTGAGATGGAACTATTTGTAAAATGTCGCCCTTTTTGTAGTGTTGGCATTATTGTTGGTATTTATTTCCCAAGTAACTAGACCAGGGTAGTATCTTTTCTAAGAAGTGTTGAGACATTTGCCAACTTTTTAGGTTTTCACCCGCCAAGTGCTGGGTTTGATTTAAAATCCCCATAAGTTTGACCTCTTGCTATAATGTTAACTTCTTGATTCTCCAAGAAGGCTATCCCAGTGCACTTTTGTTGGAATAAGTATGATCTTCTTGTGTTTCTTAGATATTTAAAGATGATACTAATTGATGCGAGGCTCGGTGTTGGGTTTATGATCCTGTTTTCCCAACCAAGTCTTGTTTCATTTGAACCTCAGGTCTGCATGATATGAAGACTCTATCCAAGATTCCCCAGTGAAGGCTTCACCCATTTAATAAAAGTCTTTTCTCCTCGTGCATGCTGAGTTGGACTCATTTGTGAAGCATCTCCTTTCGGTAGTACTTGCATTTTGTTTTATTGTCCGATAGTCAAGTAAGGGCAATGTTTTGTTTAAGAAGTGTTTAAATGGTTATCAACTTTTTGGGTTTTCACCCGCCAAGTGTTGGGTTTGATTTAAAATCCCCATAAGTTTGATTTCTTGCTGTAATGTTTGACTTCTTAACTCCCCAATTTGTTATCCCCGTGAGGTTTCATACTTTTTGCCCAGAGAAGTTGGTGTAATAGTCACTCTCAATATTGAAGAATGTATCTTGGTTTCCCCTCGACAATATGGTGTTGTCCTCCCCAATAAAGTCAGCATGAGGTCTCCAGTTGATATCTCGACGATGAGGAACTATCTCCCCTAGTGAAGTTTGTATGATATTTCCCCAATGAAGTCAGCACGAGATCCTCATTTGATGTTTTGACGATATGGTTTTCATTTGCCTTATTGAGATCTATATTGCAATCCCAAACAGAAGTATGAACTGTGAAACATTTGTTTTCCACATTGAAGTATGTGTGATATCCCCCGGTGAAGCTTGGAGGAGGATGTTATATCCCTGTACCTGTACTAATTTATTGATATGATGTGATTATTTTCAGACTATGTTCCTTCCCAGTGAAGTTAAACCGTGAAATAGGAATCTTTCTCCTCAGTTGGTGCTTACTTTCTTATAGAATTTTCATCTTGGATGTGATTTAGTTGAGTATTAATTGTACATGAGTTAGTTTTGTCTGGTTATTTCCAGTGTTACACGTCTGTTTTGTCAGCATATATATGATAACAATCATACATTCATACATACATCATGCATATTTGAATTTAGCAAATTATTGCTCATTGGCATTCATTAACTTTTTGTTAGCATATTACCCTGTGTTGCAGAGTTATGTTGTCTTCTCTCCAATAGAGTGTCAACCTTAAGCATAAAGTGTATATCCTTTCAATTTCCACACCGAGCTATCCCTCGTGGAAGATTTTTTCTTTAGCCTTCCTATACAGATCTTTGTCTGGATGGATTAGATTTCCCTCTTAAGTTTATTTCTCAAAGAATGTATTACGGTTGCCTGTTTCATTCCATTTTATTTCTGGTTTAAATTTGTGATCCCCAACAGTATTATTACTTTGGATTTCTACAAGCTTCGAGCCCTGGTTTGAGAATGTGCATTTATTTTGCATGAGAAGACTTTATCTCCTCAACAGGAGTATATTGGCATTTCCCCAGGAAGCCATATTTCTTTCCCCAGGAAGCCATTTCTTTCCCTAGGAAGCCATATTTATCTCTCCAGGAAGTCATTTTTTACAATCCTTCCCATAACAACAAGTAGCGAGTCTCTTTATTTGAGCAACTTGTACTTCCCTGTAAAGGTCGACATTACTTTTTTTGTTATCTTCTCTATGAGTGGATAGTTTACAGTTCATTGTCAAATGACTCCAATGGATGGCAAGTATTTTCAATTTGACAGAGACAATTCGTTGAGAAATCTTTATAAGTGGTAGTCTCTTTATTTGAGACCGCTTATATATTACCCTTTCTAGGCGGATTTCCTTGGTTAAAGAAGAAGTTCAGACCCATTATGGATGAAACGCCATGATTTTGGGAAACTTGTTATTGTCAATACGTTCTTTTTTCTACCTTTAGTGAATGTTGGTGTTTTTTTCTCTCTCTCTCTCTCTCTCTACCTTCAGTGAACATCGGTAGTTTCACCTTCAGTGAATGTTGGTGTCATTTTCTCTACCTTCAGTGAACGTCGGTAGTTTCACCTTCAGTGAACATTGGTTTCGTTTTTTCTACCTTCAGTTAATGTTGGTAGTTCACCTTCAGTGAACGATGGTGTCATCTTTTCTCTCTACCTTCAGTGAATGTTGATAGTTCACCTTTAGTGAATGTTGGTGATTTTTATTTTCTCTCCACCTTCAGTGAACGTTGGTAGTTCACCTTTAGTAAACATTGGTGTTATTATTCTCACTCTCTACCTTCAGTGAACGTTGGTAGTTCACCTTCAGTGAACGTTGGTGTTATTGTTATGTTTTCTCTCTACCTTCAGTGAACATCGGTAGTTTCACCTTCATTGAACGTTGGTGTCATTTTTTCTACCTTCAGTGAACGTTGGTAGTTCACCTTCAGTGAACGTTGGTATTATGTTTTCTCTCTCTACCTTCAGTGAATGTTGGTAGTTCACTTTCAGTGAATGTTGGTGTCATTTTTCTATCTTCAGTGAACATCAGTAGTTTCACCTTTAGTGAATGTTGGTGTTATTATTTTCTTCCTACCTTCAGTGAACATCAAGATACCGTCTTCAAATGCAAAATTGATCAAAAGAGATTTTGAAGTAGACATTATGGGCTTTCCAAAAAAGTCAATAAAAGCCACTTTTTTCCAAGACCTCTAACATCAAGATAACATCTTCAAATGCAAAATTGATCAAAAGATATTTTGAAGTAAACATTATGGGATTTCCAAAAAGTCCAAGATCATCATCATGAGATGAAAATTGAGCAAGTTATGACTTACCCAAGTTAGGAAATTTTGGGAAATTTCAAGAAATATGCATTGAGCAAAGTTGAGCTTTTAAGGCAATGGCTCTTTTTTTGGACTTCAAACATCTTCCTAAGATCATAGAGGACCCCTAAAACCATTTTTGCATATTCTTGATTTTATTTGCATTTTATATTAATTTTATTTAATTAAAAATCAAATAAATCAAGGTTATTGCAAAATATATGGGCCATTATCATTTAGGCTTGGTTTGATACATGGAGAGGCCCCCAAATTTCGTGTGAAGCAAGGCCAACATGTCTACATTCATGCAAAATTCAAAAATGGACAAAATCCCATAAATTTGGCCAAGGTTACATATTGGTATTCATGGCATTCAAATGTTTGTCTATGGCTGTTACAAACTTGTTTTTTCGTGTCTCCTCATCCCTCTCTATATAAACAAACACCCAGCAAGCATCAGAGCACGCATACATAGCCTGGGGAACCCTTGAAAGTTTTTCAAAAAACACCAAAATTGTCAAATTCGAATTTCAATCTCCATCCTGTTTTAGTCCCAAACAAAGATCAAAACACACTCCTGGAAGTCCCCTGAAGCATTTGCAACCATTACTAAGTTTTGAAACATTGTCAAACGCATCAACCAATTCGCACGGTTTGTATTTTTTTCAATCTCATTCTGCTTGATTCATGTAACATAAATGCGTTTTGATCATACATTACTGATTATTGAAGTGTTTGCAAGCTTTTTGCATAGTTGGATTGAAGTTTGAGTGCAGGTATAACAGGTTGCCATGGTTAGGGTTTGAACCTCTAAATTGGGATTTTTCACAATGGCTAAAATTAGCCCAAATTAAGGACGCTATCTTACTCAGGAGGTTGAGAGCAATCAACCCATGGTCTTAGAATTCATTTTCGTTGCGTATTGTAAGTTTTACAAATTGCAGGTGCTATAATGACAAGTGAAAAACTGTCACTATAGGTGTTTGATCTAAGACGACGGAGGAATGAAGAAGACAAAGCGTGGCATTATCCCATTGGCCCATTCAAATAGAGTGCGCGTTTTTTTAATTATAATATATCTGACCATTTTTCTTATATTATATTATTATTCTATTTTATGTAACGAATGGTAAGGCTACTCAGTTGGTGAGGAGGCATGTGTATAAGGGAAAGGACCTGGGTTCGAGTCCAAGGTCCAGCATTTTATTTTTCTCACAATTGTTTCATACAGATTCAGTACTTGTTAGCCACGCCAGTCCATCATATGCCTCATGTTTACCGTTGTTTTTGGTAAGCAACCGCTAATCTCCAAAAAGGAAAGTTCTTTTTGGTTTACTTACGGGATCGATCAGATTGATCGCAGAACATATGCTAATTTTTATGTAAGATGGATAAGCAGGAAGAACGCACGTTCGAACCAGAGAAAAGATGTTTGAGATTTAGGAAAAAGTAGGCAGAAATGTAGAAATGCAAGTAAAAGAAGTAAAAAAGATAACTTTGCAAGATAATAGTAAAGTAATGTAAAAGACTTTCATTAATGAAAAGAGGTGTTTCCAACGTACATTTCTCAGTTTTATCCTTTCTCACGCAGCATTTACTTGGACAATGTTTGAGTGACTTAGTACAATAGGTTGAACACCCTTGAAAACTACACAAGTTTCTTAATTTATACTAAAAATAAGTAACCGTCGAGAGATCATTATGCGCTAAGATAAAGACAAGTGTCTTCTGCATGTCCCTCGACCTATGGCTTTCAGCCACGTTGCTTCTTCTTAGACACTGGCGAAACTGCCTTTCCCTCCAATAATTCAAAATTCAAATAATCCTCGTATCATGTGTCAAAGCGAGGATACTTTCTCTCAGTCGAGGGACATAAGTCCTCTTCAGTCGAAATAACCTGAAAGTGAGCCCTAGTCGAAGGCTCAAATATAACTTAGATATTTTTCCTAAGTTATTTCATACGTCGAACATTCTTCTTGACTTGGTTCATTCCAGTTTTTTGGTCTAAAAGACCAAATATAGTAAGTGTCGAATTTGGGAGCCAACAAATTTCCCCCCAAGAATGTCTATTTCGACGCTCAAAGAAATAGCCATTTTTTGATCTTCCCATTTGACACCTGTCTTCCCAGTTGTCCACAAGGTCTTGACGTGTGCTTTTCGTCTTCCAACAGCTGATGCTTTTGATAAAACCATCATTACTCTTTCTCCAAGATGTCTCTTCTAACTGCTGTTACCACGCTTGCCATGATGACCATATTCCTATAACCTAGGCAAGCATGTCAAAACGTTTCCCAATGCCTGCACGGTAACCGTTTCACACTTCGCCACGTGCCCCACTATCTACGAAACATTAAATGGCCTTGACGAGACATATCCGTCTTCTGAAGGCTATAAATACCTCTGAACCTTTCTATTTGGAACTTTTACCATTTCCAGCATTTCCAAATCTCTTGCTTCCAAACACTTTGTACTGTCAACTTCGTTTTCTCCCAAACCTTCAACAATGGCCTTTCTCTCCAATGCACCAAACAATCTTCAACCTAAAAACGCTGATGATGTCCAAAACCCACTAGAGGTCTTTTCCACTAACCCTTCTCCTTCCTCGATTGACCGGTACGTTGCTGAACCCATAACGAGGGAGTGGCGAGAAGCATATGATTCTCAGCTCCTCATTCCCATTAGGTATGGTGGAGACATGTATGCTATGTCTGGTCCGTTGTCTTTATGCATCGAAAATCCCTTGAAGAATCGCGCCTTCTTCCCTACTCACCCAAAGCTCAGACCCATAGGATGCGCGAAAAAGCCTAGAAATGATCCTGAAGATGCTACTCCAGCCAACCAACAACATGCTCAGACTACAGAAGATATCAACCTTCAGTTTATGAACAAAGGGAACCGAATCTTTCGATCAAGCCCTAACCTCTCCTCTGAGTATTCAGACTGGTTGAATAAAATGGAGAAGGCGCAAGCTTCCGTCTGGAAGGAAATGGGCATTTATGACTTGGTGATGATGTCGAAGACAAGATTGCCTTATTGTCCCCTCATGCTGGTATCTTCATTGTATTTATGGGATAGTGCACATTTTACCTTTCATCTTCCCTGTGGGATGATGACCCCCACTCTATTCGACATAGCTGCAATCACTGGTCTTCGACCGACTGGTGACTATTTCGACCCTGAAGACTTGTTTGAGGATGCTATTGGGTTTGCTGCTACAAAACCCACTTACACCACCTTTATCAATCATTTCCACGATAAAGCCTCTAGCACCGTGTCGGAAGTGGAGCATATATACTTTTTGGCTATGTGGTTGTCTCGTTTCATTTTTTGCACAAAGTCACTTCAGGTGACGAAAAAGATGCTTACGCTCGCGACGCAGCTTCTCCATAAATATCCCCTTTGCTTGGCCGAATTGATTTTGGCCAACCTATATGAGTCTATCAGTAATGGTGTGACTCAACTCAAGGTTATAGGGGACAGGGGGAGCCTGCTGCTATCTGGTCCTTTTTGGCTTCTCCAACTTTGGCTCAATTCCACCTTTGAGTCTTTCCTTCCTCAGAAGAATACGATTAACGAAGAGGCCCCTGAAATCCTGAACAGGAGGGTCGAAGGCACCAGGCTTGCACTGCTGACTCCTACTGATGAAGACCACCAGTTTCAGAAGGCTTTCACAAGCTTCATAATGATGTTTGCGGAGCGAAAGCGCTTTGTTTCGACCATGGCTCCCTTTGTCAGTCGAAAAGTTGGTCCAGAATGTTTCACCAGACCATATCCTTCAAACGAGAAGGAAGACGTGACTTTTGAGTACGTCAGCATATGGGAATCGTTTCTTCGCCCCAGGATCATGCCGTTGAGATTCAAGAGCTCCAAAAATCATTTGATCTTGATCGCTTATCAACCAAATCTTGTCTCTCGACAATTTGGTATTGCTCAGTCACTTCCCTCACCTATTTATCCTCAAGAGAAGGTGCTACTATTTTATAATGCAGACTATTCAGAAGTTGCTGCTACCAAGCATATTGGTAGGTATACCGGTCGAACTATACTGACCCTATTCGAATTTAACCTCAATTTTTTGAGTTCTGATAATTTTGAGGAGTGGTGGAAACAGTATTATGACAAAGAGTTCTTCGATGAGAAGGACTTCGCCCACCACCTACGTGAAGCGTTTAAGCTGGTTCTCGACGGGGTCAAGAAAGGTATTACTTCTTTTCTTTCTCCTTGCTTCATATTTGTCTTTCGACGCTCGGTTAACTTTATTTTTCTTGTCTTCTGTTTAGCTGTCAAGAGAACCGCTTCGAAGAAGATTGATGAGAGCTCAAAAGGGGGAGATTCCATATCAACCCCTCTCCCAAGGTATTCACTTTCTTCCATACCTTTATTTTATATGATTGTCTGACATGGGTACTGATTCCTTCGACTTGTCTTTCTGTGTGTTCAGAAAACTCCCCCCAGAAAACGGAAGGTTCAGGAGATCCAAATCTTTAGTGACAAAGAGGAGGAGTCTCCTCCTGTTCCTTTGCAGAGACGAAGATTAAAGAAACCCGTTCTTGCCGTTGAAACTCATCCTAAAATTAGGATTAAGACTACAGCTGGGAGGCCTCCACCTGTAGTTGTCAACGAGCCTACGGAACAGGAAGGAATTGCCAGGCTGAACAATCCTAGCGAGAGTGATAACTCCAGTCCTGGTGCTGAAATCCCAGTCCAGGTATTTGCTTCGACAGACCATCATTTATTTCTCGACTCCCTTTTTTGCTTTATGAGGATTCTAAAAGAAACGAATTTCTTTTATTTTCCAGGACACTGCTGGTACTTCCAAACGAATTCCTACTCCTGTCGAGGACTCTGTCATCCTCTTGAATAGTGAAGGGGAGCCTACTTATAGGCCTTCTTCAGCGAAAGGCTCTTTCATGAGTTCAGCTGACGAAGTAAATCAAACTTCCGAACCTCAGCACGAAACCATAGAAGAAGCCGATGAAGAAGATGCTGTAGGAAACCAAGAGGAGACTAGGACTTAGTTGGTTGATGTGCAGAAGAATGAAGAGGAAAGTATCCTTGTTGCTGAAACTGTAACAGCAAGGGAGGATGAAGGGATCCCAGGAGCTGGTGGCGGAGAAGGTTCTGCTGAAGGAAACCAGAATCCTCCAAGCACTGAAGCAATTCCATATCAAGTGGCCAACGTGGTTGTTACTGCCAACGAAAGTGTTCCCTCGACGGGATCCAGAACAAAGGAGGATTTGGCCTTGCTAAAACAACAAAATCCTTTAGGTTATCTGACTGCAATTCTAGAAGGTCGAGAGAGTTCCTCTGATCATAGTGCCTTAACTGCATCTGGGAGATCTACTTCGACCTCTCCTCTCGACGAAGCTCTTCAGAAAGTTAAAGCACAAATCTTCAAAAGAGATTTGATGTTAACTATAGAGGGGGAACCAGCGGTGCCCTCTTTTCTGAAAACTATCCTGAAGGTTGTCGATCTCCTCGCTGCTTCTTTGGATGTGGCCAGTGTAATCTTGGACTTAATCTCCATTATTGACCAAGTATCCTCTGATTATAACCGTCAAAGGACTCTCAATCATGAGATTGAAGAAGCCAATGGTCAAGTGGCTGCTGCCTGGCATGCTGCTACCGAATCAGCTTCTAAGGTAAAGAATTTGCCGAAGGCCCAGGAGGATAGACAAAAGGAGGTCGAAGCGATAGATCAAGACACTGCTCAACTGAGGGTGCAGATTGTAGAGTTGGAAGCTAAAATTGCTGCCGACGATAAAAAGAAGGAGGAACTTCTCGCTGTTAACACTGAATCAGAGAGCCAAGAAGAACTAGCTGAAGGGTTAAGGCATGTTGATCGAGCCTAATATCTTGATGCTAAGCTCGAGACTCTCCATCAATCGAAGTCTCTATGTGATCGATGCCTAGAATTGCAAAGAATCAAGTATCTTCAGATTAAGGCCAATCTCCCCTTTTAAATCATGTTTCTTTCACGTATGTAATCACTTGTTTGTAACAATTTCAGAGCCATTTTGGCACTTTTAATGAAAATTTAAATTTCCATTTTGGCATTCTCTATTCAACAGTGACTATGTATTACTTATTTTTACCTTTTAAAGCATAGGTCTATACGCTTTCAGGTATTTACCATTCACCTTCAAAAGTCTCTGATCTTCGCTTAACTCTTCGATCTCATAGGCTCCACCAGAGAAGGCCTGGATAATCTTGAAAGGTCCTTCCCACTTAGGAGACCATTTTCCCAAATTTATGTCTTTTCGATCCATTGGAAGAATTACTTTCCACACTAGATCTTTAGGCTGAAATGTCTTAACTTTCACTCTGCAATTATAGGATTTCTCCACTCGCTTCTTCTGCAGTCTCAAAAGATCCAGAGCTTTCAACCTTTCTTCGTCTAAGTCAACTAGTTCGTCTAACATCATATTCTAATAGACTTCAGAAGGAATATCATGATGTGTCTGAATCCTTGTCGCCTGCAGGTGGATTTCCACTGGAAACACTGCATCATGACTGTTGTACCCCAAAATTTTCCCTCCCATATTCTTCAAAGTTTTGACAAGCATCATCTCAATTTGCTCAAGTCTACTCAAGGATTACACAGTCAAACCATCCTCCTAAGCCAGTCAAAATTAGGGTTTTGGTTCTTGCAAGGAAGCTGAGGTTTTCAAGGGCTCAATCAAGTCCCATAGGCCTATACACCTTGTCAAGCATCTATATGCCAAGTTTCAAGGCTCATAAGGTCAAGTTGCACAGTCAAAAGCCTCAATTGCTTCACAATCAACTGTAGGGGTAAAATGGTCGTTTGACAGTCAAAAGTAAAAAATTTTGGTCAACATCTTATTTTGAAGCCACAATCATCATTTGGTCAAGTCTTGACCATGATTCCACAAGAATGGCTCAAAAATCATCAAGATGCAAAAGTTTCCATTTTTGGACAGCTAAAAAGTCAACTGTAACTTGACCAAGGCATAACTTTTTCATGGTTCATCAGAAAAATCCCATCCAATGCTCATCTTGAAGGGGAGGACATTTCCTACAACTAATCTTCACATTCCAAGTCCAAGAAATTCTCTCACAAAAAGTTATCAATTTCAACATTATAGGTCATTTTCAAAAGTCAACAAAAAAGGCACTTTAAGTCAAAGACCATAACTTGAGATTGGTAAATAAAAATGACATGGGACCAAAGGCATTGGTTAGAGGACTTCAAGCTCTTTCCAAAATGTCCAAGAACATGTCCATATGATCAAAATTGAGCAAGATATGCATTGGAGAAGTTGGGAAATTTTTGTGAAATGGCAAAAGTCAACTATCCTTGAAACTTCAATTTTTGACAAAAGGGCCCACTTTCTTCAACTTGATTCAGCCTTGTCATGCCATACACGTGTCCCATGATTAATTTCAAGAATAACATTAATTTTTCTATTTTTATTTAATTTTTATTGATTTAATTCATTTTAAATCCATAAAATTCAAATAAAATAAAAAAAAAATTAAATGGATAGCATCTTTTGATTTGAATGGCTTTTATGTGTCATGAGCAAGTTACCAAATTCGTGCCAAGCCATTTTGAGCACAAAATCATGGTTTTGCCTCAAACTTGGAAAGGCCTTTAATGGTGTTAAAGCAAAATCCAAAAACTTAATTGCAATGGATCCCAAGCTCATAATGTGACCTAATTTCATTCACATGTACATATGCAAGCAAGCAAAACCTCATTCACGACCTAAGCACTGCACAAACGGCCATTACCATATTGAAAAAAATCAAAGAAAGTTTGAAACTAAATTCCACCTTAGAGGCCCTTTCAAGGAGATTTAAAGATTCAGACATATTGCTGGAAGCTTCAGGAGTGATTTGGGATCAAAACCACTTGCTAGAACTCAAGGAATCGTCCACCACAGTCCCACGGTTTGTCCATTTTTTTTAGAATCAAAATGCACGATTCATAAGCATTTGATGAGATTTATGGCTTGTTTTGTATTGCTTGCATCCCTATAAAGCTGTTGGTATTACTTAATTGACTTATTATGCAGTGAAACGAAAACCACCATTAACAAATTCTAGGTTTTCGAAGCTTGCAATTTGGGGATTTCCAGCACAGGAAAAATCAGGCTTCATAAGACCTATGGTTGAACTCAGGAAATCAAGACGAACCAATCCCAACCATCGTGCCCTTTTTATATAACGCACAAAGCTAATCGCTATTTTTGCATTTTGCAGTTTGTGGGGGTTAAAAACCCCCGCTACTTGATTATTTTTCTGCAGATAAATGAAGAAGACGAAGGACGTGGACGCATTTGATTGGTCCATTCAAACTAAAACGCGCGTTTTTTTTATTTCCAGGATACTGTTCATTTATTTCATATAATATTCTTTGTTTGTTAATATAACAAATAGATTGGCTTGGCTCAGTGGTGTGGACGAACGTGCATAGACCCTTGGGACCTGGGTTCGATTCCCAGGTCCCCCAAACGCTTGTTTCAATTTTTTCTAACATGTTCCCATACAGCATTCCAGAAAAAGTCTACCATACATCTCAAGCAATCAGCGTGCCAAGTGGCCTCAAAAGCAGATCCAAAGGCCTGGATTGGACGAGCACCATAGTCCTGGTCAACCCACGCTCCAGGCAAATTCCAAAAGTCAGAAGGGCTTTGTGCTTAATGGGCCTAAATTTCCAGGCTAAACCTCCATTGGGCCATCAACACCCCCCATTGGTTTCTATTTCTTTTTCTATTTTCCTTTTCCTTTCATTTTCTTTAGTAATTATTTTTAGTTTTATTTAATTAATCAATTAATTAACATTTTCACAATAAAAATTCAAAGAAACCAAAAAAATATTTTTATTAATTTCAAATCACTTTTTTTTTGTAAATAAACTCTAATAAATTAATTTAGTAGTTTAATTAGATAATTGGGATTATGTCCATAGTAAATAAAATAAATTTAGAATTAGGTTTCTTCTTGACTTTTAATTTCTTTTTTTATTTTCATTAAAACATAAAAACACAAAAACATTTTCTTAATAAGTTAATTAGTTAGTAAATTAGCTTAATTTTTAATTAATTGCAAAAAAGGGGACCAAATTTCAATTCTTTCTCAAAAAAAGGGTCAACACCCTTAGGACGTCCCGATTCATTCTTTCGCGCGCTGTTTATTTTAATTCAATATTTTATATTTTTGTATCTCCTCAGGAAGTGTAATAATTAAATTAGAACTTTATCGCTTTCTTTTAAATTCTCGCACTTTATTTTCCAAAACGGGTTTTTGTTTTTTTGGCGATGTATAGACCCGCGCCTTGTAATAGTTAGATTCATATTTCCGCAATTTACTTTCCGCACTCCTAACTGTTAAAAAATGCCTGCAAGAATGTATGAATAATAAAATCAATCCGTAGCTCACAAATGACATGTACAAGATAAACATAAATTGAAACAACACACATGCACATACCACTCTTAGGGTACGCCTCACTGGTTGCCTCGAATGTGGTCATCAAGTATAGGGTGTCTTAGAGGTCACCCTTCTGTCTAAAGATCCAGTTGCCTCGAAACGGTTGCCTCGGATAAAAAGGATCTAGGACATTAGGGTTACTTCTAAGGTGTCCTACCATTGCTTCGGTGACCACACATGTCCCTCATAATCGAATTGACCCGAACAACTCCAACGATGATGCTACCTACCTCTCAATGGTGGGATAGCATTACCTAAAGGACTCTTACACAGCCTAATTCCTTAGAGTAGGTAGATTCTCCTGGGTACTTGCTCTTTTTTCAAACAAACAAAATAACTTTTCACACTCACGCTTTCTAAAAGTTTTCAAACAAATTTTTCATACACTCTTGAGGACTGATACAAGAGTTACTTAGAAATTTTTCAAACGAAACTTTTTCAAAACCTACACACACTTGAAAAGCAAACAAATTTTGAAAACATAAGAGCAAGTACCTAAGAGCCCGTGGATAACCACGGATAGAAAGGGTGCTAATACCTTCCCTTTCTATAAATCTACCTCCCGAACCGAGAGACATCTCGAATAAGGAATTTTGTTGTGCTTTTGTCCTTTCCATATTGGAGAACATAAAAGACGGTGGCGACTCTTGCTTACCGCGACATTTCGCGAACCAGCTTAAAAAATAGTCAGTTCTATTTCCACCGATCATAGAACTGGCGATTCTGCTGGGGACACTTAATAAGTGAGGTGTACCTTACGATTAGACCACTCTTATGTTTTCAATTGCTTGTTTTGTTTGCTTTAAAATTGTGGGCCTGTTTTGGAGTTTCATAGATCCTAACCCGGATCTGGGGGCACCCTTTTTTAGGTAGCAACAAACTGTGAGGGAACTGTGCGGGGTATACCGACATGGTTGAAGCAGTTGCTACATTGATGTGGCACTTTGGTGAGTATCGGTAACCCTTGAGTCAAGTCAAGGAGAGTACGGGGCCGCCACGTGGTGTCGTGGAGCATCAACTGACCTTAGGAACATTATTTGACCATCCTGGCCTCTTTAGGGGTAGTGAGATGACCGACTTTGGTGCAGTCCGAAGTTGGTAGATACTCGATACTACACTCATTGAGGGTTGTTTTCTTGGAATATTTTGATCACCAGTTCAGTGGCTAAATCAAAACAATGAACATAGAAAACAACCCAATGATATTGAGCTCCTTAGAACCCGGTTACTTTTGATAGGACAGGTTTTGAGCCCACCAACTTCAAGAGGGTAGTACCCAAACTTCATGCTGGCCTGAACTCTAAGGGTTGTCTTGTGTGACTTGTGTGCCTTCAAACTTGACTACTTGCATGCTTGTTATCTGACACTTGAGTTTCTTGCAGGTTTTGTTTACAGTCCTTAATCTGGAATCATAACAAGGTTTACCTACATTACTCCACGCATAGCATAACATCATACCATCATACCATTGCATACATCCTGCATAAGGACTAACCCATTTCAAGGATCTCAAGGGTTTGTGATACAGGTCATGATGAATCAAATGTCTAGCAAGAGGCAAAGGGGATTTATTTTCCTCTAGCCAAGGTTGTCCAGAAATCTAAGCATGATGACCTGAGTCAGGGGCTATGACCCACTCGATATGGTGAGCCTTGACTCTTGAAGAAGGACTCTCAGCAACATGAAGATCCTTCAATCAAGCTACCCAAATTCAAATTCTAACAAGTTTCTCTGTTTACCCCGCGAGACCCTTGAAAACATTGCATGCATACATACATATCATTGCATTACAGGTACTTTTTTCTACAGGTTTCTTAATCTTCTTCGCTGTTTATTTCAGCCATCATCATGAATCCTGAATCATCCAATGAACAAGCTATCAAGGCCCTCCAGGCCCAGAACGCCCAGTTCCAGGAGCTGGTCATGAGCTTAGCCCAGGGACAACAGGAATTGAAGACTTTGCTTTTGAAGAAGAAGAAGAAAAGGATTGTTTTGTTCAACCCTAGACGCAGATCTGGGAATGGATCACAAAATGAGGCTGAGCTGACCATCCCATCTGCTGGGGAAGACAGCCCACAAGGGAGAGAGGTTCCTAGTCTCGTGGTCTCCGACAACGAGACAGATTTCAATGATGAACAGTACCCTCCTGCTGAGGACAGGTACAAGCAACTAGAGGACCGTCTAAATGCCATGGAGATTCAACAGGTTCCCGGGTTGGACTTTGGAGACCTAGGCTTATCTTCTGGGGTGGTGATCCCTCACAAGTTCAAGGCACCTGCCTTTGCAAAATACGACGGGGCTTCCTGTCCTAAGTTGCACCTCCGTTCATACGAAAGAGGAAGATCTATCCCTACACGGCAGACAAGAATCTATGGATCCATTTCTTCCAGGAAAGTCTTTCAGGGACTCAGCTCGAATGGTTCTATCAGCTGAATGGAACCAGTATTCGTAACTGGGAGGACTTGGCAACTGCTTTTTATAAGCAGTATCAGTATAATGCCGACCTCGCTCCTACGCGTACCCAACTCCAGGGTATGTCACTGGGGACGGGTGAAGGTTTTAAGGAGTACGCGCAAAAGTGGAGAGACCTGGCTGGCAGGGTGCAGCCACCGTTGACTGACCGTGAGCTCGTTGACATGTTCTTAGGGACCCTGTCTGGTCCGTTCTTCAACCATCTGATTGGGAATTCTTCTGCTGGGTTCACAGATCTGATCTTTACTGGTGAGAGGATAGAAGCTGGTATCAAGTCTGGGAAGATACAAAAGGGTGACTCCTCGAACACTGAGAAGAAACCATTCAAGAAAAAGTCCAATGCTGCGTACAGTCAGAAGAGTCGTCGTGACCAACATGCAGGGGCAGTCTTGATCTCTGGTTCTACACCACACCGACAACAGCAGAAGGGAAATCAGCGAAGGCCGGAAGAGCCTAAAAGACAGTTCACCAACATCAATATGCCGTTGTCACAAGCATTACAACATATGTTGAAGATGAACCTGATTGCGGTGATCAACCCTCCTGCAAACCCTAAGACTTCTTCTCCAAGCTACAACCCAGATGCGAGGTGTGCTTATCATTCTGGTAGCCCGGGGCATGATACTGAGGATTGTTGGGCGCTGAAATACAAGATCCAGAATATGATTGACGCCAAAGAGATCGAATTCGAGCCTGCCGAGACTCCCAACGTGATCACTGCTCCCTTTCCAAAACATGGCTAGGATGGAGAGACTCTTATTTCATTTAAATTCTGATGTTGTTTTTTTTCTATGCTTATACAAACAATTATCATGTCAAACTCTATTATTTCATTAATGCATTTACACGTGTCTTGTTTTGAAGTAATTGTGTTCGCTATATTCAAAATTGCTTTTATTTTTCTTGATGTTCAAACTCTCGATTAATAATTCTAAGTCTCTTGAGGGAGGATGACGAAAACGATACCACGACCTTTACAGTATGCTTTTGAATAGACCCCGCTGATGAGGTACAGGCATTGTTTCAATCCCTAAATACTGGAGTTATAAGGAAGATAATGAAGTGGTGAAAAACACAAGAAGGGGGGGTTGAATTGTAGAACTGAAATCTAATGCAATGAACAAGATATTTTTATCCTGGTTCGTTTGATCTCAAACTACTCCAGTCCACCCGTCAAGGTGATTTCGCCTCTCTCCAACGAGGTCTTAATCCACTATATTCAACTGAATATTACAGACTGCTTTAACAACTGCTAAAGCCTTCTTGATCCAAACCACAACCCGGTTTGTCAAGGTAACACTTTCTTACAAAGAGATAAAACTAAGTGTGTGGATGTTTTCTACAAAACTTTATCACAACTGTGATGTATACACAAATTGAAGCTTAGAAACTAGATTGCTAAACAATGATAGAATATCAGAGTGTGTGGTTTAGCAAAACTGAGAGAAAGAAGATTATAATAAGCTTTTGTGCGTGTAGAGATTTGGAGAGCATTAGCCATTTCAATCTTCAAAGCCTTGTTTATATAGCACTGAGATGATGAACGTTGGATGCAATATTCTTGATTCAATGCTAATAACAAGCTTTCCTTATTGAGCAGATCTTGTCTGGAATGAGGCCGTTGGAATTAATTTGCTTTCAATGCACAGTACCGTTGCTTACTTAATGCAAGTTCTGGCTTGGCTCATTCTGACTCTGCTTCGCTGTTGATGAACTGTTTGTGTTTCTTTATCAGAGTGTTGAGCGCAGTCTTGTTCATCAGGCTTCAGCATGTACATGAGTTGATCATCTGATTTTGACATTCTGATATGGCAACTTCTGATGCTGGTGTCTGAAATCAAGTTCTGATGCTGAATAGATGTGATCTTGCTTATATCAATCAGAGTATCTACAAGTCAGAACATAATAATTTTAGGCAGCATATAGTTCATACATGAAACTTATAAATACTATATCTTTTCACTTTGTTATCATCAAAACTTAAATATAGGGTAGTAGATTCAAACTTTGTTCTAACAATCTCCCCCTTTTTGATGATGACAAAAACTAGATATTTTAAATGAAAATAACGTGAAAAGGTATCTGGAATATGTATCAGAGTTGAGAGATACTCCCCCTGAGTTTATTACTTCCCTTTGATTACACGTGTTCTTCAGGATCAGATCTTTTTGCCTTTCTTTGAACATCAGAGTATCAGAGCCTTTGACTTATCAGAAGCTTTATGTCAGAGCAGAGCTTCAGAGCTTCTAGTCTTCAGAGTG
This sequence comes from Vicia faba, assembly GCA_948472305.1. Classification (NCBI taxonomy): domain Eukaryota; kingdom Viridiplantae; phylum Streptophyta; class Magnoliopsida; order Fabales; family Fabaceae; genus Vicia; species Vicia faba. Next base: position 1,340,152,993 of record OX451736.1, read on the forward strand.
TCCAGGAGCTTCCTTGTACCTGTAGACTTTAAGCAAAACAGAAAAAAAATTTCAAGTAAATAGAGTTAGAATGTTTGAGAATTTCTGTCTAGTTAGCCGTTATTGATTAAAATATCATTCTTGTTCTCCCCCTTTTTGTTAGCAATCAAAAAGTGTAGGTGATGTGCTAAAACAATTAAGATCAGAAAAAACTAATCATATTGAGAGAGTTCAGAATCAAAACAAGAAAATAGTACAAAACATATTCAAACGGTACATCAGAAAATCAAGGAAAACATGAAAAAGGTCATGAATGAAAAAAGAGACTAAGGTTGAGGAGGCAAGCGTGTGAACAGGTTCTCCAGCATGGCTTGGATCTTTTCAGCAGTCTCATTCTGCTTGTGCACCATGCTGACAACAGTGTCAATCTTGTTATCCTGCACATCCATTCTCTCTTTCATCTTCTGATCGCTTTCATCCATCCGCTGCTGCAGACGCATGTCATTCAGCCTTAGTTCTTCCAGAGTCTGTCTGTCCAAGGCAGCTTGAGAAGCATCAGAAGCAGGAGGCTTCTGAGAACTTTCAACAACATCCTCTGCTTGACTTTCTTCAGCTTGAATGGTCTTGTCTTCTTCTGATTACACCTTTGCAGCTTGCTGTTTCTCAGACCAAGGTTCACTGTCCAGAGGGAGCACGTCCTCTTTCAGAAGCTGACTTCCAACTTCATTCAGAAGCTTGCTGAAATTTTGTTGTGCCTACTCATAGTTGATATCCTGCAACTTGAGGGCTTCAGCACGTACCCAAAGTCTGAATTGTGACCAGAGCTGATCAGAAGCAGCTGGGTCAATCATTCCAGGACAGACTTGCTTCAAAGAAGCAATCCATTGCAGCACACCTGTTTCAAAATTCATAATACCAGAGCCAACATCTGGTTGTTTTAGTTTTGGGACGGCAATTTTGTGTTTCAGATCAGCAAGACGGTCAAGACTGGTTAAGTCTATGAAAGTCCTGCTGGGGTTTTCGGAGGTTTTCTGAGCAGCTGTTTGTTTTGGAGATGGAGTATCAGTATCAGAGATTATGATTGGACTGGGTGGTGTTTTGGGAGTATTTGGTGGTGTAGATTCTGGTGAGGATGGTAACTGGGGCATGATAACAGTTGTTCCACATGGCAGCTGGATTGCCAGAGGTGATGGTTGAGGTGAATGAGGTTCAGATGGTTGAGGAGAAGGAGTTTCAGAGTGATGAAACTCTGTTTGAGGTGATGGTGGATTAATTTCTGGTTGGGGAGAGGGAGACGGAATTTCTGATTGTTCAGGGATAAGGGGTTCTTCTGGAATTGATGAGAGTGGTTGTTGTTGTTATGGTTCTTCAGCAGATTGCTGTTGTTCTGGTTGTGGAGGAGGAACAGTTTGTGGTTCAGAGATTGGTTGATCAGAGGTGTGTTGATCAATGTCAGACAGCACTTGGTCAATTGCTGATGTTGTTGAGATTGTTGGTTGTTTGGGATGTTTGGTTCTGGGTCTTCTGAGTTTTAATGCCTCAGAAGGGTCCTCTTCTTGTACAGTTTCATCTATGGTAGGGATGGGGATTGAGATTCTATGAGAGGTTTGAGGAGGAATAGATGTTGGAATAGTAGAAGATTTTAAAACAGGAGCAGCAGATGAATTACCTCTTTTCCTGGGTGTCTGTTGGGATGATCCTTCTGATGGTGCCTTCCTCTTCTTCGTCTTCTTCAGAGTCACTTCTGGTTGAGGTTGATGCAGATCTCTGATATTCAGATTTGGATCTGTACCATCTGCCTTGCACGCATCCAAGTACCTGAGAATCACCTCTGGTTTGGATTCAATTTCAGAAAATAACGGAAAGTCACTCAGAGGCACTCTTCTGCTGGAGATATCAGCAATAGGAGTAGCTCTGGGTTCCTTTTGAATATTCTCTATCAGCTTCATCTTTTTCAAGTTCTTTGCGTTCAGAGGTTTCCCAATTGTTGGTTCAATAGTGCTTAGCTCTTGAGCTTCTATCAGATGCTCAATCAGCCTATTCTCTATCAGAATATCTGATATCAACCTTCCAAAAAGGTATCCAATCCCTCTTGGTTCTTTCTTCTTCCCTTGTTTCCTTCACACTTGTTCTGAGGTGGTTGAACAGGAAGTGAGCCAGATTGATCTTTACCTTCTGATCAATAAAGTAGATCAGAAACTGCTGATCCACATTTATGTAATCAGGAGAACTGGTTGGTTTCCTGTGGTTGAAGCACCCCAGAATTATCTTAGCCCACACTCTGTAATGATCCTTCAGATCTTTAATCTTGCTGCTGGGCACCCCAAGAGTGAAAATCCTTGCAGCTATCACACCTACATCAGCATATCTTTCAGCCATGTCCACACAACGGACGCCACCGCCACTGTGACCGATTAGCCTTGCAATGTGATCCTCAGTGATCACAATCTTCTTCCCCAAAACAAAGGAGGTGACTAGATGTGTTGAAGCCTTGGCGTGAATCCAGAATTCCTTGACTAGCATTGGGAATGTTGGTCCAACCAACCTATCAAAGTACCTTTCCCACTTCTGAGCCCTAACTTCTTCAGTTAGGTCAAAATCGTTCTCCTTCAAGCTTTCAAAATCAATAATTCAGAAAGCACTTCAAGATTCTTCACAGGAGTGAGGAGAGTTCTGAATGGCACTTGATATTGCTCAGATGATGCTTTCTTCTGAGGACCTGCAGAAGCACTGCTGGAGGTTGCCATGTTCACACTAAAAGGGTTTTGAGAATAAACTGAGGAAAATAGGTTGCAAGAGATGAACACAGAAATATGCAGAAAATGCTTGAGTATTAGTGAGAAAGCGTAAAGAATGAGAATGAGAGATTAATGTGCTTAAATAGAGTTTTCAAAACTGTTTTGAAAAGATAAACGTTTTTTAAGAGAGAGAAAAATCATGATTGCATTTTAAAAGCATGATTACTTTTCATTAAATGCTTGCTGATTTTGGGGGATTTGAGAAAGATACTTAAAAACGGTTACCAGACATGTGTCTCAATGCACCCAATCAGCGCTTTGCCTTCTCAGAAGCGTGCACGCGTTCTGCTTCAGAGATATGCTGATGATTGGATGACACTTGTTTGATGTAGTGATCAGCACGTCTGTCTTTGAGCTTAGACTCTCAGATCTTTAGACTTGCATCTGATACAATCTGCATGTTCTATCTTTCTGAAAGGAGATTGATCAGAAGTTCACAGTAAAACAATTACATTCTGAAGGTAAATATATGGAATTAAAACATTTTCACTCTGGACACACTTTCATGCTGAGATGTTTCAGAATGAAATTAAACCTATCTTCTAAAAGGGGTTTAGTAAAGATATCAGCCCATTGATGGTCTGTATCTATAAATTTTAAGTTCAAAATACCTTTCTGAATATAGTCCCTAATGAAGTGATGTTTTATTTCTATATGCTTAGCTCTAGAATGTAAAATGGGATTCTTACTTAAGCAAATAGCAGAAGTATTATCACAAAGTATAGGAATGTTACTCTCAAAAATCTGGAAGTCTTCAAGCTGACTTTTCATCCAGAGCATTTGTGTGCTACATCCTGCTGCTGCTATGTACTCAGCTTCTGCTGTTGATAGAGCAATTGTTGATTGCCTTTTGCTGGACCAAGAGATCAGATTTTCTCCCAGAAACTGGCAGCTTCCAGAAGTACTTTTACGTTCCACTCTGTCTCCAGCAAAATCAGCATCACAGTAGCCTACTAAGCTGTAATCACTAGATTTTCTATAGAACAAACCCAGATTAGTAGTACCTTTCAGATACTTGAAAATTCGCTTAACAGCTGTTAAGTGAGATTCTCTAGGATCTGATTGGAATCTAGCACAGATACAAACACTGAATAATATGTCAGGTCTTGAAGCAGTCAGATAGAGGAGAGAACCAATCATACCTCTGTAGACTTTCTGTTCTACATTTTTGCTCACCTCTTCTCTTTCCAGAATGCACGTGGGATGCATTGGAATCTTTGATGGCTTACATTCTGAGAGGTCAAATTTCTTCAGAAGATCTCTGATGTATTTGCTCTGATGAATGTAAGTTCCTTCTGGAGTTTGATTGATCTGAATTCCTAGAAAGAATTTCAGTTCCCCCATGAGGCTCATCTCAAATTCTGCCTGCATACACTTAGCAAATTTTCTTCCAAGAGAAGGATTAGTAGAACCAAAACTAATATCATCAACATAAATTTGACAAACTAAGATGTCACTCTTAACTGATTTACAGAAGAGAGTAGTGTCTACCTTCCCTCTGGTGAATTCATTTTCCAGCAGAAAGTTACTTAGCCTTTCATACCAAGCTCTGGGAGCTTGTTTCAGACCATACAGTGACTTCTTTAGTTTGAAAACATGTTCTGGATGTTTTGTATTTTCAAAACCTGGGGGTTGGTGTACATAAACTTCTTCTTCTATATAACCATTTAAGAATGCACTTTTGACATCCATCTGATACAGAGTGATGCCTCTATTAACAGCAAATGAAATTAAAAGTCTGATAGATTCTAACCTGGCGACTGGGGCAAAGGTTTCTGTATAGTCTATCCCCTCTTGCTGACTATAACCTTGTGCAACCAGTCGTGCCTTGTTTCTGATGACTTCACCTTGTTCATTTAGCTTGTTTCTGAACACCCATCTTGTTCCAATGACGTTGAATCCTTTTGGTCTGGGAACGAGATCCCATACGTCGTTTCTGGTGAATTGATTCAGCTCTTCTTGCATTGCCAGAATCCAGTCATTATCCAGAAGTGCTTCATCAATAGAATAAGGTTCAATCAGAGACACAAGTCCCATAAGTGTTTCTTCAGAGTTTCTAAAGCTTGCTCTTGTTCTGATTGGATCTTCCTTTCTTCCTAGGATAGTCTCTTCTGGGTGATCCAAGCTGCTTCTGGGTAATCTCTTCTGAGGTTGATCAGCAGCTGTTGTAGGATTGCTAGCAGTGCTCCTTTCAGACGTTGAAGGAATGTCTGTGTTGAGAGCTTCTGATGACTTGTCTTCAGAACCTGCAAATTCAATTTCTATACCTGCAAAAACTTCATTCTGCTTTGACTTTTCAGAGTCAAGCTTATCATCAAAACGAACACTGATTGATTCTTCCACAATTTGTGTTTCTGTATTGTATACTCTGTACCCTCTCGAGTGTTCAGAGTATCCTAACATAATACACTTCTGTGCTTTAGAGTCAAACTTGTTCAAATAATTCTTTGTATTTAATATAAAGCAAGTACATCCAAATGGATGAAAATATGAAATGTTGGGCTTTCTGTTCTTCCACAATTCATATGGAGTCTTTTCCAGAATAGGTCTTATTGAGATTCTATTCTGAATGTAGCACGCTGTGTTTATTGCCTCTGCCCAGAAGGTCTTAGCAACGTTTGTCTCATTGATCATGGTTCTGGCCATTTCTTGCAATGTTCTGTTCTTTCGTTCTACAACTCCATTTTGTTGGGGAGTTCTAGGACAAGAGAAATCATGCAGAATGCCTCTGTCATTAAAGAATGACTCAAAATCTTTGTTTTCAAATTCTCCACCATGATCACTTCTGAATTTAACGATTCTAAGATCCTTTTCATTCTGAACTTGGTTACAGAAGGTAACAAACACAGAGTGTGACTCGTCCTTGTGTCTTAAGAACTTTACCCATATCCATCTGCTATAGTCATCTACGATTACTAACCCATACTTCTTACCACTGACTGAAGCAGTTTTAACTGGTCCAAATAAGTCAATGTGCAGAAGTTCTAATGGCTTAGAGGTAGAAACAACATTTTTGGATTTAAAAGAAGGTTTTGCAAATTTGCCTTTCTGACATGCTTCACACAGAGCATCTGAATTGAACTTCAAATTAGGAAGTCCTCTGACCAGATTGAGTTTGTTAATCTGAGATATTCTTCTCATACTAACATGTCCCAATCTTCTGTGCCAGATCCACTGCTCGTTGTTAACAGACAGAAGACATTTTACATTCTGACTCTTTAGTTCAGAAAGTTTGATTTTGTAAATGTTGTTTTTCCTCTTACCATTAAACATGATAGTCCCATCTTTCTGACTAACAGCTTTACATGATTTTTGATTAAAGATTATATCATAACCGTTATCACTTAATTGACTTATGGATAACAGATTATGCATCAATCCATCTACTAGCAGAACATTATTGATAGAGGGAAGATTTCCATTACCTACAGTTCCAGAGCCAATTATCTTTCCTCTCTGATTGCCTCCAAAGCCAACGTGGCCTCCAGGCTTAAGTTCCAGGCTTTGGAACATATGCCTTCTTCCCGTCATGTGTCGTGAGCAGCCAGAGTCCAGGTACCATGACTGGTGTTTCTGACTTGCTGCTAAAGATATCTGCAACATGTATTATTTTATCCTTAGGTACCCAGATTTTCTTGGGTCCTGATTTGTTAGTTTTACCAAAACTCTGGTTGAATTTTGGTTTCACAGAGTGCTTACTGCTAGTGTATTTGATATCATGTGTGTGACCATATACAAAATTTGAACTCAGAGGAGTGTGTTTAATGGTTAAGTCCATGACATTCTTTGGTGTAGGAACCTTACCTTGGTATCCTATTCCTTTCCTGCCGTTTCTGCTAACTCCATAGATCATTGAAGCCATTCTGCTTCTATCTATGCTTTTAGCTAGGAACTTCTAGAAACTGTGATCATACTCCTTGATGATCTCATCAGCGTTGCTGGGAGTTTCAGAAATTGGTTCCTTCTGAGAGTTTTGTAAAGTGTTTTCTAATTTTGAAATCTTATTTCTCAGCTCAGAATTTTCCAATTTGAGACTCTCAGTCTTATTAGAGTCAGATTCAAGATTCCTTTTCAGGTCTCTGAATTTAGCTCTAATTTGCTGATAACGTTCCAGAATCTCATTAAGGCTTTCAGCAAGTTCAGCCTTTGTAAAGTTAACAGCAAAGTTAGGAAATACCTCTTCAGTGTCTGATTCTGAGTCTGATTCAGAAGCTTCACTATCTTCTGAAATGTTAGCCATGAGAGCTATGTTTGCCCTTTCATCATCTGATTTTGAGTCAGCTTCAGACGAGTCAGAGTCATCCCATGTAGCCATGAGACTTTTCTTCTTCTCTCTTCCAAACTTCTTTTTGGGCTTTTCCCTCTGAAGCTTTGGGCAGTCACTCTTATAGTGTCCTTGCTCGTTGCACTCATAGCAGATGATGTCTTTGGTGTTTGGCTTTTTGCTACTGGAGGAGCCTTCAGATCTTCTGTATCCAGAGGAAGAATCTGTCCTTCTGTATCTGGAAGAAGACTCGTTCTGATCAGATCTTCTGGGATTCCTGAACTTCCTTTGTCTTTGCTTCCACAGTTGATTTACTCTTCTGGAGAGAAGGGAGAGTTTGTCTTCTTCTGATGAGGATCCATCAGATGTTTCTTCAACTGCCTGCAAAACTTTAGACTCAAATTTTTTGTTAGATTTTGATGCTAAAGGCTTACCTTGCTTCTGAGGCTCATCAGCTTCTAGCTCTATCTCATGACTTCTGAGGGAGCTGATAAGTTCCTCCAGAGTGATTTTGTTGAGATCTTTAGCTAGCTTCAGAGCTGTAACCATAGGTCTCCACTGCTTGGGTAAACTTCTGATGATTTTCTTGACATGGTCAGCAGTAGAGTATCCTTTGTCCAGAACTTTGAGACCAGCTACCAGAATCTGGAATCTAGAGAAGATGGTTTCAATGGATTCAGATTCTTCCATTTTGAACGCCTTATACTTCTGAATGAGCGCCAGAGCTTTTGTTTCTTTGACCTGAACGTTGCCCTCATGCGTCATTCTGAGTGAGTCAAAAATATTCTTTGCTGTGTCTCTGTTGGAGATCTTTTCATACTCAGTATAGGAGATGGCGCTGAGGAGGATGGTTCTGGCCTTGTGGTGATTCTTGAAGTCACGCTTTTGTTGATCAGACATTGTTTTTCTATCAATCTTCTGACCACTTGCATTCACAGGGTGCGTGTATCCATCTGTCACCATATCCCACAGATCAGCATCATGTGCCAGAAAGAAGCTTTCAATTCTGTCTTTCCAGTAATCAAAGTTTTCTCCATCAAAGACTGGAGGTTTGCCACTGAATCTGTCTCTGTCCTCATTGTTGTCATTGCTGATGTGAGAATTGTTTCCTGCCATTGTGTTTTTCTGACGCTGGATCTTGTACTGACACGGTTAAGTGTTTTAGCTCAGAACCAGGCGCTCTGATGCCAATTGAAGTGGTGAAAAACACAAGAAGGGGGGGTTGAATTGTAGAACTGAAATCTAATGCAATGAACAAGATATTTGTATCCTGGTTCGTTTGATCTCAAACTACTCCAGTCCACCCGTCAAGGTGATTTCGCCTCTCTCCAACGAGGTCTTAATCCACTATATTCAACTGAATATTACAGACTGCTTTAACAACTGCTAAAGCCTTCTTGATCCAAACCACAACCCGGTTTGTCAAGGTAACACTTTCTTACAAAGAGATAAAACTAAGTGTGTGGATGTTTTCTACAAAACTTTATCACAACTGTGATGTATACACAAATTGAAGCTTAGAAACTAGATTGCTAAACAATAATAGAATATCAGAGTGTGTGGTTTAGCAAAACTGAGAGAAAGAAGATTATAATAAGCTTTTGTGCGTGTAGAGATTTGGAGAGCATTAGCCATTTCAATCTTCAAAGCCTTGTTTATATAGCACTGAGATGATGAACGTCGGATGCAATATTCTTGATTCAATGCTAATAACAAGCTTTCCTTATTGAGCAGATCTTGTCTGGAATGAGGCCGTTGGAATTAATTTGCTTTCAATGCACAGTACTGTTGCTTACTTAATGCAAGTTCTGGCTTGGCTCATTCTGACTCTGCTTCGCTGCTGATGAACTGTTTGTGTTTCTTTATCAGAGTGTTGAGCGCAGTCTTGTTCATCAGGCTTCAGCATGTACGTGAGTTGATCATCTGATTTTGACATTCTGATATGGCAACTTCTGATGCTGGTGTCTGAAATCAAGTTCTGATGTTGAATAGATGTGATCTTGCTTATATCAATCAGAGTATCTACAAGTCAGAACATAATAATTTTAGGCAGCATATAGTTCATACATGAAACTTATAAATACTATATCTTTTCACTTTGTTATCATCAAAACTTAAATATAGGGTAGTAGATTCAAACTTTGTTCTAACAGATAATCCCTCGTCAACCCCTTTGAGCCAAAGAAGTAGGATTTTTTCTTTTCGAAAATTAAAACCCTTAATCATAACCTGGGGCAGGGTAGTTCTCTCAGTTGATCCAAGTGCACAACGAATGGCACCAAAGGAGTCCTGTCAAAATCAAAGACAGTGATGGTTCCGAATAATCATAAAGACAGGCAGTCATTATCTCCCAAAAATAAAAGCCCATTAAGTCAAAACCTATGAAGGAGACTTACAAAACTGGGGCATCCCGCTGACTGTGATCATAAAAGAAACGGTTCAGGCAAAAAACAGGGACAATGAAATCAAAAAGAAAAGAGGTCCTATAAACCCTCAACAACAAAAAAGAGGAATGACCGCCTATTCCAAATAAATTGTCAACATCCGAACCATCACCAGTATATCAGGACAAAGACTCAAACAAGGTCTAACGCACGATCATCTGAGTTTAGGTTTGAAGAACATCACAAAGAACGGGTGGGTACAAATAAAATTTGAGCCTTTATCCTTTGTTTCTTAAACCGTGAACCAGGCCACGCTACAACCCTTAAAAGTCCTAGCTGAAGCATGGGTTAGTTCGAAGGCATACTGTTACGAAAGGTATCCTGACTCCTTAAGGCTTGCGGTAAAATAACGAGTTGACATCACAGTTCAAAAAAAAAATTCACTTGTTTTTATGAAAAAAATGCATTTTCAAAAAAGACATAAGCTTTGCATTTTTAATATAACATTGCTTGCATATGACTATTTGTTTGAACAACATAGAAGTTCGCACGACGAATGTCTAATGAACAAAAGCACCTCCAATCAAGGGGCATGGCATGATCATTGTCTGACATCTGGGGCAGTTAGGTCAAGATTCGGAGAATCTCTCAAAAGGCCAACCAGCTTGGGGCAAATCTCCATCTGGATCACTTGGGGCATTGGACGATCAAACGAAGATCTTCTGGTGGCATGGTAACACTGCACTACTGACAGTGACAACTCCCTGCATTCTGAGAGCACAGACATAGTCAGAAAAATACTGCACATAATCAAAGACCCACTAGGTTGACACACCTAGGCAAAAATAAGGGCTTCCCGGCGAACCAAAAGGGTTCGGGCAAAAATAAGGGATGAAATAGAAAAATCTATACACCCGGCAAGTCGAAAACCTGAAAAGGCGGCTTGGGCAAAAATGGGTATCCCGATGGACTGAAAACCCGAAAGGGCGGTCCAGGCAAAAGTTAGGGATCAAAAGTGTACGACTATGTCCCGTCATCTCGTCACTTGCCTACCAGAAGAAGATTTGTCAATCGGAAATTATCAAGCACCTCCACAAGGTATCTTCTTCTCCCACATCAGAAACAGGGGCAGTAATGAGTTGTCCAAGCGATCTAGTTGCTCTGTCAACCAAGGTACCAAGGTAGGTTCGGCTGAAGAACATAACCAAGAGGCCTCCACTCCCAGGGAGTAAGAAAAGGTTCAACAATACTCTCCTCCGAGCAGAGTTGGTCTCCCGTCAGCCCTGACAACGCACAGTATCTCCAGCAAGTCAACAACGCTCTCCCCAAGCATAGTTAGTCTACTGTCAGCCTTAAGGAAGTTGGGTATCCCTAAAAAATCTCAATATTCTCCAGCAGTATGCAGATGTTCCTAAGCAAGCATCCTCGGCCGTCTTAATATAAGATTATTCCCCGGCGGAATACAGACATCTAGTGGAGCCACTTCCCAGTGCAGTCCAAAGTCTCCCCAGGAGAGTTGAATCAATCTCCCCAGTAGATTCTGGAAGCTTATCCCCAGTAGATTCTAGAAGCTTATCCCCTGCAGAGTACGAACGCATCCCCCCGGCTTTATTCAAAGGTTATTCCCCACCAGAGCTTATAACTGGGTTATCCTCAGCTAATTACCACGAAAAGATCGTCCTCGGCGAAGTTCTTCCTATCCCCCAGCGGAGTTCATCAAATTCCCCAACATAACTTATCAGTGGAATCCCCAGCGGAGTCATCATCAAAACCTCAGCGAAGCATCTCTTCCCCAGAGTATTCCCTGCAGAGTAATCTCTCCAACAAGTTTATTCCTCAACGGAGTCATCTTCTCCTACCGGTTTATTCTTGCAACCATTCTCCCCAGCGGAAATGAAGAACTCTACTCTTCAAACATCAGCCCAGGATTTAACAAGCTCCCGACATTCGTCAAGGATTTATTTTCCTAGACGAAAACACATTCATAAACATATCACATTTCATACATCCTGCTTACATACATGACAAAATGCATATAACACAATCTCATTTCTCCCTGAGAACATCATGAAATAATGCAGTTCATGCATCATGACATTGCATACGACTAATACTTTGCCTTTTCAGGAAAAATTCAATTAAAAGATGATTACCATCTACCTTTACAGTTCCAGATCAACACCGGTAACAAGCCAGGAAAATTCTGTGGACGACTGATCATGGGTTAATATCCGAAACCAAACAGGACAATTATCTACTTGATCATCCTCAGGCAACCCTACACCGGTTCCTTCTCAAATTTCAGACGAAGTCTTACGCGGATTCACCCTCCACAAGTAACCCTACACCGGTTCCTTTTCTTTCAGAAGAAGTCTTACACGGACTTATCTCAAGATGACCTTACCCCGGTTCATCAAGAAGTTTTACACGAACTTATCATGCAGTAACCTTACCCCGGTTCCTCCAGAAATCTTACACGGACTTATCTCAAGATAACCTTACCCCGGTTCATCAAGAAGTTTTACACAAACTTTCCATGCAGTAACCTTACCTCGGTTCCTCCAGAAGTCTTACACGAACTTATCTCAAGATAACCTTACCCTAGTTCATCAAGAAGTTTTACACGAACTTTCCATGCAGTAACCTTACCCTGGTTCCTCCAGAAGTCTTACACGGACTTATCCCGAAGTAACCTTACCCCGGTTCCTCCAGAAGTTTCACACGAACTTACCCTGCAGGTAACCTCACCCCGGTTCCCCCAGAAGTCTTACACGAACTTATCTCAAGATAACCTTACCCCGGTTTATCAAGAAGTTTTACACGAACTTTCCCTGCAGTAACCTTACCCCGGTTCCTCCAGAAGACTTACACGGACTTATCCCGAAGTAACCTTACCCCGGTTCCTCCAGAAGTTTTACACGAACTTACTACAAAGAAACCCCACACAGGTTCTCTCTCTCCAGACGTAGTTTTACACAGACTCGTCATCAAGAAACCCTACACAGGTTCTCTCTCTCCAGACGTAGTTTTACATGGACTCGTCATCAAGAAACCCTACACATGTTCTCTCTTTCCAAGGATGCAGTTTTACACAGACTCGTCATCAGTAAACCCTACACAGGTCTTCTTCTCAGCTCCAGATGCAGTTTCACACGGGCTCATCATCAAAGTAACCCTACACAGGTTCCTTCTCCATTTCAGATGCAGTCTTATACAGACTCATTATCAGTAAACCCTACACAGGTTTCCTTCCTTCAAAGATGCAGTTTTACACGAGCTCATCATCAGTCAACCCTACACAGGTGTCCTTCTTTCCAAGATGCAGTTTTACACGAGCTCATCATCAGGCAACCCTACACAGGTTCCCTCTTTCAACTTACAAAAATTACAATTCAACAGACAACCTCCAGATGGCATCTATAAGCCCATCCACCTACCAACAGTCTCCAAATGGCATCTATAAGCCCATTCCCAACAAGGTTTTGTCACATCTCCAGATGGCATCTATAAGCCCATCCTCCCATACCATCTTTCCAAATGGCATCTATAAGCCCATTCCCAACAAGGTTCTGTCACATCTCCAGATGGCATCTTTAAGCCCATCCTCCTATCCACCATCTCTCCAAATGGCATCTGTAAGCCCATTCCCTACATCACCGTGCTGATATTCTACTATGCGAGTGCAAATTTCTGGGCACTCTAGTGTTCAATCATCTTCCACCTTCGGATCACGAAAGGCACGCAAGACAATCTACATCCTCAGGTCTAAGAATATTGAACAGGGGCAACTGTTGTACCCTAAAATTTGCCCTCCCATATTCTTCAAAGTTTTGACAAGCATCATCTCAATTTGCTCAAGTCTACTCAAGGATTGCACAGTCAAACCATTCTCCTAAGCCAGTCAAAATTAGGGTTTTGGTTCTTGCAAGAAAGCTGAGGTTTTCAAGGGCTCAATCAAGTCCCATAGGCCTATACACCTTGTCAAGCATCTATATGCCAAGTTTCAAGGCTCATAAGGTCAAGTTGCACAGTCAAAAGCCTCAATTGCTTCACAATCAATTGTAGGGGTAAAATGGTCGTTTGACAGTCAAAAGTCAAAAATTTTGGTCAACATCTTATTTTGAAGCCACAATCATCATTTGGTCAAGTCTTGACCATGATTCCACAAGAATGGCTCAAAAATCATCAAGATGCAAAAGTTTCCATTTTTGGACAGCTGAAAAGTCAACTGTAACTTGACCAAGGCATAACTTTTTCATGGTTCATCAGAAAAATCCCATGCAATGCTAATATTGAAGAGGAGGACATTTCCTACAACTCATCTTCACATTCCAAGTCCAATAAATGCTCTCACAAAAAGTTGTCAATTTCAACATTATAGGTCATTTTCAAAAGTCAACAAAAAGGCACTTTAAGTCAAAGACCATAACTTGAGATTGGTAAATCAAAATGACATGGGACCAAAGGCATTGGATAGAGGACTTCAAGACCTTTCCAAAATGTCCAAGAACATGTCCATATGATCAAAATTGAGCAAGATATGCATTGGAGAAGTTGGGAAATTTTTGTGAAATGGCAAAAGTCAACTATCCTTGAAACTTCAATTTTTGACAAAAGGGCCCACTTTCTTCAACTTGATTCAGCCTTGTCATGCCATACACGTGTCCATGATTAATTTCAAGATTAAACATTAATTTTTCTATTTTTATTTAATTTTTATTGATTTAATTCATTTTAAATCCATAAAATTCAAATAAAATAAAATAAAATTAAATGGATAGCATCTTTTGATTTGGATGGCTTTTATGTGTCATGAGCAAGTTACCAAATTCGTGCCAAGCCATTTTGAGCACAAAATCATGGTTTTGCCTCAAACTTGGAAAGGCCTTTAATGGTGTTAAAGCAAAATCCAAAAACTTAATTGCAATGGATCCCAAGCTCATAATGTGACCTAATTTCATTCACATGTACATATGCAAGCAAGCAAAACCTCATTCACGACCTAAGCACTGCACAAACGGCCATTACCATATTGAAAAAAATCAAAGAAAGTTTGAAACTGAATTCCACCTTAGAGGCCCTTTCAAGGAGATTTAAAGATTCATACATATTGCTGGAAGCTTCAGGAGTGATTTGGGATCAAAACCACTTGCTAGAACTCAAGGAATCGTCCACCACAGTCCCACAGTTTATCCATTTTTTTTAGAATCAAAATGCACGATTCATAAGCATTTGATGAGATTTATGGCTTGTTTTGTATTGCTTGCATCCCTATAAAGCTGTTGGTATTACTTAATTGACTTATTATGCAGTGAAATGAAAACCACCACTAACGAATTCTAGGTTTTCGAAGCTTGCAATTTGGGGATTTCCAGCACAGGAAAAATCAGGCTTCATAAGACCTATGGTTGAACTCATGAAATCAAGACGAACCAATCCCAACCATCGCGCCCTTTTTATATAACGCACAAAGCTAATCGCTATTTTTGCATTTTGCAGTTTGTGGGGGTTAAAAACCCCCGCTACTTGATTGTTTTTCTGCAGATAAATGAAGAAGACGAAGGACGTGGACGCATTTGATTGGTCCATTCAAACTAAAACGCGCGTTTTTTTTATTTCCAGGATACTGTTCATTTATTTCATATAATATTTTTTGTTTGTTATTATAACAAATAGATTGGCTTGGCTCAGTGGTGTGGACGAACATGCATAGACCCTTGGGACCTGGGTTCGATTCCCAGGTCCCCCAAACGCTTGTTTCAATTTTTTTCTAACATGTTCCCATACAGCATTCCAGAAAAAGTCTACCATACATCTCAAGCAATCAGCGTGCCAAGTGGCCTCAAAAGCAGATCCAAAGGCCTGGATTGGACGAGCACCATACTCCTGGTCAACCCACGCTCCAAGCAAATTCCAAAAGTCAGAAGGGCTTTGTGCTTAATAGGCCTAAATTTCCAGGCTAAACCTCCATTGGGCCATCAACACCCCCCATTGGTTTCTATTTCTTTTTCTATTTTCTTTTTCCTTTCATTTTCTTTAGTAATTATTTTTAGTTTTATTTAATTAATCAATTAATTAACATTTTCACAAAAAAAATTCAAAGAAACCAAAAAAATATTTTTATTAATTTCAAATCACTTTTTTTTGTAAATAAACTCTAATAAATTAATTTAGTTGTTTAATTAGATAATTGGGATTATTTCCATAGTAAATAAAATAAATTTAGAATTAGGTTTCTTCTTGACTTTTAATTTCTTTTTTTATTTTCATTAAAACATAAAAACACAAAAACATTTTCTTAATAAATTAATTAGTTAGTAAATTAGCTTAATTTTTAATTAATTGCAAAAAAGGGGACCAAATTTCAATTCTTTCTCAAAAAAAGGGTCAACACCCTTAGGACGTTCCGATACATTCTTTCGCGCGCAGTTTATTTTAATTCAATATTTTATATTTTTGTATCTGCTCAGGAAGTGTAATAATTAAATTAGAACTTTATCGCTTTCTTTTAAATTCTCACACTTTATTTTCCAAAACGGGTTTTTGTTTTTTTGGCGATGTATAGACCCGCGCCTTGTAATAGTTAGATTCATATTTTCGCAATTTACTTTCCGCACTCCTAACTGTTAAAAAATGCCTGCAAGAATGTATGAATAATAAAATCAATCCGTAGCTCACAAATGACATGTACAAGATAAACATAAAATGAAACAACACACATGCATATACCACTCTTAGGGTACGCCTCACTGGTTGCCTCGAATGTGGTCATCAAGTATAGGGTGTCTTAGAGGTCGCCCTTCTGTCTAAAGATCCAGTTGCCTCGAAACGGTTGCCTCGGATAAAAAGGATCTAGGACATTAGGGTTACTTCTAAGGTGTCCTACCATTGCTTCGGTGACCACACATGTCCCTCATAATCGAATTGACCCAAACAACTCCAACGATGATGCTACCTACCTCTCAATGGTGGGATAGCATTACCTAAAGGACTCTTACACAGCCTAATTCCTTAGAGTAGGTAGATT
Source organism: Vicia faba (assembly GCA_948472305.1). Taxonomy (NCBI): domain Eukaryota; kingdom Viridiplantae; phylum Streptophyta; class Magnoliopsida; order Fabales; family Fabaceae; genus Vicia; species Vicia faba. The sequence goes on from OX451736.1 coordinate 1,340,169,445, forward strand.
CTCCTGGGTACTTGCTCTCTTTTCAAACAAACAAAACAACTTTTCACACTCACGCTTCCTAAAAGTTTTCAAACAAATTTTTCATACACTCTTGAGGACTGATACAAGAGTTACTTAGAAATTTTTCAAACGAAACTTTTTCAAAACCTACACACACTTGAAAAGCAAACAAATTTTGAAAACATAAGAGCAAGTACCTAAGAGCCCGTGGATAACCACGGATAGAAAGGGTGCTAATACCTTCCCTTTCTATAAATCTACCTCCCGAACCGAGAGACATCTCGAATAAGGAATTTTGTTGTGCTTTTGTCCTTTCCATATTGGAGAACATAAAAGACGGTGGCGACTCTTGCTTACCGCGACATTTCACGAACCAGCTTAAAAAACAGTCAGTTATATTTCCATCGATCACAATGACCATATGTTAGACGAAATGGTGTTGTTCCCGTAACTTCTTTTGGACAAGTTCGACAAGCCCATAGAACTTGGTCTAGCGTCTTGTGCCAGTTTCTGGGTTTCTTTCCCACGTGTTTCTTTATTAAACTGATCACTACTTTATTTGCTGCTTCGACCTGGCCATTAGCTTACGCGTAATAAGGTGTAGACATTAACAATTTAAACCCCATTTCCGCAACAAAGTCTTGCATCTTTCGACCAGTAAAGACTGACCCTTGGTCTGTAGTTATTGTTTCGGGAATTCCAAATCTATATATGATGTACTTTTGAATGAATTCAATGACATTCTCTTGGTCTACATTGACTAAAGGGATTGCTTCAATCCACTTTGTAAGTGCCCTGGCTGGAGAGTTGGCTTCATTTGTAAAACAAATAAGAAAGCAAGTTTACCCATATTCCATCTGTTGTTTTAATATGTTGGGTTGAAGAAGTTCAACATCTGGACCAACATGTTATGTAAGATGTCACAACATCAGCATATGACATCACGCCTGAAATTAAGTACTAATTAAGTAACTATGTTATATGTTGAATGTTTGTAACAGCTGTGACTTGTAACCTAACTATTCTAAGTGATCTAAATTATGAAAGAGGTTATTTGTTGTGTTGAAGAAGTTCAACATCTAGGACAACATGTTAGATGTAATGTCATGACATCTGACTTGACATCACGTCAACAGAATTGATAATTCAGTTACAGTTCTGGTACTTAAATACTCTGAGAATATATGTGGCGTTTCTTATGGAGAATCTGAAGATCAATCAAGAATCAATCAGAATATTTGAAGAAAATACTGTTTCTAAATATGGAGATATTTTAGGAACTAGAAGATTGAAGACCTTGATTATAGCAGAAGTTTGCTGCTGAGTTGTAACAGCAAGGAGAAAAGCTTGCTGAGATTTTTGAAGGCCCAAATCCAGTTGGGTAATAGGTTATAAATAGCAGATTGTAACCTAGGGTTTGTAACTCTCACATAATGTAACATTGGGGGTGTTTTGTTAGGTAAACCTGTCGGTCTGTGGCAAGGTTACCATGTGTGTAACTCGATACCTGTAGGTAAGGGTTTGAGTGTTCTTGGACGAAGCTATGAAGCAAGTCTAAGTATTTCTGCATTACTTCATATACATTATAATGTAGGAAATCAAGTGGGAGGGCTCTACTTCTTGAGTAGGAGTAAGACTTCTGTTGCTGCGGCAATAGGAATGGAAACTGGTAGGTTTCTATCTAGGAGTTCCTAGGTATAGGTTGCACTGGGTAGATGATTAAGTGAAGGATGGGAACTTGTGAAGTTTAGTCCTGAATTAATATTGCTGATAGTGGATCTTCTTCCTGGCTTGGTATGCCCCCAGAGTAGGTGTGTTTCACCGAACTGGGTCAACAACTGATTTGTGTTTTTACCTTCAACACTTTATAATTCTGTCTGTTATATATCAAGGTAAAACTGTAATGTTGTAACAGATGATGTCTCAGAACATGTTAAGACATCATGCTGATATCTGTGCAGAAGAAACAGAACTGTGAAGGATGTTCGCTCTCTGCTGATCATGTGCAACAGATGAACAGAACTAGGTACATCGTTGTTCTATCCTCTGCACCTTCAAAGTATATCTGGCACAACTTGGTTAAACTGTGCTTCTGTTTCTCTTCAGTACTGAATCACGAAAAATTGGGTATCTACCTTGCAGTGTACTTATTATGTCATATCAGATGTCTAGACATTGAGTATAACATTTGAATTCTGGCATACACCAGAATTTCACACTTAATAAAATAATCAATGCCCACCAATATATACTTCTGGCTTTTAGAAAATGCTGGTCGAATTTCTCCAATAAGATCTAAAGCCCATCCTCTAAAAGGCCAAGGTTTCACAATCGAGTGAAGTTCGCTTACTGGCACATGTTGAATACCTGTGTGTCTTTGAGATTCTTGGCATCCTTTTGAAAACTCAACACAATCCTTTAACATAGTGGACCAATATAATCCTTGTAGAAACAATAACCATTTCATCTTTTGGCCTACTTGGTGTGCTCCACATGCCTCAGCGTGTGTAGTGGAAAGAGCTATTTATGCTTCTGTTTCACTTAGGCATTTCAGAAGCACACCTTCAGGTGTTTTCTTGAATAATTCATTTCCCATCAACACATAACTCAATGCTCTGTACTTTATCTTTCGTTCTATCGAAGCCGTTGGATTTTGTAAATAGTCCACTACAGGCTTTCTCCAATCTTGTTCTGTTAGATTGTCTATGAACGAAATTTCGAAATTTTCATGATCAGTGCATCCCAACGTTGTGGTCTTTAAATCCAATGGAGATAACTTAGTGGAAGTTACTCTCCCTCTAACTTCGATTGCTTGTTGTAGCCTATCTTTCGAAAATTTATACACATAAGCAATTTGTGCCAAGTCGTTGGCTACTTGATTTTCCAATCTGGGGATATGTTGAATGTTAACTACCTCGAAGTTCTTCAACAACCGTCTGGATATTACGAAATACATGATAAGGTTTTCTTTTATGCATTTGTATTCTTTCGTAATTTGTTTTAGGACTAACTCTAAGTCTCCCATTATTTCGCCCTGAGTTGCCCCCAGTTCCAACAAGATTTCAAGGCCTGCGATTAACGCTTCGTATTCAGCCTTATTATTAGAGAAATCCCTATCTATTTTGTACTTAAATGTTGTTGGAATTTTGTTCGGAGAAATAATAAGGACTCTGACTCCTGTTCCATCCTTGTAACTAGAACCATCAAAGTACAATTTCCAAGGTTCGATCTCCAAATAATTCAGTGATCCTTCTTGTATAGAATGGTCGACTATAAAGTCTGCAATCACTTGACTTTTTATAGTCTTGAGAGGCATAAAGGTTAATGAGTACTCGGTTAATGCAAGTTCCCATTTGCCAATTCTACTGTACAAAATGGGTTTCAACAACATATATTTGAAAACATCAAAATGAGACGAAACATAAGCATTAACTGGCTTTATATATTGCTTAAGTTTTGTACATGAAAAATATAGACATAAACATAGTTTCTAAACCTCGTTATATCTAGTTTCTACATCATTTAAAACTCTACTGAGGTAGTATATGGTCCTCTCGACACCATGTTCATCCTCCTGAGCCAGCATGCTCCCTAAAGTTTTATCAAACGCAACTATGTACAATCTCATACTTCTACTTCGACAAGGAGGCACCGAAATAGGTGGTTTAATGAGGTACTCTTTGATTTTGTCGAAGGCTTCTTGATGTTCTTCCCTCCATTCAAATCCTCCTTTATTGAGTCGAAGTAGTGGCGAAAAGGATTGCGTTTTCCCACTGAGGTTGGAGATAAATCTCCTTAGGAAATTTATCTTCCCAAGTAAGGATTGCAATTCCTTTTTGTTAGTTAGCGCTTTGGCTTGCAGGATAGCTTTGGTTTTGTTTTGGTTTATCTCAATGCCCTTTTTATGGACCACAAAACCTAAGAAATCTCCCGCTTTTACACCAAAAGCACATTTTAGAGGATTCATCTTCAGGCCGTAGCATCTCATTCTCTCAAAGGATTGTCGAAGATGATCCATGTGAGTCTTCCCTGAAACAGATTTGACAACAATATCATCAATATAAATCTGCATGAAAGTGTCAATAAAATCATGCAAGATCGAATTCATGGCTCTCTGGTATGTTGCCCCTGCATTCTTTAGGCCAAAGGGCATTACTACCCACTCATAAGTGCCAAAAGCCCCAGGGCAACGGAATGCCGTTTTCGACACATCTTCTTCAGCAATGAAGATTTGATTATATCTAGAGTAGCCATCAAGCATACTCATGTACTCGAAACCAGCGGCAGAATCTACAAGCATTTCTGCCACTGACATTGGATATTCATCTTTGGGTGTTGCAGCATTCAGATCTCTGAAATCGATGCACACCCTTAAGGTACCGTTTTTCTTTATAACAGGCACAATATTTGCAATCCATTCGACGTACCTGGTCATTCGTATGAACTTGCATCTCAGCAACCTTTCGACTTCCATTTTGATTTTTTGTTAAAATCTCTGGTGCAAACCGCCTTGGAGTCTGCTTAACTGGCTTCTTTCCAGGCTTTATTGGCAACTGCAGTTCTACCAAACTTCTGTCGAGACCAGGCATCTCGTCATAATCCCATGCAAATCAATCCTTGAACTCTTTTAGTAATTTGATCATTTCGACCCCGAGTCCTGGATCCATTTTTATGCTTATGTACATTGGCTTGTTCACAGGACCTTCGCCTAGATTTACCTCTCCTAGAGGATCTTCCGCCAACATTTTGACATTGTTCTCCAGCGGGTCCTTTTCGAAACCTAGAGGTTCATCGTCATAGATGGCGTCTAACCTCGGATCTCGAAGGTCTTTCGTTCCTAAGTCGAGAGGCTCTGGGTTGAAATCTTTCCCAGGTCCTGTCTTCGAAAGGACTTGTTCATTGGCTTCGAAAGCCATATATTTAACTTCAGCCTCTAAGGCCGCTATCATTCTGTTTTCGGCCACATACGTCGAAATCTTTTGGAGAGTTTGTGACTCAGTCATCGTCACCAAACTCGCTTCCCCAGCCTGTTGGTCGTATATCACTAACTCCTCCAAAGTGGATGTTGGATAAGTCTTCTCTATCCCACTGAAAGCCATAGTCATAGTGTAGGTATAAGGAGCAGAATGCATTAGGAGTTAGGGTTAAATCAAACTCAGGTGGGTTACATGGCCCTATGTGAGCCAAATTTCTGTCGAAATTATTCTTTCCGACACTGTTGATTTCACCTAAGTAATAACTATGATCTGCTTCAATGTTTTCCACAATGCCGTCGGGGCGCCATATTGTGACCCTTTAGTGCATCGAAGATGGGACTGCTCCAATGCCATGCATCCACTCTAGACCTAGGAGCAGATTGTAGTTGGGTTTTGCTGAAATCACCATGAACATGGTGGGTCGGAGGATTGAGCCTACTTTGAGGTCTAATTGTATGACACCTATTGTGGTGCCAATGCCCCATTCATAGTTGGATAAGACCATTTTATGTGGCTTTATGTCAGCATCTCCCTTGCCTAACTTTTCTAGCATGAATTGTGGTATGATATTGATGGTCGCCCCATAATCAACCAGAATTTTATTTATAGTTACCTCCCCTATTTTTGCTCTAATGAACAGGGGTTTCAGATGGCTCTTCATTGCCTCTGTTGGTGGTTCAAAAAATGTGTTTTATTCTTCTACGCAGCCATTGTTCATTACATAGTAACATACTGGCTTGTGTCTATCCAGTTCTTATTCAACCATTAGGTCAGTCTCTTCGACTTCGACCTCACGGTTGTATTCTTTAGGCGACACGGATATGACATTCACCGTGATGTCTAAACTGTCACTGGAATCGGAGTCGTCTTCATTATTTGACCCACATTCCTCCTTCCAAGGCATATGATTTCTCTCTAGAGGCTTCCTTTGTTTCTTCTGCACATTAGTGCTAACCTCTGGATGAGGTCCAACTGCCTCTTTTTCGGCCTTTCGCCGTCTTTGGAACCTTCTCCACTGCGAACGAGACATGGGATTTTTTCCTTTGTAATTGCTCGACACATGGGTCATTTTATTCGACGCAGAAGCATGGTACTCCTTTCTGTAATCTAGAGAAGAACCTTTTGTCACGTCGAATTCCTGCCATCTCTCTTCATTTGGCCTCTTTCTTCCCATGGTGTTTAGCTAAGTATTTGTAGGCACATTAGTTGGAGGCCTAAAAGTTGGTGGCCTCCTTACCTGACTCATGGGTCTTTATTGATGCCCCCTTCTGGGGTCAAATATGATTTCTGAACCCATCTTTGTTGGGCATTGGTGCCCTATTTTACTTTCACAATCCGCATAGCTTGTATGTGTTCAGCGGCTTTCTTGTCGAAAATAGAGTTGCATCTAGGGCATAGCATTACTTCTGATTTCTTCTTCTGGAACCTATGCAGAAAATCTGCCAGATCTTCATTCTCCTTCAGGAATGCAGTTTTGTTTACTTCTTCTTGTCAAATGGCTTCCTCTGAGGCTTTGGCGCCAGAGACTTCAACCATGTTAACCTGCATGTTGCTTTTGGCAACAAGGTTCATCTTCTGCATTTTGGCCTCTAGGTCCTCTGTCGAACCTTTTACTGCAGCCAAATAAGAACCTGTGGTGGTTCTTTTGTTGGAGCTTTCAGTAACTCCTTTGCTTTTGTTTGGGTCTTTAGTAACCCGTTTAATCAGTTTCAGGATTTCAACAGCCTTCTTGTTCGACCCTTGGGCAACTTGTTTTTTCAAATCCATGCCTTCAGTGGCCTTTCTCACCCCTTCAATAGTTTTTCTGGAGATGTTTCCAGTGAAACTTCCAAAGATGGGTTTTGTGATGAAATCTTCAGAAACTTCCACCATGTGAATGCCAACTGGTTCAGCATAATGTGCCTCCGTCTGTAGTGGGTTTGTGTCGATTTTCATTGCTGGCTTATCAGCAAATTTCAACCTTCCTTCCTTTAGCGCTTGTTGAACGAGATCCCTGAAAAGGAAACATTGTGAGGTTTTATGTCCCAAAAAATTATGGTATTTACAAAAAACTCTTTTCTTTCTCTGTTCTAAAGGAGGCAATTTTGCCCCTGGGGGCACTATCATCTGGCCATCTTTAACTAATAGATCTGTAGGTGTTTAGGTATTGGCTTGCATTTTTGGTAAATCCCAAGTGTATGTGTGAATGTCATGACTGATGTCATAACATTCTAGTTCAGGTTGTACTAACTCATTAGGTACATTTGCAGAAAAATATTGTAATTCAAATACTGATGTTTATAAGTGTGTATCTGAGCATTTTTGCAAAATGATCACATTTTGCTAAATCAGTAGACAGGTTTTCTCAGATGTCATAACAGATGTTATGACATCCTGTTCTGAACTAACAGGTTTGCAGGATTGGATAAGTCTGAGTTTTTTCAGGAAATAACTCAGTCCTTTCTGAACAGAATCCTGCGTTTTCTGAGGAGTAACCTAGCTCAATCCTAACCTGATCAATAAAGTACTGTGACCTGGTCTTTAGGTCAAACGGAATCAACCCTAGGTTTTTGGAAACCCTAACTGAAGTTACAGCTGCTATATATTCAACAGAGCTGCGGTTTTTCAAGATATCCCTGCTGATTGATTAGAAGATCAATTTTGTAATCTGTATAGATTTGTTTATTGTACTCCAAGCAATTATCATTGTGATAAGTGCCTTGGAATAGGTTTCAATTGTAAGGGTTGTGTAGCACTCAAAGCTTTGAAGCAAGAGTGTTTGAATGTTACTTGACTAAAGCTGTGAAGCAGAGTCAAGTTAGTTGTGTACATCACTCAAAGCTGTGAAGCACGAGTGATTGTGTTACTTGATTAAAAAGCTGTGAAGCTTAATCAAGTGTGTGTTTTGAAGAGTGTCTTCATCAATTCTTAAGTCAAATTGGTTTATGTATCACTGCTGTGATTGAGGGGGAGTGAGTAGGAACTCAGGTTTAAGTTGTACTTAGATTAGAATTGCATTGGGTAGGTCTTAAGTGAAGGAGATAAACTGGTTGGTTTATTCCTGAATTAACATCTCTTATAGTGGATTCTCTCCCTGGCTTGGTAGCCCCCAGAGTAGGTGTTGTTGCACACTGAACTGGGTAAACAATTGACTGTGTTATTTACTGCTTTTGTATTTACTGTCATATAGTAAGTCAGATACGGTGTCATAACATTGGACGTGACATTGAGTATCTGAAGCCAGAATTTTCAAGATCAAATATTTCGTCACATTTGGATATGTAGAAACTATAAGTTTTCTTAGGAAATTTGTCACTGTTTTTCTCATGCTCTACAGGATTTTTCCCATTTGATGGCACTAGCAATTTACAAGAATATGGTGGTCCTTGTTTTAATTTCGCTAAATCGACTTCGCCTTCTTCGACATCTATAGGATCACTAAATGTCTCTGGATCGTTATCATCCATTTCGACATAAGCTACCCTTTCTCGTCGATGAGTTTTGGCAACTTTAGCTTTCTCAGCTTTAAGGCGTTCTACTTGTCGAACTCTATCATCCAGTTGGGCCATATCTCTTAGGTATTGTGTATCTAACTTTTTCCTAATCGAATAATCCAGGACCCCTGCTGCTATTTCAACTAGTTCATGCTCAGGAACTTGGGTAAAGCATCTGGCTTTGAGTAATCTAAATCTATTTAAATATTCATCAATTGGCTCTGTAAACCTTCTCTTCACACTAGCCAATTCTTTTAGACTTATCTTGGTTTGACCCATGTAAAATTGTTCATGGAACAATCTTTCCAATTGGTTCCAGTTGTGGATCAAATTGGATGAGAGGGTGGTGAACCAAGTGAAAGCATTCTTTGTCAGGGAACTTAGGAAATATTTGATTCTAAGGTTTTCGTTGTTTGCTATTTCCCCGGCCTCTATCAAATATCTAGCCACATGTTCGACAGTCGACTATGTCGTATCCCCTGAAAATTTAGTAAACTTTGGGACTTTTCCCCTAGGTGGTATGTCTGTTTGCAGAATATATTCTGACAATGGGGATGTAAAGTTTGGTCTGTGAAATCCATCATTCATCCTGTTTTGAAGCATAATTCTTTCGATCATGGCAGTTAAATTATTGTCCGTCCCATAGTTTTGGTGTCGAACTTGTTGTATCAATTCGTCAGTGTTTTGGTTTCTATTAGCCATAATAACGCCTTGATCAATTTCTCTAGGGTTTCGTGGTATCTCAACCCTTGGTTGTTCTATTTCTACTCTAGGAATCTGGGGGTTTGGATTAACGGTCAAATCCTCTTCCATAATTACCCCTTGATTTACTCTTATTGGTACCCTCTGGGGTTGTCGAACAACTTGGGGTACCCCAAAGAATTCAGCCATGTGTGTCATTTGTGTTGCCATCTGTTGATTCGACTGCGTAGCAGTCTGAATAAGGGGATTTAGCACTGTACTTAGAGTTTGTGCTAACATTTGTACCATTTCATGATTACTTTCGTCTATCTGTTACCTCAAAATTGTTGTTGAAACATTCGTGAGGCTTGGTATTACATGAGATGGCCCTCCCAAAAATTGATTTCTACTGGCTCCAGACCCTTGTAATGGCGATGTTGCATTCACCAAAGGTTCTGAAAAAGTGGAAGCAACATTCATAAGGCTAGTCATTTCAGTAGTTGGCATGCCATATGGCTGTTCTCGACCCATCCAGGTTGTCGAAAAGCCTGGGGGCACAACTGATCGAGATCCTAGATTTACCCTTCGTGGAGGCGTTCCTATGGGACCTCTTGGACCCACATACGAAAGTAAGGGTCCAGTTTGATTTGTGGTTAACATTGGCATTGATCCAACAGAAGTTGGGATATTCCCTTCGACAGCAGTAGTAACCACTGTTCCTGTGATTGGTGGAGGTATTTCTCCATGATTTGGCTCGTTATCCATACTACTCTCACTATTTTCCTTCCTAACAGTATATTTATTGGTTACTCTACCACTTCTTAATAACATGCAACGTTATAACTGTACAGGAAAAAACACAATCACATAAAAAAATTAGCAACGTCCCACCAGGTGTGCCAATTTGTTTACCGTTGTTTTTGGTAAGTAACCGCTGATCTCCAAAAAGGAAAGTTCTTTTTGGTTTACTTACGGGATCGATCAGATTAATCCCAAAACATATGCTAATTTTTATGTAAGATGGATAAGCAGGAAGAACACACGTTCGACCCAGAGAAAAGATGTTTGAGATTTAGGAAAAAGTAGGCAGAAATGTAGAAATGCAAGTAAAAGAAGTAAAAAAGATAACTTTGTAAGATAATAGTAATGTAATGTAAAAGACTTTCATTAATGAAAAGAGGTGTTTCCAACGTACATTTCTCAGTTTTATCCTTTCTCACGCAACAATTACTTGGATAATATTTGAGTGACTTAGTACAATAGGTTGAACACCCATGAAAACTACACAAGTTTCTTAATTTATACTAAAAATAAGTAACCGCCGAGGGATCATTCTGCGCTAAGATGAAGAAAAGTGTCTTCTGCATGTCCCTCGACCTATGGCTTTCAGCCACGTTGCTTCTTCTTAGACGCTGGCGAAACTGCCTTTCCCTCCAATAATTCAAAATTCAAATAATCCTCGTATCATGTGTCAAAGCGAGGATACTTTCTCTCAGTCAAGGGACATAAGTCCTCTTCAGTTGAAATAACCTGAAAGTGAGCCCTGGTCGAAGGCTCAAATATAACTTAGATCTTTTTCCTAAGTTATTTCATACGTCGAACATTCTTCTTGACTTGGTTCATTCCAGTTTTTTGGTCTAAAAGACCAAATATAGTAAGTGTCGAATTTGGGAGCCAACACCTCCAGACTACCACCATTGGATCTTGATTGATCTAAATTAAATGGTTTTCACATGCAGGTGCACCATGAGCCATCAAGGGCGTTCCTCACTGAATTCCAGTGTAATTTCTGACTTGGGCCTAGCATTTTTTACAATAACACCCCCATTTTTGCTTTTTGATGACCAGGCCCAATTTGCATTTTTTTTTGTATTTGCTTTATCTTTTATTTATTTATTTTGTTTTTCTTAATTATTTATTTAATTAGCCAAATAATGAAAAAAATCACAAAAAAATAGTATTAGATTTTTTATTAAATAATTAATTTCTTGAATTAGTTAATAACTATTTTAATCATTTTTTTCTCTCTTTAATTAAAATTGAATTAGAACTTAGGATTTAATTTAGGTTTAATCATTTATTTTTCATAATAAAAACTAAACAAAAAAAGCTTAGACTATTTTTATTAATTAATTCTATTTTTTTTTTAAATAGACGTTATGATGTTTAATTTAATTATTTTCTTTTTTTTAAACAAAAAACAACCAAAAATATTATTCCTCTAGGTTTTAGAACATGTTTTCATTTGTCGCGCGTTTATTTCCTTTTGCATTTTATATTCATGTAACTGTTATACGGGATGTAATAGTTAATAGGAATTTATTTTATTGCTTTATTTTATTTTCCTCATTTGGTGTGGAATGTAAATATCCCCCTCCCCGAAGTCATGTAATAGTCTAGATTAATACTTTCTGCATTTTATTTTTCTGTATATATTAATGCTAGTAAATTAGGTGTGCATGACAAGATTAATTAATTAACCATTAGATCACTAACCTCAAGATAATAACTGAAAAAACACACTTCTCACACTTGCACCCTTAGGATATTCCTCATTTGGTTGCCTTCGGAAAATGGTCATGTCCCTCGAACGTAGGGATATCTTAGCAAAGACCCTCAATTATAAAGTCATCATAAAGATCATGGTCCCTTAACGTCCCTCGAGTTGCCTACGAGAAAAAATGATCTTGTCCCTCGATGTTGCCTATATGATGACAGTCCCTTCGAATGCTAAGATATCCTTACCTGTTGCCTTCAATGACCATAGCGTCCATTTCGATAGTCCTTCAACATCTGACGATAGGGCTACCTACTCACTAATAGTAGGATAGCACTATCTAAAGGAAAGGAGGAAAATAACGTCTTTTTTAGAGTAGGTAGATGACTCTTAATTACTTTCTCAAACCTGAAATTTTCACACTTACACACTTTCAAAAAACTATTTTTAAAAATGCTTTATCACACTCTTGAGAACTGATACAAGAGTTACCATAAAGCAAATAAAAAAACTTTCAAAACACACAAACACCCAAACAATTTTCAAAAAATGAGCAAGTACCTAAGAGCCCGTGGAAAACCACAGATGGAAAGGGTGCTAATACCTTCCCTTTCCATAATCTACCATCCTTACTCATAAAATCTCGAAAAAAGGTCTTTTTCTATGCTTTTCACCCTTTCCTTTGTTGGATAAAAGAAAAGTCGGTGACGACTCTTGCTTACCGCGATATTTGCTAACAAAAAATAGAAAACCAGTATTAAACAGTCGGTTCTGCCACTGTATCACAATGTTCTCCAAAGATCGAGAACACCAATGAATATTCGAATGCGTGAGTGACATCAACCTATTAGACCATCTCATGCATTGCTCATTCTTCAAAACAGATCGAGGTATGTGCGAAATAAACCCCCTAGTCAATAAAGGAGTGCAACACATAAGACTTCCTCTTCTCTTCATGGTGCGAGTGTGAAGAGAATGCAAGATATCTCCAAGCAAAGTAGGCATCGAGTTACGAGATAGAAAAACTTTGACTGCATTCACATCTATGAGTTGGTCCGGGTTAGGAAACAATATCATCCCATAGATTAGAAGAGCCACCACTTCTTCAAAAGCTTGCAAATCCAGAGTCTCCCAAAATTGTTGAGCCTTCTCAAATAGAAACTTGGCTAGAAACCCTTTAACACCACTTCTTGTTTCCCAATTTCCCACAATATTGGACCGTTGCAAATGTAAAGCTTGAACAATCTCCTCACGTCCTGGTTCTCTCTCAATACCAGTGAAGGGTAATTGATTAAGAACAAGAACTCCCAAGAGCTAAGAAAACTCCTCCATAGTAGACACTAGTTGGTAATAAGGAAATGTAAAGCAATAGTGCTTAGTATCAAAGAATTAGAACATCACATGTACCATATCCTCTTCAAAGTTTGTTGTAACCAAGTTGATGAGACGACCATACTTCTTGGTGAACAGAGAATCATTGGGAACCCTTGATGCTAATTCCTTGAGTTGAGGAGGCACTCTCACAAGGTTGATTCAGATGGTATTTCTTCGCATGGAAGCCATGTCTTACAAAACATCACAAAAATAAATCCCAAAGTCCTTGAAATGGTTAGTGCAAATGCAATGGTATGATGTCATGATGTTATGTACAAGTAAACATACACAAGCAAAGAAAATAAGTCCTTAGTTTTAGGTTTGCATGAGGTTTCATTGGTAAGTACCCTCTTGAGGTTTAGTTGGTTCAACCTGTCCTAGAAAGTAATCGGGTTCTAGGGGATCCCAATATCATTGATCTTTCTTCATTGGGCATTGTTTCAGCGCAAGCCTCTTAATTGGCGACCGAAATATCCCAAAATTCCGATCTCAATGAGCGTAGTATCGAGTATCAACCAACTTCGGACTGCACCAAATTCGGCTACCTCATTACTTCCTAATGGCCAAGTTATTCAATTAAAGGTTCTAAGGTTTGTTAGTGATTCACGACACCACACAGTGGCCAGGTATTCTCCTTAATTCGCCATAAGGGGTATCGGTACCCACAAATGTGTCAAACTAACATAGCTATTGTCTCAACCATATCGGTCTATGCCGTATAGTCTCCATAATTTTTTCTATTTACCTAACGATGTTCCCCGATCCTGGTAGGGGATCAAAACAAGCCCAAACAAAGGCCCAAAATGCAAAGCAAACAAATCAAACAATAAAAGCAATTGAATGTGATCTAGCTCTAAGGTAACCCCACTTTTAAGTATGTCTCCTCAGTAGAGTTGCCAGTTCTGTAATATGGTGGGAGACCTGACTTGGGCGTTTTGCATTTGATCGCAATTGTTGCGGATAGCAAGAGTCGCCACCGACTTTTCTTTTATCCAATAAAGGAAAGGGTGAAAAGAACAAGAAAGACCTTTCGAGAATTTTCTTGATTTCAGAGGGTAGGTTATGAAAAGGGAAGGTGTTAGCACCCTTTTCATCCGTAGTTATCTACTGGCTCTTAGTTGCTTGATCACTTTGAAAATGCTTTGTTTGAAATGTGTTTGTGTTTGGTGCAAGTTTGAAAATATTTTGAAAACGCCTTTGTTTCGGCAAACTTTGTAATGATTCTCGTCTCTATAAGAATGTATACAAAGTGTTGGTTTTGAAAATAGTTCAAAGAGATGTTTGTTTTTGGAAAGATGTTTTGAATGTGTAAGTGTGGAAATGGTTTTAATTTGTAAGCAAGCAACTATGAGTGTACTACATACTCAAAAGGTCTTTGTTCTTTTTCTCCTCTTTATATGTTTCCATCTTACCATTGATTTGGTAAGAAGCCATATCATTGATGTGAAGGGACAAGTGTGGGTCGTTGTACAATCATAGAAAGCAACTTGTAAGACGCTTTAGTAATTTCCTTAAGGGACTAAATCGTTTATCGAAGACAACATCGAGGGACATCGAGGGACTACAATCTTTTTTATCGAATGGTCTTTGCTAAAACGTCTCATATTCGAGGGACATGACTGTTTTTTCTGAGGCAACAAGCGAGGTTACCCTAGAGGCGCGTGTGTGAAAAGTGTGTTTGATTCGAGTTAATTTGTCTTTGATTAGGATTGTTTAGCAGTTGATTTTAATCTTTCCATGCACGCCTAATTACTATACAGTATAAAGGAAAACAGTAAATTGCGGGAATTAAAATTCTACGCTATTACAGAGCTTTCGGGAATGGGGCATACAAATTTACAAACAGGGATGGATCGAATCGCAATGCGATCAAAAGTATAAATAATAAATCAATATAACCAAATTGAATCAAACAATTAATTAAAACTACAATAATCTATGAAGTTAATTAACAAAGTAAAAATGTGGAAATAAAATTCTTGATATTTTTGTGAGAAATTTTGAAGAGAAAAATAAAACCTATTCTAGAGGAGAAAATAATTGATTACAAAGAAATTAAATCAAAGGTATATATCATTTGGTATTTTATCAATTTAAATAAAATCTAAAGGAAAAATAAAACTAAGCTCTAATATATATATTTTTTGATTTTTTATATAAAACTCTAACCCTAATAATTTATTTCATAAAAAGTAATTATTATTTTTTATTCTAATAATCAACAAATAAACAAAAATAAGTCAAGAGATAAAAAAACAAAAATAAAAAAGCTAACGGGTCTCATGGGGGTGTGAAATTTCGTTCTGGGGGTGTGAATTGGTAAAACAAAAGTCCAACAACAATAATAGGCCCAACTGAATCCTACATTTATCAAAAGCAATTTACTGGATTCGCTAGGGGTGATCCAAACAGTAATCTTGGTGTATCATTAAAGCGTGGCTATTAGATCAGCCTACCTTATGATTCAAAGCAGATATGACAGTTCAAATATCTTAGATCTAGGCATACGATGGGACTAGCCGCACTAGATCTAGATATTTTTTAATTAACCAAATGACCAATGAAACCCAACATCTATTTGATTATTACATTTATTATCACCTGAATGTCATGATTAAGTAAATGAAAATAAATATAAACTTGAAAACTTGGAGGAATCAAAGGTTTCGAAGACTGAAGCTCCATACGCTTCGTCCTCCTCCCTTGTTCATTTTCCTCATGAAAACACAGTCTCGAAAGTGAAATTCAATTGTGCATCACAAAATAAATGCAAGTATTCAAACTACAATATCGAAATGAGAAGAGCTTCATCAGGAATGTGTGAAGCCGACTAGCAACTCCCTATAATCCAACTTTATATCCTCATCAATAGATGAAATCAAGTGTAGGAATGGGTTCAACGTTTCATCATGCTCATTCAAGAATCAAAAGAAAACCAAAATCATTAAGGGAAACCAAATTCATCCTCTAATTATCAATGCCACAAAACCGTAATTGTGAAATTAAATGATTGGGGAAGACGAAACAACTACATAATCTTGGGGGAAACTCTCAAGATACCAAAGGCTACATCTCAGTGTAAGAGATTTTCACAATGATAGAATTTTGTTACCTGAAGGACACTACTGTGTTCTACGGCGAGGATCTCAAGTATTCTACGTAGTCGGCAACTTTCGGTAAACATCTCTCTCTCTCTCTCTCTCTCTCTCTCTCTCTCTCTCTCTCTCTCTCTCTCTCTCTCTCTCTCTCTCTCTCTCTCTCTCTCTCTCTCTCTCTCTCTCTCTCTCTCTCTCTCTCTCTCTCTCTCTCTCTCTCTCTCTCTTTCTGTATGTGTGGTTGTTTTTCAATTATCCGTGTGTGCGTCTCTATATGTTTTTGAGTCTGGTGATGTTGTTGAGTTGAACCGCGTCGGTGTTACGAAATGGTGTAGAAGTTGTTGCTCTGATGTTGAATTGTTTCTATTGTGTCGATTTCAGTATGAGCTATTGTAAATTGCAGGTGTTGAGTGGTGTTGATGGTAGACTGTAGTGAGGTTGATGTTAATGATGTTGAGGGGAACAAGGATGAATTTGAGATGTTTTTAAAAGTTGAGACATGGGTGATATGAAGGTTGAAAATGGTGAATTTTCTCTGTTTTTTCTCCAATTCTCTGTTGTTAATCTATCTCTTACTAAGTTATTTCTCTGTTATTTTATAGTCACAACAACTAAAGTTTAGGGGGAAAGATTTTGATAATTTTCAAACAATTTCGGTATGCTGAAACTGCACTTTCTAAAGCAGTTTTTGTTTTGCTTTTCGTGTGTAAGTTTTGGACTGATTATTGCAGCTATTTTGATAGTGTTAGCTGGCTTTGTACATGGTTTTTTAGCAACTAATGCAGCCTGCTTTTGACAGTTCTATGGACAGCAGTGGCACAAGGTTTTGGACTGGCTTTGGGGACTGGTTTATGCAGGTTAATTTGTAGCAAGGATTTTAACAGGTTTTGTATTGTTATGGGCAACATAACATAACAGGCGTTGGACTGATTTTGCAGCATTGCTAGCAGGCTGTAGCAGGGCAATTTTGACATGTTGTGGACTGTTTTGGGTTAGGTGATATCTTTTCAAACATGTCTCTTTTCCTCTTTGTCTTTCTGTGATGCAAATCCATTTTGCTTTTTACACAATTTCTGAAGGGTTAGTACTTTTTAGGAAAATGATGAGGCATTGGGTTTGAGCTATTTGATAGCTTGCCATTTTTCATGAATTGCTACTGTGCTATTTGTTTTACTTGTTGATGCTGTCTTGACTTGTCATTATATTTGCCTATGCTGCCTTGCTTGGCCTATTGTGTTGCAGTTTTGCTGCATTATTTTATTTTGTTGCAGGTCTGCCCATTTTTTCCGCGTTATTGCAGCCTGCTACTGTTTTGCTTTTTGTGTGCTTACTGGCATGTTGTTTGTTGTTTGGGTCAAGGCTGCTACATTACGCTTGTTGGCCTGCCTTGTGTATATTTGTTTTGGGCTGCTGTTTATATTTTCTTGTAGCTACTGCCTGCTGGCCTGCCCGTATGTTTGGCAATTATGACTTTGCTTTTGCAGTAAGAAAAATATTTGCAAACCTCTTTTCCTTTTGTGAACCGAAATCCAAACTTTTGTGATTTGCAAAATAGGAGGAGATGGTTTATGATTGAAAAAAAAAAACCTTTTTTTTTCAATTTCTGATTCCAAATGCCAACCCTAATGATGAAATGCGCATTTCTTTTAACAATTAATTCTTGCTTGGAATCCTTTTTTAAACTTTGATGGTTTGCTAACTTTTTTCTCTTTTTCTTGTTTCATGAACACGAGGATTGGACGGTCAAAGCGATGTTGAAAGATGAAAAGGCCATGGTTAGTAAGGAGTGGACGGGTTTCTTGAAGATGAAACAAAGAGACTCGAGGAAGAAACATTTATTTCCTTGTAAACAAACAATTATAACTTGTATTTCACTTGTAATCCGTTTTGTAAATTGCCCACAAAAATGTAACTTGAACACAAAACTTGAGTGAATTTTCTAAATGATGAATTTATTGTATGGAAATCAAACAACTCTTGAATCTTGATTGAAAATGGAAATTTCCACTTGAATTATTTGAATGACATATATTACCTTTGTAACTTGAACTTCAAGAAAACACAGATGACCTTAGTAACTTGTCCTTCAAGTAAACCATGCGCTTTGTCTTTCAGTCCTCAATCTTTATATCACGTCTAAACCAAACTTGCACTCTCGACAAGAACTTTAACTTTGATATCTAAACCACAAGTAACTTGTAACTGAAGCAAGAAAAACATGCCTTGATCATCATACGAGCTCGTAACATCCTCTCTTGTTTTATAGCTTAAACACTTGCTATATTAATCACAACCCTTGACCGTGATCCAAGACTTTTAAGAATATCCTCGTGACTTGACGAAGAAGGAAATCCACGATACCTCAGAACTTTATTCCACAATCCACTAATCAAGAATCAGATGAATTTGCATTTTACCTGATAAAGAAAACCTCAAACCAAAGTTAACCATAAGGATGGAACAACCCTAATGCTTTGAACCAAAGTGCCCGATTCCCTGAGATGCATGCTATGCAAATAACTTAATAAAAGTGATGCAAATGAGATGCAAAGTCTAAGCCAGACAGAAGTAAAAAGGTAGGGCAAAATTGGAGTACGACACTTTTCTAAGTAGGTTTTTATAGGTATATCATCTAAGTACCTTATATCTTGAGTAAGTCTCTACTTCTCATGTCTGATGAGTGATTGTCTAATTTCCATATCTTTCTTTTATCTTACTTTGATGACATGATATCATTGTTAAGTGTTGATGTTTTATCATCTCTTTTCTATCCTACTTTGATGACTTGATATCATTGTTAGGTGTTGATGTTTTATCATCTTTTTTCATCTCTTTTCTATCCTACTTTGATGATGTGATATCATTGTTAGGTGTTGATGTTTTGTCATCTCTTTTCATCCCTTTTTCTATTCTACTTTGATGGCATGATATCATTGCTAGGTGTTGATGTTTTATCATCTTTTTTCCATTATACTTTAATGACTTGATATCATTATTAGGTGTTGATGTTTTACCATATCTTCTTCTATTCTTGATTAGTGCTTAGGTTTCTATCTAATTGTATGTGTGTTTACGTGTTACTTGCTTATCTAAGTAGATATTTGTTTGGTAACCTGTCTAAGTGCCCCTTTTGATGATTGCTTGCCTTTTTTATCTTATTAAGTATTGATTGCTTGCAATTCTTCTTCTCCTTCGTCCTCTCTTTTATGAGATTTGCATGCTCCCTATAGGACCTTTAGTTCATTCTTCTCTAAGATTGAACTAAATAGACCTTAGGTTTAGAATTCATGTATGACAATATTAGGTAGATCTATCTCTCATCCCAACTTTAGATCCACAAACATGACAACTTATAGGATTGAGACACCCTTTTGTTTAGTCTTTCTCTTTTGCATTCATATTAAAACTAAAACTCTTTTTCTTAATCAAATTCATAAAACACTCTAACATCACAAAATCATTTTTCAAGGTAAAAAAAACACAAACCAATGCAAATCTTTTTGTCTTCAGACTTTTTCTTTTAAAACCTTTTCAAAAAGGATATAATTCGCTAGCATCATTCATAAAAAACACACAACAAACCAAAATACCTTTTTAGATGAACTACGAATGCCCTGATCCCCTATTACACGAAAGGTGGTATCGGTACGTAGGCACAAAGGTTCACAACCGCGACGGACACAACTAATAAAA
The DNA here is from genome assembly GCA_948472305.1 of Vicia faba. NCBI lineage: Eukaryota > Viridiplantae > Streptophyta > Magnoliopsida > Fabales > Fabaceae > Vicia > Vicia faba. The sequence goes on from OX451736.1 coordinate 1,340,189,234, forward strand.
ACTTTTTTTTTTGTATATACTCTACATGCATTCCCTTAGCATTAGAATTTAGGCTTTTTACACAATCTTAGATTAGAACAAACTTGAGTGGATCCTGTGGAGTACCACAGACGTGAGGGATGCTAATATATTCCTCTTGCATAATCGACTTCCTTACCCTTTCTCTTGGTCGTAAGACCATGTTCTTTTCCTTTTTTTTAGTTTTACTCAATGTTTCTTTTCCCTCTCCTAGGATAAATAACATTGCTGACGACTCTTCTTTCCGCCTCCTTCGCGCTTCGATGAAAATCCCAGACACGCCAATACAGTTCGAGATGATTATAATTGGCTCAAAAGACTTGCATTTGTTTAGAATACAACAAAGAATATATTTTGGAAGTAGGTGTGCCATATTCTTGCTCTCCGAGAAGGTGAAATTCTTCCTTTAGATGGCTTTACATAAGTCCCTTCCTATGAGATCAATGTTATGTCATCGTGGTAAGTTCTAAACAAATCTTTGACCTAGATGCAATTAGGACGCTGAAACGACTCTGCATTGGCTTCTTGAACCCCTATTCTTCTCAGGAAATATTTTATATGATTGAATTAGATATAACATCGATGATATTTCTATCTTTTTATATTAGAGAAGAGAGCGTTGCTAACACTCTTCGACATATTAATGATATAATAGTCTAAAGCTAATTAATTATTGTAATTCAATAAATGAACTAAATTAAATTGATAAATGAAACTTGTGTGTTTGCTTTCTCTCTTTACTATTACTTTTTTACTTGACAAGTCCAGTAATTCCGTATCGCACCCCACATGATACCAATTCATAAACCCTAACGCCGAGTAAGCAAGCAGTAAGAACCAACAACTGTGGCATCATCCCTTTCATCCCCGCAGTCACCTCCCATCAGAATCACCATCTCCCCCACACCGCCGCCGATTTCAAAAATCTCCGCCGTATATCCCCGTACGATGCACCAACCGCATGCACTATCCCGCTTCGATGAAGAACAATCGTGATCCAAACCTCAATCCTGCACGTGCTCAACCAACAATCACCATCACCAATGCCGTCTCTTGGCACGTAACGCTCCCCGAAGTCGCCGGCATCAACGCTTTCTCCCTATGGGTTCCATCAATAGGACTGAAGCTTGGTTCGTTAAGATCGCTTGCACCGTCTTCGTTCGTTACAATTCATTCGACCGTTTTTTGTTTTATTTCAGGAAGCATTTAACTCCAAATCTAGTTTCTGAGATTGTTCGTTTTAGGTTTAACAATTTCCCTTCGTTAGGTTTTAAGGTTGTTGAATTCAGTAGGCAGAAGTTGCAGATGAAACATAGTTATTGGACTTATAGTATGTTAATGAGATCACTTTGTGAATCAAATTGTCACGTTTCGGCGAAATTGGTTTACGATTGGATGAGATTTGATGGGCAGGTTCCGGATAATTGGTTGTTAGGGTTTTTGGTTTCGTCGTATGCGTTGATTGGTAGGTTTGATGTTTCTAAAGAATTGCTTGCTGATGTGCAGTGTAGTAATGTTGGAGTGAATGCCGTTGTTTACAACAATTTGTTTAATGTTTTGATTAAACAGAGTAAAGTAAGGGTTGCGGTTGATATGTTTTGGGAGCTTATTCAGTTGAAGTATCGTCCAGTTACTTATACGATTAATATTTTAATGCAGGGTTTGTGTAGGGCTGGAGAGATTGACGAGGCTTTTAAGCTTCTTAGCGATTTGAGGAGTTTTGGTTGTGCGATTGATGTGATTACTTATAATACTATTATTCATGGTTTGTGCCGAGTTAGTGAGGTTGATAGAGCTAGAAGTTTGCTAAATGAGGTTTGTGTGAAAGGGGAAGTGGTGCCTGATGTAGTTAGTTATACGACGATAATATCAGGTTATTGCAAGATGAATAAGATGGAGGAGGCATCTTTGCTTTTTGATGAAATGATTAGGTCGGGAACTACGCCTAATACATATACTTTTAATGTTCTTATTGATGGATTTGTTAAGTTGGGTGACATTGTTTCCTCGTTAGCCTTGTATCGGAAGATGCTTTTTCCTGGCTGTTATCCCGATGTTGTTACTTTCACTTCTCTCATTAATGGCTATTTTGTTATTGGCCAAGTGAAATATGCCATGGAAATGTGGGATGAGATGAATAGAAGAAACATTGCTGCAAGTTTGCATACTTTCTCTGTTCTTGTCAATGGTTTTTGCAAGAACAACAGATTGCACGAGGCTCGTGACGTTTTGAGAAAACTGAAGCAGAGTGACATTGTTCCACAGCCATTTGTCTACAATCCTGTTATTGATGGATATTGTAAATCAGGGAATGTAGACGAGGCGAATAAAATTCTTGCTGAGATGGAGGGGAAGAGGTGCAAGCCGGATAAGTTGACATTTACCATTCTTATTATTGGACATTGTTCAAAAGGGAGAATGGCCGAAGCAATCACTATCTTTGATAAGATGTTGGCAGTATGTTGTGCACCTGACGAAATCACTATAAATAATTTAAGATCTTGTCTTTTGAAGGCTGGAATGCCTGCTGAAGCTGCCCGAGTTAAAGAAGCTCTATGTCAGGACAACACACTGAGTACTTCATTGAAGAAGAAATGTTTTCATGAAAGTACAAATGCAGATATACCCATTGCTGTTTATTGAAGTGCTATTGCAATCTAGTGGCGAAATGATGCTTCCATAATTTTGTATTCAGTACGTGTGCATGTTTCCGGCTTGTGGTACAAAGGAATACTATAATCAGGCCGAGTGCGTCTGTTTTCTGGAGATCACCAACATTTACATTTGCATGGCCATTCCCTCCAAGATTCTGCTAATTGTTTTTTAAGCTGAAGCTAGGTATATATTCTTCTCCAGTTAATTTGGTTGGATAGCCTTTTAACAACTTAAAAACATTTTTTTTCTTATGGAATAACATGAACTGTGTAACATTACAACAATAACAACAACCAAGCCTGTGTAACATGAACTGTGTAATATTAATGTGTTAAATTTTTTTGCTAGTAAAATTTTGTTGTAAAGAAGATAGGTAGATTATTAGGTAAGATACAGAGAGCAACAATTGAAAAGGGGACAAGGAGATTTCTTTGTTTTTGTGCTCAAAGGTTGGTAGCATACTTGATGGCAGGTAGTTGTTTCATGTATTCTCATCCATAAGTTGTCGTTAAAGATTTAGGCTGAAATGTAAGGAACTCCCCTTATCTACAGGCCAATAACAAAAAATCTCCCTATGGTTTCAAACCCTGCAATTCAACTCGTTTGACTTAACTAGCTATGCATGTTATTGTTGACTACTTAGTGGTTTTCTGTTATACATGCACAAAGGGTTAAATTTACAGTACTTTGCAAAGTTTTGGGAGTATAGGGAGTTGGATTGCTGAGTTTTTAACAATCAGCATGTTTTCTGTAGCCTATAGTTGCAAGTGGATATGTTCAGTTTTGCCTAATATTTACTGTGAATTTGGTGAATTAGAATTTACTTAGATGTAGATACTTTGTACTTGTTTCATAAGCATCCACCCAATTCTTTGTTTCTTTTGAGAAAAGGTAACTACACAACAAATGTTGGATTAAGAGTTGAGCTTTTTTTTCTTCAAAATATTCTTCAGTTTCGCTCTCCCACTCTCACTTTAAATAAGGCATATGAATCAACAGAAATGATGATTTACATAATTTGTAAAGTTGGTTGCATATTTTCCTTTGACAGGTCTGGCATTGGTATTTTGAATTGCAATTGTGAACTTCAACAATCCCATCCCACGCAGTGAGTCACCAAAACCTAGAGTTTTTGGCATTGCAGGTTCAAGACAAAGCACTTCTCAGTTTTTTTTGTACTTGAAGATGCCCAATTTTCGCGATTCTCCATCTCGAATCCCACACATGACTTGTAAGCAGGTCTGTCAATGAGTATAGCCTGATTCTTTACAAGTTTAAAGCTCGCTGGATGTTACTAATAATGTTTAACAAGATAAGGTGGTGAAGTCATGTTGAACAAAATTTCATGCTTGAAGTCCAATTAATTTATAATTGGCTAATTGTCTGGCCTTTGGGCTTGAATTCTTCCGTGAAATAAGGTTTCTATGCATCCTTTTTGGCTCATGTGATGTTGGAGGGTGTAACCAAAGTTTTCATCAGAGAGGTGAAGAAGTTTCAATCATATATGAATTTTTTTATTCTTTATGGACAGGAGTTTCCCATAAAATAGCAGGTGAATAGCTATAACATATGGCTGATTTGGTAAAGTGTACCTTTGAGGAAGAGTTGTATATTGTGCCTAAAAGAGGCTATTTCCCAAATCACATTAGGCAGCTATAAACTTTTATAATTATTTATCTGTTTTACTGGAAATTTGATTTATTCATTAGAGTTGTTTTGACAATTTATAAATTAGTTTAGCAGTGCATGTGCCCCTTTAGGCCATGAAATGGTGTGTGATTGTTGATTTTTTACCAAACGATTCGAGACCAAATAACATTAAGAAGAAGTAAAACCTTGGAAATTGTATATTAATGGATCAATTTCAAGGGCCTGTGTGTATAACGTTAAGAGTTTTTATTATATTTAGTCAAAGGTTTTGGCAATATTCTACAAAATTTCTTATTAGTTGAAATTTATAAGTTGCACATTAAACTATGTGCATTTTACTGAAAATTTTAAACTTGAGGTTGACTTGTGTAAAATAACTAATGACTTGAGCTAGGCTCATTTATTTAAATGAGTTTAACTTAAAAGTCAACATGTATATCCCTAGTGGCTAGGGGTGGACAACGGGTCGGGTTGGGCGGATTTGGGCCCAAAAGACTCATGCAACCCTACCTGCGGCTGAATCATATAGGCCTATTTCTGTCCATTTTTTAATTGGAAAGTAGCATCCTAACACTAGCAAAGCTGTATATCAAACATATATAGTGTCAGTTGCTCAATTTAGCACTTAGCATATGCAAATGTATACCTTGCCACCAATGAATGCAAATGTATCAGCCACAATAATGCTGCTTATGGAAATCAAAGTTGCCCTGATTGACCTGTGAGACCGATCTAAACCGCCCAAATGCCTTTTATTTATCGGTTTTATTCGGGTTACTCCGGGTGGGCGGATTTTGTCCACCCAGTGGCTAGTGGCATTGTTACCCATTATTCTAAAATTCTCAATTACACCTTTTGTCAAATCACATAGCTGTAATCCTCATTGTTGAAACATCTTGTATTTGTTGAACAATTCTTAATTAGTCATTGTCCATTTGTTGAACCATTCTATTCATTCACCAATAACCAAATTGTATTATTCTATATTTGTATGTTAAACAACTTGAAAATAATTATAACTTCCTCTTTTAATTGGAGAATAAAAAACTAAAAAACTAAGGAACATATCTTCCATGTGACATCCACTACAATTACACTACCACTCTTATATTTTTTGTCCATTCTCTTTATGTACTCTTCCTTGGGATACAATTGATAGCTCATCACACTTAGTTTACAGTAGTTTTTTTACCGTATAAAATCACTAAACATTTTTTTGAAAAATATTTGTATATATATACAAAATGATTTTCATTTCCATTAAGCTTAAGTTTCATAGCTTTTTTTATGTGACGAAGGAGAAGGAGATGGAGAACTCAACACACTTCCTCTACCATTTTGATGCCTGTCAATCCGCACACGAGGCCGTGGCTGTGATTGCGGCCGTGATTGTGATTGAGGCATTGGCGACCTAGGAGATTTAAGTGGATGATGCCTATGACCATTCCTATGATATTGACTGTTTTCTCTTTTCCTCTCCTTCGTGGATTCATCTTCCTTTGCTTGATCTTTTTCTTTAACCACCTCATTATTCTCAACTGGAACAGTGTAAACAAAGGGTCCAATTGGAATATCATCAAAATCTTGTAGAGGCTCCAATATCTTAACCACATTGCTCATTGTAGGCCTGCTCTTCGGCCTATGGCTAAGACATTGATAAGCCAATGAAGCTGCTTTTTTAGTACCCATTTCAGAGTACTGTCCTTCAAGTTTTGGATCCATTATTTTGCTAAGTTTTCTTGAATCAATTAACATTGGTCTTGCCCAATCAACTAGGTTTTGTTCCCTTGTAGGACGGGTTTTGTCCACTGACTTTCTCCCTGTTAGCAATTCCAATAAAACAACTCCAAAGCTATACACATCACTCTTAGCTGTCAAATGACCTATAACAAAACATTATTAAAACAAAATTGATTTAGTCATAAGAATTCCAACTCAAGAACCCTTAATTTAATCACATGATTATCATCATTAATATCATACATTATCATTATTAATTGTATTAATACACAACAAAAATAACTTTATTTTAAGTAAAATTTGGTTCAAAATGTGTTTATTTTTACCTGTCATGACATATTCTGGGGCAGCATAGCCTTGAGTGCCCATAACTCTTGTTGAAACGTGGGTGTCATCTCCTTCAGGTCCATCTTTTGCCAACCCAAAGTCAGAGAGTTTTGCATTATAATCCTAAAAAAATAAATTAGAATAATAAGTATAATAATTAAGAAATGATGCTTTAGTTAAGACTTTCTAATTGTCCTGCACCATTAGTGTTATTTTTTTAAGCCAACTCAATTGATAGCTGGACATAGACATTCGATTACAAGAGTGCAAGTTCCTAGGATACTACACACAAAAAAAAAATCATTGGATTAATGGAAAATTAGAAGAAATGTGATACATACAGAGTCTAGCAAGATGTTTGAAGCTTTGAAATCTCTATAAATAACAGGTTGCTCGGCTTCATGAAGAAATGCTAATCCTTTTGCAGCTCCAACAGCAATCTTCATTCTTGTAGACCATGGTAATGATGCTGAAAATCCTATAACAAAAAATTAAAACAAAAAAATGTAAGTTTTCTACTTTAAAACATATTGAAATAAAAGAAGATAAATACTAAAAAAAATCTCACTTCTAAATAACTGATTTTCCAAGCTTCCTCTTGGTAAATATTCATACACCAAAAGTCTATGCTCATCTTCAATACAATATCCTATTAGCTTCACAAGATGTGGATGCCTTAATTGTCCAAGAACAACAACTTCAGTCTGCAATAATAATAACCACAACTTACAAAATCAGAAGTTATAAAAAAAAGCACTTAATGGTAAACCATGATACTAAAAAAAAAAGGTGCTTACCAACCACTCTTTATGACCTTGCTTGCTTTCCAAGTCCAAGAGTTTAACAGCAACAGGTTGAGCTTTCAAACCCGGTCTAACCCTATCATCGATAAAGCCTTTATGAACCGGCCCGAACCCACCTTCGCCAAGAAAATTACTGGAAGAAAAGTGCTGTGTTATAGCTTTAAGTTCAAGAACCGTAAACTTATAGAGATTAGACCCTGCTAGAGAAAGAGAATTAGTTAACTCTTGGGAGAAAGTGGTGTTTTGATAACTCAAATCTTCTATAGAAATCCTATGAGTTGATGGTGAAGTTGATGAGTTTCTTGGTTTTGTTGATACAACTTTCTTTGGCTTTGGTGATGGATACTCTCCTTGGAAACAAGTTGAAGGGAGAATAGATTTCAATAGGGTTTTCATTGTCATTGTTGTTGATATTCAAGAGTTTTGAATAATTAATCTATAATCATATAGTAGTTTGTATTTGGTGTATATATAGATATTTGAGGAAGATTTTGTTGGTGAGAATTTGTGAGGAATTAGGTAGGAAGAGAGATGATGAAAAATTTGGAAAGAGTTTGGAAGAGAGGTAGTATTCAAAATCTTCAACTGCTCATGGAGAAAAGAGGTATTCACATTCTTTTTATATCTTCCCTAGGTTGAATTTTTCTTATAATCTTTTTCTTGTTTTGTTGTCTTGGTCCTATATGCGATGTAAATCTTAGTCTTTGTTCATACATGATACACATACATATAATCATTCTTTTTTTAAAGAAGTGGGATCAACAAATTATTTATTAATTATGATGTTATTGATAATTTTATAACTCTTTTTGTAATATTTATTAGTAGTTAAGGGTGTTTTAGAAAGAAAAAAAAAACTTTAAAAAAATAACACAATGCGTTGATTTTATTGGTATGTAAATACTATATAGTCATAAAAAGTATGAAAATATAGTCATATAATTAATCTCTCTATTTTATATATATATATATATATATATATATATATATATATATATATATATATATATATATATATATATATATATATATATATATATATATATATATATATATATATATATATATATATATATATATATATATATATTATATTTTAAATTCAAATAGTTTTAGTCTTCCTGTCACTTTTTTTTAAAGAAAATCAATAAATTTTTTATTTTTAACTTATATTTTTATATATAAAATTCAATAATAAATTTATATACGATAATTTATCATGTTTTATAAATAAATTATTATTTAAAAAATGAAAATATTGTTAATTTTAAGTGTAAAAATATGAGAGAAGATTAAAATTGTTTAAATTTAAAATAAAGAGACCAATTTCATAAATCAAATAAAATAGAAAGACTAAAATAAATTTAAAAATAATGCACATAATATTTATTAGAAAATGCAATTGTCAATAAATTTTTAAAGCTATATTGACAATTTATTTGAGAATTGTTTCTTCTTCTTGTCAACTTTAAATATAATAACTACTTTTTATAATTAAAATGATATTAATTTAAATTAATAGAATACATCGAATAATATAAATTTAAAATTGTTATAAATTGAAAATGATGAATTTGTGAACAAACTTACATAACTCATGTTAATAGTATATAACAGTAAAATGTTTACAATGTAAAGAAATTGAAATGTTCGGAATATCATGTCTCAGATACTGTAGTGTTGACGATGTCAAAGTCATTATTTGAATATGTACTGAGTTGAAACTAATCTGTAAATCTGAACCGAACAAATAACACACCAAAATAGAAAATAAAATAACACCGCAATAAAACGACGGCCAACACAATATCACACTAAGACGACGAAATTACGAAAAAAAATTATAAATATATATGAAATTACTTATTTAAATAAAAAGAAAAGGAAAAAAATTCATATTAATAATTTTGGATAAAAAATTTGTGGATAAAAAACAATAGAAAACTAAAAAGAATAACTATTATAAATCTTTATTCACCTAACATATTTAGATTCTTAAGTTAAAAATAGAAACTAAGTCATTAAAGTAAGAAATTTAGGCCCTCTTATGTTAATATATAGGGGGAGTGTGACCTAAACACCATATACATTTATGTCTTGACAACAAACCACTATAATGTAAAATCGAGACATAAATTTATTACTACTTGATTAGTACTATTCATTTCCTATTTAAATAAAATAATTTTTTATTTATTTATTTTTAAAGTTTAATATATTATTAATTAAAAATTTGTTAATAATACTTAGTTATTCATTGTAGAGAGATATATGAATAAAATGATAAATGATTTAGGACAATATAAGAAAAATAAAAATAATAATATTAAAAAAATTTTTTTTTGTTAATTATCTTATATAAAAATTAAAAAAATCATGTAAAAAGGAAGAGAGGGAGTGGTTGTTTGTTTGACTAGAAACAATTGAGAAAGATCTTATATAATTTGTCTCATTTCAAGTGTGATATGCTATTTAAAAATAGACACATATTCAAATTTAAAAATAAATATGTGAGAGAGAAATAAAAATTGTTTAAATATATAATAGAGAGATTAGTTATATGAATTAAATAAAATAGAAAAATCAAAATTATAATTAATTTTTTTGATAAATTAAATTATAATTAAATTTAATATTAACTAGAGGTAGCAATTAATCAATAAATAATTAAAGCTCTATTGACAAGTTATTTGAGATTTTTCTTCTTCTTCTTCTTTAAATATAATAATTACATAAAGTAACTTTTTGGCCTAACCTAATTAAGACTATCTAGACTATCTTAACTTAAAAATAGAAACTAATTCATCAAAGTAATGGAGATTTATTTTAAGAAAGAATCTCTTAATGATTTATATTTTAATGTGCTTTGATTAAATATCAATCTCAAATCAAATGCTTAAGAAATTCAATTATCTTTTAACTAGTTCATACTCCCTCTGGTATCATTTATAAGAAAAAGTTAACTTTTTAGATACATTAAATAAGTAATATATTTGGACAATATATTGTCCAAATACATTACTTATTTAATGTATTTAAAAAAAATTTTTCTTATAAATGAGACCGGAGGGAGTATTAATTATTAATTTCTTATAAACATGTTAGTAGTTGATTTGTACTACCTCATTTCTTTTTTACATGTCAAATTTGCATAATTTTGTTTATTTTTGATTATTTTTTATTTTAAAAATTCAATATGCTCTTAACTATAAATTTATTAATAATATTTTAGTTATTTATCGTATAGAGAATATAAATGAAATAATAAATAATTAAGGACAATATAAGAAAAAGGAAAATAATAATATTAAAAAATCTTGTGATATATATATATATATATATATATATATATATATATATATATATATATATATATATATATATATATATATATATATATATATATATATATATATATATATATATATATATATATATATATATATATGGAAGAGACAGAGTAGTTGAAACATGCAAGAAAGATCTAAATAATTTGATTAATGGAGAACCGGTTATCCTAAGTCTAACAAGTTGGTTAAAGGAAAATGACATAACTACCCTTTACCGCTTGACTTTAGTGCATTTATGTTTCATAAGTTTGAAAAAGATGAAACTTTTGTCATGTCATTTTTGGAATTTATATAACATCCAAGAATCTATGATTTTATTTCTAAATTTAAAGATTTCATGCACACGGAACCAGAAATAGTTTCTAATTTCATTTTCTTCTAGGTTTTGTTGGGTTAGCGTTGACATTGAATATTTATAACAAAGGTTGTTGTTTGGATGGACACATCAATCAACACTTTCTCTCTAATTAAGCAAACTTCTAGTAGAAGTTTAACATTTCAAAATCGATTAAATTTACAAAAAAGAATGACATGTAATGCTTAAGCAATTATGTGATGATTATATAATGATATAGTTAGAGGGTAGTTTAGTCATTTGAAGGAGGCATTTCTAACGTGTTTGTTTTTAAGAGTGTTGAAAATAAAAGTATGCTTGGTTGGATTAGTTTCTAGAAGATTGAATCGGATTTAAATTAATCAACCTTGTTGTTGTATATAAAATGATAGGAATCAACATCAATAAGCAGATTAATCGGAAGGATTTGCATTCGGTTACGATTAACACGAGGACTTGGATTAATAATTAATTATGATTCTAGATAATAAGACTAATACAAGTGGTTTATATTGGACAATGCCTACACTACGCGGTAAACGTAGTTGATATGCAAATGCTAGAGGGCTTGAACAAAAATAAGTCATAATAAATCAAACTAAAAAAATCAGTAGCATGAATCAATTATTAACATCAAAAAGGTTTTTTTTAAGCAAACAAATATTTGTTGGAAAAAAGAGTTTTCAAAAAAGATGATTGATAAAGGAACAAGAAGAACGAAGAAGAAGAGAGAGAGATTAAAAGTTTGTTATTGATTCTAACTAAATTGTAAAATTGAATTGTGATTGCATTGTAAAATTACAAACTAACAAGTCTTTTATATATGCATATAATACACAAGTCCAATTCGACTATATACAAACTTTAGTCCAAAACTACATTTCAACAATACTGCAATAGCTGTTGTATTCGACTCTGTCGAATACAGCTGACGAACTATTCAACTAGCTAATTCGATATGCTTTGGACACCACTAGTTTGTCGTACGCTCAACGCTATTCGATAGAACAAGAGTTACACCTTCTAACACTCCCTAATTCATGTTCTCGAGACTTTTCATCCTAATGTTTCTCTTTAACTCGTCGAATCTGACTTTCTTCAAAGATTTGGTGAATATGTCAGCTAGTTGGACTTCTGTCTTGCAATGCTTTAGCTCTAACTTCCCTTTGTTGACTTGATCCCTCATAAAATAATATATTCTTTCTATGTGCTTACTTCGACCATGATACACTGGGTGATTCGTCAGGTCAATAGCTGACTCGTTGTCGACAAACAGCTTAATCTTCTTAGGTTCCATTATCTTGAGTTCTTCAAGTAACATTTCGATCCATGCTGCTTGGCATGCAACATATGATGCATCCACATATTCTACTTCACATGATGGCAACCACAATGCTTTGTTTCCTCGAGTTCCAAGAGATTGAAGCACCTTCGATCATGAAAATGTAGCCTGTAATGCTTTTCTATTCGTCTTGATCTCCACTGAAATCTCAGTCAGTGTATACTTGAACTTCGACATATGTGTTGTTCTTCGACTTCTTTAGAAACAACACACCATGATCAATAAGTTCCCTTTATTTATCTCAACACCCTCTTTATTGCAATGAGATGACACTCTTGGGGTTTCTCCATAAATCGACTCAACAATCCGACACTTTGGCAGATATCTGACCTAGTATTGCAAAGATACCTCAAGGATCCAATGATTTGTTTTTATAGGGTCGAACTTACAAACTCATCATTCGTTTCCTTTTTTAACTTTGATCCATTTTCTAATGGAGGACAACTGCATTACAATTTCTTATATTGAACCTCTTTAGTATATCTTGGGCATATTTCGTTTGATGCAAGAATACTCCTTCTTTAGTATTTTTGAATTCCATCCCTAGGAAATATGAAAGATTCCCTAAGTCAGACATTTCAAATTACTGCATTAGTTTCGACTTTACTTTTATTATCTCAACTTTGTCTGCTCCAGTAATGAGTAAGTCATCAACATAGAGGCATAAAATGATTCGACTGACACTGTTGATATCATTTACATACACTCCATGTTCTGAGACACAACTTGTGAAACCTGCTTCGATCAGGAAGCTATCTATTCTCTTATTCCAAGCTCTAGGAGCTTGTTTTAAACCATAGAGAGCCTTATTTAATATATAAACCTTCAACTCCTTCTTTTTGATATTGAATCCTGGTGGTTGAGTAACATAGACCTCTTCTTCCAATGGTCCATTCAGAAATGCTGATTTTACATCCAACTGATGTATCTTCCATCCTTTTGAAGCTACTCAAAAAATAAAACAAATAACTTCAGATAGAACAAACAGAGTTGCCACCCAACTTTATTTATCCCAAAAGAACAAGGAAAAGGAAATATATAGAAAACCTTTGAATATTGGGAAAAGAACATGGTCTCACAATTAAATCTCGGGTAAGAGAGTCGATTACGCAAGGGGAAGGTATTAGCACCCCTCATGTTCGTGGTACTCCACGGGATCCACTCTTGCTATCTTAATCAATGGGCGTGTATATCTAAAACTTACTTGCTAAAGATAAATACATGCATAAACTCATTTGGAAAAAGGGTTTTTATTAGTGCGTTCGCCTGAGCATTGAAACTCCATGCCTACGTATCCACAAGGGAATCAGAACACTGTAGTTCTTCTTAAAAACGTTTTATTTGTTGTGTCTTTTTTATGAATGATATTAAATTCACATTCTAACAATCAACTTTGCCACTCGATCGTTGGAGAATACGCATCGTTGTTTTGTGTAGAAAGAAGTTAATATGTCCTTTTTTAAAATGTTCTAAAGTGAAAAATCCCTAAGGCAAAATGACTTGGATTTGGTTGGTGTTTTTGTTAGGAGAGAAGGATAATAAGTGGACCCTCATTTGAGGAGACACCCATCACCCATACCTTTAGTTTTGAAATGATTTTGAATATTTTTAAGTGTTTTTGGATTTTTTTAATGAGAAAAGATTTTAGTCCTAATGATGCAATGCAAGAGGAAAAGAAAAGTCTAATAGGGATACTTGATCTTAATGTTATCATGCAAAGGTTGATCCTATAGTTGGGATTATGGGGGAATTCTACCCTAATGTTGTCATGCTTGGATTGAGATCCTAATATCTATCTTGATTCAAGTTTCATCAAAGATTTAAAATGAACCAAGTAAGCTTAAGGGGACATGTTATTCACACAAGTAATGACCATACAAGTGGATGAGAATCCATGGATTTTATTTGGTAAAAGTTGTGACAAAAGAGTGAAAGTTGAAAACATGTTTTCGATATTTTATGGTTTATGATTTAAAAGATTTTATGAAGGAAATTTATTCAAAAGGTGAGACAAACTTGGGAAAAACATGGATGAATTTAATGTTTGAAACAAATGTATGCATCACAATCACAATGAAAGTCATGAAGTATAACTTTTGATTTTTGAACATGTTTCATGATTTAGTGTGAATTTTGAATGAGAAAACCCTAAAATGGCCCAAGCTATCATGAAATGCTCACTCAAGAATCAAGATATCAAATGAGAATCAAGATCTATCATGATAAGATCAACCTTTGTGAGAAAAGTTGAGAAATTGATCAAAACATCATCAAAAGTCCTTAAGAAAACCCTAAAAAAGACTAGTTTTGATTTAGTTGAAAAATGATGAAAATAAAAAATATTTTTGTGATAATTTTTTTATATTCATAAAATAGGAGTAATGAACTAGTAGTGTACAAAAGATTAGCTCAAAAGAGTTAAAACTGATTGCAAAAATAATTGAATGAAAATGGTGAAAAATAAAGTGAAAATGACAAGTTAAAAAAAGAAAATGGACAAAAGGGTACCACTGGGGCTCGAACCCAGGTCCCTAAGGTTAGGGGCGTGCGCTCTCTGCCACTGGGGTGTCTGTCTCACCCGATTATGAAACATCAACCATTTAATATAATCTAAACTCAAAATTTGAAAATAGAACAAATGGCGCCATGGCTTCATCTTCTTCCTCACGCAGACAAACAGCCAAGAACACCATTGTCAAATTCGTAAATCCTCCATTTCTCAACCAAATTGAGAATTGTAAAGACTAAACTTATCTAAACTTTTACAAGGAATGCAATGATGTAATTTATTTAAGCTATAAATCAAATATTAACGAGAACTTTTTTCAGTACCAAAATAAAACCCTAACGATTCAGTTTCAAAATTCTCATCACACAGTCAATTTAAATGAAAACTAGGGACATGGTAAGCTTCAGAGGCATGGTATCTTCATTTTTTCTTTTGAATGTGAATGAAAATTATGCTTAAATAAGGAGTTCAAAGTTTGAAATTTTTACCAAGTTGGAGAAAGTCCAACGCCTTTTCTAGAAGCTCCAAGCACAAATGAATGATATGGTTAGCTTCCTGGAACCCTCGTGAGTGTATTGCAATCCTTACTTTGCTTTGAGAGTGGTTGTAATGCTCTGCCCAAGTCAAGTTGGAATGGTGAAAAGCGAAAATGGTGGATGATGAAGATGATGTTACAGAGGTGTAACATGTGTTTGGATAACTTCATATGATGTATATGAAGTGTATGGATGGTGGTTTGCACAAAAGTTTCAAGGTTGAAGAGTTTTAAAGAAATGGACTTCAAAGCTCAATAATGGTGGTATTTTGGCCAATTCTGAATTGGGAGAGTTTGACAGGTTTCAAAGTCTTGTGAATTGGTGTCTTGGACTGAAAATGAACTCTTTATTTATAGGTAAAAGTTTGAAGTAACGAAGATGTTTGGTTTACAAGTGGTGGAGTTAAGGTTTGGTTGAAATGGAACAACCATGTTTTGGTGAAAATTGTTGTTCCAATGCATAGTACAAGAGGATATAAAGTGGTTAGATTCTTTAGACATGTTTCTTTTGGATTTTATGTTGAGTGTGTGCATAGGAAACAAGTTAGAGGCTCAAGGAGAATGAACTTTGTGATTAAAGTCACTTTACAAGAATGAAGTGTTAGCTTTAGTTCCTAAAATAGCATAATGCATTGGATAAGGCTTGAATGAATTGGATAATAGCCAAAAAGAGTATGTAATATTCTGATTATGGCAAGATTTAGGAGTTTAGGATCCTACAAAGTGATATTTCTAGGCATGGCATGAAGATTTGATCTTATGGTTATCATAGAAATGACTTTAAATTCAGCTAAAAATGTCCAACTTTATCTCTTCGAATATCTTAGCTCAAGCATGATAAATTTATGATCTTGGAAATTTTGGAAATCTTAAAGCATACTCTTCAACTTTCATGTTGACCACTTTCCTTGAATCATCCTGGATCTTGATGAAAATTGGCCAAGAAGTTGAGATAAAAAACTGGTAAAAACTATTTGAAAAATTTCTAAGTGTTGGATAAAAAGTATCACAATTTCACGGGCTCATATCTCTTAAATTAAGAACTTTTTGGAGATTAACCCTCATTGACAAAGTTGTATAATTCCTCATTCCCTACAACTTTCAAGTTTAAAGTTTTTCTTGAATCAACTTGCATTTTGGGAAGACTTGCTTATGAAGTTAGAGTTTTTTTGGCACAAAACACTTGAATTTCTCTAAGTATTTGAAAATCTTTTGACTTTTATTGAATTTCTCAATTATCTTAATTCTTTATGATAAAGTTGGGATAATTTTGAATATTTTGATGATTATTGACTTGATACACCCTTGTTTGACCAAAAAGTCAAAGCTTGACTTTTGTGTGATAATTGACTTTTTCTTTAGATGAATGCAAATTCTCTATAAATAATGAAATCTTGTGAGCATGATGCTATTGAGATGATGTGATGACCATGAGATGGTGTTTTTAATACTAATTTTAAATAATCAACCTTGAATTCTAAGCCACAAAACCCTAATTCCTGATTTTCTCTAATGAAGGCCAAAAACCCTAATTTCCTCAAACCAAAATGATGAGACCAAATAATTGATGATGATTTGAGAATGATGATCATGATAATACAAACTCTTAATATATGAGCCTCTCCTCTTCAAAACCCTAATATTGAGGAAAAATGTGATCCTATGCTTTGAGAACACATGCTATGAATGATTGTAACGCAAATGTAAATGTATGTGGAGATGAATGAGTGTGAGACTTGAGTTAAATGTGGTTGAAACTCAAAGGGAAAAATTTAGGGTGAAACAAATGCCCCTATTTAATCATCTTAGACTTGGAGGTGAGATTGGATTTATCCTTTTGTAACTTTAGGGTATAAGGGTATTAAATACTAAATGAACCATAAAATTTGTCTTTGAGAAGGAGATAAGTTTTAACTTTGCTATTGAAAGGAAACCTGTTTTCCTGGTTGAGGATTAACACAGAGGAGTGTTGGAAGGAATCAAATACAGACAATTTTTGAACCAAGGATTCTACTGGGGATTCAGAGAGTAAAAAACAACACAAACGAGTATTGGAGGTGAACATTAGTATCAAAGTAAGATACAGACGAGTATCAAAGAAATATTTGACACATACAAGTGTTTAATGAGACACAAACGAGTGTTTAATGAGGCTCATACGAGTATCAAAGAAATATTCGACACAAACGAGTATTTAATGAGACACAGACGGGTGTTTAATGAGACACAAACGAGTATCCAAGAAAGATTTGACACAGACGAGTGTTTAATGAGACACATACGAGTGTTTAATGAGACACAGACAAGTATCAAAGAAAAATTTGACACAAATGAGTGTTTAATGAGACACAAATGAGTATCAAAGAAAGATTTGACACATACGAGTGTTTTAAATAAGCAACATTGTTGGGGGTCAAAGAAGCATTGACTGGATATCAAATAATAGTCAGTGAAGAGATTAACATAACTGATTGTTGGAATTTGAGTGAACGAGTATTGACGCAAAATACAATGCGAACACTGATAAAGTTCAAGGTGGGTGATGACTTCATTGAAGAAAACTCAACACTATGCTGCTGGGGAATAATAATGATGATGAACAAGTTTTTTGTTGGTAAGCATCTTCAGATCATTCTCTGTGGGGAAGATCAAGCTAACTTATGCTTTTGATGCATGTTTTATTTTTATGATGTGATGATCCTTTTTACGGGATATGCTACATGGTTTGGGGATGCCATGATGTGATTTTTGTTATGCATTGTTGCTTATGAGGAGAGTCCTTGTTGGGGAAGAACATGCTGGTATGATCCCTGTGGGGAACGAGTTTTACTGTATTGTCAGCTCTGGGAGGGATAACAGGTATTTGCTTTATGAGTGGATGATGACCTTTATGAATATCTGGAGTATCACTTATGCCCCCGTGTGGTGTAAATGATTGCGTTCATTTTCTTAACTTTTTCAAGTAATTTCCAATGTTCTTATTCATTTTTTTTTCAAAAAGTTTTCATGACCCCTCAAAGTCTTAAATGCGACATTTTTTCAGGAAAATATCATATGTTTTAATATTCAAAACAATAAAAGAAAAACATGATTCGTTTTGGATGAAGATAAATTTGATTGAAATTATCCTTTAAATATGCGTTTTTTAGATGAGGAAACAACATAAAAAGAGGTGATTGTATGAGTAAAAGATGTAACTGGCAACGAGGAATCTGATTTCCACTGAGTTCTGATTCTACTATAACAAGTATATCCTTAAAGCTCTTATCACTTTTGCTTTTAGAAGAGAATGCTTCGATTAATTCTTGTCCCTCGGGATCGTCATTTGTTGTTTGTAGATAAAAGTTGCACATCATAGTCATTCACTTTTAAATCCCAAACTTTTGCCTGGACCACCCCTTTAGGGGTTTTCAGTCCACTAGGATACCTTTTTTTCCCCTAAGTTGCCCTTACAGGTTTTCAACTTAGTGGGTGTACTTCTTTTTATTATTTTTATCCCTAATTTTTTGCCCGGATCTTTTTCTTTTATGATCCATCGGGATTCCTATTTTCTTGCCTAAGCCGTCGACTTAGCGGGTCTATTCATGCAAAGTATTTTTTAACTGCGTCTGCGTTCATTGTGATTGGGAAATCTTTGCCATCCATGGTTGTAAGAAGCAAAGATCCTCCTGAGAAGACCTTCTTCACAATGTATGACCCTTCGTAATTTAGGGCCCATTTACCCCTGGTATCTGTACTGTTAAGAGGAAAAATTTTCTTTAACACGAGGTCTCCGATTTGGAAGTTCTAAGGACGAACTTTATTGTCGAAAGCTTTCTTCATTCTTCTCTGATATAATTGGCCATGGCAAATGGATGCCAATCTCTTCTCATCGATATGGTTCAACTGATCGAACCTTGTTGGGACCCATTCAGCTTCATTCAACTTGACATCCATTATAACCCTCAGGGAAGGTATCTCTACTTCTAATGGTAAGACAACCTCCATCCCATAAACAAGTGAAAAAGGGGTTGCCCCGGTCGAGGTGTAGAATGAAGTATGATAGCCATGTAGAGCAAAATGAAATATCTCACGCCAATCCTTATATGTCACTACCATCTTGTGTACAATTTTCTTGATGTTCTTATTTGCAGCTTCAACCGCGCCATTCATCTTTGGCCGATAAGGCGAAGAGTTGTGACGCTGGATTTTGAAGTTATGGAACAACTATTTTATCATATTATTATTGAAGTTGGATCCATTATCAGTAATGATCCTTTCTGGAATTTCATAGCAGAAAATGATTTTAGTCTTGATGAAGCGGGCCACCACTTGTTTGGTGACGTTGGCGTATGAAGCAGCTTCTACCCATTTGGTGAAGTAGTCGATGGTTACTAGGATGAAATGGTGACCATTGTAAGTATTTGGCTCGATTCGACCGATCATGTCAATGCCTCACATAGAAAAAGGCCAAGGAGAAGTCATTACATTCAGAGGTGTTGGAGGTACGTTCATTTTGTTTGCGTAAATCTGACACTTGTGACAAGCTCTGGCGTGATGAAATCAATCAGTTTCCATAATGGTCCAATAATATCCTGCCCTCATGATTTTCTTTGCCATGGGATAGCCACTGGAATGGGTCCCAAAGGAACCCTCGTGCACTTCCTATATGATTTTATCCGCTTCGTGTCTATCCACACATCTAAGCAGCACTGAATCATAATTTCTTTTGTAGAGAATTTTAACGCTGAGAAGGAATTTGGATGATAACTTCCATAAAGTCTTTTTTATAAATTTTAGAAGCTCCCTCTGGATATTCTTGTGTTTCAAGGTACCTTGAATGTCGTAGTACCAAGGTCTGTCATCTTCAGTACTTTCCATCTCAAGGCAACAAGCTGGTTCATCCAGTCGTTCAATTTTGATGCTAGGTGCTTAGTTGGCCCATTTAACTTTAAACATGGAAGACAAGGTAAACAAGGAATCATCTAGTTGATTTTACTCTCTTGGGATATGGCTGAAGGAGATCTCTGTAAGAACATGATTTGGTTCTGCAATATTATCTCTGGGTTTTGATGATAATAAATGAGTATTATTGTATGAACAATTTTGTTGTACTAATGTTTGTTATTGTTGTGTACTTAACAAACAAGTTCAGTTTCTGATGAATGGCGTGGCCAAGACATTATAAGAGAACTGATTCCACTTTTATGCTACACAAGTTCTATTGAATAGTAGCAAGACACTCCAGAAGGCTCTGAAGTGTAAACTCTGATATTTTTCTGAAGAAACTAGTCAAAATATTTGAAGACAAAAGTTGTTACTTATGTCCAGATGCTTAAGACTCAAGCTTCTAAAGACAACATGTTCCAAAGAAACAAAGTTAAAAGATCTGGAGAAAAAGTTTCTACTGAAGTCTAGATGCTGAAAGCTTGTGTTTCTATTAATGAAGTTCTAAAGATAAAGGTTCTGAAGACCAAGTGCTGAAGACTCTAAAAGATATAAGGTCTAAAGACTCTAAAGACTTAAAGTTATAAATACCCAAGGTTCAAAGAAAAGACTCTGAAGACGCAATTCTGAAGACTTGAAGTTCTGAAGACCTGAATTTATGGTCTCGCTTCTGAAATCATGCTCGTATAAGCCTCTAAAGTGTAGAAGGAAAGAGGGTAACATTAATATGGTACAAATAGTACATGGTACAATAAACGTTTCATTCCACTACCATGAAAGGACAGATGCGTCGCATGATCTTGTCCCCCATGTCACTATTCAAGTTGCCAGTGTTTCTGGAAATTCCAAGAGTACCCCTCAACGGATATATTATGCTAATGCCTATATATAAAGGCTTGAAGAGTAATAAAGAAAGTAGCCAACCAACTAAATATTGACGCGCAAACGTTGTTCATTGCTTTCACATTCTTAAGTTACTGTTCATAAAATAGTTTACATACTCATCTTTTTAGAAGCAACATTCTTATAAACAAAACTTGTATTCAAACTATTGTTTGATATTCCTTAAGGGACCGGGTAGGTCTGAATACTTAATAAGTCTAGAGCTTGTGAGTTTTATAAGTTGTTATTAACTTGCGGGTAGCTTGTGTATTGTAATAATCGGGTTGATTATTAGTTGACATTCCTTAAGGGACCGGGTAGGTCTGAATCCTTAAGAAGTCTAGGGCTTGCGAGTTTAGAGGTTGTTAGTCACTTGCGGGTAGCTTGTGCAAATTGTAATCAGTTCGGTTATAGTGAATTAATTCCTCGATTGAGTGAGGCAAAATCTCCTTGGCAGGTGGACTAGACTAGCTTGGTAATTTTCAAGTGAACTAATATAAACATACATTGTTCTCTACTTCCCGTTCTTATTGTTATTATAAAGAGTGAAGGAAAAATAATTTTAACTTAAAAGGGGAATATTTTTAAAAGAATCGATTTGTTTTAAAAACCCAATTAAAACCCCTTTTTCTTGTGTTTTTCATACCTTCAATTGGTATTAGAGCCAGGTTCTGAGAAGACGATAGATTCGTGGAAACAATATTTTCAAGATTTCAGACTCTTGTGGCAGCACTTAAGGTTCTGAACAAAGGTTACTCCACCGCAGATCATGTTAAAAAGATTATCAGAAGTCTGCCTGTTAAATGGAGACCAATGGTAACAACCTTAAATTTGGCAAAGGATTTGAACAACACCTCTGTTGAGGAGCTGATTAGCTCTTTAAGAAGTCATGAAATAAAGCTGGAACAAGATGAACCTCAGAAGAAGGTAAAATCAGTTGCTCTAAAGTCTACTTCTGGGAAAACCAAGGCTTACCAAGCTAAGGAAGAATCAGAAGAATCTGAAGAAGATTTAGATGATGATGAACTCTCCTTAACATCCAAAAGAATAAGTCAAATCTGGAAGCACATACAAAGCAAGTTCAGAGGTCAAAGAAGGACATATGGAAGAGGTGAATCCACTTCTGGTCAGAGAAATGCTTCTGGAAAAGAAGTCACTTGTTTTGAATGAAACGAGCCTGGACATTACAAAAATGATTGTTCAAAGCTTAAGAAAGACAAAAAGCCTAAGAAGGCTTACAAAGCCAAGAAGGGTCTCATGGCAACATAGGATGATTCAGAATAAACAAATGAAGATTTTGATGAAGAACAAGCAAACATGGTATTCATGGCCAGGACCAGCAGAGGAGAAACATCATCAGAAGATGAACTGACAATAAATTATGAGTCAGACTATGATGACGATAAAAAGGTACTTTCTTCTTTATCTCGTTCTGAACTTGAAATTGGTTTAAGTGAATTAATGAAAAGGTATCAATCTCTTCTAAGTAAAACACAAAATCTTGAAAAAGAATGTTATGGCTACTTCAGAGAACATGACTATAGATGAACAAAGTATTTCTGTTTTAAATGAAAAACTATTTTTTTACAAAAATCAAACATTGCTCTGAAAAGTAAAGTCTCTAGATTATAAGAAGAGATTCTCTCTAACACATCTGTTGTTGACGAAGTAATCAAATATGATAGAGCTTTTAAACACTTTCTTGTTAAAAATATAGATAGAAGCAAAATGACTTCAATCATCTATGGTTTTAGTAGAAATGGAAGTAGAGGCTTGGGGTATTCAGGACCATCAAAGGAATTTGATGAGACTCTGAATGTCAAACCAAAACCTCTTTCTGATTATTTCCTGCTGGCACAGATTTGAAATGTCCAGAACAAGAAGGTTCTGATACTTTTGTAGCACGAACCCAGACACAGAAAATTTTTAAACCAAAGTATCATACACAAATTTCACATGATTATTCTGTTGCACAAAAATACAAAGGGTTCAGAACCTCTGTAACTTCTAACAAAAGAGGACCCATAAAATGGGTACTTAAGGATAAGATAATATACATTGCATATATCCTTAATGGCACCATTGAAACACTAGTCATGGTACCTGGACAATGGATGCTCCCAACACATGACGGGCGAAAGACATATGTTCCAAGATTTGGAACTTAAGTCTGGAGGCGTTGCTGGCTTCAGAGGCAATCAAAAGAGAAAAATCATCAGTTCTGGAACGATTGGTAATGGTAAATTTCCTTATATTAACAATGTCCTTTTAGTCGAGGGTATGATGCATAACTTATTGTCAATCAGTTAACTTAGTGACAATGGTTATGATGTCATCTTTAATCAAACATTCTGTAAATCTGTTAGTGAGAAGGATGTCTCAGTTCTGTTCAATGGAAATAGGAAGAACAATACTTAAAAAATTCCATTGTCAAATTTGAAAAATCAAAATGTAAAATGTCTTATGACTGTTCAAGAAGAGCAGTGGGACTGGCATCGATGCCTGGGTCATGTTAGCTTGAGAAATATTTCTCAACTAAATAAACTTGGATTAGTCAGAGGTTTGCCCAATCTGAAGTACTCTTCAAATGCCCTTTGTGAAGCCTGTCATAAAGGAAAATTTTCAAAAACCTCTTTCTAAGCTAAAAAGATTGTTTTTACTTCTAGGCCATTAGAATTTCTTCACATTGACTTATTTGGACCAATGAAAACTGCTTCTGTCAATGGTAAGAAATATGGACTTGTCATCATTGATGATTACAGCAAGTGGACATGGGTAAAATTCTTGAAACACAAGGATGATTCATTCTATCTATTTTATTCCTTTTGTTCCTAAGTGAAAAATAAAAAAGGTTATAATATAGTCAGAGTTCGTAGTGATGATGGTGGAGAATTCGAAAATAAGGATTTTGAAAAACTTTTTGATTCAAATGGCATAATACATGATTTTTCTTACCATAGAAATCCACAACAAAATGGGGTTGTAGAAAGGAAAAATAAAACCTTGCAATAAATGGCTCGCACCATGATCCAAGAAACTCAGATGGCTAAGCACTTCTAGGCAGAAGCAGTAAATACAACATGCTATATTCAAAATAGAATCTCCATAAGACCTATTTTGTGTAAGACTCCTTATGAATTATGGATGAATAGAAAGCCCAACATTTTCTATTTCCATCCATTTGGATGTATTTGTTATATGTTAAACACTAAAGAGAATCTGGGTAAGTTTGATTCCAAAGCACATAAGTGTCTGCTACTAGGATAATCTGAATGATCTAAAGGCTTCAAAATCTATAACAAAGAATCAAAGATTATGGAGGAATCAATTCATGTCATATTTGATGATAAGCTTGACTATGAAAAGTCAAAGTTGTGTGAAAAGCTTGCAGATTTGACTATAACATTTACTGAACCAAAGGAGAAGATTCAAGAAGATAAAGAATCAAAATCTCCTTCTTCTGATAATTTTGATAACCTTTCTAATCCAACTCAACCAAAGAAGAACAAAATCATATCCTCTCATCCTGAAGATCTTATTCTTGGAAGTAAAGACGCTCTAATCAGAACAAGGTCGACTCTCAAACCTTCTGATGAAGAGCTTCTGGGTTTAGTTTCCTTAATAGAACCTATATCAATTGAGGAAGCTATTCTAGATAAGGATTGGATTCTGGATATGGAAGAAGAACTGGAGCAATTCTCAAAGAATGATGTATGGGATCTTGTTCAGAAACCTGAAGGTGTCCACGTCATTGGAACCAAATGGGTGTTTAGAAACAAGCTCAATGGCAAGGGCGAAGTTGTCAGAAACAAAGTTTGACTGGTTACACAAGGTTATAATCAACAAGAAGGTATATAATATACAGAAACCTTTGCACCAGTCGCCAGGTTAGAAGCTATTCGGTTATTAGTTTCCTTTTCTGTAAATCATAATATCATTCTTTATCAGATGGATGTTAAGAGCGCATTATTGAATGGTTATATTTCAGAAGAAGTATATGTCAAACAACCTCCTGGATTTGAAAAATATGATAAATTAGACTTTTTTTAAAACTAAATAAATCTCTTTATGGCTTGAAACAAGCTCCCAGAGCTTGGTATGAAAGATTGAGCAAATTTTTTGTTAGAAAATAAGTTTACCAGAGGAAAGGTTGACACTACACTCTTTTGTAAAACATTAAAAAATGATATTCTAATTGTTTAAATCTATGTCGATGATATTATTTTTGGTTCTACTAATCCATATCTCTGCGAGGAATTCTCTAAGCTAATGCAGGATGAGTTTAAAATGAGTATGATGGGGGAACTAAAGTTCTTTCTGGGGGTCCAGATTGATCAAAAACCAGAGGCTACTCACATACATCAAAGTAAATGCACAAAAGAACTTATGAAGAAATTCAACATGATAGAATGCATTGTAGAAAAGACTCCAATGCATCCTACATGTATCTTGGAAAAAGAAGAGGTAAGTGGAAAGTTTTTTCAGAAGCTCTATTGTGGTATGATAGGCTCTCTTATGTATCTAAAAACATCTAGACCTGATATTTTATTCAGTTTACATCTTGGCGCAAGATTCCAATCAAATCCTATGGAATATCACTTAAATACTATTAAAAGAATTATAAGGTATCTAAAAGGAACCCCTAACCTCGACTTAATGTATGAGAAAACATCACAGTATTCTCTTTCTGGATTTTGTGATGCAGACTACGTTGGAGATCGACTAGAAAGGAAAAGCACTTCTGGAAATTGTCAGTTTCTAGGAAAGAATCTAATCTCATGGTCAAGTAAGAAGTAATCAACAATTTCTCTTTCAATAGTAGAAGCATAGTACATATCAACAACACTATGTAGTACTCAGATGCTATGGATGAAAAATCAGCTGGAAGATTATCAGATATATGAAAGTAACATTCCTATCTTCTGTGATAACACTGTCGCTATCTACTTGATTAAGAATTTTATTCTACACTCTAGGGCTAAACACATAGAAATCAAACATCATTTTATTAGAGATTATGTTCAGAAAGGGATTCTATCTTTAAAATTTTTAGATATAGATCATCAATGGGCTGATATTTTTATAAAATCCTTGGTTGAAGATAAATTTCTATTTATTCTAAAGAATCTGAAAATGGATTTATGTCCAGAGTAAGATGTCATTAGAATAAATTGTGTTCTAGTCGTAGTTTGAAGGAATACGATTCTGACTTAATCGAAAGACTTCTAATCTGTCTATCTCAAGTCATCAGAAGATGTTTCGGTCAGAAATGTCCCTAATCCCATGGAAACCTTTTTGGTTCTCCAGAATTTGAGCATATCAAACGCATTACCTAAATAGACTTAGTGTCTATCACACTCTACCTAGGTCATGCACGAGCATTTATTTTTCTTGAAATTGATTAATCATGATTACATTCATTTAACTACTCCTTGGGAACAGTCATTTCATGTCATACCTCTATGTTTATGTCTGACATTCCATGTCATGATTAAATGTTTTCGTGCTCTCACATCTTAACGTTTGATCTACTTCTATCTTCATTTCCTTCTTTTAGTAGTCTGAGACGTCACTTGAGTGTTTAATTGTCTTAATTCGTGAACTGCTTGACTGACTATTTATATCTCTTTTCATCTATAGTCTTCATCAAGTCATTATCCTTGTATCATATTCAATTAAACATGTCTACATATCATGGATATTAGAACTTTTCAAGGAGATGAAAATCTTCTCGAAGTAATCAAAGAGAAAATACCCAATTATGTGTCTGGTGATGGTTTCATCAACAGGGTCATTGAAAATCAAGGATGGTTTGGGTATGCAACAATGTTGAGAGGTCCTATTTATCCTAACCTCTTAAAGAGTTTCTGGCTCCATACTTAAGTTATTCCTGATGGAAACACCATTCATTCTCACATATTTGGTGTTTTTATTACCATCACTCGCTCCTCCATTGATGAAGCCATCCAGAGTCCACCTTTACCCAAATCCTGCATGAATGTTGACATGTTTCCAAATGTTCCTAACTCTTCATTTATATTTAAGCCCCTTAGTGAAAATCACTTGAAACCACTTTCAAAAGTCTGGTTTCAGTTTCTGTTGAAAAATCTTCATTCCAGAGGAGAAGATCTTAATAGTCTTTCCTAGGGATATGTGTCTTCTTTATTGCCTTCGTAAGAATATTCCAATTCATCTTTCAGAAATAATATTCAATCATCTAAAGTTATTAATCCAAACATCTAGGAAATCTCAAAAATCATTCATTCCATATGGACATGTGTTGTCTGAACTATTTGAGTTAGCAGGTATAATTGAAATTGTTCAACGAAATATGTTCATCAGAGGCAATGCTCTATTTGATGAGAGTTGTGATGTGTTTTAAGTTTATATAAGCTTTCCATGTCTATGATCACTCTGTTGTAATCTCCTTTGAATATCAATGAAATTTCTTTTCGTTTCTTCTGGTTTTAATGCTTTTCACACATAATTACCTTTTTGATTATGACAAAAAGGGGGAGTAATTTAAATGAACATAATTTTGATTTCAATAATCAAGTTCTGGAAAATGTTCTTTGAAAAAAGATACTTACATTCTAACCCAGTTAAACACCTGTTTCTGTTAGAATTGTTTTTCTTTTTCAGAAAATTACAACTCTGATTAAAAGACAAAGATCTAAAGGCTCTATTCAAAGCTTATGCCTAACCTGTTGGCTTCAGACTTTGAAGATGTTCTTCAATTCATAATCTGACTTCAATAAGTAAAACCTGGAATTAGACTCCAAAATTGAGAATCTACTGAGAATCTGGAAGATGTCTTAGTCACATTATAGTTACAAAGATTCAATAAAGAAGTTGTGTGAAATTAAGATCTCAATTTGTCTATTGGCATCCAAAGTCAAGACTCTCAAGATCTCGTTATCTGATCTATTGGAACCAGGGGACTCAAATGGTTCAAAGTTAGGATATTCGATCTTCATCAAGTCATTGACTCAAGGGGACTATCAGAAAAAGGATAATTATTTCTTACCCTTCTAATTTCACTGATTATGATTATATGTACAAAATTGTGTCATCAAAATACATAGTTTTGTCATCATCAAAAAGGGGAGATTGTAAGAACAAGATTTGGTTCTGCAATATTATCTCTAAGTTTTGATGATAACAAATGAGTATGATTGTATGAACAATTTTGTTGTACTAATGTTTTTTATTGTTGAGTACTTAACAAATAAGTTCTGCTTATGATGAATGGCGTAGCCAAGACATTAGAAGAGAATTGATCCGCTTCTATGCTACACAAGTTCTGTTGAACAGTAGCAAGACACTCTAGAAGACTCTGAAGTATAAACTCTGATATTTGTCTGAAGAAACCAGTCAAAAGATCTGAAGACAGAAGTTGTCACTTATGTCCAAATGCTGAAGACTCAAGCTTCTAAAGACAACATGTTCCAAAGAAACAAAGTTAGAAGATCTGAAGACAAAGTTACTACTGAAGCCCAGATGCTGAAAGCATGTTGTGATACGGTGAGAAGAACTGACTATTTTTGGAATGCTAGTTTGCGTTTTGCGTTTGTGTTTGCAAAATGTCGCGGTAAGCAAGAGTCGCCACCGACTTTTATTTTATCCAACAAAGAAAGGAAAAAAGCACAGAAAAATTCCTTTTTCGAGATGTTTCTCGGGTTCGGGGGGTAGATTATAGAAAGGGGAGGTGTTAGCACCCTTTCTATCCGTGGTTATCCACGGGCTCTTAGGTACTTGCTCATATTGTTTTCAAAATTGCTTTTCTTTGTGCTTGTGGGTTTGAAAAAGTCTTTGTTTGAAAAGGAGTGTAAGTGTGAAAATTTGTTTTTTTTTTTGTTTTGAAAGAGCAAGTACTTAAGAACCATCTACCTACTCAAAAAAGGAATCGTTCTATGCTATCTTCCTTTAGATAATACTATCCTACTATTGATGAGTAGGTAGCATCATCGTTGGAGTTTAAGGGTCAACTCGAATTTAGGGACTTACGGTCACCAAAGCAATGTTAGGACGCCTTAGCGGTAACCCTAATGTCTTAGATAATTTGTTTTGAGGCAACAATATCCGAGGCAACCGTTTCGAGGCGACTATGATCTTTGGACAAGAGGACGACCTCTAAAGTGACCTATACTCAATGACCGCATACAAAGGCAACCAAGTGGGATGTACCCTAAGAGTGCGCATGTGCGAGTGTGTCATTTTCGGTTAATTTTGTCTTTGTACATGTTAATGGTGATCTAAGTTGATTTTAGGTTAAAATATCCAGTCTTGTCATGCATTCTTATTATCAAACATCTAACAGTTATAATTTGCGAAAAATAAATTGTGAAAATTTAACTAACTATTACAAGGCGTCGGATATTTACATCGCCAAAGACAAACCCTTAATAAATAAAGCGATAAAAAGTAATAAAAGGTCCTATTAACTATTACAAACCGAGAACAAATATATTATGATATAAAAGAAAATAAATCGTGTGCGAGAAATTAAATTGAGCGCAAATAAGGTTTTGACCCTTTTTGAGAGAAAGTATCTTTTTTTGTTGTTTTTGAATTAAGAAAGAAATTATCTAAGTTAATTATTAAATTAATAAATAAATAAATTAACTAATGAAAATAAATTATTTTTGGATTTTTGGTATTTAAAGAAAGAAAATAAATTTAATCAATGTTAGTAAAAACCTAATTAAGTCTAAGTTAATTTTAATTATTTACAAAAAATATATTAAAGTTATTCCTAATTAAAGCCTAAATTAATTAAATTAATATTTGTTAATAAAAATTTGAAATTTGATTTTATGAAGAAAATATTTTTGGTTTTAATTTTATAAAGGAAAAAAAATGATTGGTTAGTTATTAAATAGACATTATAAAAAAAAACAATTAATAAAACTAAATAGATAAATATAAAAGAAAAGGGGTTTGGGCCTGATTTTGGTGGTGGAGGTAGCAATTTGAAGCCCAATTGAGTTGGCCCTTTGTTGACTTTCCTGATTCAGTGTGTATACGCTGACTTTGCCTATGATAGACCTCTAGATCATGGCCACCAGATTTGGCCTTTGGCCATTTGGCCATTGGATGATTGAGAGACTATGGTGGTCTGCACGTTTGGACTATGCACATGATCACCTGAAAGAAAAAATTAACAAAGAAAGTGAAGGACCTGAGATTCGAACCCAGGTCCTGTACATGACTGCCAACTTGCTTTACCATCAGGGCGTTGTGCTTCATTTGTACATGAGATATAAACTAATAATAATAAAAGAAAAAGGATCAATATGCCAGAAAAAACAAAATTAAGCGCGCCATGTTTGAATGGACGAATTGGAGCGTGACACGCCATCGTCCCTGTCATTGGACCGTGGCTAGAACACTCCCACCCTATACCAATGGACAACAGTCCGTAGCTATAAGCCATGCCATCTCCAAAATTTGCTACGAGCCACAAAAATGCAATCCAAAGGCATGGTCATGCTCGTCTCCTCATCCCGGTCACAACCATGCCCCTTTTGATAGTCAATTTTCCTGCAAGAGAAATACCCAAAAAGGACCACGAAACCCTAGCTATGGCTTCTCACAGTATGAGTCACATAAACAAGATTGGATAATGTATAAAGCTTAGAAACATGGTGAGGATCATGAATATGCAAATAGTTTGTACAAAAGATGCAGGAATAAAGATTTGCAAATTCAATAAAGAAACGATTTTTTGTGACACTTACAGTGCTTTAGAAGGCTTGTGAATGAGTGCTTTGGATCCAGGAGGATTATATGATCACCCAGGAATTGATTGGTATCCTTCTTGGCTTCTGAATTTGTCTCTAAGTATGAATTCGAACTCAAGTTTTTTCACACTTTTTTCAAGTTTTATTTTGAGTGTTCTTGCAGCCTCTAACCTTCAATTTCGTCTGCCTCTCTTGCTTATATATTATGGAATATGCTAGGGTAACAAATATGGATGGAATCCCTCTAAATCAACGCCTTATGATTTGATTTGATTCATCCTTTAAAGCTTGCCAATTTTGTCAAAAATCCATCTTTTTGTACATGATATGCTTGATACGAATTTTGATGATGATTATGATGACAATAAAGACCTGAAACAACCAAAAAGATCTTAGGTAATTAAGATTTTGATTTAATTTGATTTAATTTGATTTAAAATGAAATAATTCAATAAAAAATCAAATAAAATAATAAAAATAAGATATGGGCTCATGGATGAAGCCAGGACACGCGTGCAATGTGGCAAGTTCAAATGAAGTGCAAAAGAATGGGCCCATTTGACAAAATTTGAAGTTTTGGGGATAGTTGACTTTTGGCAATTTTGCAAAAATGCCCAACTTCAACAATGCATAACTTCTTCAATTTTGAACTTTTGGAGGTGTTCTTGGACTTTTTAGAAAGATTGAGATTTCCTCTAACCAACACTTTTGGTCTCATATCATTTGATATTCCATTATCAAGTTATAAGCTTTGGAAAAAAGGTGTTTTTGTTGACTTTCAAAAATGACCTATAATGTCCAAATTTATAACTTCTTGTGAGTGCATTTTCTGATCTTGGGGTATGAAGATGGATTGTAGAAAATTGCATCCTCTTCAAAATTAGCTTTGTATGGGTCATTTCTCATAAAGTATGAGAAAGTTATGCTTGGTCAAAGTTAGGTTGACTTTTCCTACAAAGCCCTAATTTAGCAACTTTTGAATCTTGATGAATTTTGAGCAATCCTTGATGAATCATGATCAACCCTTGATCAAATGATGAAATAAACTTCAAAATGAGAATGTTGGCAAAAAATATTGAAGTTTGACTATTTATAGGTCATAGTTGACTTTTGCCCTAACACAGTCGATTTTTGGACCCTTTGAGCAATTGACTGAGCAAACTTCCTCTGCAAGGCTTGAAATTTGACATGGATGAACTTGAGAACATATTAGGACAATAGGGAGAATTTGAGGTTATTTGGACTCAAGTATCTTGATGCAACACAAAACCCTAATTTGGGGTTGACTGTCTTAGGAGATGATTTGTCTGACCCACTCTTGAGCAAACTTGAGCAACTTGGAGATTTTTCTTGCAATGTTTTGAGAAATATGAGAGGGAAAATTTTGGGGTACAACACACGTGTTTCTATTAATGAAGTTCTAAAGATAAGGGTTCTGAAGACCAAGTGGTGAAGACTCTAAAAGACAGAAGGTCTAAATACTCTAAAGACTTGAAGTTCTAAATACCCAAGGTTCCAAGAAAAGGTTCCTATGACCAAGTGCTAAAGACTCTAAAGACGCAATTCTGAAGACTCTGAAGACTTGAAGTTTTGAATACCTGATGTTATGTTCTCGCTTCTAAATTTATGCTCGCAGAAGCCTCTGAAGTGCAGAAGGAAAGAGGATAACATTAACGTGGTATAAATAGTACATGGTACAATCAATGTTCCATTCCACTACCGTGAAAGGATGGACGCATCACACAATCTTATCCCCCACGTTACTGTTCAAGCTGCCAATGTTTCTGGAAATTCTAAGAGTATCCCTCAATGGATACATTATGCTAATGTCTATATATAAAGGCTTGAAGACTAAAAAAGAAAGTAGCCACATAATGAAATATTCACGCGCAAACGCTGTTCATTGTTTTCACATTCTTAAGTCACTGTTCATAAAATAGTTTACATACTCAGCTTTTTAGAAGCAACATGCTTTTAAACAAAACTTGTATTCAAACTGCTGTTTAATATTCCTTAAGGGACCGGGTAGGTCTGAATCCTTAAGAAGTCTAGAGCTTGCGAGTTTTATAAGTTGTTAGTCACTAGCGGGTAGCTTATGCATTATAATAATCATGTTGATTATTAGTTGATATTCCTTAAGGGACTAAGTAGGTTTGAATCCTTAAAAATTCTAGGGCTTGCGAGTCTAGAGGTTGTTAGTCACTTGTGGGTAGCTTGTGCAAATTGTAATCAGTTTGGTTATAGTTAATTAAGTCCTCAATTGAGTGAGGCGAAATCACCTTGGCGGGTGGACTAGACTAGCTTGATAATTTTCAAGTGAACTAGTATAAACATACATTGTTCTTTACTTCCTGTTCTTACTTATTGTTATTATCAAGAGTGAAGGAAAAATTTTTTAACTTAAAAGGGGAATATTTTTAAAAGAATAGTTTTGTTTTAAAAACCCAATTCAAACCCCCCTTTCTTGTGTTTTTCACGCCTTCAATCTCATCAAAGTAGGGAATTTGTTTCATGACATGTTCTTTGTAGGGGATCGAGTTGAGGTGACGAGTTTCCTAATCTCTGTTGATCTTGCAGATTACCATGGATGAATCCTCGTATACTGCCAACATCTTAATTCTTAAATCAATGGCTGCTTCCAAACCAAAGATGTAAGCTTCATATTTTGTAACGTTGTTGGTGGCGTCAAAACAAATTCTTGCAGTGAACGGGGGGTGAAAACTTGTAGGGGAAGTAATAACTGCTCTAATACCATGTCTCAAGGAATTAAAGGCACCATCAAACACTAGTGGCCATCACACTTCTGGTTTAGGTCCTTCTTTTGTATTTGATACTCCTTTAATCAACATAATGTATTCATCTGGGAAGTCAAACTTCATGGGTTGGTAATCATCCATTGGTTGGTGGGCAATATAATATGATAATATGCTATCCTTGATAGCTTTCTGGGTAACATATTGAATGTCATATTCTATTAACACCATTTTCCAACAGGTGACTCTTCCTGTTAAAGATGACTTTTCAAAGATGTACTTCATCGGGTCCATCTTGGATATCAAGAGTGTTGTATGCGTCAACATGTATTGCCTCAAATGCTTGGCGGCCCATGCAAGTGCACAACAGGTATTCTCAAGTAGTGAATATCTTGACTCACATTCAGTGAGCTTTTTACTTAGATAATAGATTGCATGCTCTTTTCTTCCTGTTTCGTCATGTTGACCGAGTACACAACCCATAGAATTATTAAGGACTGTCAGGTACATAATCAAAGGTCTTCCTGATACCGTAGGTAGAAGAATTTAAGGTTCTTGCAAATAATTTTTGATCTTGTTAAAGGCTTGTTGACAAATGTCATTCCATTCTACGGCTTGATCCTTTCGTAATAACTTGAAGATTGGCTCACATGTAGATGTTAAGTGAGAAATGAATCTGGCGATGTAATTTAATCTTCCTAGAAACCCACAAACTTATTTCTCTGTTCTTGGCTCGGGTATCTCTTGTATTGCTTTTACTTTTGCAGTATCGACCTTAATGCCTCGTTGACTTACTATGAAACCCAACAGTTTTCTGGACCGTACCCCAAAGGTGCATTTGTTTATGTTCAACCTTAACTGGAACTTTATTAACCTCTCAAATAGTTTTTGTAGGTGTACCAAATTCTCCTCCCCAGTTTGAGACTTTGCAATCATGTCATCAACATAAACCTCAATCTCTTTGTGGATCATGTCATGGAAAAGAGTCACCATGGCATGTTGATATGTTGCACCAACATTTTTCAGACCGAACTACATCACTTTGTAGCAAAAGGTACCCCAAGGGGTAATGAAAGTAGTTTCTCCATGTCCTCCAGAGCCATTTTAATTTGGTTGTACCTAGAGAAACAATCCATGAAGGAGAATACCTTTGAATGAGCGGTATTGTTAACCAGAATATCGATGTGAGGAAGCGGAAAATCATCCTTAGGACTTTCTCTATTCAAATCTCTATAATCGACACACATTCGTACCTTTCCATCTTTCTTTGGAACATGCACAATGTTCATAACCCATGGGGGATACTTGATTGCTTTCAGGAAACCCATGTTGAACTACTTTTAAACCTCTTCTTTAATTTTTATGGACATGTCTGGATGCATTCTTCAGAGTTTCTATTTGACGGGTGGACAGTCTTCCTTGAGAGGCAAGCGGTGCATGATGATGTCTATATCAAGTCCAGGAATGTATTTATATGACCAAGCAAAGACGTCAAAATACACTTGTAGTAGACCGATTAGACCATGTTTTATCGATTCTTCCAAAGTAGCTCCTATTCTGACTTCCTTTTTTTTCAATCTTCGGTACCCAAGTTGATAACTTCCAAGGATTCCTCGTGTGGCTGAATAGCCCTCTCTTCCCGCCTCACTAGCCTAGTCAATTCTTCAGAGAGGTTATAATCTTCCTCATAATCTTCTTCAGCTTGGTAAACCGCGTTATCAAAATCGTAGAGAGTCATAGCAGTATCATCATCAGTGGGAACTAGGGTGAATCTGTATAAAGGGGATTTATGCTTTTAAAATGCGAGTGATTTTTTTTTGTTTTGAAATAAAAATTAAAAGAAAGAAAACATTTCCAGTTTTAAAAAAAAGTATAATCAAAAGACAAAGAACTCAAATTTGAATAAAAATATCCTTTATTTAATGATAAGACACAAATATAGAGGGGCCCTACAAGATTTCACTATGCCTTGGGCATATCACATGATTTTTTTCTTAAAAAGGGAAATAATTATGATGAAAAGTGACATGAATGATATCTTCAGCATTCCAGTTGTGGAGCTCTTGTCCGGGAACACAAGGATGAATCCAGCTTCCGATGTCGTTGTTGCTGTCGAACTCGTCTTCCACTGCTTATATCTGACCTTCATTGATTATGCCAGCACTGAGAAACTTGATGAAAGATGGAGAACCACGATCCCTTGAACCAAAACTTCATCTGCCTATAGGATATAACTTACCCCGCTCCTGCTGTTCTAGTTGATAGCGTAATCCCAACTTATCAAGTTTTGCAGGTAAATCCAAGACTCGACCCCATCCTTCAGTGTGTCTTGATTCTATCATAACTTTAGCTTCTTCCAACGATGTTATCAAACACTTTGGCTTTTTAACCTCTGTAGTGAGGATTTTCTCAGTGGGAACAACCTTATATGATTGACATGGAGTTTCTTGAATCTCTCCTTCTATTTCATCGTAACGGAATGACGCCAGATGACTTACCATGATATCCTCCTCCCCACAAACAGTTATAGTCTAATCATCTGCAGCAAAAACTTTAATTTTTAATGGAGGGTCGAAGTTACTACCCCTGCATTATGGATCCAAGAACGCCCCAATAGAAAACTGTAAGAAGGGTGAATGTCCATAATGAAAGAGGTCACATCAAACACCCAAGGGCCAATTTTGACAGGAAACACAATCTCTCCAAACACATACATGTTTTCTCCATCGAAAGCACGCACAATCACATCACTGGGTGATAACTCCACACCTTCAACATTTAGTTTGTTCAAAACATATTTTGATAAGACATTCAAAGAAGATCCCGTGTCTACCAACACGCGAGCCATAGTTGTATCAGCATATTCTAGTGAAATAAGTAATGCCTTATTGTGATTCTTTCCTTCTAAAGGTAGATCCCAATCTATAAATCCCAACCCATTTCGTGCAGTTATGCCAGCAACAACTCCTTCCAGTTGGTTCATAAAAATTTCCTCGAGAACATAAGCAGTGCCCAAAAATTTCAATACGTTCCAATGGGTATCAGAACAAAGTAGCAATGATAAGATGGATATCTTAGATGGCATCTGATTAAGCTGAGCAACTATCTTGAAATAACTCTTATTTATGATCTTCATTAATTCCTCTATTTCCTTTGCTTCTGTGGAAGAAGATAATCCCGGGTCTTTCCCCTAATTATCTATATTCACTTGTTTCTCCTTGGCATTAGTATCATCAAGTTTGCTGAGAGGAGAAAACACCCTACTGCTGCGAGTAACACCATTAGTCCCCACAATATTGTCCACCAAAGATTCTTGCTTCTCTCCATGATAGTACACATCTCCCATATAGTGCCAGGGTATTGCCTTAGTACTTTCGAATGGTATATGACCTGGAATGGTAATCCTCAAAGAAGAATCCTTTGCCGCAACAGGTATTGGAATGGGATCATATGGTATGGAAATAAATGCCACATTGTTATCTGGTGCTCATTTGTAAGCCTGGATAATACTTTGATCTAAGAGACATTAAAGGTCTCTCATCACTATAGAGTGTCCTTGAGAATCCTTACAACAAATTCAGTAGGAATCATAGTCATGTTGTCTAGCCCTATAAAAATCCTCATGTGTTTGTACCAGGTTCCCTCCCATTAAATTCACATTATAAGATTGGTACTGACTAAGATCACCATCATGACTGACACCAATCGATTATAACTCCATGAACTTGACATGAATTTCTGGAGGAATCATCGTGCTGATATCTGAGACAAGCTCATTTGGATAACTCTCCATCATATTCATACCATTTTCATTCCTATCTCTGCAGATATGGATAGTGCCATTATCCATCAAAACTTGAAGGTCTCTTCTTACTACGGAACAACCTCGTGAGTCTCTACCACAAATACGACAAGATCCATAGTTATGCCTTGCAAAGTTTCCCCCTCTTCACAGAGTAGCATGCATTTGTACAAAATCTTCTCTTACCAAGTTTATGTCAAAGACTTGGTATTGGGAAGGACATCCATACACCATGTTCACAGTCTGTTGATCGCCATATGGTATAATTGCAACATTGTTATAAAAAACATCATTGGCTGAGGGTCTATCGAACTGAATGAAATAATGATCAATCATCTTCTGAATTCCCATCTTCAACTCATCACATCCCTTAGTTTGGTATCCACATTGCCTGAAATCTAAAGCACAACCCTAAAAAATATCGTGCTCAAGTATCTTTTTCATGACGAAGGACAAAGAAATCCTCAACTGATTCACATCTTTTACTAGGTTCAAACCTTCGTGTCTTTCAACGACATTTGTGGATGGACCTTGGTGAGACGACATTGGATTCTATATTACATTTGGATGATCACTTGGAGTAAATTCAATGGCCTTTAATTTAATCAAATCTTGAACCTTATGCTTCAAGGATTTCCAGTTCTTAGTATCGTGACCTGGTGCCCTAGAGTAAAAGTCACATCTTGCATTAGCATCACAATTGGCAGGAAACTTTGATGAAGGATTCAAAGTGCGAAGTTCTAATAATTTTAATTTGAGTAGATGTTGTAATAGTTTTGCATAGTAAATTGGTATTGGGTCAAAGTTTCTCTCAGAATACTTTAATTTTTGATAACATTGTTTGGGAGCATAATTCTGTTGTGGTCGTTGAGCAACACTTTCTTGAGAATTTGATGGAATTATTGCAACAACTTACTGATAGGATGCTTGGTATGCCTTTCCTTTCCCTTTGGAGGAAAACATAACATTCATATCTCCTTCTCTCTTCTTAGAATTTCCCCCAAAAAGGCTTTTTCGTTCCATTCAAAGAACTTGCATTTGTAGCTTAAATTTTGCCCATCTTGATGCCAACTTCAATACGTTCACCAGCCATAACCAAATCTAAAAAAACAGTAGAGGTACTTCCAATCATCATTGAATAATAAGGACCTTGCAGCATCCTTATGAACATGTCCACCAACTCTTTTTCCATTAAAGGGGGTTTCACTCTGGCAGAGAGCTCTCTCCACCTTTGGGCGTATTCTTTGAAAGACTCATTTTCTTTTTGAGCAAGATTATGAAGTTGAGTGCGGTTAGTAGCCATATGAGTTTGTTCTAGCTGCATATACCATTCCAAGGATGCCCCAAATAAACTATCTTGGAAAAAGTACATTAACATTCTCTCATCCTCCGAATAAGTTGACATCTTTCTATAAAAAGCCCGAATATGAGTCTTAGGACAAGTCGTCGCTTTATATTTTTTGAAATCTGGAGCTTTAAACTTCGTAGGGATTCTGATACCAAGAACCAAACCCAAATCAGTCATATCTAACCCATGGATACCATTTCCTTCCACGACCTTCACCCTTTCTTCAAGCAGTTGAAACTTTCTCTCAGCTTCTACGAGCAAAGCAACGTCTTGTAGTGAAAACATCTCTTCTTGATCATCCATCAGATATGGAGCAGGGATCCCAATAGTTCTCCTATGTGGTACTTGTATTCCCTTAGGGGTGGCTTGAGGAGGTTGGAGAGTATAACCATTTGATTGGAAATCTCCAGGAGGAACAAAAGTAAAGCCATTGGGAGAAACAAAGCCAATTAAAGGAGGAGGTACAAAACCAGCGCCATGAGGTGGTAAGAAACCAACAAGAGGTGGTACAAAACTAGTAGGAGGTGGGATTCCACTGTTAGGGGGTGGCAATTCGCCTGAAGTCTGAGTAGGGATTTCCATAGTGGGAGGCCTCTAAACATATGCCCTTAACTCTTATTTAACTTGAGCTGTAGTCCCTATAACATCCATGAATTTTTCCATCTATTCTCTAACCGTGGTTCTCATTTCATTCAGATATTTGCGGAGTTCTTCCATTGCGAGTCTTGGTCTATTGCCTAGAGTGTTGTAGTTGTGGGACGTCAGCTTGTCAAACTGAAGAAAGAACCAAAATTAGGAAGGGGTCTGACCTATCATGAATACATGAAATGCATGAATGTATGTATGATATAAATAATTATTCTTTGTTATTATTTTTTATTTCAAGGGATTTCTAGTTATTGCGTTAAGAGTGATTAAAACATGGATAAACAATAAAATAGACCTCTCCTTCATTCATCATTTTTTTGAAAAACATACAACTAGTTCATAGTACAAACTGAACGAAAAGGAAACTAAAGATCCCTCCAACAGGCCTGAAGGTGATCTCTATAGTCATGAAAAGAAAACCCTAAAATGTGTCTCTAAAATCTATGATAACAAGTCTGTCCCATCCTAGATACTCCTCACTCGAATCTCGAGCTTCTTCAAAAAGCTTCTTTGTTCTTGCTTTCCCGAGATTCTTGAGTAAATATTGAATAAGTATCTCCCTTTGGTCGAGAGCATTCTCTAAATGATCGATTTCCTCATGAAGCTGTATTTTGTCTAAGTCTTCTGGCTGATCTTCGCATCCTTGAGTCTTGAACTCTTCTATTGTTTCCAAAGCTTCCTTCAGCTTCTATTGACATCCTCTAAGTTGGTGACTTGTTTTCATTCCTTTGGTTTGTTCCCTTGTAAACACTACTCCTCTTGATTTGAGATGTTCCTTCAAGTCTTCTATCTGGCTTTCATACTGATTTTCCATATCCTTTTCTGATTTTGTGAGAGTATCCCACTGTTTCTTCAATCTGGAATTCTCCCTTAGTATGTTATCCACTTCCTCTTTGTTATTGTTGATAGTGGAGTAAGACGATTTTAGATCTTATCCAATCCTCAATCTCTTGCTCATTTCTTTGTTAATCAACATGTTCTTTTCTGCAAGCAATTCATATTTCCTCTTGACTTGGTAAGCCAACTTATTCTTTGTGATGTCTTCTTTGGTAGCTTATGCCCTTAACTCTTCATTTTCTGCGCTTAGCTATTGGTTAAGGATCTGGACCTCCATGAAAGCGATGGTAGGTGGTGAAAGAGGCGGTGGATACATGGGAGCCTCAAAATGAAACAGTAGTAAAGAAGTTTCAACTATTTTCTTCACCCATTCAGTGTAGGTTGCTTTTGTTGTCCAATCCTTCCTTCCCAAACTTGTTCTTCCTTGGTGATGAACCTTCTTCCAAGCTTCTCTTACTTTTGCTAAGAGTTCAAGATCTCCTCCTTTGTTGTAGAACAAAGTTTATTTCACATCTTCATCTTTTGGTGGTCCGGGTAGAGAGTAACCTAGTTGACGCTGAGCCATCACTAGGTTGTAGTCGATCCCTCCTTTAGTGTCGATGAGTGGTACATTCGGGAACTTGCCACAACTAAAAATGATTTCAATGCCAATATACTTATTGCTGAACCATATGATATCATGAGAAGTGAACTCTATAATCCTTTTATACCACTTGAGGGTATATTTGTTGTCCATAAAAGGTCCCTTTACAGGTAAGTGAGCCATGTACCACTTGTACAAGAGAGGCATGCAACAGGTGACAATTCCTCCTTTCCCGAACCTTGAATGAATGGAATGGTATGTATCAGCAAAAAGTGTAGGTACATGATTTTTTATTACAAAAATGGTGACTATTTCTGCATCAATGAAATCTTCTTGGCTGGAGAATAAGAAAACTCCATAAATCATAAGCGCTAGCAAGGCGTTGAAGGCACCCCAACTCTCATTTTTGGCAAAGACTATAGATTTATCCATTAAAAACTATAAATTGAAACCCAATGTGCCATCCTTCTCAGGCTTCTAATTGTATTTTACTTCCTTTAAGGTCAACTGAAGTGCTTCAGCAATCAAGTGCAGTTTTGGGGTTCATTGTAAAGTGACTAAAGGCATGCGATTCTTGACTTCAACTCTCAGGATGTTAGCATATTCTTCCAATATAGGAGCGAGTTGATAGTCTTGAAATGTAAAACAACTTAGAGGAAGATCATAGAACTGGATGAGAGTTTTCACGACCATGGTATCAACCTTGGTGTTCAGAAGAGGAATAAGGTTACTGTTGTACCCCAAAATTTACCCTCCCATTTTCTTCAAAGCATTCTTCTAAGATCCTCAAATACTCAAGGGTTCTCAAGAGTTGATCAGACAAATCCACCTCCTAAGCAATAGGTCCACAACTAGGGCTTCATCTTGTACAAATAATATTGGGTTGCAAAGGTCTCAAATGAATTTCATGGTTCATCATAGGTCCTCAACAGTGCTTATGTCAAGTTTCAATTCTTGCCTCGCATGTCTGCTCAGTCAATGGCTCAGATGACTGAAAATCAACTGCATTGGGTAAAAAGTCAATTGTGGTTAACATACAGTCAAACTTCAAGATTTTTTGTCAACATCAACATTTTGAGTTAATATTAATCATTTAATCAAAGTTTTACCATGATTCCTCAAGGAAATCCCTTAAATCATCAAAGGTCAAAATTGCCAAAATTAGGGTTTTGATTGAAAATGACTGATCATTGACTGTTGACCTAGTGCATGACCT
This sequence comes from Vicia faba, assembly GCA_948472305.1. Classification (NCBI taxonomy): domain Eukaryota; kingdom Viridiplantae; phylum Streptophyta; class Magnoliopsida; order Fabales; family Fabaceae; genus Vicia; species Vicia faba. Next base: position 1,340,231,235 of record OX451736.1, read on the forward strand.
AATAGCTTGAGGCATGATCTTAAGGACTCAAATACAACATCTTGACCTAATTAAATGGCTCAAGACATTTCCAAAGATTCAAGTGATTGATAATTGAAAAATTTGAATCAACTAATGATAAGTCAAGAGTCACTCAAAAGTCAAACTTTGACTTTTTGGTTAACATTGGAATTCTAAAGTCAAGAATCATCAAGATATTCAAAACTATCAAACTTTATCATAAAGAAATCAAAAAGTCAACAAAAGTCAAATTTGGAAAGTTTTCTAACACTTAGAAAAATTCTAAGTGTTTTTGTTCTTAACAAAAGCCGTAACTTCATAGCCATTTTCCACTAAGATCCAAGTTGATTCAAAGAAAATTTTCAACATGAAAGTTGTAGGGATTGATGAATTCTACAAATTTGTCAATGATGGTTCATTCCCCAAAAGTGCTTGTATTAAGAGATATAAGCTCATGAAGTTAGGATGTTTTGTATCCAACACTTAGAATATTTTTTACAAGTTTTGATTAGTTTTTTGTTCTAACTTCTTGGCCAATTTTCACCAAGTTCCTATATGATTTAACCAAAACTCACAACATGAAAGTTGTAGACAATGTTCCAAGCTTTCCAAAATGTCCAGGAATACAATTTTATCATGCTTGAGCAAGGAGAATCGAAGAGATGAAGTTGGGTATCTAAGGTTGCATTATAGGTCATTTTTATGACAAGTTCATAACCCAATCTTCATGCCATGCTGTATAATCCCACTTTTCAGGCCTTTAATCTCCAAATCTATCCATAATAAGAATATTACACATACTTTTGAACCATGATCCAAGTGATTAAAGCTTTATCCATTCCATTTTTCCATTTAAGGGAGAAAGGTTACATTTCCATTCTTGTAAAGCAAGCTTTAATCACAAAGGAAACTTCTTGAGATCCCAACTTGTTGTATCTAAGTACAAGGAATCTCTAACATCAGAAGTAACCTCCATGCACCCAACAAACCACATATCATACTTGTACTTGAACCTTGGAACCATAGAAACTCATCCAACTTGGTTTTTCAAGTTTTCAAACCATAACTTGTTATCTTTCAATTCTGGTTACTTCAAGCCATCAAACCTTTTCTCTATAAATAGAGAGACCATTTGCAAGATAACACATGATTTCACAAGCCCTTAAACACTCTCAAACTCAGAATCACCAAGAAAACTCCATTGTTGCACATTTGAAGCTTCCAACACCCAACTTCAAATCCACTAGTGCATTTTCCTTTTTTATCATTCAAACATCATCTATACATCATATAGAAGCCATCCATACCCCTGTTTCATCACTGTAATACCTCCACCATCATTGTCCAAACCTCACTTTACACCTCTACAACTTGACTTGTCCAAAAGAATTGAGGCACTCTAAATCCAAGGCAGACATTACAAAAGCTTCCTGGAAGTTCAGTGACGCTATCCAGATCATCCTAACACCTCCAGAAGTGCTCTAACTTCAAACTCGATTCTCACTTTTGAGGTAAGTTTTATAAACTTTGAAATCTATGTACAAGCATCATTTTCATTTATTTTCTAAAGCAAAAATATAGATATCAATGCCCTGAAACTAACCATGTCCTTAGTTTTCATTTATGTTGACTGTGTGATGAGAATTTTAGATTTGAAGTTTCTGAGATATTAGGGTTCAGTTGTACCAAAAAAAATTCACCCTAACCATTAATATATAGCTTTTGAAAGTTATATGGTTGGATTCATGGTTAAATTTCAAGCAAGTTTGATGTTTATATTTTTCAATTTGGTTGAGAAATGAAGATTTTACAAAATTTGAAATTTGTTGTTGTTGTTGCTGTAAACGTGCGTGCACTTAGAAATATTTTTAGGGTTTCTTAAAAAAAATCTTTCCCCTTTTTACCACCTGCGCGCACTTTGTTTTTGCATTAGTATTTGACAATATTGTAATTGCTCAAAGAATGTAATAGATAAATTAGTTTTTTCTTTACCTTTTCATCCCATTCGTAAACTTGTAACCCCCATCCCCGAAGCATTATAGTAGCGTAGGGCATTTAATTTCTGCAATTTACTGCTTTCCTTATTACTGTTAGTAATTAGGATTTGTATGATAAGACTAAAAGCAAACATTAGAAAACCTAACTTCAAAGCAAATACTTGAAATCAAAACACTATTCACACACGCACCTCTAGAGTTAACCTCACTTGTTGCCTCAGATAAAAACAGTCATGTCTCTCGAACGTAAGATTCTTTAGTAAAGACCCTCGGTTAAAAGATTGTAGTCCCTCGACGACCCTTCAATATTGCCTTCGATAAACGATCTTAGTCCCTTACAACAATTGCTAAAGCGTCTTACAATTTGCCTTTTATGACTGTACAATGACCCACACCTGTCCCTCATATCCAATGATAGGGACTCCTACTAAATAATAGTAGGGAAGCACTATCTAAAGGAGGAAGAAAACAACAAAGAATTTTTGAGTAGGTAGATCGCTCGTAATCGCTTGCTCACAAACTAAAACAATATTCACACCTCACACTTTCAAAACAACTACTTTCAAAACGCTTTATAAACACTCTTGAGGACTGATACAAGGGTTATTATAAATAAAATTGCCTTACATTGGTATTTTCAAAACATCTTTTCATAAAACAACACTCTCTTTCATAAATATTTTCAAAACAAACATTTTGTATACATTCTCAACGATACGAGAATCATTACAAAATTGCCACACTTAGATGTTTTCAAAATATTTTCAAACATACACAAACACAAAGCATTTTCAAAAGTGAGCTAGCAATTAACAGCCCATAGATAACTACGGATGAAAAGGATGCTAACACCTTCCCTTTTCATAACCTACCCCCCGAACTCAAGAAAATTCTCAAAGGTCTTTCCTGTTTCTTTTCACCCTTTCCTTTATTGGATAAAAGAAAAGTTGGTGGCGACTCTTGCTATCCGTAACATTTATGATAAAACGTAAAACCCGAAAGTCAATTCTCCCATCGTATTACAAAACTGGCGACTCTACTGGGGAAAACTAAACTAAAAGTGGGGTTACCTTAAGAGCTAGATCACTTTATTACTTTACTTGTTTTCCTTGTATGCTTTATATTTTGGGATATGCTTGGGTTTATTTCTTGTATAGATCCTATACTCGGATCTGGGGGGATTTTAGGTAAGTAGCAATAGATCATGGAAACTGTATGGCATAGACCGATATGGTTGAAATGATGGTTACATTAGTATGACACATTGGTTAGTGCTGGTGTCCCTTGAGTAAGTCAAGGAAAATGCTGGGCTACCGCGTGGTGTCATAAGCACTAACTGACCGTAGAACCTTAGTTGACATGACTTAGCCATTAGAAAGTAGTGAGATAGCTAGCTTTGGTGCAGACTGAAGTTGGTTGATACTCGATACTACAATTATTGAGATTGGACTTTTGGGATATTTAGGTTGCAATTTAGATGCTTGTGCTAAAACAATGCCTGAGAGTAAGATCAGTGATATTGAGATTCTTAGAACCCAATTACTTATTTTAGGACATGTTGAGCCAACTAAAAATTCAAGAGGGTACTTACTTATAAACTCCATGCAAGCCTGAACCTAAGGCATGTTGTATTTTGTTTGTGTTTGATTAAATTGTACGAACATGACATCATAACATCATGACATCATACCATATCATTTTCACTAACCATTTCAAGGACCTAGGGATTTATCTTTGTTCTATTTTGTAGGTTATAGCTTCCGCTTGCACAAACACTATCCGAATCAGTTTTGTGAGGATACCTTCTCAACTTAAGGAGTTAGTCTCAAGAGTTCTTGAAATTTCTCTGTTCATCAAGAGGCATGGTCGACTACTCAGTTTGGTTACCTTGGGTTTTGAAGAAGATATGATGAGTGTACTATTCCAGTTCTTTGACCCTGTGCATCATTGCTTCACCTTTCCCGATTATCAGCTGGTGCCCATAATGGAAGAGTTTTCTTAACTAGTGGGAGTACCTGTTCTCAATCAAATACCTTTCACCGGTTTAGAGAAAGATCCACAACCTGAAGAAATTACAACAACCTTACATTTGAAGCGGTCCGACATTGTAGCTAATTGGGAAACAAGGAGTGGAGTCAAGAGTTTCCTTGCTAAATTTCTGTTAGAGAAGGCTCGACTGTTTTTGGATGCTATGAGTTTTCAAGCATTCGAAGAAATTTTGGCTTTGTTAATCTATAGTTTGGTGCTATTCCCTAATCTAGACCAACTCATAGATGTGAACACCGTCAAAATATTTCTTTCTCGTAACCCTGTGCCTACTTTGCTCGGAGACATTCTGCATTCTCTTCACACTCGTACTATGAGGAAACAAGGAACTCTTATGTGTTGCATACCTCTGCTATCTAGGTGGTTTATTTCACACCTTCCCCGACCAGTATTGAAGAATGAATGAGGTCTGAGGTGGCCTCAAAGGATGATGTCGCTCTCTTATTCAGATATCTATTAGTGTTCCAGGTCTCTGGAAGATGTTGCTATCATTGACCGTTGCCGAGAATTCCCTAATGTTCCACTCCTTTGCATTAGGGGAGGTATTACTTACAACCCTTCTCTGGCTCTACGACAATTTGGTTATGCTCGAAGAGATGGTCCTCATGACGCACTTATCCAGGGTATCATGTTCGAATACAAGAATGATTTTCAAGGTTATCGTCAAAGATTTATACATGCTTGAGGCATGGTAAACAAGGTTGATAGAAAAACTTTAGGACATAAGAATTCTATCCCTTTGGAGCCATATCTCAAATGGGTACGAGCTCACGCTCAAAACCTTATGATGCCATATCCCGCTATATTACCAGTCATTTTGGAGCCTGTTGCTAAGGGGGATACTCCTTATACAATCCTCCATCCAGACATGCCCATTGACCTCGAAGAATTGCAAAAGTCCTGGATTCAACTCAAGGAAGAACGAGACACTTTTGAAGCTCAATTCTATGCAAGTGAAAAGAAGGTGCTGGAGCTCACAAAGCAACTTCATGAAGAGCGGAATCTTAATGCATACATCAACGCAAAGAGGAAGCGTCTATGGGAGACTTGAATCTTATGTTTTAGGAATTCATATTTTTGTCTCTTTGAGACCCTTTTGCTTTTCATTGTAAGCCTAAGAGGTAATTGTAATTTTGAACTTACTAATGAAATCTTTGTTTTTGTTTCCTCCCGTTTAGCAAATTTAAATCTCCTAAGGTCCTTAAAAACATTGCATCCACATATCATGCATCATTTCATAAGCAGGTTTTCTAATACAGGTTTCCTCATCTATTTACTGTTTATTTCAGTATAAGATGGCTCTCGAATAAACTGTCAAGGATCTCTACGCTCAGCATGCACAATTCCAAGAGACTCTCCTGAATCTGGCCAAAGGGCAACAAGAGATGATGTCGCTCCTCAACACGAAAAAGAAGACTAAGAAGCGGGCTGTTATCCTTAACATGGGGAGAATATTCAAAGGTCCAGCTCAACCAGTTCAAGATGTTTCCTCTGAGGAAGACGACAACCAAGAGGAGGATGATATAAGTGTCATGGGTGAAGGTAAAAACAATCAGGGTTCTGAAGATGAAGACTACTTCGACAAATAGTATCCTCTTGAGGATGACAAGTATAAGCAGTTTGAAGATTGTCTCAAAGCTGTGGAAATCCAGAAAGTGCCTAGATTGGATTTTGGAGAGCTAGGTCTGATATCAGGGGTGGTCATCCCTCACAAATTCAATGTCCCTATCTTTGCTTAATATGATGGGGTCTCTTGTCCCAAACTTCATCTGAGGTCGTATGTTTAAAGATCCATCCTCATACTGCTGATAGGAAATTATGGGTCCATTTCTTCCAAGAAAGTTTGGCTGGCACTCAACTGGAATGGTTCTATCAGCTAGAGGGAACCAACATTCATACATGGGAAGACTTGGCTGCTTCTTTCTACAAGCAATATCAATATAATGCTGACCTGACACCAACTCGTGTGTAGTTGCAAAACATGACCATGGGCTCGAATGAAGGGTTCAAGGAGTATGCCTAAAAATGGAGAGATCTAGCTGGAAGGGTGAAACCTCCTTTGACTGACCAGGAATTGATGGATATGTTCATGGGCACTCTGACGGGTCCATTCTTTAATCTACTGATTGGAAGCGCTTCATCAGGGTTTATTAAGCTAATTCTGACTGGAGAACAAGTTGAAAGTGGTATCAAGAGCGGGAAGATTCTGATGGCTACATCTTCTAATGCTGTAAAAAAGCCTTTCGTTGGTAAAAAAGAAACCAATGCTGTTTATGGCCAGAAAAGCCGTAGTAAAAATGACCCCCATCATCTGTGGGAGCAATGTTGATCTCTAATCCGGCGCCTGTTCAACAACAAAAAGGAAACCAACATAGATCAGACGCTTCGAGAAGGCAATTCACCAAAATTTATATGCCATTGGCTCAAGCATTGCAAAATTTGTTAAAAGTTGACCTCATAAAACTCCGAGATCCTCCTCCTAATCCTAACACATCCTCTCCAAAGTACAATCTAAATTCATATGTGCCTATCATTCGAACAGTCCCAGGAATGACACCAACAATTGTTGGCCCCTGAAAAACAAAGTTCAAGACATGATTGATAACAAAGAAATTGAGTTAGACCCTCCCGAGACTCCGAATGTGATTACTGCTCCTATGCTGAAGCATGACAAAGGCATAAGTTCTATTGAAGATGTTTTATATGTTACCTATATAAGTTATGTGGTTACTCCTCTCAACAGTCAAGAAGAATTTGCTACCAGCCGATTTATTTCTGGGTTGTGTTAAAGAATGTTATTGCTGTGCAGTTCAACCCAATGGTCGCGGGTTGTTGAAGGAGGGCATTCAATGCCTGATGGATGAACATGTAATTTTGATTGAGAAAATTCTGTATGCCGAGAATTTGTGTCGAGATTTGTCTGTCATATCTGGTACTCCTTTCAAGATCACTTCCGAAGGTCCTGTAAGGATTACTGCCAATCCAAAATCTACTCCCTTAATCATTACAAAACCTGGGCCCATTCCATATTCCTCGGAGAAGGCTATTCCATGGAATTATGGGTCTGACGTCTATTACCATGGCATTAATCAAGAGGTTTCTGATAAAGATGATGAAGAGGCTGATCCCAATATTGACAATATTGCGGGGACTAGCAAAGTTACAAGAAGTTGAAGGATTTTCTCTCCGGAAATTTCTCCACCTGTTCAAGTTATAGTTACCAAGATAACTGCCGAAGCTCGAGGTAAAGAGCCAATAATAGAGCCTGCCCGAACAAAGGCACCAAAAGAAGCTACAGTCAAGGACACCACTGTACAAGAAATGGAAGAGGTTTTGAAGATCATTCATAGAAGCGATTATAAAATTATTGAACAACTGAGGCAGACCCCATCTAAAATCTCCATGCTATCTCTACTACTGTATTCTGAAGCCCTTGCACAAGCTTTAATGAAATCTTTGAAGACTGCTCATGTCCCACAAGAGACTTTGGCCGATCAATTTGGAAGTTATGTTGCTAGCTTAATAACCGACAATAGATTAGGTTTCTCGGATGCTGACCTGACTCCGAAGGGGAGAAATCATAATATGGCCTTGTATGTCTCCATTGAATGCATGGTCATTATGTTGGCCCATGTGTTAGTTGATACTAGTTGTTCTCTGAATGTTTTGCCAAAGGGTGCTCTTGACAAACTGGATTGTGAAGGGGTCATGCTGAAACCTAGCGACATTGCAGTTCGAGCCTTTGCCAGATCTAAAATAATGGTACATGGAGAAGTGGACCTCCCAATCAAAGTAGGTTCACAAATATTTGAATCCACCTTCTATGTAATGGACATCCGGCCAACTTGTTCTTGTATACTAGGACGCCCCTAGATCTATGGGGCAGGTGCTGTTACCTCCACCTTGCACCAGAAATTAAAGTATCTTATGAAAGGGAAGATTGTTATTGTCTGCAGAGAAGAGGAGTACATGGTCATCCATCTGAATTCATTCTGATACATGGAGATGGACGGTGAATTCATTGAAACTCCCTGCCAAGCTTTTGAAGTAATTTCCCCTGCCGCTGTTGAAGATGTTTCTGCTATTCCAAAAACTACCAGGGTTCCACACAAGATGGTTTATTTGAAAGATGCCAAAGCTATTGTAGAAGAAGGTGGTTGTACAATTTGGGGTCAGCTTCCTGATATCCCCTACAAATATGACAAGTTTAGTTTGGGATTTACTATAGAGGGTCAAAGGGCTGTTTGCCGTGCTCGGGATGGAAGACCAGCATTCCGTATCAGCGTAACAATGGAGTTAATGCTATAGAGGATGCTGACGGTGATGGTGACTTCGACAACTAGATTTTTCCTACCATTGGCAACCGACTCAATGATTGGGAAGCAGAAGACATTTTCCCTATCTCCTTCAGCCAGGAGTAATAGATATTTCTGTTTTTTATTGCTTTAAGAAGTTTGGTTATGTAATTTCTTTTAAAATAATGACTTTAAACCTTGTGTCTTGCCTGGGGCACAATGGTTCATTTGTTAAGGGTTGTCATTTCATATGTCATATTTTCATTTAATGAAAGCATTGGACGTTTTGCATTCAAATTTTGTGCTCTCTATCTTTATTTTTAATTTCTTTCACTTTCAAATAGCTATTAGTTCTTACACACACCCACACACTACATTGCAGATCCCCATCCACTTCGGATCTCATTGATAACAATTCTGCTATTGCCGCTTATGACTTCGAGAATTCGATCTACCAATCCAAAGACGAAGGTGAGGAAGATTGTGAGATACTTGGAGAACTTTCCAGACTCTTAATACAAGAAGAAAAGGCTATCCAACCACATGAAGAGCCAGTCAAAGTGGTAAACTTGGGTTCTGAGACAGATAGAAAAGAGGTCAAGATAGGCACCAACTTAGAGGACAGTGTCATGAACATGTTGATACAGATGTTGCACGACTATGTTGAGGTATTTGCTTGGTCATGCGAAGACATGCCAGGGCTCGATACTAATATTTTAGTTCACCGCCTGCCAATGAAAGAAGGTTATTCTCCTATTAAGAAGAAGGTTCATCGCATACATCTCGAGATTTCCGAGAAGATCAAGGCTGAGGTTATGAAACAATTCAATGCAGGGTTCTTAGCAGTGACATCATATCCTCAATGGGTTCATATGTTGTTCTGGTACCAAAGAAAGATGTCAAGGTACATATGTGTGTATATTACAGGGAGCTGAATACGGCAAGCCCCAAGGATGACTTCCCACTTCCATATATTGAAGTCTTGGTCGAAAACACTGCTCAACAAAAGGTATTCTCCTTCATGGAAGGTTTCTCGGGTTATAATCATATCAAGATGGCGCCTGAAGACATGGAGAAAACTACCTTCGTCACACAGTGGAGCACTTTCTGTTACAAGGTCATTCCTTTTGGGTTGAAGAATGCTGGGGCAACTTATCAACAAGCCATGGTAGCTTTATTTCATGACATGATTGACCCCGAGATAGAAGTCTATGTCGATGACATGATAGCAAGGTCACAGACTGAAGAATAGCATCTTGATCATCTCCATAAGTTATTTGAAAGGCTGAAGAAATACAAGCTAAGGCTAAATCAGAACACATCACTTTTGGGGTGAGGTCTGGAAAACTCATGGGTTTTGTCATTAGTGGTAAAGGTATTGAGGTCGATCAAGAAAAAGTTAAGGCTACTCAAGAAATTCCGGCTCCCCGTACTGAGAAGGAGGTCAAAGGTTTCTTAAGATGGCTGAATTACATTACCCGATTCATTTCTCATTTGACTGCTACCTGTGAACCAATCTTCAAGCTGATGAAGAAAGATCAAGTAGTAAAATGGAAGGACGACTGTCAAATAGCATTTGATAAAATCAAGAAGTACTTACAAGAACCTCTGATTCTAATGCCACTAGTTGAAGGAAGACCTTTAATCATGTACCTAACAGTGCTAGAGAACTCAATGGGTGTGTGTGCTGGGGAAGCATGACAAGTCTGGTAAAAAAGAGCATGCAATATACTACCTTAGCAAAAAGTTTACCGACTGTGAAACAAGATATTCACTTATCGAGAAAACTTGCTGCACTTTGGCATGGGCTACTCCCCTACTAAGACAATATATGTTGACCCATACTACTTTATTGATCTCTAAAATGGATCCCATCAAGTACATATTCGATAAGCCAGCTCTCTCCGGAAGAATATCCCGATGGCAAATGATCTTGACAGAATACGACATTCAGTACACCACTCAAAATGAAATCAAAGGAAGTGTATTGGAAGATCATTTAGCACATCAAGCTATAGACGACTATCAATCTATGAACTTCGAATTCCTAGATGAGAACATCATGCTAATTACGGATTATGGAGAACCTGGACCGTATGAAGGACCTAAGTTAGGATTCCGATAGACTATGGTTTTTGACGGAGCTTCTAATGCACTTGGCAATGAGATTGGTGCTATAATTATATATCCTCAAGGTTGCCATACACCCTTCACTGCTAGACTTTGTTTTGACTGCACGAATATATGGATGAATATGAAGCGTGTATCCTGGGAATTAAAGCTACTATTGACCTGAGAATCAAATTCCTTAGCGTATATGGGGATTCGGCCTTGGTAACCAATCAGGTCAAGGGAGAATGGGATACGAAGCATCCAAATCTTATCCCTTATCAAGAACAATTGCTAACCTTGATTCCGTACTTCGAAGAGACTACTTTGGAGCATATCCCAAGAGAAGAAAATCAGTTGGGAGACACATTAGCTACCATGTCATCCATGTTCAAGCTCAGATGGGACAACGAGGCTCCCAAAGTTACCATTGAAAGATTCGTCGAACCGGCTCATTGCTATGAAATTGACACTGATGGAGTATAAGAAAACCTTGGTTTCATGAAGTGAAAAGGTACCTTGAAGCTCAAGAATACCCTGAAGGGGCATCAGTCAATGATAAGAAATTCCTACAGAGGTTTTCGTCTAAGTTCTTCTTGAGAAATGAGACTTTGTACAAGCGTAATCATGATTCAATTTTGCTCGCTGTGTAGACAAGAAGGAGACAAAGAAGATTATGGAGGATATGCATGAAGGCATCTTTGGTACTCACTCCAGTGGGCATACTATGGCTGAGAAGATTTTGAGAGCAGGTTACTACTGGTCGACTATGGAAGCCGACTGTCACCACCACTCAAGAACTTGTCATAAGTTCCAGATTTATGCTGATAAACTTCATGTGCCTCCAATACCTTTGAACATCATGACTGCTCCTTGGCCATTTGCAATGTGGGGCATTGACATGATCGGATAAATCAAGCCTACTGCTTCTAACGAACATCGCTTCATTCTTGTCACCATTGACTACTTCATAAAATGGGTCGAAGCAGCCTCATTTGCCTCTGTTACCAAGAATGTGGTCGCCCGGTTCATTAAGCATAAGCTCATCTATCAGTATGGAATCCCCAAGAGAATCATCACGAACAATGGTACCAACCTTAACAACATTATGATCACTAAACTCGACACACAATTCAAGATAAAGCACCACAACTCTTCTCTGTACCAACCAAAGATGAATAGAGCAGTGGAAGCCGCCAACACGAATATTAAGGAGATCATACAAAACATGGTTATGAGTTATAAAGACTAGCATGAGATGTTTCCATTTGCTCTTCATGGCTATCGCACTTCAGCATAAACATCAACTGGGGCAACCCCATTCTCTCTCGTCTATGGTATGGAAGTTGTCTTACCCATCAAAGTTCAGATTCCTTCACTGAGGATTATGAAAAATGCATAACTAGACGAAGATGAGTGGATTCAGACTAGGTTGGATCAATTTAACTTGATTTACGAAAATAGGCTTATGGCTATTTGTCACGGTCAAATGTATCAAAAATGTATGATCAAGGCATTTAACAAGAAAATCAAACACCGGGTATATCAGGCTGGTGACTTGGTAATAAAGAACATCATTCTACCGCAAGGTGGTCCCAGGGGAAAATGGACTCCCACCTACGAAGGGCCATTTATTGTCAAGAAGATTTTTTCTAGAGGTGCTATGATACTAACCACCATGGACGGTGAAGATTTCCCGCACCCTGTGAATGTGGACATAGTTAAAAGATACTACGCATAAAAAAGACCCGCTAGGTTGACTGGCCTAGGAAAAAATAAGGGTATCCTGGCGAACCAAAAGGGTTCGGGCAAAAACTAGGGATATATATGAAAGATTGTACACCCGGCAAGTCGAAAACCTGAAAAGACGGCTTGGGCAAGAAAGGGTATCCCGGTGGACTGAAAACCCGAGAGGGCGGTCTAAGCAAAAATTAGGGATTAAAAGCATACGACTATGTCCCATTGGATTAATTATTGCAAGTTTTATTACCAAAGTCAAAAGTTCAAATGATACAAATTAGTTCAATCAACTTCTTCCGACAACAAGGGATGAGACGTTCAAAGACAAAGGGGCAACAGTGGAGTTGGAACCTAACGAGAACATTTCCACATAGCTATATGTTTTGTTTTCACTTTGTACTCTTATCATTTCACGAGAATTTCCTCTTACTAGGATTTATGTCTCTTTGTACAAGATTGTCTGATTATAGGCAAACTATCAATACAAATACACGTTAAAATTTAAACTTTTTATTTTTCTGTTTTGTTTGCGAAAACGTCCAATGACTAAAATTGAATGAACATATGCATATGAACATGATTAACTGTTAACAAATATATGCATAAGAGCAGGAATAAGCATTTACTCAAGACTCTAGGAGTCGGGAGGATATTTAATTTGTCCACAAATCCCCACAGAGCCACTTCTATGAGATTATCCCCACAGAGTAATCTTCATAAATTCATCTTAAATAAAGATACATTCCCCACAATTTCCCGAACAGATTACAGTCTCCCTAACTTGAGTCTATTCCTCAAATGGCTATGAATCACCGACAAAATTCCTTTCCAATGAAGTCACCATAATCTCCAGGGAGTTAATACGAAACCTGGAACCAAACCAGATATCATCCAAATTTATCCTCCCCAAACGAGTCGGAAGGTTATCCGTCTCTTTTATCCCCATTCAGGGTATATATGAATTAAATTCCCCAGACGAGTCAGAAGGTTATCCATCTCTTTTATCCGCAGTCAGGGTATATAAGAATTAAACTCCTCAGTAAAGCGAAGAACGACTAATGTTCCTGAACTCTTCTCCCCAAACAGAACTTAACTTTCCCCAGTGGAGTTTCCTCAAACAGCAAGCAGGAATCCCCAACAGAAGCATTCTAGACAAGGTTGAAGATTACATATGTTCTTCATCCCCAACACCAGTCAGGAATTCATTTTCCCTAGCAATATGTCATATGGAACAGTTGATACACTTCCAACAACATTTTTTACATCATTACCAATATCATAGCATATGTATAGAAACGCATATAACACAGTCTCATTTATTTTGAGAACATCATTACGCAATGCATTTCATACATCATGACATTACATACAAATAACTCTTTACATTTTCAAGAAAGATCAATCAACAGATAAACATCATCAACGAATCTCAAATAGGTCCAAGATTAATTCCCGAAATAAGACGGGGTAACTATCTACGTGACCAGGTCAGAGATTAATTCTCGAAACAAGACGGGGAAACTATCTCTATGGCCAACAAAAAGCAGGTTCAAGATTAATTCCCAAAACAAGACGGGGAAACTATCTATACAACTGAGCAAAGATTAACTCCCGAAACAGAACGAGGAAACTATCTTTCTTTCTTCATGGTAAGATGAAGATCAATTCCTGAAATAGGACGGGGCGACTATCTTTTCACCAAGTGGTATGAACTCCCGAAACAAGACGAATTTACCAACAAAAATAGATTGTAGATCAATTCCCGAAATAGGACGGGGCGACTATCTACATGACGAAACTCCCATCAAACTTTTTCTGGCTCAGATTAAATCAAGCGTAGATTTATTCTGATACTTCTCCCAGTTAAAGACAGGCGCAAACATCTTTTTGCTCAGATTAAATCAACCATAGATTTATTATGATACTTCTTCCAGTAGACTTTTTCTGGCTCAGATTAAATCAACCATAGATTTATTCTGATACTTCTCCCAGTTAAAGACAGATGTAGACATCCTCTGGCTCAAACTAAATCAAGCATATATTTATTCTGATACTTCTTCCAGTCGAAGTCAAGTGTATACATAGTCTAAGTTCTATCAACGGTTACTTTGGATGGCATCTATAAGCCCATCTCCGGCTATTCTCCATCACCTCTTCAAATGGCATCTTTAAGCCCATTCCTGGTATAATAAACCAATAGTGTTACTTTGTGCACAAGCGAGTGCAAATTTCTAGGCACTTATGTGTTCAATCATCTTCCACCTTCAAGTCACGAATGGCGGACATGCCAATCTAACTCTTAAGGTTTAAGAAGATTTAGAATGGGTAGATGTTGTACCCCAAAACTTTCCCTACCATTTTCTTCAAAGCATTCTTCTAAGATTCTTAAATACTCAAGGATTCTCAAGAGTTGATCAGACAAACCTACCTCCTAAACAATGGGTCCACAACTAGGGTTTCATCTTGTACAAAGAAGATTAGGTTGAAAAATTCTCAAATTAATTTCATGGTTCATCATAGGTCCTCAACAACACTTATGTCAAGTTTCAAGTCTTGCCTCACATGTCTGCTCAGTTAATGGCTCAGATGACTGAAAATCAACTACATTGTGTGAAAAGTCAACTGTGGTCAACATACAGTCAAAGTTCAAGATTTTTTTGTCAACATCAACATTTTGAGGTAATATTCATCATTTTTTCAAAGTTTGACCGTGATTCCTTAAGGAAATCCATCAAATCATCAAAGGTCAAAATTTCCAAAATTAGGGTTTTGATTGAAAATGACTGATCATTGACTGTTGACCTAATGCATGACTTAATAGCTTGAGGCATGATCTTAAGGACTCAAATAAAAAATTTGACCTAATTACATGGCTCAAGACATTTCTAAATATGCAAGTGATTGATAGTTGGAAAATTTGAATCAACTGATGAAAAGTCAACCGTCACTCAAAAGTCAAACTTTGACTTTTTGGTCAACATTGGAATTCAAAAGTCAAGAATCATCAAGATATTAAAAACTATCAAACTTGATCATCAAGAAATCAGAAAGTCAACAAAATTCAAATTTGGAAAATTTTCTAACACTTAGAAAAATTCTAAGTGTTTTTGTTCTTAACAAAAGTCCTAACTTCATAGTCATTTTTCACTAAGATCCATGTTGATTCAAAGAAAATTTTAAAAAAGAAAGTTGTAGGGATTGATGAATTCTACAACTTTGTCAATGAGGGTTTATTTCCAAAAAGTTCTTGGATTAAGAGATATAAGCTCATGAAGTTAGGATGTTTTGTATCCAACACTTAGAATTATTTTTATAAGTTTTGATCAGTTTTTTGTCCTAACTTCTTGGCCAATTTTCACCAAGTTCCCATTTGATTTAGCCAAAACTTACAACATGAAAGTTGTAGACAATGTTTCAAGCTTTCCAAAATGTCAAAGAACATAATTTTAACATGCTTGAGCAAGGATAATCGAAGAGATGAAGTTGGGTATCTAAGGTTGTATTATAGGTCATTTTTGTGACAAGTTCATAACCCAATCTTCAAGCCATGTTGCATAATCCCACTTTTCAGGCCTCTAACCTCTAAATCTATCCATAATCAGAAGATTACACATACTTTTGAGCCATGATCCAAGTTATTAAAGCTTTATCTAATCCTTTTTGCCATTTAAGGGAGAAAGGTTACATTTTCATTCTTGTAAAGCAAGCTTTAATCACAAAGTCAACTTCTTGAGATCCCAACTTGTTGCATCTGAGTACAAGTAATCTCTAACATCAAAAGTAACCTCCCTGACCCAACAAATCACAAATAATGTTTGTACTTGAACCTTGATACCATAGAAACTCATCCAACTTGATTTTTCACTTTTTCAAACCATAACTTGTTATCTTTCAATCCTGGTTACTTCAAGCCATCATACCTTTTCTCTATAAATAGAGAGACCATTTGCAAGCTAACACACGAGTTCACAAGCCCTTAAACACTCTCAAACTCAGAATCACCAAGAAAACTCCATTGTTACATATTTGAAGCTTCAAACACCCAACTTCAAATCCACTCGCGCATTTTCCTTTTTTATCATTCAAACACCATCTTCAGATCATATAGAAGCCATCCATACCCATGTTTCATCACTATAACACCTCCACCATCATTTTTTAAACCTCACTTTACACCTCTACAACTTGACTTGTCCATAAGAATTGAAGCACTCTCAATCCAAGGCAAGCATTGCAAAAGCTTCCTGGGAGTTTCATGAAGCTATCCATATCATCCTAACACCTCAAGAAGTGCTATAACTTCAAACTCGATTCTCACTTTTGAGGTAAGTTTTCTAAACTTTGAAATCTCTGTACAAGCATCATTTGCATTTATTTTATAAAGAAAAAATGTAGATATCAACCCCCTGAAACTAACCATGTCCTTAGTTTTCATTTATGTTGACTGTGTGATGAGAATTTTGGATTTGAAGTTTCTGAAATATTAGGGTTCAATTTGGTACCAAACAAAATTCAGCCTAACCATTGATCTATAGCTTTTGAAATTTATATGGTTGTATTCGTGGTTAAATTTCAAGCAAGTTTGATGTTTACATTTTTCAATTTGGTTGAGAAATGAAGATTTTACAAAATTTGAAATTTGTTGTTGTTGCTGTAAACGCGCGCGAGAATGAAGATGAAGTCCATTTTTGAAAACTTGTTTATTTTATATTTATTGATTATTATTTACAACCAGATGTAACAGCCACCCCAGTAGCAGCGCGCACGTGTTTAAGTCATACCTATGCTTGGTCACAGGTTCGAGCCAGGCGTGGGACATTTTTATTTTTCACATTTGTTTCTTGCAGATTCAATACAAACAAGTCTAGCGCGCCTATCATAAGCCTCACATCAACACCGTTAGATCTCATCCAAGGAAGATCCAACGCCCCAAGACACATGACCATGATGTAACCCAAAGAGCCATTCCTACTGGATCACAAACAGCGCATGGACTCTCCATGTTGGGCCTGGAATTTTTGATTTCTCACCCCCATTTTTCTTTTTCAGCGCCAGGCCCACTCTATTACTTTTTTATTTATTTTTCAGCTTCAAACAAAATAAGCTTGTTGTTGGGCCAAGATATTTTTACTTCTTTCTCACCCCCAATTTGCTTACCTTGCTGGCCCATTTCAATTTTCTTTATTTTATTTAAATTAACATTTATTTTTTAATTAATTTTATTTTAATCACAAAAATCATAAAAATGATAAAAAAATTAGATTTAGGTTTTTAATTAATTAATTTATTTTTTTGACAAATAAAAATTAATTTAATTACTTTGATTTTATTTAATTAGAATTAGGTGTTATACTTCAAATATCTTTTTCTAAATAAAACCCCAAAAATATTTTCTAATTACTTAGAATTCTTTAGATTTTATTAATTAATTTAATTTTTTTCATAAATAAGATTAATTAATCTAACCACTCTTTATTTTATTTTGAATAAATAAATTGTAAATTAATGAGAATTAGGTCTAGTTTTTATTTCAAATATTCTTCTAAACAAAAACAATAAATTATTTTCTTAACACTTAGAAATATTTTTAGTGTTTCTTAAAAAACATCTTTCCCCTTTTTACCACCTTCGTGCACTTTGTTTTCACATTAGTGTTTGACAATATTGTAATTGCTCAAAGAATGTAATAGATAAGTTAGGTTTTTCTTTACCTTTTCATCCCCATTCATAAATTTGTAACCCCCATTCCCGAAGCATTGTAATATTGTAGGAAATTTAATTTCTGCAATTTACTACTTTCCTTATTACTGTTAGTAATTAGGGTTTGTATGACAAGACTAAAAGCAAACATTAGAAAACCTAATCTCAAAGACAAATACTTGAAATCAAAATACTATTCACGCACACACCTCTAGGGTTAACCTCACTTGTTTCCTCGGATAAAAACAATCATGTCCCTCGAACGTAAGATGCTTTAGAAAAGACCCTCAGTTAAAATATCGTAGTCCCTCGATGACCCTTCAATGTTGCCTTCGATAAATGATCTTAGTCCCTTACGACAATTGCTAAAGCGTCTTACAAGTTTCCTTCTATGACTGTACGATGACCCACGCCCATCCCTCACATCCAATGATAGGGCCTCCTATTAACTAATAGTAGGGAAGCACTATCTAAAGGAGGAAGAAAAGAACAAATACTTTTTGAGTAGTTAGATCGCTTGTAATCGCTTGCTCACAAACTAAAACAATCTTTACACCTCACACTTTCAAAACAACTACTTTCAAAATGCTTTATAAACACTCTTGAGGACTGATACAAGGGTTATTATAAAGCAAATTGCCTTACATTGGCATTTTCAAAATATATTTTCACAAAACAACACTCTCTTTCATAAATATTTTCAAAACAAACATTTTGTATACATTCTCAACGATACCATAATCATTACAAAATTGCCGCACTTAGGCGTTTTCAAAATATTTTCAAACACAAACACAAAGCATTTTCAAAAGTGAGCTAGAAATTAAGAGCCCGTAGATAACCACGGATGAAAAGGGTGCTAACACCCTCCCTTTTCATACCTACCCCCCCGAACTCAAGAAAATTCTCAAAGGTCTTTCCTGTTCCTTTTCACCTTTCCTTTATTGGATAAAATAAAAGTCGATGGTGACTCTTGCTATCCGCAACATTTGCCATAAAATGCAAAACCCAAAAGTTAGTTCTCCCACCATATTACAGTTACCATAGGTCTTCTTGAAGCCATATTTATTTTTGGAAACTATAAGCGAATCCAACCTTCTTAAGATGTTAGGAGCAAGCATAGGGAACTTATAAACCTTGGTGTCTTTTCTGCTTGTATCCATCTTTTGATACTCTCAAGTAATAGAAAAAATTGCAAATACCCTGGAAATGACATGTATATGTGGGTTAGGCCCTATGTTATGATGCAAATGATTTCTGAACAAGCATGGGATCATAACTTTAGATAAGTCTGAATGATTGGTATACTGAATCTCTAAATAAGTTTCTGTAAAAAGAACCAAGGTATGATAAAGGTCAAAGTTTCATGTCAAAAAGCCAAAAACCCTCTCACATGTGAGTTCTAATTTGGATAAAGATTCCTTGAGGTATTCCCAGAGTCATGTGTCCTTTTGAAAAGTATAGTGTCGTAACGTATCTACCTCATAACAATTGTACCGCAAAGTAAACCTAGTCTAGGTGTGGTTCTCATGACACACTAGTAGGGCATCTACCCCGTAGGTGACATGACTATCCACTTATTTAAACTTATGGGTTCACTCAAGCCTGTGTATTGGGCTTATCTCTCAAGTAACACCCCCCAAAGAAACAAACACAAATATCCAGAATATCCAATGTGCAATGAATGAATACAAAAATAAAGCAAGTAAAGCGAATAAATAACACCCAAAGGAAACAAATAAGAGCTAGGACTGACTTGCTTAGGTTTTATCCAGCAGAGTCGCCAACTGAAGTTACTCAAAACATAAAACAAATAATGATAACCTTTCTGTTCCTTTTCAAAGGTCTTTCCTGTTCCTTTTCACCTTTCCTTTATTGGATAAAAGAATGATAACCTATGAGGAACATGAATTCACTTTGATCATCCAACTTCTTTCTTAATTGTTCAGGTACATGCCTGAAGCACATTGATCCAAAAACTCTAAGATGACTCACATTTGGATTCGACCCTGTCTAAGCCTCATAAGTTATTTTTCCGACCATGTTCTTTGTTGGACACCTGTTTAAAATATATATTGTTGTCGAAGCTGCTTCATACCAAAATATCTTAGGCATATCTTTAGCTTTCAACATACTTCTCGTTATGTTCAATATACTTCTATTCTTTCTCTCAGCTATACCATTATGCTGAGGTGTATAGGCTGCAATAACTGCATGCTCTATACCTTCCTCATTGCAAAATCTAGAAAATTCAGCAGAAGTATATTCACCACCTCCATTAGTTCTCAACTTCTTCAACTTGCATCCACTTTCTTCCTTAGCATGCAACTTAAACTTCATGAACTGTGTGAATACCTCACACTTCCTTTCAATAAGGTAAATTCACATATGTCTGGTGAATTCATCAATGAAAGTAAGGAAATAAGTTTTACCTCCATTTGACTTTACTTCAAAAGGTCCATACACATCAGAATGAACCGACTCTAGTTTTTGCTTTGATTTCATGGGCAAGTCATGTTTGAACGCTTTCTTAGCCTGCTTTGCTTTGCAAAATTTCTCGCATACTTGCTTTGGTTCCTTTACATAAGGTAACCCAAACACCATCCTCTTTTGGTTGAGCATACTTAAACTTATGAATTTTAAATGTCCATACATGTGGTGCCATAGCCAGTTCTTGTCTTTTTCTGTAGTTAAAGCAAGACACTTGGGATCTGATGTGTTAAGTTCAACTTTGAAGGTTTTGATTTCTGCTAATGGTGCTTTCATTATCAGCCTCCCATCAGCTCTATATACCTTTATTTGATTCTTTTCTAGCTTCATATTGAAACCTGTTGCAAGTAATTGATCTACACTTATCAAGTTACTCATAATAAAAGGTACATACAATACCTTAGTGATGGTGGCCTTTCGACCATCCTTTTCGATAATCGAAATATCTCATTTACCACATGGTTTGATGTGCCTACCATCTGCAAACTTTATCACCTTTTTGACTGACTCATCTAACTTGGTAAACCAATTTTTATTTCAAGCCATGTGGTTGCTGCATCCTGAATCCATATACCACATGTTGTTTTTCTCAATGTTCGATTCAATATTGACCATTAACACCACATCATCAGAATCACTATCTCCAGCTCATGCATATTGAACTTCATCACTATCTTTCACCCTCGCTACTTTCTTTCTTCGACAGTCTCGAGCATAGTGACCAAAACCATGAAAATTGTAACACTGCACCTCTTTGGTGTCAACTTTATTCCTAGAATACTTGTTACCCATACCAATTTGTTGGAGCAAAGGGTTTTCAAGAAAGATGATTGATAAAGGAAGAAGAAGAACAAAGAAGAAGAGAGAGATTGAAAGTTTATTATTGATTCTAACTGAATTGTGATTGCATTGTAAAATTACAAACTAACAAGCCCTTTATATAGGCGTACAATTCCCAGACCCAATTCGACTATATACAAGCTTTGGCCCAAAACTACATTTCGACATACTACAATAGCTGTTGTATTCGACTCTATTGAATACAGCTGACAAGCTATTCAACTAGCTAGCTCAACATGCTTTTGACACCACTAATTCGTCGTAAGCTCAACGCTATCTGATAGAACAAGAATTACACCTTTTAACAATATATTGAAAAGTGTATTAGAGATTCTAACACTTGTATTATTCAAGAAGTCCAAGAGTACAAAAATTATGCAAGAGTTGCGATACAAAGTCAAGTGATCGTTGCGCAACCAAATCGAATCATATATAACATGAACTTATTATATCCAATTGAATTTTATAAACAACATGGTATACAACATGACCTTTTTATGAAATTTTTTGCCACAACTATCCTATGTGAAAATTAGTGGAGAATGATATGTTTAATTATACTATTGAATTTAGTCAGATGTGCTTAGAAGTCCGTGTGAGACAGTAGAACAAATTGAAATGCCGTGAGTTTTTGCCTACAGAAACATAGCGTAGATGAGAAACACGAGTTATTCTAAAGTATACTCCATTGGTTCAATTATTAGAATTTAGAATCACTAGGTTAATGAAAATAGAAGGTTTGAATATGGAGAGTGAGAGAGATATAGAGAGAACGAGAGAGTAATTAAGGGTGAGAATATTTTCATTAACATTGATAATAATACCTCAAGGTATTTAAAGAATTAAAATTGGATTGAGATACAAGGAACAAGTCAACATAAGCTAAAAAATGAAAAATGTATGCATGTAACGGGTTACACAAAACTTGTAATCACTTACAACTACTAAGAACTAGAAAAATACTAACAGTGGTAATCAGTTACTACGAATGCATAACCAATTACACCATCACCATAATCACCTTTCTTTAGTTTTTTTAATACTTTTTTCACATGTTTGTAGCCGGTTCCACGCCAGTGGTAACCGGTTACAACACTTGATTTATGAAATTTCTCTTAACACACCACCTTAATTCAATTGCTCCAAGTATTCCATGTCCATGTCCATCTTCAACCTCTTAAACACTTTAATTATGACCCCCTTAAAATCAGCCACTTGGTCTTCACCTAATTTCAACCTTCATTCGTTAACTAGTTCCCTCAAGTAGTGACACCTCATCTCAATATGCTTTCTCCTCCCTTATGATATTGGGTTCTTAGCAAGGTTTGTAGCGGAAATGTTATCAACCATGAGCGTTACGGTGTCACCCTCAGTTCTACCCAACTCCTTCAATAGATTTATTAACCGCACAACTTAGCACACAGACACACACACACACACTACGAAGCAACAATGTACTCGGCCTCACAAGATGATAATGCCACTATTGGTTCCTTCTTTGAACACCATGATATTGAAATTCCATCGAACATAAAAATGTATCAAACTATAGACTTTCAATCATCTTTATCTCTGCACCAATACAAAACGGTAAAACCGAGTAAATTGAACTTTATGCCCGTGTTTGCTGCGGGAAAGATAATTATGTAGCCAATAGATCCTTTGACGTATCTTATAATCCTCTTGAATTCTACCAAGTGATACACCTTCAATATCTCCATGAATCTACTCACGATACCAATACTGAATGCCAAATTCGACCGCATATTGCACAAGTAACACAAGGATCCAATTAGCCTCCTATACCGAGTTGGATTAACATCTTGCTCATCTTCATTCTTTGACAACTGTAGCCTTGGTTCAACTAGAGTAATGGCAACATTAAATTTCTCCATTTAAAACTTCTTCAAAATCTCAAGTGCATACCTTCTTTGGTGCATGAGCAGTTCCTTCTTGGGCTTGTGAAACTAAATACTAAGGAAGTATGTCATGAGGCCAAGGTCAGTTATCTCAAACTCTTTTCATCGTTGCATGTAATTAACAAATCATCTATGTACAGACAAAGGATAATCACCCCTTCACTTGTATCCGTCTTCACAGACACACCGTGTTCAAACACACACTTATTGAATCCAATCTCAAATAAGAAACCATCTATCCTCTTGTTCCAAGTTGTTGGAGCTTATTTCAAACTGTAGAATGCTTTCTTCAACTTATAGAATTTTGACTCTTGGTTTTTCACAACAAAACCAGGGGGTGCTCTACATAAACCTCCTCTTCAAGTGGTCCATTCAAAAATGTTGTTTTGACATCTATTTGATGGATGGACCAATTGTTGTTATTCGCAATACCAACAACTAGCCTTATGGTTTCAATTATTAAAACCAATGCAAATACCTCTTCAAAGTATATGCATTCTCTTTGTAAAAATCCCTTTGCAACTAATCGAGCCTTATGCTTGATTATTTCACCCTTGGGATTTTCCTTTGTAAGAACAAGATTTGGTTATGCATCTGGCCTTTAGTTTTGATGATAATAATACATGGGTGATTAGATAACAATTTAGTAACCTAATGGGTTTATCTTTCCTGTAGCTTTTAATAACAGGTTATGACTCTAGAGATATGATGTGGGACGTTATCAGATTCTGGGCTCAACACACTAGGTGATACAAGTGTATGTTACAAGGATCAAAATTCTTCTAAAGTAACAGTTCTGAAGAACGTTAACATTTAAAGCTCCTATCTGTGACTCTACTAGTAGAGCTTCTGAAGGCTTCTCAAACTCCGAAGATTATAGGATCTCTTGCTCCAAGGTTCTGAATATTCTGAAGACAAGGTTCTAATGAACAAGTTATGAAGACTCTGAAGACCAATGGTTATGAAGACCAATATGCTGAAGATTCTGAAGACAAGGTTGTGTGGAACAAAATTTGAAGATTCTGAAGACAGAGGTTATGAAGACTAGTTTTGATCCTTCTAAACATGCTTCAACTCATAGATATTCTGAATCTTATGAAGATTAGAAGATAAGATCAAAAGGTTTTACGTGAGAAATAGTATAAGATCACCTCATTCCACTACTATGATGTTGTGACTAAATGACTCTTATATTGGGACGATATTGTCTACCACTCACACTGACCGTTATGGAAGAAGACAACTAGAAATATGGAATTTCTATTCTACCCTCCAATGGATTTCTTGTTTGTCTATAAAAGGAAGACTTGGGAGAATTGGAAAACGAAGAATTTATGCTGAATCATTATGCTAAAACGACGCTGAAACTTCTTTGTAAATCTTTTGTAAAGTTTTGTAAAGCAAGGAACTTTTGTTCGTTAACTTGCTAACAAGGAATTGTTGTTCGTTAACTTGCTCTTAACACTGTTGTGTTATTTCTGTGTATTTCAACTTGTGTAATATGCTTTCCTAGAAGCATCTTGTAAACACACAATCTTGTAATTCAACCTTGGGTTGATTGTTCCCTGAGAGACTAAGGCTTTAGTCAGAATTCTCAAGAAGACGTTGACGGGTAGTATTTATGATTGTAAACATTGACGATTAGTCTTTGTCTGTGTTTGTAATCTGTTTGGTTTAAGTGGATTAAGTCCTTGTTGAGAAAGGCAATTCACCTTGGTGGATGGACTGAATTAACTTAGTTAACAGTGAACCAGGATAAAAATAATTGTGTTAATTTATTTTTGTTCTTGTGTTAACTTCAAGTGCTTGGTTTCAAAAATATTTTATTCTTAGAAACCCAATTCAAACCCCCCTTCTTGTGTTTCTCGCACCTTCAATTGGTATCTTACCTCTGGTTCTGGTATTGATTGTTATCAAACATTTCACCGTGTTAGATAAAGATATAGAGTTTTTAGAAACCATATGGCTGAAATCCCTCCACCCGCTGCATAAATTGTTGAAAGAGATAACTACAGTGCCAAACCTCCAATATTTGATGGAGATAAGTTTGACTACTAGAAGAATATAATCAGAAACTTATTTCTCGATCCCAACATAGATCTCTGGGATATGGTAGTCGATGGCTATACACATCTAGTAGATGCTAGTGGTAACAAAGTGGAAAGAATAGTGATGATAGAACAACAAAATAAAGATTATAAAGATCATTACAAGGCTAGAACTATCTTGCTGAACATTATCTCCTATAATGAGTTTGAAAAGATCACTAATAGAGACACTTCAAAATATATTTTTGATTATTTGAGAATGACTCACGAAGGAAATTCCCAAGCCAAAGAAACCAAGGCACCTGCCTTGATTCATAAGTATGAGGCGTTCAAGATGGAAGACGATGAAATTTTCGAGAACATATTCTTAAGGTTTAAAACTCTTGTTGCGGGATTGAAGGTCCTGGATAACATTTATTCTACTTCAGATCACGTGAAGAAGATTATTAGAAGCTTGCCAAAGAAATAAAGGCCTATGGTATCAACACTTAAACTTACCAAAGCTTTGAACAACACTTCTCTTGAGGAACTGGTTAGTTCTTTGAGAAGCCACGAGAATGAGCTTAATGAGGATGAGCCTCAAATAAAAGGAAAATCAGTAGCTCTCAAATCAAGTAGTAAATTTGAGAAGTCTAGAGCTTTTCAAGATAAAGAGAAAGAAGAAGAATCTGAAGAAAATTCTGACGAAGACGAAGATGAGTTGTCTCTTCTGTCCAGAAGGGTTAACTAACTCTTAAAAAGAAAGAAAGACAACAAGTTTAGAGGATCTAGAAGGATAGGTGGTCACTTCGAGTCTACTTCTAAAAAAAGGAAGTCTGATGGCAACAAAGATGTCATTTTCTACAAGTGCAAAGAGCCAAGCCATTGTAAAAACGAGTTTCCTAAGCTAAAAAAGGACAAGCCCTAGAAGAAAGCCTTCAAAGGAAAGAATAAAAGGCTGATGGCAATCTGGGATATTTCTGATTCTTCAAAAGATGATTCTGAAGAAGAACAAGCTAACGCAACACTGATGGCTAGCATTAAGGGTTCTGATGAGATGATCTATCCAAAAGCTAATGTAGATTCTGATTCAGACATAAAAGGGGTATTTTCTGACCTTTTTCATTCTAAATTAACATGTTCATTACTTGAAATTATGGAAAAACATGAGTTGCTTAAGAACGAATTCAAGGAACTTAAAAAGGTCCATGAATCTGTTTCTAAAGAACACAATAAACTTAAGGAAGAATTTTCATCTTTGAATGAAGAAAATTATATTCTTAAGATTGACAACTCTGTTTTTAGAAGAAAAAGTTCCAAACTTAATAAGGAAATTCTTTCAGAAGATACTATGAGAAATGATGATATCATAAAGAAATATGATAAATCTTTCCAGAAATTTCTTGTTAGAACCCTAGGTAGAAGTGTCATGGCTTCAATGATCTATGGCATAAGCAGAAATAATACAAGAGGTATTGGGTATGATTCTTATGAAGAATATGATTCTAAAAAAGAAGATAAACCAAATACTCTTTATTCTCATTTTGCCTCTGCTGGTGTTGTGCCTAAAGAAAAATAAAAATAAAAATAAAAATAAAAATAAAAATAAAAACCATTTTCAAAAACTAAAGCAAAACCAAAAGCAAAATCTCGTTTCAACTATTCATATAGATATGATTATCTTGCATCTAAGCCCAATGTTGTCAACAACTCTAGGAAGACTAACAAAAAGGACCCAATAAGTTGTGGGTACCTAAGAAGCAGATAATCTATGTTGCAAATATCCTTAGCAGCGAAGTTAAGACACAAATCATGGTACCTGGACTCTGGCTGCTCGTGACACATGACAAAAATAAGGCATATGTTCCAAAGCCTGAAACTTAAGCCTGGAGGCTTCGTGGGTTTTGGTGGTGATTAGAAAGAGAAGATCATAGACTCCAAAATAATTGGTAATGACTCTCTCCATTCTATTACTAATGTTTTTCTTGTTGATGGATTAATGCATAATTTATTGTCCATAAGTTAATTAAGTGACAATGGTTGTGATATAATCTTTAATCAAAACTCCTGTAACGTTGTTAGTCAGAAGGATGGCTCAATCCTTTTCAATGGCAAGAGGAAGAATAATATCTATAAGATTAGACTTTATGATCTTAAAGAGAAAAATGTAAAATGTCTTATGTCTGTTAATGAAGAGCAATGGATTTGACATAGACTTTTGGGCCATGTTAACATGAGAAAGATTTCTCAGCTAAATAAGCTTGATCTAGCCAGAGGCCTTCCAAATTAGAAGTTCTCTTCAGAAGCTCTTTGTGAAGCATGTCAAAAAGGCAAGTTTTCAAAAACTTAATTTAAAGCAAAGAATGTTGTTTATACCTCTAGGATTTTGGAGCTTCTACACATTGATCTTTTTGGACCAGTGAAAACTGCATCAATCAATGGTAAGAAGTATGGATTAGTCATTATTGATGGTTATAGAAGATGAACATGGGTCAAGTTTCTTAAACACAAGGATGAGTCACATTATATGTTTACTACCTTATGTTCTCAAGTGCAAAATGAGAAGGATCTTATAATTGTCAAAGTCATAAGTGATCATGGTGGCGAGTTTGTAAATAAAAACTTTGAAAAGTTTTTTTTGATGAAAATGGCATATCCCATGATTTCTCTTGCCCTATAAGTCCACAGAAAAATGGAGTTGTAGAGAGGAATAATTAGACTTTGCAAGAAATGGCTAGAACCATGATCAACGAGACTAACTTGGTAAACCACTTCTGGGCAGAGGTAGTCAACACAATGTGTTACATTCATAACAAAGTCTCCATAAGATCGATTGTGGGTAAGACTCCTTATGAATTGCGGAAGAACAAAAAAACCCAAAATTTCATACTTTCATCCTTTTGGATGTGATTGTATTATTCTGAACACAAAGGAGAATCTTAACAAGTTCGATTCTAAAGCACAAAAATGTATCACACTAGGATACTCTGAACGCTCAAAAGGCTACAAAGTGTATAACAATGAAACACTCATTGTTGAGGAATTTATTCATGTTAGATTCAATGATCATCTTGACTCTGAAAAGTATAAGCTATTTGAAAAGTTTGCAAATCTGAAGATTATCTTTTTAGACTTAGAAGGTAATTATGTTTCTACAAAGGAACTAAAGAAAAAAGACTCATAAGAAGTTCAACCAAAAGCTATTGAAGCCCAGACTCCTCTGAGGAAGCACAAACAAATATCTTCACATTGTAAAGAATTGATTCTGGGTGATAAGACTGAACTAGTCAGAACTAGATCCTCATTCAAACCTTCTAAAGAGATTCTTCTAAGTTTGGTGTCCCTTATAGAACCTACATATATTGATGAAGCGCTTTTGGACACATAATGGATTCTGGAAATGGAAGAAGAGTTGAATCAATTATCTATCAATATTTTGTGGGATCTTGTGCCTAGACCTAAAGGAAATTATGTGATTAGAACCAAATGGGTCTTTAAAACAAGCCTAACAAAAAAGGAGAAGTGGTAAGAAATAAGGTTCGACATGTTGCACAAGGTTATAGTCAGCAAGAAGGGATTGACTATACAAAAACCTTTGCACCAATTTCTAGGTTAGAGTCTATTTATCTCTTAATTTTGTTTGTTGTTAACAAAAACATCATCTTATACTAGATGGATGTTAAGAGTGAATTTTTGAATGACTACATAACTGAGGAAGTTTATGTACATCAACCTCCTAGTTTTGAAAAATCATAAAAATCCAGATTTTGTTTTCAAACTTAAGAAATCATTGTATGGCCTGAAACAAGCTCACATAGCTTGGTATGAAAGATTAAGCAATTTTATTTTAGAAAATGATTTCACTAGAGGAAAGGTTGATACCACCTTGTTTTATAAGTCCTTCAAAAATGATATTCTGGCAGTTCAAATATATGTTTATAATATTATATTTGGTTATGCTAATGCCACTTTATGCAAGGAATTTTCTAAGTCTATGCAGGTTGAATTCAAGATGAGCTTGATGGGAGAACTCAAGTTCTTTCTAGGAATCCAAATCAATCAAGGCCCAAAAGAGACTTTCATTCATCAAAGTAAGTACACCAAAGAACTTCTGAAGAAGTTTGACTTGTCTGATTGCAAGACAACAAAGACGTTGATGCATCCCACATGCATTCTGGAAAAGGATGAGGTAAGTTGTAAGGTTGATCAGAAGCTGTACAGAGGTATGATATGTTCTCTATTATATTTAACTTCTTTTAGACCTGATATTTTATTCAGTGTCTACTTGTGTGCTCACTTCCAATCAGATCCTAGAGAATCTCACTTAACAATTGTTAAGAGGATTTTTAGGTATCTGAGAGGTACTACTAACCTTGGTTTGTGCTATAGAAAATAAAGTGAATACAAGTTAGTAGACTATTGTGGTGCTAATTATGCTGGAGATAGAGTAGAGAGGAAAAGCACTTGCGGAAGCTGCCAGTTTTTGGGAGACAATTTGATCTCATGGTATAGCAAAAGGCAATCAACGATAACACTCTCAACTGCAGAACCTGAGTATATTTCAACTTCCGTATGTAACACCCAGATTCTCTGAATGAAAAGTCATCTAGAAGACTATCAAATATATGAGAGTACATTCCTATCCTCTGTGACAACACTTATGCTATTTGTTTGTCCAAGAATCCAATTTTACATTTTAGGGCTAAACATATTGATATTAAGTATCATTTTATCAGAGACTATGTTCAGAAGGAAATTTTATCTTTAAAATTCATAGATACAAACCATAAATGAGCTGATATCTTTACAAAACCCGTTGATGAAGATAAGTTTGTTTTCATTCTGAAGCATTTAAAAATGGTTTTGTGTCAAGAATGAAACAGATTTAATCTCGGAATATTGGATTCCATAATGGAAAACTGAGACTCTGAGGCTTGTTATTTATTGTTTCACTTTTGGAATGTGAGGCTTATGACAAGCGTCCTAGGTTAGAATCTTTTCCTTTAAAAGGTTTTGTCCCTTGGAAACTGAAGAGTTTACTTCATTAATGAGGTGTTATGATAGTGAAAGGTTGGTGATTCAATATAAGACAACTGTCTTTTCTGAAGCACACCCAGCAATTGACGTGACATATTGGGATAAGATATCTTATTGGGATTAGGTAAAAAATCTATACGCTTTACCCCTTGTCAGATTTTTGCACTTTTCAATTTTTTAATGATTGCAAAAACTCTATTTAAACTCACTCACTCTCACTTCACACACTTTCGCTACTGCTATAACACACTTTCCCTCTTTTAAGCCCCAAAGTTTCTCAAAACCCATTTTTGGTTCTTGTTTATGAATCAATGGATTCTCAAAAACAATAATGCTCAACTACTTAACAAAATGTTCAAGGTTCTTCTCAATAACAACAACAAAAGTTTAATATTATGATCTTTACTTGTCAACTCCGGTTAATCAGTTATCTATTCTTGCGGAATTAATAGTTGATTTCGAGAACCTTTCTGCTCATGGGGTCGATCTTTTTGAAATGTTAAATTTCAAGGATGTGAAAATTACATTGATCGTCTAAAGGGGCCAGTTTACCCTGAACTAGTTAAGGACTTCTAGATACATGCATATGTATCTAAAAGTGATCATATCTGTCCCAAGGTCAAGGGTCGATGCATCTTCATCACTGAGGAAGATGTTGCCAAGCTGATAAATCATGATGGAACTGGAGAGAGTTTCATAAACATGTTTGCTCATCTTGTAAGAATGGATCAAAATGCAACAAATATCTTCAAGGAAGGTACTTACATGCAAAATCCCAAGTTTCTTGTTGACAAACTTAGAGTTTGGTTTAAAATCTTCTTGGGATGCTTCAACATCACTGTCCTACAAATTCTTCTGACTACATCAACACTAATCAGAAGCATATGTTGGTCGCTATTTCCACTAAGGTAAAGATAAACTTTCCAACTGTGTTATTTCATCATATTAATAACACCATTATTGAGACAAGAGATTTTGGTTCAAAACCCATAAAATCTATTCCAATGGGTAGGCTTATCTCAGATATTCTAGTGGAAAGAAAGCTTGTTGAATCTTTGAATCTTCAAGGATTATTGGAAGTTATGGTTGGGTTCTCTCTCAGTGAGAAGAATTTGAAGAGCATGTTCTTAATTTATAAAGTCTTTGTGCCTCCAACTGAGATTGGTGTTGCCGAGGTTGTTACCAGAAGGATGGTTGTAGAAGGCTATTCTACATATGATCTCGACAGACCCTCTGTAATTAGTCAAGAAAATAGTCTTGTTGTTCCTTCTTCTTCTCTGGTTAAGAAGAAGAGGAAACTGTCCAAGAAATTTGTTGCTGATGGTTCTTCTAAGAAGTCTAAGACTTCAAAATCCATAAAAAGGTCCTTGGGTTTTTTTTGCAGGTTCTGTTGATGGTTTTAAACCCTCTAAGGTTGCTAGATCATATGGATCTTCTCTATCTTTTGGAGTTGATCCAAAGTGTGTCTCCACTGAGAGCATTATTCTTGTTAATACATCAATTTCATCCTCTCATCCATTAAATCAAAATTCACTTCCACCCATTCCTCCTTCTGTTTCCACTTTTAGAATAATGATTTCTCCCTCATTGAAAAATCCAAATGTTTCATAAGCATCTCCTTCTGATCCTAAACCACCCCCAAATAATCCAAGCTCTTCTGAAGACACTTCTTCATAAATCACATCTTCTGTACCTTCCCTACTCTATTCATCACCTCAACTATCCATTTCTCTTCCTCAACCATCCACCACCATATTCTTAGAATTCCTTCCCTCTACAACCAAACTAACTAAATCTTAACCACCACCACAAATTCTCCTCCAACAACTTCAAGAATCTAAAACAGATCTCACCCCTCTTTTCCAACACCTTACTTCTTCCTCCTCTTAACATGAGCCTCACAAATCTGATGTTCAAGATACTATCTCTAAGAACTTTATGTCTGAAGACGATATCCTGAATATCATTGTTGCTCCGGACAAAATCTCTCCCCCTTACTCTACACCCTCTCAACATTTTTTTCTTCTTACTGACATTTATCCAATACCCTTGAATGAATTGATGTATTATTTTGAGTATAATGCTCGAGATACACTATGCTATGCTGTTGAAAGCACTTTAGACAACATAGATCCTGGACATACCACTGATATCTGGTCTGTCTTAGAAGATGGATGAATGTTAATTCAAACATCATTGAAGTCTTCTGTACCCAAGAAGCAAGGAAGAAGCACAAGGCTATGATTTCTACTAAGGCACCTCCTCCCATTCCTCTATGCTTGCCTGCTCCAAAAGTAGTCATTCTAGTAGACAATACTACTTCTGCAATGGATGAACAACCTACATATGTTGATACTTCTGTGATGGTTGAATTTGAGAAGTCGTCTGCTGAAGAAGGTACCCCTTCTGGGATTGTGAAGACAACTGGTGGTGCGGTGATGACACCTGGGCTGATGGATAC
The DNA here is from genome assembly GCA_948472305.1 of Vicia faba. Taxonomy (NCBI): domain Eukaryota; kingdom Viridiplantae; phylum Streptophyta; class Magnoliopsida; order Fabales; family Fabaceae; genus Vicia; species Vicia faba. The sequence goes on from OX451736.1 coordinate 1,340,263,896, forward strand.
TTTGGAAGAGTTAAAGAAGACAAATGTCATCATTCTACAATGTATGAATAAGCAAAACCAAAGAACTGACTAACATTCTTCCCTCTTAAACTTGCTGAAGGACTTCATCCCAAGGAGGCCTCCTCCTCATCTGCCAAACCCCTAGACCATTTATTTTACCTTTGCTTTTAGAACTTAAGTGTTTTTACCTTCTGTTTCTAAAAAACTTTGTACCTTGGTTTTTGGTTAATGAAATATTTTTCTTAGTCTCATTAAATCTTTTTGATTTCTGACAAAGGGGGATAAAATAGAGGATTTTGATATATCTTATATCAAAATTTGTTCCCAAACCTGTTTCGAATTTTATTGCCTGTAACATTGTTTGACTTAGGAACTTTGAGAAAGTTCACTGAATTTTTATTAACAATCAAGTTTTGAAGCTCTGGTGGAGATTCAAAAGCTATAGTATCATAAGTCATGGGTTATTAGATATTTGTTCAAAGGAAATTTAAACAGACTCTGATGAAGTGACAAATGTATCAAGTTATGTTACTTGATAATCTAGCTTTGTTTTTTCACAACCAAGCTCCGAGACTTCACCAAACTCTGATCAAATACCTCACCATGTTCTGATAACAAGCCATAATTTGAGATGAAGATTTATACATCGCTAGTCGTGCTCTTGATGTTAATTCAATCAAGGAAGTATTCCTTCATGCTGATTGATTCGTGCTATTTGAAAATCTGGAACTTGCAATACAAAGGTCAATCTGATGTCTCAACACAAAATTCGATGTCAGGACATATGTTATAACATCTGTTGACAGAAAACCTGCTGTTGATTGTGCAGAAAGATGAATTTCATAAATTTAAATAACACAATCAATTATTAACCCATTTTGGTACAACATCACCAACTCTGGGGGCTACCAAGACATGAATGAAATCCACTATGATAATATTAGTTTGAAGCCTAAACATTCTCAGTTTATAACTTCTCTCCTAATCACTACCTTGTGCAACTTCTACCTAGGAACCTCCTAGATATGAGAACCCCTTTAACTTCCAATCAGTACAGTGATATCCCTACATCCACAAACCTTATGACTAGACTTAAAACCAAAAGAATATTACATTTCTAATAAACAATACTTGATTTTGCTTAAAATCTTCAACCAAGAATAATACTCAACTCTTTGCTTAAAAGCTCATGAGTGAGAACAATAGCTTGATAAACAAGCAATAAACATTCAACTCAATGCATCAAAGATAAATGAGTGACACACAAAGAACACAAACACTAAAACCCTATAAGACTCCCAAAACCCTAATCCTTAAGTCGCACACACAATTTCTTCTTTGTGAATGCATGCTATTTTACGTCTAGCAATTCCTTATTTATAGAATCTTGCAATATGGGCTTGGACTCTTCAAAAGATCCAATCTTCATGTTAAAAAGAACTGTAAGATCATCTCATAAAAATAGGAGCAAATCTTTTTAAATCTTCCTAAAAAGTCTCCAAGATCCTTTTTAAGAAATCCAATTAAATGTGCACCTTGTTCCTAAATAATCTCCTTGACCTGTGCATAATGATGAGGTATATCCAAAAGGATCTCATCAAATCAGATCAAACCTTTCAAGAGATAACCAACAACAGCGCCTGTTGTACACAGACCAGGATGTCATGACATCTGTCTTCTACATCTGGTTGAAAACTCATAACAACTGAACTGTCATGAAAGTTGATAAAGATGTTACAACATCTTGTTTAACATCAATATAGAACCATGTTTTACCAAGATTTAGCCAATCATAAAACCATGGAACTCACACTATTTTTCTTAAAACTACTTTAAGTCTTGAACTCAGCGGGAGACTCTGAACATGATTAAATAAGTTCTGAGAGTATAGAACTCATGTGGAGCTGTTTAGATAACTCTGAATTGTTTTATGGGATAAAATGTAGTATAAATTGTTTATTATAATACATGGTTTTGTCATCTTAAAAAAGGAGGAGATTGTAAGAACAAGATTTGGTTCTGCATATGGCCTTTAGTTTTAATGATAACAATACATGGGTGATTAGATAACAATTTAGTACCCTAATGGTTTTATCTAGTGTGTAGCTTTTGCTAACATGTTTGGACTCTGAATATATGGCGTGTGATGTCATCAGACTTTGGACTCAATATACTAAGTGATACAAGTGCATGTTACAAGGATCAAAATGCTTCTAAAGTAACAGTTATGAGGAACATTAATGTTTAAAGATTATGTCTGTGACTCTAATAGTAGAGCTTCTGAAGGCTTCTCAAGCTCTGAATATTCTAGGATCTCTTGATCCAAGGTTTTGAAGATTCTGAAGACAAGGTTCTAATGAAAAAGTTTTGAAGACTCTGAAGTCCAACGGTTCTGAAGACCAATGTGCTAAAGGTTCTTAAGACTCTAAAGACAAAGGTTCTGAAGACTAGTTTTGATCCTTATAAACATGTTTAAACTCATACATATTATAAAGCCTCTGAATATTAGAAGATAAGATCAAAAGGTATTACATGAGAAATAGTACAAGATCACCTCCTTCCACTACTCTGATTTTATGGAGAAAGGAGTGTACTATCAGTATGATGTTGTCTACCACTCACACTAACCGTTATGCAAGAATTCAACTGGAAATCTAGTATTCCTGTTTTTCCCTCCAACAAATTTCTTTTTTGGCTATAAAAGGAAGACTTGGAAGAACTGGAAAACAATAAATTTGTGTTGAATCATTATGCTAAAACACTGCTGAATTTTCATTGTAAATATTTTGTGAAGTTTTGTAAAGCAAGGAACTTTTGTTCGTTAACTTGCTAGCGAGGAACTGTAGTTCGTTAATTTTCTCTTAACACAGTTGTTTTATTTATGTGTATTTCAACTTGTGTAATCTGCTTTCCTAGAAGCATCTTGTAAACACACAATCTTGTATTTCAAACTTGGGTTGATTGTTCCTTGAGAGACTAGGGCTTTAGTCATAATTCTCAAGAAGACATTGACAGGTAGCCTTTGTGGTTGTAAACATTGATGGTTAGTCTTTGTTTGTGTTTGAAATTAGTTTGGTTATAGTGAATTAAGTCCTTGTTTAGAAAGGAAAATCACCTTGGTGGGTGGACTGGATTAACTTAGTTAACAGTGGACCAGGATAAAAATAATTCTGTTCATTTATTTTGTTCTTGTGTTAACTTCAAGTGCTTGGTTTCGAAAATATTTTATTCTTAGACACCCACTTCAAATCCCTCTTTCTTGTGTTTATCGCACCTTCAGCCTTCACCTAATAGACCTATCTTACACCAGTTGGCTTCTTTACTTTTGGTAGATCAACTAACTACCAAGTATTTTCTTCTCTATAGATTCCAGCTCCTCCTTCATAGCATAAATCCATTTTGTATCACTCTAGGCCTCTTCCGTCTTAACGGGTTCAAATTCGGTCATAAGTGTAAAATGGACGAAATCACTATCATCATTGACTTTGTTGTCCCAGAACATCTCACAATCTTGGATTCTTGGAGGCAAAGCTATTTTCCTTGTTGATTTTCTCACTTTTTTTCTTCAGTTTGGGCTTCGACAGGGGCTGGTTCTGCACTCTCAAACACTATAGAATATGCATTTTAATGGAACCTTATTTTGCAAGTAACATGTGTTGTTTTGATGATGATAATTGTAGAAAGATCACAAACTTCATTCAGCGTATTAAAGATGCAATTCAGACAAATACAATAAGATAACACAACATACAGTCAATATGATAGAGATGCAATATGATGAATAATGTAGAAAAGAAATGAAAGTACACTCAACATAGTAAAATATGCAACCTTTAATTAAGTCTACCAAGAGAGAAATAAAATAACATTAAGCATAGAAAAATATGCAACACGATGAATAAAAGAGCATATTAGATGATACTCAGCATAACAAAGAAGCAACAGTTTAGAAAGTCAAGCAATGCACTTAAACGGTTAATGCAAGCCATGCATTTGGGTTTGATAAGAAAGACTCGGATAAGGATAAAGGAAATCAAAATCCTCAGGTAATTTCAAAGCAAAGGACAAACATATGGAATACATAAGATATAAGATCTAGGTTGATCATCCTAAAATAGAAACTGAGTGAATCAATGTAAGCAAAAGCTCTTTCCTTATAATGTTTTTGAAAATAAAATTTCTTGAAAAGATATATAAGAGTTTCTTAGAAAGTGTTGGGAACATTCAAAGATCCATAAAAATGATTTTAACTGGATCTAATCGATTAGCACACAGTGTCAATCGATTAGATTGGCACGTTCTTGAAAAACAAGGCAATTTGAATGTACCCAAATGATTAGAAACAGTTACATATTTATTTTTACCTATTTTGAAAAATAGATCTGTTAGATTTAAATGATCTAATCGACCAATCCAATTGATTAGTAACTGTAAAAAATAATTAAATGTTGTATCCTCTTTTGGACGACTTGAAGCCTATAAATAGAGGTCTCATTTCTCGGTTCAAATCATCCAGAAGACGAAATGTGTATTGACACACACACTCTCTCTAATTTTTTTGTGTCACTTTCTATCACTAGTTCTTATAGCCAAATGCTATTGTAAGGAGAGTTTTATGTATTTCTAAATGAGTATAAATGTATAAAGTTCTTCAAGGTTGTTACTGTTTCACCTTGATGAACACCATCCATGTTTATGAAAAAATATGTGGTTTAAAGCTAAATCCGTTAAAAGCTTTGGTTGGAGATTTGAATGATAAGTCCCGTGTTATTGAGGTTGAAGGTTGTTAATGTTGATGAGCTTCCCTTAAGGATATTATAAATACTTTTTTGATTTGAAGGTTAAAGATCATCAATATTAATGAACTTACTGATAGGTTCATGGTTAACGCGTTATAAAACCATATGTTAGTTGATCAGCCTGTTAAAAACACAAGAAGTTAATGGTTATCCTAATAAACATATCTAGCTAATATATTTTTAGTAGAGAGAAGTGATGGTACTTCGATCTACAGTTGGAAGAGGAGCTTGGCCACTTCGATCTCAATAATGAAGAAAATGCGAATGTTTATATATTTCATCTTCTATTAACATGGTTTTATAAGGTTATTTTGAAATAAATACTACCGATTAATTTATTCTAGCCAATAAAATAAGTGTGCTCAAGTGTTTTTTACCCTAGGGGTGTCAAAAATATAGATTGGAGGTATTAAGAAAGCAAAAAAGCTCAACAACCAAACCAAAGCACCAAGAAGGTTGATCAAAGAAAAATTAATCGATTAACAAAAGGAGTCAATTGATTAAAAGATGACAAAAGCGCAAAGTTTTAAATTCAATACAAACTAATGTGATTCACAAGAAATATCAAATCTGAGCATTAATGGATCCGCACCAGAAGATGAATATTTAAGAGATTTAATCAATTAAAACAATCAATTGAAACACTAAAAAACTGCAAGAATTGATCTGATTTTTGGATAGCATGATTTGATCATCAAAATATCTCAACACACACACACACACACACACACACACACACACACACACACACACACACATACACACTCAAAAAGCCTAGAAGGTATCGCTATAAATAGGTAATGCATTCTAACCTTCTCTTGCGTCTCTTTCTATTCTTCTTCTTTGTTTTCATAGAATCTTGTCAAAAGGTGAAACATGTATTCAAACCAAAGACCAAAAATTCCATAAGAAAAGAGAGATAGTATCTTTGCTTCCATTAGAGATAAACATGAGGAAGATAAAAAGTAATTCTAGAAAATAAAATTCTAGGACCATGGTCTATGGAAGATACCTTCATGAGAGGTTAAAAACCCTACACCCATATCTGTCAGTCATCTCTACGGGATCTCTTCACTAAAACCCATGATGAAGTATATCTAAAACTAGTGAGAGAATTCTACATCAATCTAACAATTATAGGAAATACCCTAATTACCTCTGTTAAAGAAGTGAGCATAAAAATCCAAAAAGAAAGATTTGGAAGAATCTTTGATATACCCTTTAAAGGGTCATCATGCTCTTCAAACAAACCCTCAGGTCTCAAAGAATTTAAATGTAGAGTATCCTATACTCCCTAATAAAAAATACCATGAAGGAAAGAACAATCCATTTTAGAACAAACCTCTTAAAACCTAAAGTCATAACAATCCATTATCTTCTAATCGGGATTTTGTTCCCAAGAAACACTGATAACTTCTTTGTCATCCAAGATGACATAACTCCACTATGTCTCTTATAAAAAAATATACCAAAATATTGGGTGGGAGGAGTGTGTATTAAAGCCTATAAATATAGGTCTCATTCCTCGGTTCAAATCATCCAGAAGACAAAATGTGTATTGACATACACTCTCTCTCTAAGTTTTTTCTGTCACTTTCTCTCACTAGTTCTTATAGCCAAATGATTTTGTGAGGAAAGATTTTTTATGAAGAGAGTTTTATGTATTTATGGTTTGGTAGAAATGTATAAAGTTCTTCAAGGTTGTTATTGTTTCACCTTGATGAACGTCATCCATGTTTAGGGAAAAATCATGTAGTTCGAAGCTAAACCCGTTAAAAGCTTTGGTTGGGGATTTGAGTGATAAGTCCCATGCTATTGAGGTTGAAGGTTTTTAATGTTAATGAGCTTCCCTTAAGGCTATTATAAAGCCTTTTTCACTTTAAGGTTGAAGATCATCAATATTAATGAACTTACCGATAGGTTGATAGTTAGCCTGTTTTAAAACCATATGTTAGTTGATCAGTCTGTTAAAATCACAAGAGATTAATGGTTATCATGTTAAACCATATTGAGCTCAGATACTTTAGTAGATAGAAGAGATTGTACTTCGATCTATAGTTGGGAGAGGAGCTTGGCCACTTCGATCTCAATAAGGGAGAAGACATAAACATCTATATATTTCGTCTTGTATTATCATGGTTGTAAGACAACCAACATTTCCTTGTATAAGAGGGTTCATGAGCTTAACCTACTAAAAGCTCTCAAGTATTTAATGGAAACTCTCAAGACCGGTTCTTGGGGAGAGGACTAGGTCATTCAGTTTTGAGCAAACCTCTATATATCGTGATGTTCTTCTTATCCCTTAACTTTTTTACTTTCTGCGTTTTATTTCAAAATTATTTTTCCGCTACTAAGTTATAAAAAAGTTTTTGAAACTCTGATAGATCTTAGATTTTGGAAAATATTTCTTTGAAAAAGTTTTTCAAAACCATGTTTTTCTAAACCACACAATTCACCCCCCTCTTGTGTGTAAAGTCTCAAGTCCAACATTTTCAATGTTGTAATCGGTTACAGCTTTTACATAACCAGTTATAGGCAGTTGCAACTCCTTTATCTCATCAACAATGGTGTCCCGGTTGATAACATTACTCCTATTTGCTGCATCATACAACTAGTAACCACAAGTAGAGTGATACCCTACAAGTATTATCAATTCTCCCTTATCAACCAACTTCTTTCAGAGCTTCCCATCACACGACAATGCACTACAAAATCGAAAACTCTCAAGTGGTTCAGATTAGGTTTGAATCTGGACCTTGCCTCTTCCAGTGTTATCTTCTCAAGCTTCATTTTTTAACACCTATTCAACCAATAGGCAGCTATGGATACCACTTCTTCCTATAACTCTTTCGACAATATCTTCCTTTTCAACACGTTTCTCACCATGTTCATAATTGATCAATTCTTCTTTTTGGAAATACCCTTTTATTGTGATGTATAAGGTGGTACTACATCATGTACTATCCCCTCTTGATCACAAAAATTCCCAAAGTCATTTGAGACGTATTCACCTCCACCATCCATTTTGAGAACTTTGAGCTTGTGACCGCTTTGCCTCTCAACCATGTACTTGAACTTCTTACACACTTTGAATACACCGTCTTTTCTCTTGATGTGAGGCTCTGTATTTATAGGCAAAATTTTATCATAGAGTAAGTGAGGTGGTAGGTGGGTGCATGCATGCATGATAAGTGTCACTCTTGCAGTGTAGGTGCAGGCTACGTGGCAGCGTTGGGGAAGGCATCTATGCATGCATGTAACGCGATTGGACGTGAAGGGAGGCACCATTGGACTTGGCAAAAGAGTACAAAAATGAAAGGTGTCACCATCCCTGTTGGAGAATAAGAGGTGGCATGGGTTGCAGTGTAGGTGCAGACTAGGTGACAACATTGGAGAAGGCATCTCTGCATGTATGTAACACGATTAGACGTGAAGGTAGGCGCCATTGGACTTGGCAAAAGAGTACAAAAATGAAAGGTGTCGCCATCCCTGTTCGCGAATAAGAGGTGGCATGGGTTGCAGTGTAGGTGGAGGCTAGGTGACAGCCTTGGAGAAGGCATCTCTGCATGCATGTAACACGATTGGACATGATGGGACGCGCCTTAGAGGTTGGCATGGGTTGCAGTGTAGGTGCAGGCTAGGTGACAACCTTGGAGAAGACATCTCTGCATGCATGTAACACAATTGGACGTGAAGGTAGGCGCCATTGGACTTGGAGAAAGAGTAAAAAAATGAAAGGTGTCGCCATCCCTATTGGCGAATAAGAGGTGGCATGGGTTGCAGTGTAGGTGCAGGCTAGGTGACAACCTTGTAGAAGGCATCTCTGCATGCATGTAACACGATTAGACGTGAAGGTAGGCGCCATTGGACTTGGAGAAATAGTACAAAAATGAAAGGTGTCGCCATTCCTGTTGGCGAATAAGAGGTGACATGGGTTGCAGTGTAGGTGCAGGCTAGCTGACAGCCTTGGAGAAGGCATCTCTACATGCATGTAACATGATTGGATGTGATGGTAGGCGCCATTGGACTTGGAGAAAAAGTACAAAAATGAAAGGTGTCTCCATCCCTGTTGGAGAATAAGAGGTGGCATGGGTTGCAGTGTAGGTGCAGGCTAGGTGACAGCCTTGGAGAAGGCATCTCTGCATGCATGTAACACGATTGGACGTGATGGTAGGCGCCATTGGACTTGGCGAAAGAGTACAAAAATGAAAGGTGTCACCATCCCTGTTGGCGAATAAGAGGTGGCATGGGTTGCAGTGTAGGTGCAGGCTAGGTGACAACCTTGGAGAAGGCATCTCTGCATGCATGTAACACGATTGGACGTGATGGGAGGCGCCTTAGAGGTTGGCATGGGCTGCAGTGTAGGTGCAGGCTAGGTAACATCCTTGGAGAGTGCTTACTGTTGGTTTATTCAAATTCAGTACAACCTATTTAATCTTACATTTATCAAAACACTCCTACACTTAATCACTCAAACACTAGAACATTAAAAAATTCAAGCAATTAACTCATAAACTTCAAACCTTCAAACCTTCAAGCAGTCATACACAATGGCCTCTGCACCCCAATATGTGATCAGTGCACATTTCAACGGTGAGACATACATGTCCCACCTCTGGGATTTTGTTTAGAGACACTGAGAACATCCGATTTTGTTTAAACAAGAAAGCCAATTTCTTGTACTTCAAAAAATGATTGGAGGCCAAACTCAGACGAGGTCCGGTGACACAAATATTTTATTAGAATCTGTTTTTTTTGGGTAACAACCAAATAATATTTTATAAGGTTGAGGTTCAAGATGACGAGGACCTTCAGAATATGTTTTCCAGTCATGAGTATTCTGGGTACGACTCTATTGAGTTGTACATTATGCTGCGAGAGCCTCACCTGTCACAAGCGGTTGATCCTCTAGAGACCGAACAAGCAGAAGTAGATGCTGTTGATGAAGAAGAAGAAGATGACGAGTTGGAGTTTGACGACATGGTCAACGATGATTCCGAAGACGATGGGATACCTGGTATTCCTTCAAACGAGATCTACATAACACCTCCGTACATGAAAAACTTCAACATGGGTGAAGATTAACCATCTTCTGATTTATTTTTCAATCCGTATATGCAGTCAGATGAAAACTTAAAAGAGAAAGACAAATTTCGTAGCAGGGAAGAATGTATCCGAGCCATCAAAAAATTTCACATGCTCAACTCGGCCGATTTTAAGATAGACTGTGTAAATCTAGAAAGGTACAAGATCAAGTGTGTCCACCCAGATTGTATGTTCAAGCTCACTGCATCATATAGATTAAGAGGTGATTGTTGGGTCATAGGTTCTATGTCTACCCACACGTGTGTCAGTTCTACTCAATCACAGGATCATCGGAAACTAAATTATGATCTCATATGTCAAGAAATCCTACCACTCGTCAACAACGATCCATCATTGAAGGTGAAAACCATAATCTCCCACATCACTACGGTATTTAACTATACTCCGTCTTACCGAAAGGCGTGGTTAGCAAAGACCAAGGCGATTTAAAAGCTATATGGAAACTGAGAGGAGTCATACCAAGAACTTCCTTGCTAACTGGATGCACTCCAGACTTATTCTCCAGGTACTGTTTACATTTTGGAAATAGTGCCAGTGTACGCCTCAGATGGTAGTCAACTCAACAAAAATGGAATATTCAGTCAAGTGTTTTGGGCTTTTCAACCTTGCATCACAGGGTTTGCGTCATGCAAACTAATTATACAAATTGACGGGACTTGGTTGTATGGGAAATACAAAGGCACGCTACTGATGGCAGTTGTACAAGATGGCAACAACAATATTTTCCCAATTGCCTTTGCCCTAGTCGAGGGGGAGACTGGTGTTGCTTGGAGCTTTTTACTCAAGAATCTCCAAACACACGTGGATCCTCAACCAGATATCTGTTTGATCTCTGATAGACATGCATCCATTGAAAGTGCATACAACAATCCTGCAAATGGTTGGCATGACCCTCCTTCTACGCATGTCTATTTCATTAGACATATCATCCAAAATTTCACGAGGGAGATCAAAGACAAAGCTCTTAGGAAAGAGGTTATGAATGCGGGATATGCGTTGACACAACCTACATTCAAATATTATCGCAACGAGATCCGTTTGTCAAATCCGGACGCCGGTAGGTGGATCGATAATATTCTGTAGAAAAATGGACTAGGTCATACGACAATGGACAAAGATGGGGCCACATGATAAAAAATCTAATTGAATCGATGAACATGGTATTCAAAGGCATACGAAACCTCCCAGTCACTGCTTTGGTTAAATCAACATATTTTAGATGGCTTCGTTGTCTGCCAAAAGAGGTGAAATATGGAATGCTGTGTTACAATCTGGACAACTATGGAGTGAAAGCTGAATGAAGTACATTAAGGCAGAAAGTGCCAAAGCCAACACCCATCTGGTTATATGGTTTGATAGACACATCCACAACTTCATTGTCAAAGAGACAATCGACCACAACGAGGGCCTGCCAAGACAAGAGTATAGGGTTATACTACCTTCTCGTTGGTGCGATTGTGGCAAGTTTCAAGCCTTTCGTATGCCTTGCTCTCATGTCATTGTTGCGTGTGCCTATACTCATCAAGACACTCTACAACTTCTGTCTCCAATTTACAAATCTGAAACCTTGCTCAACTTATGCAACAACAACTTCCCTTTGGTAGCAAAACCTGATTATTGGCCTGCATACGACGGTAAAATAGTATGGTACAATGACCAAATGCGAAGGAATAAAAAGGGTCGTCCCAAAAGTAAGCGCATCACAACCGAAAAGGACTCCCTTGACAAGCTGGAAAGAAAGTGTAGTTTATGTCGTCAGGTCGGACACAATCACAAAAATTGTCCGAATCGGGCTACTGGCTCAACCACATAAAAATTGTATTACAAAAAATATTTCCTTTATTAAGTTGTAAACATTAGGGTTTTTCATTAACAATATTTGTTACAATAAACATTACACGAACATGAAATAAAACACGATAAATCGTCTACGAAATTACAACCATTAAAACAATTTCATCTGACCCATGCATCATCAACATTACGTCGCTGTCTGTTTTGACTTCCTCTAACCAAAAATTAGGTCTTCCTGTCGCAAGTGAGGTTGCTGTTCGTCTTTGTTGGATCCTTCTAATTTGTTCCCCCTCCTCGATGTCTCCCTATAGCCATCGCATCAACTCCCTCTTCAGACGCTCCATGGAGTGAATGTGCCAGAATTTCATTTTCATCGGAGGTTTTGTGGCGGAGAAAATAACGTAACTATCTCTGGTAAAAATCATGGGCGATGTCATGATGCAAATAATAGAGTAAAAAATAAGAGAACAGTGCGAGAAAGTGTGAGGAATGACGGAGAAATAGATGAATTATTTATAAAAATGCAAAAGTTTCTATTTTTGGACAGTTGGAAAAGTCAACTGTAACTTGACCAAGGCATAACTCCCACATGGATTATCAGAAAAATTCCATCCAAAGCTCATTTTGAAGAGAATGACATTTCCTACAACTCATCTTTACACTTCAAGTCCAAGAAATGCTCTCACAAAAAGTTATCAATCTCAACATTATAGGTCATTTTCAAAAGTCAACAAAAAGGCACTTTAAGTCAAAGACCATAACTTGAGATTGGTAAATCAAAATTACATGGGACCAAAGGAATTGGTTAGAGGACTTCAAGACCTTTCCAAAATGTCCAAGAACATGATCAAAGCTTAAACATTGAGCAAGATATGCCTTGTGGAAGTTGGGAAATTTTTGGGAATTTTGAAAAATCAACTTTGCTTCAAATGCCTCAAAATTGCTAATGGGCCACATTTTCTTCCAAGAATCATCACCCAAAAGCTATGCACGACCCATTGACCCAAAGGGGAGTTATTTTCTTATTTTTTATTAATTATTTGAATTTTTATTATGATTAATTCATTTAATTAAAATTAAATATGAAAAAAATACTAAATGCCACATTTCAAATCTTTTTATGCAGCATTTCCACTCATCATTCACTCAAGATTTCGTGCACATCAAAAAATGAAAGGACCTAAAAGCTGCACAGAAACCTCAAAGCAAAAAACTTGCAATTTTGATAAAAAACTCAAAACTGAAAACATAGTTCCAGTGTGTTTCAAAGCCTCAAAACCATCCCAATTCATTCCTGACGCATCAAGGAAGCTTTTCCAATCAAAATCACAACCCCTAACCTCAAGAACTGGTAGCACGAAGTCTCCCTGTTCAGAACTTTTCTCATAATCGTGTTTTCATTTATATGCATTATTTATGAGTTTTAACCATTGATTTACATTAACATGGACATCCTGAATCTATTGGTGTTATTTAATTGAATTACTATCTCTTGTATGCGAAATTACCATGAGAGCTTTCTAGGGTTTCAGGGACTTTGAAAGAGGGCTTCGTTCCTTTGGAAAAATTGGCCAACCACGCCTATACCATTGGAATCAGGATCTTCTAACGATCTAAAACCACACCTCACGCTCAATTTATGATGAACCAGGCTCTAATCGCTATTTTTGAATATTGTAGTTAGTGGGGGTTTAAAACCCCCGCTATTTGATGTTAGTTTCAGGTAAAACGAAGAAGCAGGGAAGAAGAAGGTGTACGTGTCCCTGGATGACTGGCTCATTTGAAATTTTGGCGCGTGATATACCATGAGCGTGCTTTTCTCTTATATTATTTGTGTCCCATATTAATAACAAAGAGCACAAACAGCGCAGCTGGCAAAGGATTGACATGGTAAACGCAGGGGCCTGGGTTCGATTCCCAGGTCCCCTTGTGCATTTCATAATTTTTTCTTTAACATATTCCTGTGCAGTGTGCCCTTCAGTGGTCTATCAAACGCCCAACACTTGCGCATGCCACATGTCTCCAGAGATCCATCCAAAAGCCAGAATGTGCTGACTACCATACGCATCAGTCAAACGTTCCTCACATGATCACTAAAAGTCAAATAGGCCTGGAGCTATTGGGCCAAAATTGCTTACAAAAAGCCTCCAAATTGGGCAGACACCCCCCCAAAGTTTGTATATCTTTTAATCTCTTTTCTTTTCTTTTCCTTTTTTTTAATTCTTTTGATCATTCTTTTTATTTTATTTAATTTACTTCAGATAATTAATTTTCATATAAAAACCAAAAAAATCAGAAAATTAAAAAATAAAATTATGTTTCATTTAATTTTTAATTCATCAATATTATTTTGTAAATAAATTTAATAATCAACTTAGTTTTAATTTAGGGTTTAAATTTTAATGTATATTCTAAATAACTAAAAAAGGTAGAAATTAGGTTTTAGATTTTTATTCTTCTTCTCAATAAAATAATTTCATCTTACTCTTATTATTAATAATTAATTATTTTGGTAAATAAAATTGTCATTAAAAAATTAGGTTAAATTAGGTCAAACGTAAACAATTATCTTTAATAAATTAAAAACGATTTAGAACTAGGGTTTTATTTAACTTTTAATTCCAATTAATTCTCTTTAATTTCATAAATCCAAAAACATAAAAAATAAGTTCTTTTTCTCATTTAATAATTAAATCAATTTTCAATTCCAATTTAATTTCTTTAAAGGGTCCAACGCCCTCGCACTCGATTCTTAATTCTTTTCGCGCATTTATTTTTTATTTCTTTTATGAATGTAATGTATTTGCCCCAAAGCCTTGTAATAGATAATTAGGATATTTACTTTCCGCGTTTTATTTCAAATCGGGTCTTTGTTTAATTTGGCGATGTAGACCCGCGCCTTGTAATAGCGTAGGACCTTTATTTTTCCGCACTTTAAATTCCTGCACCTTTAACTGCTAATAATAACATGAAAGAATGTATGCCCAAATAAAAACAAGCGTAGACCACCAAATGCATAACAAGACAAATAATAACTGAAGATGACACACAAATCACACACCACTCCTAGGGTACGCCTCACTGTTGCCTTGCCCCTTCGAAACGTGGTCGTCGAGTAGAGGACGTTTTAGTAAGTCCTCATGTCCATGAACATGGCATGGGGGTAGCTTCTAAGGTATCCTCCTATTGCTCTGGTGACCACACTGTCCCTAAACTCGAATTGACCCGAACACCTCCAACGGTGGTGCTACCTACCTCTCAATGGTGGGATGGCACTATCTTAAGGACATTTACACAGACGAATTCCTTAGGGTAGGTAGATGACTCGTAGATACTTTCTCTAATTCAAAACAAATCAAAAACTTCTTTTCACACCGACACTTTTCAAAAAGCTTTCAAAAACAACTTTTCAAACACTCTTGAGGACTGATACAAGAGTCGAACTGAAATTTTAAACGAAACTTTTTCAAACCCACTCACCTTGAAAAGCAAACAAACATTTTGAAAACACAAATGAGCAAGTATCTAAGAGCCCATGGATAACCATGGATAGAAAGGGTGCTAACACCTTCCCTTTCTATAAATCTACCTCCCGAACCGAGAACTAATCTCAATAAGGAATTTTTCTGTGCTTTTGTCCTTTCCATATTGGAGAAAATAAAAGACGGTGGCGACTCTTGCTTACCGCGACATTTCGCGAACCAGCGTTAAACAGTCAGTTCCAGATCCACCGATCACAGAACTGGCGACTCTGCTGGGGATATTTTTTATAAAGTGAGGTGTACCTTAGGATAGTTCATAACTGTGTTTTCAATTGCTTTGACTTGTTTGCTTTAAATTGTGGGACTGTCTTGGGAGTTCTATAGATCCTAACCCGGATCTGGGGGATACCTTCTTAGAAAGTAGCAACAAGGCTGTGAGGGAACTGTGCGGGGTATACCGACATGGTTGAAACAGTCTGCTACGTTGATGTGGCACTTTGGTGTGTACCGGTAACCCTTGAGTTCAGTCAAGGAGAGTACGGGGCCTCCATGTGGTGTCGTGAAGCATCAACTGACCTTAGGAACCTTAATTGAACCATCTTGGCCTCTTTAGGGTAGTGAGATAACTGACTTTGGTGCAGTCCGAGGTTGGTTGATACTCGATACTACACTCAATTAAGGGTTGCTTTCTTGGGATATTTTGGTCGGCAGTTCAGTGGCTAAATCGAAACGATGAACAATGAAAGCAATCCAGTGATATTGGGACCCTTAGAACCCGGTTACTTCTAATAGGACAGGTTGAACCCACCAACTTCAAGAGGGTAATACCCAGACCCCATGCTGGCCTTAAACTCTAAGGGCTTGTCTTGTGTGACTTGTGTGCTTTATCATGTTTGCCTTTGTAAATATTTGTGTTGTGTTTAATCATAGCATCATGACATCATCCAGCATCATATGCATTGACTAACCATTTCAGGGGTTCGAATCTTCATCTTTGTTCTTGTTTTGTAGGACATGGAAACTGTTCGCAGAAAGACAATTCAGATCAGCCTTATAAGGATTCCTCCTCAGCTTAAGGAGCTTATATCCAGGATTCCCGAGAGCTCTTCATTCAGTGAGAGACTTGGAAGACTCATCAGCTTGGTCAACATCAACATTGAGGAAGACATGATAAAGGTCATGTTCCAGTTTTTTGACCCTCTGCATCACTGTTTCACTTTCCTGGATTATCAACTGGTACCTACATTGGAAGAGTTCTCCCGGCTTCTGAAGATCCCTATCCTTGATCAACTATCCTACAACGGTATGGAAAAGGAACCCAAGCTTAAAGAGATTGCTAAAGCCTTACACCTACAATCATCTGACCTCAAGGGACATTGGGAAGTTAGAAGTGGCATCAAAGGATTCTTAGCCAGGTTTCTGTTTGAAAAGGCCCAGGAATGTTGGAATTCCCTTGACTTACAAGCTTTTGAAGAAGTTGTGGCCCTCCTTGTCTATGGTTTGGTGTTGCTCCCTAACCCAGATCAGCTTATAGATATCAGTGTTGTCCAGATCTTCATGTCCAGGAACCCTATACCTACGTTGCTGGGGGACATCCTTCACTTGTGTTACACTCGAACCATGAGAAAAAGAGGTGTTCTTATGTGCTGTACTCCCCTCCTGGGAAGGTGGCTTATTTCGCACCTTCCGCAATTAGTTTTGAAGAATGAGCGGGGTTCGAGATGGTCACAACGACTGATGACTCTTACACATGCAGATATACATTGGTGCTCTCGGTCCAGAGAGGAGGTCATTATCATTGATCGTTGCGGGGAGTACCCTAATGTTCCTTTACTTGGAATCAGGGGAGGTATTACTTACAACCCGTGCCTGGCTTGGAGACAGTTTGGTTATGCTCGGAGGGATGGCCCTCATGACATGTTAATTCCTGACACAGTTTTTGACTTCGACAATGATGCACAAGGACTTCGCCAGAGATTTATCAGAGCTTGGAGGATGCCAAGTAGGATAGACAGCAAGACCCTGGGGCACAAGAATTCCATCCCATTGGAGCCTTATCTCAAATTGGTACGAGCCCGCTCCCAGAAGTTAGTAATGCCTTATCCTCATGTTCTCCCTGTGATCAAAGAGCCAGTCTTGGAGGGAGAGGTGTCCTACACCATTCTACATCCTGACATGCCCACGTCCTGGGAAGAGATGCAGAAGAGCTGGATCCAGCTTAAGGAAGAACGGAATTCTCTTGAGACCAGTCTACATGCTAGTGAAAAGAAGGTCTTGGAGCTCACCCGCCTATTGCACGAGGAGAGAAATCTCAACACCTACATAGCTCCAAAGAGGATGCGTAGTGTCTTTTGGGATTAATTTGCTTTGTAATATGCGCCCATGAGGCTTTGATGTACTGAACAATTATTTCCTTAATGATAATGTGTGTTCCTTTTTGTCTATAAAAAATTTGAATTTTCGAACCCTTGAATGCATTGCATAAACACATATCATTCATCATATGCATAGCAGGTACTCTTCTTTTCAGGTTGCTTACTGTTCTTCGCTGTTTATTTCAGCATCATGAACCCTGAATCATCAACCGAGATGTCTATCAAGGCCCTTCAGGCGCAGAACTCACAATTTCAGGAGCTGATCATGGGTTTGGCTCAAGGCCAAGAAGAGCTGAAGGCTTTGCTCCTGAAGAAGGAGAAGAAGAAGAAGAGAACTGTTCTTTTCAACTCGGGCCGGAGATTTGGTAATACTCTGCAGAATGAGGAAGCTGGTTCTTCTGTAGGCAAAGACAGTCCCCAGGGGGGAAAGGCTCCAAGTCCAGTAGTCTCTGACAACGAGGCTGACTTTAATGAGGAACAGTATCCTCCTGCTGAAGACCGATATAAGCAGTTGGAAGACAGATTGAATGCCATGGAGATCCAACAAGTGCCTGGGCTGGATTTCGGAGACTTGGGCTTATCTACTGGTGTGATCATTCCTCACAAGTTCAAATCACCATCTTTCACCAAGTATGACGGGGCGTCTTGCCCCAAGGTACACCTCATATCTTATGTGCGGAAGATTCAGTCGTACACAGTGGACAAGAACTTGTGGATCCATTTCTTCCAGGAGAGTCTTTCAGGGACTCATCTCGAATGGTTCTATCAGCTGGATGGAACCAAGGTTCGTAACTGGGAGGAGTTGGCTACTGCTTTTTACAAGCAGTATCAATACAATGCTGACCTTGCTCCTACACGTACCCAACTCCAGGGTATGTCGCTAGGATCAAGCGAAGGTTTTAAAGAGTATGCACAGAAGTGGAGGGATCTGGCTGGCAGGGTGCAGCCACCATTAACTGACCGTGAGCTGGTAGATATGTTCTTGGGGACCTTATCCGGGCCATTCTTCAATCATCTTATCGGTAATTTGTCTGCAGGGTTCACTGACCTTATTCTGACTGGAGAGAGGATAGAGGCTGGAATGAAGTCCGGTAAAATTCAGAAGGGTGCATCTTCAAGTTCTGAGAAGAAACCATTTAAGAAGGAGGCCAGTGCTGTATATGGGCCTAGAAGACATGACAAACCAGAACGCCGCCAATCTGTCAACGCGGTGGTGATTGCTAAGCCTGCTGCCGCTCCTCGGCAACTTAATCAACAAAGGGGTGAGAGACCCAGAAGAGAGTTTACCCGGCTGAGTATGACCCTATCACAAATCTTGCCGCAGTTGCTATCCACCAACTTAGTGACTGTCAGGGAGGCCCCGAAGGTTGTGAATACTGCCTCCCCGAAGTATAATCCAAATGCTCGCTGTGCTTACCATTCTGATAGCCCGGGGCATTCTACTGATGATTGTTGGGCCCTGAGAAACAAGGTGCAGGACCTTATTAATGCCAATGAGGTACAGTTTGAGGCACCTGAGAAGCCCAATGTAGTGACAGCTCCCCTGCCTGCTCATGGAGTGAATGCTATCAGGGAGGATGATGAAGTGGAAGAATCTGAGTTCGATAGCTGGATTTATCCGACGGCCGACAGTGGACCTAGCAATTGGACTGTGAAGGACAACCTACCTGTTACTTTCGTTACGCAGTAATGAACTCCTTTGTTTTCGTTATTTGTAATAAACAATGAATTGAAACTCTATGGCCCGGTGTCTTACCCGGGGCACCGTGGCTTCATTTGTGAGGGCATATTAATTGTCATTTCATATATCATGAATAAAGACCTTGGATGTTTTCTTGCACTTCAAATCTTATGCTCCTTTTCTTTCTTTCCTTTCTTTATATATTGCAAAACAGCTGTATTTACACACACTCACTCATACAGGTTTCAATCCACTCTGGATCTCACTGGTAACGACTCTGCTACTGCCAGTTATGACTTCGAAAATCCGATCAACTTAGCCGAAGACGAAGGTGAAGATGATTGCGAAGTGCCTGGCGAGCTTGCAAGACTGTTACTCCAGGAAGAGAGGGTAATTCAACCACATGAAGAGCCGGTGGAAACAATAAATCTGGGTACTGAGACAGACAGAAAGGAAGTTAAAATTGGTGCCAACCTAGAGCTCAGCGTGAAGCAACGGTTGACTCAGATGTTACATGATTATGTGGAGATATTCGCCTGGTCCTACGAAGACATGCCTGGGTTGGATACCGACATTGTGGTCCATCATTTGCCTACCAAGGAAGACTGCCCTCCGGTTAAGAAAAAGGTCCGCCGTATGCGTCCAGAGATGTCTGAGAAGATCAAAGTTGAGGTTATGAAACAGTTTGATGCCGGGTTTCTTGCATTGACTTCTTATCCTCAGTGGATTGCCAATGTGGTGCCGGTACCAAAGAAGGATGGTAAGGTCAGAATGTGTGTCGACTACAGGGATCTGAACAGGGCCAGCCCCAAGGATGACTTCCCCTACCTCACATTGATGTCCTGGTTGACAATACTGCTCAGCACAAGGTATTCTCCTTCATGGATGGTTTTTCAGGGTATAATCAGATCAAGATGGCTCTTGAATACATGGAAAAGACTACCTTTGTTACTCAGTGGGGCACCTTCTGCTATAAGGTCATGCCATTCGGGTTGAAAAATGCTGGGGCAACCTACCAACGTGCCATGGTTGCTTTATTTCATGACATGATCCATCATGAGATAGAAGTGTATGTTGACGACATGATTGCAAGGTCCCAAACTGAGGAGGAACACCTTGATCATCTGCATAAACTGTTTGACCGTCTGAAACTGTACAAGCTGAGGTTGAACCCGAACAAGTGCACCTTCGGGGTAAGATCTGGAAAGTTGCTAGGCTTCGTCGTAAGTGATAAGGGTATCCAAGTGGACCCTGCCAAGGTTAAAGCCATTCAAGAGATGCCAGTTCCTAAGACAGAGAAAGAGGTCAGAGGCTTTTTAGGACGCCTGAATTACATCGCCCGGTTCATCTCACACCTAACTACTACTTGTGAACCAATCTTCAAGCTGCTGAAGAAAGATCAGGTAGTACGTTGGAATGATGAATGTCAGGCCGCTTTTGACATAATCAAAGAGTATCTCCAAGAACCACCCATTCTTATGCCACCGGTTGAAGGGAGACCTCTGATACTATACCTGACAGTACTTGACAACTCAATGGGGTGTGTGTTGGGGCAGCATGACGAGTTTGGCCGAAAAGAGCATGCCATTTATTACCTTAGCAAAAAGTTTACCAACTGTGAGACCCGATACTCACTGCTTGAGAAAACTTGCTGCACTTTGGTATGGGCTGCTCGCCGGCTGAGACAGTATATGCTGACTCACACTACCTTGTTGATTTCAAAGATGGATCCTATAAAGTATATATTTGAAAAGCCTGCTCTGTCTGGGAGAATAGCAAGATGGCAAATGATCTTGACAGAATACGACATCCAGTACACGACTCAGAAAGCCATCAAGGGAAGTGTATTGGCAGACCACTTGGCACATCAGGCAGTAGACGACTATCAGTCAATGAACTTTGAATTTCCTGACGAGAGTATCATGATAGTGACTGATTGCGAAGTACCTGGACCGGATGAAGGACCTGAGGAAGGATCCCGATGGTCTATGCACTTTGACGGAGCCTCTAACGCTTTGGGTAACAGTATCGGCGCTGTGATCATATCCCCTCAAGGAACTCATACTCCACTTACTGCCCGACTATGTTTCAACTGCACCAACAACATGGCGGAGTATGAGGCATGCATCATGGGTCTCCAAGCTGCGATTGACTTAAGGATCAAGTTTCTGAGTGTCTTCGGAGATTCCACTCTCGTGATCAATCAGATCAAAGGGGAGTGGGATACGAAACATCCGAATCTTATTCCTTACAAAGAATGTATGTTGACCTTGATCCCCCACTTCACAGAGATAACTTTTGAACATTTTCCAAGAGAGGAGAATCAGCTGGCGGACGCGTTAGCCACGATGTCTTCCATGTTCAAAGTCAAATGGGACAATGAGGCTCCCTGGATCATCATCTGGAAACTGGACGAACCGGCATACTGTTGTGATCTTGAGGCTGAGGTAGTGACTGAGAAACCTTGGTACCATGAGGTGAAGAGGTATTTGGAAGCTCAAGAGTATCCGGAAGGTGCATCTGTCAATGATAATAAATTTCTGAGGAGGTTCGCAGCAAAATTCTTCCTTAGCAATGGCATCCTGTACAAGAGAAACCATGATTCAACCTTACTGCGTTGTGTGGATAAGACTGAAGCAGAAAGGATCATGGCAGAGCTGCATAAGGGTACCTTCGGAACACATTCCAGTGGACACACTATGGCAAAGAAAATCCTTCGGGCAGGGTATTTCTGGTCCACAATGGAAGCCGACTGTTACCAACACTCTCGGACATGCCATAAATGCCAGGTATATGCAGACAAGGTGCATGTTCCTCCAGTCCCTCTGAATGTCTTGACTGCACCTTGGCCTTTTGCAATGTGGGGCATAGATATGATCAGTGAGATTAAACCTACGGCATCCAACGGGCATCGCTTCATCCTGGTAGCGATTGATTACTTCACGAAGTGGGTTGAGGCAGCTTCCTACGCTACGGTAACCAAGAACGTTGTGGCACGGTTCATTCGGCACAACATGATCTGTCGATACGGCGTCCCAGAAAGGATCATTACAGACAACGGTACCAATCTTAATAACAAGATGATCACTGAGCTCTGCGAGCAGTTTAAGATACAGCACCACAACTCTTCTCCTTACAGACCGAAGATGAATGGGGCTGTAGAAGCAGCAAATAAGAACATTAAGAAAATCGTGCAGAAGATGACAGTGACCTATAAAGATTGGCACGAGATGTTACCGTTCGCTCTACATGGGTACCGTACCTCAGCCAGGACGTCAACCGGGGCAACTCCTTTCTCCTTGTTCTACGGTATGGAGGCAGTCTTATCGATCGAAGTGCAAATACCCTCTCTCCGGATAATGAAGGATGCAGATCTGAGCGAAGATGATTGGATCCAGACACGACTTGATCAGCTAAATCTAATTGACGAAAAGAGACTTGCTGCTATTTGTCATGGTCAGACGTACCAAAAACGGATGATCAAGGCATTTAACAAAAAGGTCAGACCATAAGAGTATCAAGGTGGGGATCTGGTAATCAAGCGTATCATCCTTCCTCAGAGTGATCCAAGGGGCAAATGGACCCCTACGTACGAAGGGCCATTTGTGGTTAAGCATGTGTTCTCAGGAGGAGCCATGATTCTAACTACCATGGATGGTGACGACCTTCCTCACCCCGCCAATGCAGACATAGTAAAAAGATACTACGCATAAAAAAGACCCGCTAGGTTGACATACCTAGGCAAAAATTAGGGCTTCCCGGCGAACCAAAAGGGTTCGGGCAAAATGAAGGGATGAAATAAAAAAATCTGTACACCCGGCAAGTCGAAAACCTGAAAAGGCGGCTTGGGCAAAAATGGGTATCCCGGTGGACTGAAAACCCGAAAGGGCGGTCCAGGCAAAAGTTAGGGATAAAGCGTAATACTATGTCTCATTGGATCACCTTGCATCCAGAATCCGGTATCAACATCAAGTTCAGACGGCATCGATCAATCATCTTCATCTTCAGCTAGGTCATTAAGTGATGAGACGCTCGAAGATATAAAGGCAATAGCAGATTTGAAACCCAGTGGGATTATTCTTTTCACAGCTGTTTTGTTTTCCCTTTGTACAAATTGCATAAACTCTTTTGTTCGGCGGCGTTCTCTTACTAGGACGTCAGCCTCTTGTACATAAAACGCCTATTTACAGGCAAATTCAAAAAATCAATACAAATACACTTTTCAGCTCAAATTGCCATTTGTTTTTCCTTTTCTGTTTTGTTTTACGAAGAACGTCCAAGGTTCAATTTGTGATATATGCATTTGACAATAACTGCTAACTCATAAATGATTGCATACGAAACAAAGGATTAATTACAGGTAACATTAGAAACAGGGGCAATAATGAGTGGTCTAAGCGATCTAATTGTTCTGTTCACCAAGGTACCAAGGTAAGTTCGGCCGAAGGACATAACCAATATACCTTAATTCCCCAGAGAGTGAGTCAGCAAGTCAATACACTCTCCCCAAGCAAAGTCATACAATCAGCCTTAAAGAAGTTGGGTATCCCCCGCAGATCTCAACATTCCCCAGCACAATATACGTACATTCCTAACAAGCATCCCCGACAGTCTTGATCTAAGATTGTTCCCCGGTGGCATACCAGGCATTCAGTGGAGTCACTTCCAGTACATCTCAAAATTTCCCCAGGAGAGTCCAATCCAAAGATTCCCCAGGAAAGTTTGAATCATCTCCCCAGTAGGAAGCTTATCCCCAGTAGATTCTGGAAGCTTATCCCCGCAGAGCACGAACACGTCCCCCGGCTTTATTCAAAGGTTATTTCCCCACCAGGATATAACTGGGTTATCCTCAGCCAAAAGCCACGGAAAGATCATCCTCGGCGAAGTCTTCTTATCCCCAGCGGAGTCTATTAACACTTCCAACATAACAACGGTATCCCCAGCAAAGTTATCATCAACATCTCAGCAAAGTACCTCTCTTCCCACATAGTACTTTTCCCCAACAAGATCGCTAGAGTAGTTATTGCCCGCAGAGTAATCTCTTCATCAAGATTAATCCCCAACGGAGTTATCTTCTCCTACCAGTGTTCTTGCAACCATCACTCCCCAGTGGAAACAAAGCACTATTCTCCAACATCAGCCCAGGATGTGACTTCTCGGCACCCGTCAAGGATTTACTTTCCTAGACGAAAACATACATTCATAAACATCGCATTCACATTATGATACATGCATAAACGCATCATATCGTACGATCTCATTTATGTTGAGAACATCATTGCTTGATCAATATCATGCATTGCATATGACTGACCTTTATCTTTCAGGAAAGATCCAGTTAAGTTCTCAGCTATGTCCAAGACTCTTCTCTGGTTCAGTCAGATCGACCCTAAGATCTCCCTGATTCTTATCCAGTTGAAGATTTCAAGACCTTGTCCGGTTCAGTTAAATCGATTCCTAAAGATTTTTCTGATTCTTATCCAGTCAAAGGCCTTCTCTGGTTCAGTCAGATCGACCCTAAGATCTCCCTGATTCTTATCCAGTTGAATATTCCAAGACCTTGTCCGGTTCAGTTAAATCGATTCCTAAAGATTTTCCTGATTCTTATCCAGTCAAAGGCCTTCTCTGGTTCAGTCAGATCGACCCTAAGATCTCCCTGATTCTTATCCAGTTGAAGTTATTTCAAGACCTTGTCTGGTTCAGTTAAATCGACTCCTAAAGATTTTTCTGATTCTTATCCAGTCAAAGGCCTTCTCTGGTTCAGTCAGATCGACCCTAAGATCTCCCTGATTCTTATCCAATTGAAGATTCCAAGACCTTATCCGGTTCAGTTAAATCGACTCCTAAAGATTTTTCTGATTCTTATCCAGTCAAAGGCCTTCTCTGGTTCAGTCAGATCGACCCTAAGATCTCCCTGATTCTTATCCAGTTGAAGATTCCAAGACCTTACTTGGTTCAGTTAAATCGACTCCTAAAGATTTTTCTGATTCTTATCCAGTCAAAGGCCTTCTCTGGTTCAGTCAGATCGACCCTAAGATCTCCCTGATTCTTATCCAATTGAAGATTCCAAGACCTTGTCCGGTTCAGTTAAATCGACTCCTAAAGATTTTTCTGATTCTTATCCAGTCAAAGGCCTTCTCTGGTTCAGTCAGATCGACCCTAAGATCTCCCTGATTCTTATTCCAGTTGAAGATTTCAAGACCTTGTCCGGTTCAGTTAAATCGATTCCTAAAGATTTTTCTGATTCTTACCCAGTCAAAGGCCTTCTCGGGTCCAGTTAAATCGATTCCTAAAGATTTTCTCGATGAAGACTCAGTAGAAGACATCCAAGATTCTCTCATCGTTACTGTTGAGGTAGTAATCGCCCCAGGTTCTCTCATCGTTACTGTTGAGGTAGTAATCGCCCCAGGTTCTCTCATCGTTACTATTGAGGTAGTAATCGCCCCAGGTTCTCTCATCGTTACTGTTGAGGTAGTAATCGCCCAAGGTTCTCTCATCGTCCCGTTGAGGTAGTAACCATCCCTGATTCATTCATCACCTTTGAAGCTCCGGACTCGATTCCTGTATCTCGCCAGGGCACATCTGAAGAGGTTTTAAGATTCAATTCCTGTAACCAATCAGAGCACATTTCCACAAAGAGTTTGAAGACCAACTCCTGTAACAGGTCAGGTAATCATCTTTCCTTTTTTTCAGGTACGCAAGTTCTCGCTAAGGAATCTCTTACGCGATCGACACCCAGATGGCATCTATAAGCCCATCCACCTATCCATCACCTCTCAACATGGCATCTGTAAGCCCATCTCCCTATCCATCAATCTCTAAATGGCATCTGTAAGCCCATTCCCACTATCACACTGCTAACATGTGAGCGCAAATTTCTGGGCACTCTAGTGTTCAATCATCTTCCACCTTCGGATTACGAAAGGCACGCCAGCCAATCTACATCCTCATGTCTAAGAAGATTTAACAGGGGCAACTGTTGTACCCCAAAATTTGCCCTCCCATATTCTTCAAGATTTGCAAAGAGCATGCTTCAAAATCTCCCAAGGGTTGCACAGTTCAATGGCCTCCTAACAGTCAAAATTAGGGTTTTGGTTCTGGCAAAGAAATTGAAGTTTCCAAGGGTCCAAACAAGTCCCACATGCCTATAAACATTGTCAAGCATCCTTATGCCAAGTTTCAAGACTCACAGCACAAAATTGCACAGTCAAAAACCCTAATTGCTCAACAGTCAACTGCAGGGGCAAAATGGTCATTTGACAGTCAAAAGTCCAAATTTTTGGTCAACATCTTATTTTGAAGCCACAAACATCATTTGATCAATTCTTGATCATGATTCTCAAGGCATGGCTCAAAAAGTCTCAAGATGCAAAAGTTTCTATTTTTGGACAGTTGGAAAAGTCAACTGTAACTTGACCAAGGCATAACTTCCACATGGATTATCAGAAAAATTCCATCCAAAGCTCATTTTGAAGAGAATGACATTTCCTACAACTCATATTCACACTTCAAGTCCAAGAAATGCTCTCACAAAAAGTTATCAATCTCAACATTATAGGTCATTTTCAAAAGTCAACAAAAAGGCACTTTAAGTCAAAGACCATAACTTGAGATTGGTAAATCAAAATGACATGGGACCAAAGGAATTGGTTAGATGACTTCAAGACCTTTCCAAAATGTCCAAGAACATGATCAAAGCTTAAAAATTGAGCAAGATATACCTTGTGGAAGTTGGGAAATTTTTAGGAATTTTGAAAAGTCAACTTTGCTTCAAATGCCTCAAAATTGCTAATGGGCCACAATTTCTTCCAAGAATCATCACCCAAAAGCTATGCACGACCCATTGACCCAAAGGGGAGTTATTTTCTTATTTTTTATTAATTATTTGAATTTTTATTATCATTAATTCATTTAATTAAAATTAAATATGAAAAAATACTAAATGCCACATTTCAAATCTTTTTATGCAGCATTTCCACTCATCATTCACTCAAGATTTCGTGCACATCAAAAAAGGAAAGGACCTAAAAGCTGTGCAGAAACCTCAAAGCAAAAACTTGCAATTTTGATAAAAAAAACTCAAAACTGAAAACATAGTTCCAGTGTGTTTCAAAGCCTCAAAACCATCCCAATTCATTCCTGACGCATCAAGGAAGCTTTTCCAATCAAAATCACAACCCCTAACCTCAAGAACTGGTAGCACGAAGTCTCCCTGTTCAGAACTTTTCTCATAATCGTGTTTTCATTTATATGCATTATTTATGAGTTTTAACCATTGATTTACATTAACATGGACATCCTGAATCTATTGGTGTTATTTAATTGAATTATTATCTCTTGTATGCGAAATTACCATGAGAGCTTTCTAGGGTTTCAGGGACTTTGAAAGAGGGCTTCGTTCCTTTGGAAAAATTGGCCAACCACGCCTATACCATTGGAATCAGGATCTTCTAACGATCTAAAACCACACCTTGCGCTCAATTTATGATGAACCAGGCTCTAATAGCTATTTTTGAATATTGTAGTTAGTGGGGGTTTAAAACCCCCGCTATTTGATGTTAGTTTCAGGTAAAACGAAGAAGCAGGGAAGAAGAAGGTGTACGTGTCCCTGGATGACTGGCTCATTTGAAATTTTGGCGCGTGATATACCATGAGCGTGCTTTTCTCTTATATTATTTGTGTCCCATATTAATAACAAAGAGCACAAACAGCGCAGCTGGCAAAGGATTGACATGGTAAACGCAGGGGCCTGGGTTCGATTCCCAGGTCCCCTTGTGCATTTCATAATTTTTTCTTTAACATATTCCTGTGCAGTGTGCCCTTCAGTGGTCTATCAAACGCCCAACACTTGTGCATGCCACATGTCTCCAGAGATCCATCCAAAAGCCAGAATGTGCTGACTACCATACGCATCAGTCAAACGTTCCTCACATGATCACTAAAAGTCAAATAGGCCTGGAGCTATTGGGCCAAAATTGCTTGCAAAAAGCCTCCAAATTGGGCAGACACCCCCCCCCCCCAAAGTTTGTATATCTTTTAATCTCTTTTCTTTTCTTTTCCTTTTTTTTAATTCTTTTGATCATTCTTTTTATTTTATTTAATTTACTTCAGATAATTAATTTTCATATAAAAACCAAAAAAATCAGAAAATTAAAAAATAAAATTATGTTTCATTTAATTTTTAATTCATCAATATTATTTTGTAAATAAATTTAATAATCAACTTAGTTTTAATTTAGGGTTTAAATTTTAATGTATATTCTAAATAACTAAAAAAGGTAGAAATTAGGTTTTAGATTTTTATTCTTCTTCTCAATAAAATAATTTCATCTTACTCTTATTATTAATAATTAATTATTTTGGTAAATAAAATTGTCATTAAAAAATTAGGTTAAATTAGGTCAAACGTAAACAATTATCTTTAATAAATTAAAAACGATTTAGAACTAGGGTTTTATTTAACTTTTAATTCAAATTAATTCTCTTTAATTTCATAAATCCAAAAACATAAAAAATAAGTTCTTTTTCTCATTTAATAATTAAATCAATTTTCAATTCCAATTTAATTTCTTTAAAGGGTCCAACGCCCTCGCACTCGATTCTTAATTCTTTTCGCGCATTTATTTTTTATTTCTTTTATGAATGTAATGTATTTGCCCCAAAGCCTTGTAATAGATAATTAGGATATTTACTTTCCGCATTTTATTTCAAATCGGGTCTTTGTTTAATTTGGCGATGTAGACCCGCGCCTTGTAATAGCGTAGGACCTTTATTTTTCCGCACTTTAAATTCCCGCACCTTTAACTGCTAATAATAACATGAAAGAATGTATGCCCAAATAAAAACAAGCGTAGACCACCAAATGCATAACAAGACAAATAATAACTGAAGATGACACACAAATCACACACCACTCATAGGGTACGCCTCACTGTTGCCTTGCCCCTTCGAAACGTGGTCGTCGAGTAGATGACGTTTTAGTAAGTCCTCATGTCCATGAACATGGCATGGGGGTAGCTTCTAAGGTATCCTCCTATTTCTCTGGTGACCACACTGTCCCTAAACTCGAATTGACCCGAACACCTCCAACGGTGGTGCTACCTATCTCTCAATGGTGGGATGGCACTATCTTAAGGACATTTACATAGACGAATTCCTTAGGGTAGGTAGATGACTCGTAGATACTTGCTCTAATTCAAAACAAATCAAAAACTTCTTTTCACACTGACACTTTTCAAAAAGCTTTCAAAAACAACTTTTCAAACACTCTTGAGGACTGATACAAGAGTCGAACTGAAATTTTAAACGAAACTTTTTCAAACCCACTCACCTTGAAAAGCAAACAAACATTTTGAAAACACAAATGAGCAAGTATCTAAGAGCCCATGGATAACCATGGATAGAAAGGGTGCTAACACCTTCCCTTTCTATAAATCTACCTCCCGAACCGAGAACTAATCTCAATAAGGAATTTTTCTGTGCTTTTGTCCTTT
This sequence comes from Vicia faba, assembly GCA_948472305.1. Classification (NCBI taxonomy): domain Eukaryota; kingdom Viridiplantae; phylum Streptophyta; class Magnoliopsida; order Fabales; family Fabaceae; genus Vicia; species Vicia faba. The sequence continues at coordinate 1,340,293,626 of OX451736.1, forward strand.
CCATATTGGAGAAAATAAAAGATGGTGGCGACTCTTACTTACCGCGACATTTCACGAACCAGCGTTAAACAGTCAGTTCCAGATCCACCGATCACAAATGCCCTCCGGTAAAATAGAAGGTCCGCCGAATGCGTCCAGAAATGTTCGAGAAAATCAAAGTTGAGGTTATGAAACAATTTGATGCCGGGTTTCTAGCAGTGACATATTACCCTCAGTGGGTTGCTAATGTAGTTCCAGTGCCGAAAAAGGATGGTAAGGTCCGAATGTGTGTTGATTACAGGGATTTGAACAGGGCGAGCCCTAAGGATGATTTCCCTCTGCCTCATATCGACGTTCTGGTTGACAACACTGCTCAGCATAAAGTATTCTCCTTCATGGACGGTTTCTCCGGTTATAATCAAATCAAGATGGCTCCTAAAGATATGGAGAAGACCACTTTTGTTACTCAGTGGGGCACCTTTTGCTACAAGGTCATGCCTTTTGGGTTGAAAAATGATGGGGCAACCTACCAACGTGCCATGGTTGCTTTATTTCATGACATGATCCATCACGAGATAGAAGTATACGTCGACGATATGATTGCAAGGTCCCAAACTAAGGAGGAACACCTTGACCATCTACGGAAGCTGTTTGACCGTCTGAAGTTGTACAAGCTGAGGTTGAACCCGAACAAATGCACCTTTGGGGTGAGATCTGGAAAATTGCTAGGCTTTGTCGTAAGCGACAAAGGTATTCAAGTGGACCCTGCCAAAGTGAAAGCCATACAAGAAATGCCAACTCCCAAGACAGAGAAAGAAGTCAGAGGCTTTCTAGGACGGTTGAACTACATTGCCCGATTCATCTCGCATCTAACTGCTACCTGTGAACCAATCTTCAAGCTGCTGAAGAAAGATCAAGTAGTACGTTGGAACGATAAATGTCAGGATGCTTTCAAAAAGATCAAAGAGTATCTCCAAGAACCACCCATTCTTATGCCACCGGTTGAAGGGAGACCTCTAATCCTATACTTGACAGTACTTGACAACTCAATGGGGTGTGTGCTGGGGCAACATGATGAGTATGGCCGAAAAGAACACGCCATTTATTACCTTAGCAAAAAGTTTACCGACTGTGAGACCCGATACTCACTGCTCGAGAAAACTTGCTGCGCTTTGGTATGGGCTGCTCGCCGGCTGAGACAGTATATGTTGACTCACACTACTCTGTTGATTTCAAAAATGGATCCAATCAAGTACATATTCGAAAAGCCCGCCTTGTCCGGAAGAATAGCAAGATGGCAGATGATCTTGACGGAATATGACATCCAGTACACGACTCAAAAAGAAATCAAGGGAAGTGTATTGGCAGATCATTTGGCACACCAGGCAGTGGACGATTACCAGTCGATGAACTTTGAATTTCCAGACGAGGATATCATGGTAGTGACTGATTATGAAGTACCTGGACCGGATGAAGGACCTGAGGAAGGATCTCGATGGTCTATGCACTTTGACGGGGCCTCGAACGCTTTGGGTAATGGTATCGGCGTTGTGATCATATCCCCTAAAGGCACTCATACTCCACTCACCACCCGACTATGTTTCAACTGCACCAACAACATGGCAGAGTATGAGGCATGTATCATGGGTCTTCAAGCTGCAATTGACTTAAGGATCAAGTTTCTGAGTGTCTTCGGAGATTCCGCTCTCATGATCAATCAGGTCAAAGGCGAGTGGGATACGAAACACCCAAACCTTATTCCTTACAAGGAGTATGTGCTGACATTGATTCCCCACTTCGAGGAGATAACTTTTGAACACTTCCCAAGAGAGGAGAATCAGTTAGCGGACGCGTTGGCTACGATGTCTTCTATGTTCAAAGTCAAATGGGACAACAAAGCTCCCCGGATCATTATCTGGAAATTGGACGAACCTGCATATTGCTGTGATCTTGAGGCCGAAGAAGTAACAGAAAAACCCTGGTATCATGAAGTGAAGAGGTACCTTGAATCTCAAGAATACCCCGAAGGCGCATCTGTTAATGACAAGAAGTTCCTGAGAAGGTTTGCGGCAAAGTTCTTCCTCAGCAATGGCATTCTCTACAAGTGAAACCATGATTCGACCTTACTACGTTGTGTGGATAAGACTGAAGCAGAAAGGATCCTGGAAGAGCTACATGAAGGTACCTTCGGAACACATTCCAGTGGATATACCATGGCAAAGAAAATCCTTCGGGCAGGATATTTCTGGTCCACAATGGAAGCCGATTGTTATCAGCATTCTCGAACTTGTCATAAATGCAAGATCTATGCTGATAAGGTGCACATTCCTCCGGTTCCTCTGAACGTCTTGACAACACCTTGGCCTTTTGCAATGTGGGGCATTGATATGATCGGCGAGATCAGACCTACGACATCTAACGGGCATCGCTTCATCCTGGTAGCAATTGATTACTTCACCAAATGGGTTGAAGCAGCTTCCTACGCTACCGTAACCAAAAATGTCGTGGCACGGTTCATTCGGCACAACCTGGTCTGTCGATACGGTGTACCTGAAAGGATCATTACGGATAATGGTATCAATCTTAACAACAAGATGATCACTGAGCTCTGCGAGCAATTCAAGATACAGCACCACAACTCTTCTCCCTACCGGTCGAAGATGAATGGGGCTGTAGAAGCAGCGAATAAGAACATCAAGAAGATTGTGCAGAAGATGACAGTGACCTACAAAGATTGGCACGAAATGTTGTCGTTTGCTCTTCATGGGTATCGTACCTCAGCACGGACGTCAACTGGGGCAACTCCTTTTTCCTTGGTCTATGGCATGGAGGCAGTCTTGCCTATTGAAGTCCAGATACCCTCTCTCCGGATAATGAAGGATGCAGGTTTGAGCGAAGATGACTGGATCCAGACTCGGCTTGATCAACTAAACCTAATTGACGAAAAGAGACTCACTGCTATTTGTCATGGTCAGGCGTACCAAAAATGAATGATCAGGGCATTTAATAAGAAGGTCAGACGACAAGAGTATCAAGTCGGAGACCTGGTAATCAAGCGCATCATTCTTCCTCAAAGTGATCCCAGGGGCAAATGGACCCCCATGTACGAAGAGCCATTTGTGGTTAAACATATCTTCTCAGGAGGAGCTATGATTCTAACCACCATGGATGGTGACGATCTTCCTCACCCCGCCAATGCAGACATAGTAAAAAGATACTACGCATGACTAAAGACCCGCTAGGTCGATTGGCCTAGGCAAAAATAAGGGCTTCCCGGCGAACCAAAAGGGTTCGGGCAAAAATAAGGGATGAAATGAAAAAAATCTGTACACCCGGCAAGTCGAAAACCTAAAAAGGCGGCTTGGGTAAAAATGGGTATCCCGGTGGACTGAAAACCCGAAAGGGCGGTCCAGGCAAAAGTTAGGGATAAAGCGTAATACTATGTCTCATTGGATTACCTTGCATCCAGAATTCGGCATCAACTATCGGGCTCAGATGACTCCAAATCAATCAGCTTCATCTTCAACTAAGCAGCAAAGTGATGAGACGTTTGAAGACATAAAGGCGATAGCAGAGTTGGAACCCAGTGGGATTATTTTTCACATAGCTGTTTTTGTTTCCTTTTCACAAAATTGTATAAACTCTACTTTGTTCGGCGGCGTTCTCTTACTAGGACGTCAGCCTCCTGTACATAAAACGCCTATTTACAGGCAAATTTCAAAATTAATACAAGTTCAATTTTTCAGACAAATTACCCATCGTTTTTTCCTTTTTCTGTTTTTGTTTTGCAAAGAACGTCCAATGTTCATTTTTGATATATGCATTTGACATTAATTGCTAATCATGAATATTTGCATGCGAAACAAAGGACTAATTACAGATGACATCAGAAACAGGGGCAATAAAGAGTTGTCCAAGCAATCTAGTTGCTCTGTCCACCGAGGTACTAAGGTAAGTTCGGCTGAAGAATGTAACCAAGTTACCTCAACTCCCCACAGAGTAAGACCAGATTTCAGCAATACTCTCCTTAGGCAGAGTTGGTCTCCCATCAGCCCTAAAAAGGCACAGTATCTCCAGCAAGTCAGCGATACTCTCCCCAAGCAGAGTTAGTCTACTGTCAACCTTTTGAAGTTGGGTATCCCCAGAAGATCTCAACATTCCCCAGTGGAGTATAGACATTCCTCAGCAAGCATCCCCGGTAGTCTTAATATAAGATTGTTCCCCGGCGGAATACAGATATCCAGTGGAACCATTCCCTAGTACAGTCTGAAAAGTTTCCCCGGGAAAGTTGAATCATCCTCCCCGGTAGATTCTGAAGCTTATCCCCGGTAGATTCTGAAGCTTATTCCCAGTAGATTCTGGAAGCTTATCCCCTGCAGAGTACGAACGCATCTCCCCGACTTCATTCAAAGGGTTATTTCCCACCAGAGCTTATAATTGGGTTATCCTCAGCTAATTACCACGGAAAGATCTTCCTCAGCGAAGTTCTTCCTATCCCCAGCGGAGTTCATCAAGTTCCCCAACATAACTTATCAATGGAATCCCCAGTGGAGCTCTCATCAAAACCTCAGCGAAGTATCTCTTCCCACAGAGTAATTCCCCGCAGAGTAATCTCTCCAACAAATTTATTCCCCAACGGAGTCGTCTTCTCCTACCGGTTTATTCTTGCAACCATCATTCCCAGCGGAAGCAAAGAACTCTACTCTTCGACATCAGCCCAGGATTTGAGTTCCCGACACTCGTCAAGGATTTATTTTCCTAGATGAAAATACATTCATAAACATTTCACATTTCATACATCCTGCTTACATACATGATAAAGTGCATACAAAACTATCTCATTTTAAGCATCATGACATCATGCATTCCATACATCATGACATTGCATACAACTAATGTTTTGCCTTTTCAGGAAAAGGACAATCCAAAGATGATTACTATCAACTATCGCAATTCCAGATTCGATACCTGTATCTAGCCAGGGCATATTTGTGAGTGATTTGATTGTAGATTCGATACCTGTATCCAGCCAGGGCATATCTGCATGAAGAGTTTAGAGATTCGATACTTGTATCTAGCCAGGGCATATCTGTAGACGATAATTTCCAGATTCGATACCTGTATCTAGCCAGGGCATATCTGTAGACGACAATTTCCAGATTCGATACCTGTATCCATCCAGGGCATATCTGTAGACGACAATTTCCAGATTCGATACCTGCATCCACCCAGGGCATATTTGTAGACGACAATTTCCAGATTCGATACCTGTATCCAGCCAGGGCATATCTGTAGACGACAATTTCCAGATTCGATACCTGCATACCTGATGGTTTTATCAAAAGCATCAGATGTTGGAAGACGAAAAGCACACGTCAAGACCTTGTGGACAACTGGGAAGACAGATGTCAAATGGGAAGATCAAAAAATGGCTATTTCTTTGAGCGTCGAAATAGACATTCTTGGGGGGCAATTTGTTGGCTCCCAAATTCGACACTTACTATATTTGGTCTTTTAGACCAAAAAACTGGAATGAACCAAGTCAAGAAGAATGTTTGACGTATGAAATAACTTAGGAAAAATATCTAAGTTATATTTGAGACTTCGACCAGGGCTCACTTTCATGTTATTTCGACTGAAGAGGACTTATGTCCCTCGACTGAGAGAAAGTATCCTCGCTTTGACACATGATACGAGGATTATTTGAATTTTGAATTATTGGAGGGAAAGGCAGTTTCGCCAGTGTCTAAGAAGAAGCAACGTGGCTGAAAGCCATAGGTCGAGGGACATGCAGAAGACACTTGTCTTCATCTTAGCGCAGAATGATCTCTCGACGGTTACTTATTTTTAGTATAAATTAAGAAACTTGTGTAGTTTTCAAGGGTGTTCAACCTATTGTACTAAGTCACTCAAACATTGTCCAAGTAAATGCTGCGTGAGAAAGGATAAAACTGAGAAATGTACGTTGGAAACACCTCTTTTCATTAATGAAAGTCTTTTACTTTACTTTACTATTATCTTGCAAAGTTATCTTTTTTACTTCTTTTACTTGCATTTCTACATTTCTGCCCACTTTTTCCTAAATCTCAAACATCTTTTCTCTGGTTCGAACGTGCGTTCTTCCTGCTTATCCATCTTATATAAAAATTAGCATATGTTCTGCGATTAATCTGATCGATCCCGTAAGTAAACCAAAAAGAACTTTCCTTTTTGGAGATTAGCGGTTGCTTACCAAAAACAACGGTAAACATGAGGCATATGATGGACTGACGTGGCTAACAAGTACTGAATCTGTATGAAACAATTGTGAGAAAAATAAAATGCTGGACCTTGGACTCGAATCCAGGTCCTTTCCCTTATACACATGCCTCCTCACCAACTGAGTAGCCTTACCATTCGTTACATAAAATAGAATAATAATATAATATAAGAAAAATGGTCAGATATATTATAATAAAAAAAACGTGCACTCTATTTGAATGGGCCAATGGGACAATGCCACACTTTGTCTTCTTCATTCCTCCGTCGTCTTAGATCAAACACCTATAGTGACAGTTTTTCACTTGTCATTATAGCACCTGCAATTTGTAAAACTTACAATACGCAACGAAAATGAATTCTAAGACCATGGGTTGATTTCTCTCAACCTCCTGAGTAAGATAGCGTCCTTAATTTGGGCTAATTTTAGCCATTGTGAAAAATCCCAATTTAGAGGTTCAAACCCTAACCATGGCAACCTGTTATACCTGCACTCAAACTTCAATCCAACTATGCAAAAAGCTTGCAAACACTTCAATAATCAGTAATGTATGATCAAAACGCATTTATGTTACATGAATCTAGCAGAATGAGATTGAAAAAAATACAAACCGTGCGAATTGGTTGATGTGTTTGGCAATGTTTCAAAACTTAGTAATGGTTGCAAATGCTTCAGGGGACTTCCAGGAGTGTGTTTTGATCTTTGTTTGGGACTAAAACAGGATGGAGATTGAAATTCGAATTTGACAATTTTGGTGTTTTTTGAAAAACTTTCAAGGGTTCCCCAGGCTATGTATGCATGCTCTGATGCTTGCTGGGTGTTTGTTTATATAGAGAGGGATGAGGAGACACGAAAAAACAAGTTTGTAACAACCATAGACAAACATTTGAATGCCATGAATACCAATATGTAACCTTGGAAAAAGTTATGGGATTTTGTCCATTTTTGAATTTTGCATGAATGTAGACATGTTGGCCTTGCTTCACACGAAATTTGGGGGCCTCTCCATGTATCAAACCAAGCCTAAATGATAATGGCCCATATATTTTGCAATAACCTTGATTTATTTGATTCTTAATTAAATAAAATTAATATAAAATGCAAATAAAATCAAGAATATGCAAAAATGGTTTTAGGGGTCCTCTATGATATTAGGAAGATGTTTGAAGTCCAAAAAAAGAGCCATTGCCTTAAAAGCTCAACTTTGCTCAATGCATATTTCTTAAAATTTCCAAAATTTTCCTAACTTGGGTAAGTCATAACTTGCTCAATTTTCATCTCATGATGATGATCTTGGACTTTTTGGAAATCCCATAATGTTTACTTCAAAATCTCTTTTGATCAATTTTGCATTTGAAGATGTTATCTTGATGTTAGAGGTCTTGGAAAAAAGTGGCTTTTATTGACTTTTTGGAAAGCCCATAATGTCTACTTCAAAATCTCTTTTGATTAATTTTGCATTTGAAGATGGTATCTCGATGTTCACTGAAGGTAGGAAGAAAATAATAACACCAACATTCACTAAAGGTGAAACTACCGACGTTCACTGAAGATAGAAAAATGACACCAACATTCACTGAAAGTGAACTACCGACGTTCACTGAAGGTAGAGAGAGAAAACATAATACCAACGTTCACTGAAGGTGAACTACCAACGTTCACTGAAGGTAGAAAAAATGACACCAACATTCACTGAAGGTGAAACTACTGATATTCACTGAAGGTAGAGAGAAAACATAACAATAACACCAACGTTCACTGAAGGTGAACTACCAACGTTCACTGAAGGTAGAGAGCAAGAATAATAACACCAATGTTTACTAAAGGTGAACTACCAACATTCACTGAAGGTGGAGAGAAAATAAAAATCACCAACATTCACTAAAGGTGAACTATCAATGTTCACTGAAGGTAGAGAGAAAAGATGACACCATCGTTCACTGAAGGTGAACTACCAACATTCATTGAAGATAGAAAAAACGAAACCAATGTTCACTGAAGGTGAAACTACCGACGTTCACTGAAGGTAGAGAAAATGACACCAATATTCACTGAAGGTGAAACTACCGATGTTCACTGAAGGTAGAGAGAGAGAGAGAGAGAGAGAGAGAGAGAGAGAGAGAGAGAGAGAGAGAGAGAGAGAGAGAGAGAGAGAGAGAGAGAGAGAGAGAGAGAGAGAGAGAGAGAGAAACACCAACATTCACTGAAGGTAGAAAAAAGAACGTATTGACAATAACAAGTTTCCCAAAATCATGGCGTTTCATCCATAATGGGTCTGAACTTCTTCTTCAACCAAGGAAATCCGCCTAGAAAGGGTAATATATAAGCGGTCTCAAATAAAGAGACTACCACTTATAAAGATTTCTCAACGAATTGTCTCTGTCAAATTGAAAATACTTGCCATCCATTGAAGTCATTTGACAACGAACTGTAAACTATCCACTCATAGAGAAGATAACAAAAAAAGTAATGTCGACCTTTACAGGGAAGTACAAGTTTCTCAAATAAAGAGACTCGCTACTTGTTGTTATGGGAAGGATTGTAAAAAATGACTTCCTGGAGAGATAAATATGGCTTCCTGGGGAAAGAAATGGCTTCCTGGGGAAAGAAATATGGCTTCCTGGGGAAATGCCAATATACTCTTGTTGAGGAGATAAAGTCTTCTCATGCAAAATAAATGCACATTCTCAAACCAGGGCTCGAAGCTTGTAGAAATCCAAAGTAATAATACTGTTGGGGATCACAAATTCAAACCAGAAATAAAATGGAATGAAACAGGCAACCGTAATACATTCTTTGAGAAATAAACTTAAGAGGGAAATCCAATCCATCCAGACAAAGATCTGTATAGGAAGGCTAAAGAAAAAATCTTCCACGAGGGATAGCTCGGTGTGGAAATTGAATGGATATACACTTTATGCTTAAGGTTGACACTCTATTGGAGAGAAGACAACATAACTCTGCAACACAGGGTAATATGCTAACAAAAAGTTAATGAATGCCAATGAGCAATAATTTGCTAAATTCAAATATGCATGATGTATGTATGAATGTATGATTGTTATCATATATATGCTGACAAAACAGACGTGTAACACTGGAAATAACCAGACAAAACTAACTCATGTACAATTAATACTCAACGAAATCACATCCACGATGAAAATTCCATAAGAAAGTAAGCACCAACTGAGGAGAAAGATTCCTATTTCACGGTTTAACTTCACTGGTAAGGAACTTAGTCCGAAAATAATCACATCATATCAATAAATTAGTACAGGTACAGGGATATAACATCCTCCTCCAAGCTTCACCGGGGGATATCACACATACTTCAATGTGGAAAACAAATGTTTCACAGTTCATACTTCTGTTTGGGATTGCAATACAGATCTCAATAAGGCAAATGAAAACCATATCGTCAAAACATCAAATGAGGATCTCGTGCTGACTTCATTGGGGAAATATCATACAGACTTCACTAGGGGAGATAGTTCCTCATCGTCGAGATATCAACTGGAGACCTCATGCTGAATTTATTGGGGAGGACAACACCATATTGTCGAGGGTAAACCAAGATACATTCTTCAATATTGAGAGTGACTATTACACCAACTTCTCTGGGCAAAAAGTATGAAACCTCACGGGGATAACAAATTGGGGAGTTAAGAAGTCAAACATTACAACAAGAAATCAAACTTATGGGGATTTTAAATCAAACCCAACACTTGGCGGGTGAAAACCCAAAAAGTTGATAACCATTTCAACACTTCTTAAACAAAACATTGCCCTTACCTGACTATCGGACAATCAAACAAAATGCAAGTACTACCGAAAGGAGATGCTTCACAAATGAGTCCAACTCAGCATGCACGGGGAGAAAAGACTTTTATTAAATGGGTGAAGCCTTCATTGGGGAATCTTAGATAGAGTCTTCATATCATGCAGACCTAAGGTTCAAATGAAACAAGACTTGGTTGGGAAAACAGGATCATAAACCCAACACCGAGCCTCGCATCAATTGGTATCATCTTTAAATATCTAAGAAACACAAGAAGATCATACTTATTCCAACAAAAGTGCACTGGGATAGCCTTCTTGGAGAATCAAGAAGTTAACATTATAGCAAGAGGTCAAACTTATGGGGATTTTAAATCAAACCCAGCACTTGGCGGGTGAAAACCTAAAAAGTTGGCAAATGTCTCAACACTTCTTAGAAAAGATACTACCCTGGTCTAGTTACTTGGGAAATAAATACCAACAATAATGCCAACACTACAAAAAGGGCGACATTTTGCAAATAGTTCCATCTCAGCACACAAAGGGATAAGGAACTTTTGTCATATAAGTGAAGACTTCATTGGGGAATTTGGGATATAGGCTTTAGACCATGCAAACCCAAAATCAAAAATGAACCAAGACTTGACTGGGGATAATGGGATCACAAACCCGATGTCACACCATATATCAATTGATACCATCTCTAACTATCTGAGAAACACAAAAATCATGCGCATACCAGTAAAAACAACCTGAGAGAATCTTCCCGGGGAAAACAAAACTTCCCAAAATCACTGGAGTTCGCCCATTCCTGGGATCACCACTTTTGTTTTCCTCTTGAATCATAAAGTCTAAAGTAAAAGTAATTTGTAAATTCTTTTCGAAAAACAATTTTGTTATTCAATCTTTTCGTTTTGAAAATTACTATCAATAATAAATGAAGTCTTTGTAAGCAGAATAAAATAAGAATTACAAAGAATTGGGTAAAAACTCAAACTTTATTAATAGAGTGGTAGTCTGCGAATGGTGAGACTCCATGGATGATTACAAAATTCAGAAAATGGTAATATATAATGGAAAAGATACATTGAAATACAATGACCACTATTCTCTCTAACAACTTTGAAATCCTGAGCAGCAGCTTATGTCGAAGTATGGTGAGGATTCAAGAAGATTGTTACTTCAATGATCAAGTCTTGTCTGATGTAGTTACTTGCCAAGAAAGTCCCTAACTTTTGCCTAAGTTACCCTTTCAGGTTTTCGACTTAGCAAGAAATTTTATTCTGTTTATGTCTCTAATTTTTGCCTAGACTACCCTTTCGGGTTTTTGGCCTACCGAGACGCTCCTTTTTGCCTAAGCCACCCTTTCAGGTTTTCGACTTAGCGAGCTATTCTTTTATTTCTTTAGGCAAAGTATTTCTTGATTGCATCAGCGTTCATGGGACGTGGGAACTCCTCACCATCCATGGTTTCAAGAATTAATGCACCGCCAGAGAAGACTTTCTTGACAACATATGGGCCTTCAAAATTGGGAGTACACTTGCCTCTAGAATTAGGGTTAAAAGACATGATCTTACTAAGCACAAGGTCGCCTTCTCTAAATTCACGTGGTTTGACCTTCTTATCAAATGATTTATTCATTCTCTTCTAATATAACTGCCCATGACACAAAGCCGTCATTCTCTTCTCTTCAATCAAATTCAATTGGTCAAACCTGTTTTGGACCCATCCGACCTCTGAGAACTTGATTTCCATTATCACACATAAAGAGGAAATCTCAACCTCGACCGGGAGCACTGCTTCCATTCCATACACAAGGGAGAACGGGGTTGCTCCTGTTGAAGTGCGGACAAATGTTCGATATCCATGTAAAGCAAAAGGGATCATTTCATGCCAATCTTTATAAGTAACAACCATCTTCTGGATGATATTCTTGATATTCTTATTAGCAGCTTCAAAAACCCCATTCATCTTTGGCCTGTACGGAGATGAATTGTGATGGACAATCTTGAATTCTTCACAAAGTTCTATCATCATCTTGTTATTCAGATTTAAGCCATTGTCGGTGATAATTCTACTCAGCACACCATACCGACATATGAGATTATTCTTAATGAAGCACACTACCACCTACTTAGTAACATTATCATATGAAGCATCCTCCACCAACTTGGTGAAGTAATCAATTGCTACCAAGATAAAACAGTGTCCATTCGAAGCTTTGGGTTCAATCATTCCTAAAGGAGGAAGCAGATTTTTGAAATTAAAGAATATGGGAGGAGATGAAGAGACTTTCCTAAAGTATAAGGTAAAAGCTAAAGAGAAGAACCATCTAACCAACAATAAGCTAATACTTGACATTATGAGTCAAGATAGAATTCCCATTCTTTGGATTGAAACCAAGCAAGCAAAGATACTAGACCTCTTGAGAGAACCAAACTTTAAATGTATTAAGTCTTCACAAAAATTGGGTAGAGTAACAACTATATACAGATGAATTCTAGATTATATACAAAGTACGTAATCACAATAGTCTGCATACAAAACAAACAAACAACCCAATGTCTTGAGGTAAACCTTAAGAACTCCAGACAAAATATAAATTAAGGTCACAAGGTCTCCAACATATGATTAAGGTCTATAATCCTAAGTCTAAGAAGTCCAATACTCCATAATGCCAAGGATAGTAACCAAATAGTCCAAGTATCATTAATGTTTTTTATGGTTCATGTTGATTATTGAGTATCTTTAAAAGGAAAATAAAAGCTCAAGTGAGCAAAATAAAAATGACATAAAAGTAAATGCTCAAGTGAGCAAAGATGAAAATAGCATGAAATGTAAATGTTAAGGTAAATGATGCATAAAGTAAAAGCATAAAAATAAAAGCATAAAATAAATTCAATTGTTAGAAGTTAATGGTTAGTTGGATGACCATATTAAAACTTGTATTTGGAACTCATTAGAGGATTGGTAGAACCAAAGCCTCTCAACAACAAGTTGCATTTGCTTTTTGTCAAATATATCATCCATTTAAGAATCCTCAAGGTAACATTTAATGATCAATGATGTTTAAGTGATCCACATTGACCACAATTGATGAAGATCCATTGGAGGATTGGTAGAACCAAAGCCTCCTAACAATGAATCTCAAGGTTATTGGATCAAAGGGTTCAAATTAACATACTTGGGCTTGCAAACATATGTTTGGGCCACGAATGATCATTTTCTCAAATTGGGACAAAATTTAGCGTTATGTTAAGCAATCGTAAGTGGACTTATGTAGAAGTCGCACCTATTTTGAGGCCGGTCAATAGCAATCTATGTACTTCATGTTTGGATAAATGATATAGAGATAATTATCCCTTAACATGTAGCACAAATAAAAAAGGGATAAGATGAAGAGGGAGGGGAATGATAAGCTAATTTGGATCACTACCTCAAATTTCTTTCATCATTAAATTTAATCACTCATCTAGATGGATTAAAGTACTAAACATATCATTAATCTAAATCACAAAAAATGAATTAAATAATTCACTCTCAGGTAGATTTGAATTAATGAATATTTATCCAACTTCATCTACACCTAAAGTCCATTAAATTTAAAGAGAAATTGGACATTTAAAACTACAATCCAAATCAACAATCAAAAGGAGTGAGTAGAAAAAGAGAGATGGATCAAAACAACCCCAAAACAAGGCAGAAAACACATTTTGGCTCTGTTACAATCGATTGCACTCTGGAAGCAATAGATTGCATCAGTCCTTTTTTTCAAAAAAAAAAGTGAATTCATTTTGTGACAATTGATTGCGCTTTGGCAGCAATCGTTTGCACTCTGAAAAACAAAAAATCAGCATTTCAAAAGACCAAATTCTTGTTCAAACTTTCCATCAAACACCTTATGATCATGAATTTAATTGAGCACGAAAATTCCATCAAATTATGAGAAAATAGCACCAATGGAATCACAAAACAATGCTCAGTGAATCAAATCCAAAGATCAATAAGAGATCACATTGTGAAAGATGAAGAATCCAACTTACTAAAGGTAGATCTAGAGAATTATCAAAATAACTTCAAGAATTTGCTCCAATTCAGCCTCAAGAATCAATTTCCCAAGCTTGGATGTAGAGAATTGAGAGATTTTTTAGCAAAGTGAATTTGGCTATCAAAAGCTTGAGATTTGAATGAAATGAATGCTCTATTTATAGATTTTAGGCTTGGGATTAGTGGTGGTTTAGAGTTTAGGCTTGGGATTAGTGGTGGTTTAGAGTTTAGGCTTGGGATTAGTGGTGGTTTAGAGTTTGGTTTGGGAAATGAAATTAGGTTGGTAGTTGATTCTTGGAGCCAACATTTGAATTAATGATATATCTTTCAAAAAATGAAGAGAAATTGGAGCCAAAATTTGAATTAATGATATATCTTTCAAAAAAATGAAGAAAAAAATTGAGCCAGAATTTTAATTAATGATATATCTTTCAAAAAATGAAGAAAAATTGGAGCCAAAAGAATTACAAGCTTGAAATTGCTGATTTTTTCCCCAAAATTTCACTTTGTGCAACGATTGCACTATGGGAGCAATCGATTTCACCCTGTTCTTTTTTCAAAAATTGCACAAAATTCACTTTGTGCAATCGATTGCACTCTAAGAGCAATCAATTGTACAGTGAGAAAATGAAATTTTTTAATTTTTTTCTTTGCAAATAGAGATTTTAGGGAAATAATACCGGAAAACCTTATTTGTCAGATGCTTTGACTCGGTACCTACAAAACACAAATATACAAAGACAAAGACAAATATTTTTTGTATTTTGATTAGAAGTTAGTCAATAACACATATACAAAATACACAACTAAGGTGCTTGGAGATTCCTCATGAGCAAACTTAAAGATAGGAGATAGAAAAAGAGGAAGAACCAACCCTAATGTGATCTTGTTGCATTGTGATGGTATGAGATGATAGAGAAATCTTAGGGGCAAAAATTGGGGTACAACACAAGTCTTCTAATAACCATAATTTTCACTGGTGAATACATGAGCTCTATTATACTCCCCTTTAGGTGTGTTTGTCATTTTCTAAAAAGTGTATTGGAAGCACACATAATGAACTGGGCTCTTGATGCCACTTGTTAGACAACGACAACTTTTCTAGAGGGGGTGAATAGATACCCAATTCAAATTTTAGTTTAAAACAAATTTTGAATACGTTAAAAATAATGGTTAGTGGAAGTCGTGTCCTAGATCAAAGTCATCTAAATGCACACGATTATTGGAGCTCGAATATGCGTTCAATCAATTCGTGTTAAGTAAAGATGATAAGTGAGCAACGCAGAAAATTCTCAATCAAAAATTTGAACACAATCAATCAAGTAACCTATTTCCGATGAAATTGAAGGTAAAACTTATTTAGACAATTTATCGAACACTTAGTGTGAAATTTAATTTTCTAAAAATTCCTTTGAATTTTTGTTGATGTTAAAACCTCTTACAATCAAAGGGATTGTAAGAACAACAACAAAATGATTTAAACTTTCAAAGAAAATATCTAACCTAATCAATTTGCACAATCAAGAGTGTTGTACCCCAAAATTTGCCCTCCCATATTCTTCAAGAAATTGCCAAGTTAAGCTTCAAAATCTCCCCAAGGGTTGCACAGTTCAAGGGCCTCCTAACAGTCAAAATTAGGGTTTTGGTTCTGACAAAGTAAATGAAGTTTCCAAGGGTCCAATCAAGTCTCACATGCCTATAAATTTGGTCAAGCATCCTCATGTCAAGCTTCAAGACTTTCAGCACAAAATTGCACAGTCAAAAACCCTAATTGCACTACAGTCAACTGTAGGGGCAAAATGGTCATTTGACAGTCAAAAGTTCAAATTTTTGGTCAAAATCTCATTTTGAAGCCACAAACATCATTTGATCAATGCTTGATCATGATTCTCAAAGCTTGGCTCAAAAATCATCAAGATGCAAAAGTTTCCTTATTTGGACAGTTGAAAAAGTCAACTGTAAATTGACCAGGGCATAACTTTCACATGGATTATCAGAAAAATTCCATCCAAAGCTCATTTTGAAGATAAAGACATTTCCTACAACTCCTATTCATACTTCAAGTCCAAGAAATGCTCTCACAAAAAGTTATCAATTTCAACATTATAGGTCATTTTCAAAAGTCAACAAAAAGGGACTTTAAGTCAAAGGCCATAACTTGAGATTGGTAAATCAAAATGAAATGGGACCAAAGACACTCGTTAGAGGACTCAAAGACCTTTCCAAAATGTCCAAGAACATGAGCAAAGCTTAAAACTTGAGCAAGTTATGCCTTGTGGAAGTTGGGAAATATTTGGATATTTTGAAAAGTCAACATTGCTTCAAATGACCTAAAATTGCTAATGGGCCTCTTTTTCTTCCACAATTCATTATCCAAGGCATGTGCACGACCATTTGGCCCAAAGGGAAGTTTTTATCATTTTTATTTTATTTATTTGAATTTTTAAATGCTAGAAATTCATTTAATTAATTAAAATATATAAAAAATACTAAACCTAGGTTTTTCAATCTTTTTATGCATATAATATCTCCAAGATTTCGTGCAAGTCAGATTAGGAAAGAATTGAAGATAATTGGACATGATTTGGTAGCAAACATGCATGAAAAGATTGGAAAATTATGGCCATGAAAATCAAAGATCCATTCCATAATTGCAAAGGTTTTTGGACCTCTTTTCCAACCCTAATCCTTCACAGACGTATACATATGCAAACCCTATTCCAAGAAACCTCTAAGCTGCGCCATATACCAAGAACCAAACTTGAATTTTTTGCAAAAAAATCCAAAACTGAAATCACTATTCCAAAGCATTTCAAGCCAAAACAACCATCCTATCACCTTCCTGGGACATCCAGGAAGGATCCTGGATCAAGAACATCAACTCTAACGCCTTGAATCATTGTACAGAAATCAAACTTTTCCACTTTTTTTTCATAATCGTGTTTTAATATTTATGCATTTTCATGGCATTTATTTCATAGATTCTGACTAATGAGAGGATTCTGAAGCTAACCATATAAGTTAATTGTGTTTTTATGCGCTATACACGATTCCACCATTGATGCAGGCTAGGGTTCCTTGAGTTCCAAATTAGGCGTTTCCAAAAGCCATAAAATTAGAGCCTCATAATACCATGAACAGATTCAGGGCGTTGGGACGAAAATAATGAAACCCTCGCGCCTAATTTCTGAGGCCACATGGCCTATTCGCTATTATCAAATCAAGCATGTTTTAGGGGGGTTAAAAACCCCCGCTAACTTTCTTTTGTTTTCAGGGAAAAAATACAACGAAGAAGAAGAAGATGAGGTATCCAGTGGTAATTGGGTTATTTGAATTTCGCGCTGAATTTGAGCATTAACGATTGTTTTATTATATTATGTTTATTGGTCATATGATAAACAAAGAAGCAAAGCAGCGCGTCTGGCAAGGCATTTGGTTGGTAATCTTCAGGACATGGGTTCGAGCCCCAGGTCCCCCACCCCTTCAATACTATTTTTCATTTAATAATTCTATGCAGTGTCAACGCTATGGACCATCATACGTTCCTCAATCCAGCCGTCCATGCGTACCATTGCATTCAATCAAGGGCCAGGATCTGTAGAACATGGTAAACTCTAGTCAACGCCTATGCACGCTAGCTGGAAAGTCCACCAGGCCAAGGTCTAAATGGGCCCAAAAATACTAATCAAAACCTCACAACTGGGGACAACACCCCCCTAAGGTTTGCAAGTTTCTCATTTTTTTTATTGTTTTTATTTTGATTCAATTATTATGGTTAATTAATTCTTTTAATTTAATTATTTTTATTTTCATAAAAAACACAAAAACAATAAAAAAATATCAGAAAAGAGACAAAAATTAATATTTTTATTTAATGTTATATTTTTTTGTAAATAAATCCTTTATTAATTAATTAGTTTTAATTTAGGAGTAAATCTTAATATTTTCTTAATTAATTTAAAATTGGTAGAATTAGTTTTAATTAATTTTTATCCTTTTTCTTTCCTTTTCACTAATAATCAACTATTTATTTTTATGAATCAAATCGCATTAATTAATTAGGGTTAATTTTAGGTTAAACTTTAATATGTTTTCATAATAAAATAAAAATTGTAGAATTAGGTTTTAATTGCATTAAATTCTCCTAAACACCAAAAAACCAAAAATAATGTCTTTTTTTCTTCTTTAATTTAATTAGTTTAAATCATTTAATTTAATTTCATTAAAAAGGGTCCAACGCCCTCGTTTTTAATTCTTATTTAATTCGCGTGTTTATTTCTTTTTCGTATAATTTTATGTACCTCTCCCAAAGCCATGTAAATATTAATTTTCGCACTTTTACTTTAATTCTTTATTTTATTTTCTGTCAAATCGGGTTCTGGAAATTTTGGCGATGTGGACCCGCGCCTTTTGTAATAGCTTTAGAACTTTTATTTCTCGCAATATTTTAACTGTTAAATAAATGCATGCAAGAATGAATGACCTTAAACAAAAACAAACGCATAGATCACTTTGACAAAAGACAAAAATAAATGAAAACGACACACAAATCACACACCACCCCTAGGGTACGCCTCACTGTTGCCTTGCCTCGAAAGGTGATCGTCGAGTAGAGGACGTCTTAGTAAGTCCTCATGATCCGGGAACCTGGCATGAGGGTAGCTTTTAAGGTGTCTTCCCATTGCTCTGGTGATCACCATGTCCCGAACCTCGAATTGACCCGAACACCTCCAACGGTGGTGCTACCTACCTCTCAATGGTGGGATGGCACTACTTTAAAGGATATTTACACAGACGAATTCCTTAGGGTAGGTAGACGACTCTAGATACTTGCTCTAAATTCAAAAACAAATCAAAAATACTTTTCACACCAACACCTTTTCAAAAAGCTTTCGAAAGCAATTTTTCAAACACTCTTGAGGACCGATACAAGAGTCGAACTGGAATTTTCAAAGAAACTTTTTAAAACCCACATTGAAAAGCAAACAAACCATTTTTGAAAACACAAGTGAGCAAGTATCTAAGAGCCCATGGATAACCATGGATAGAAAGGGTGCTAACACCTTCCCTTTCTATAATCTACCTCCCGAACCGAGAGCAATCTCTATAAAGAATTTTTCTGTGCTTTTGTCCTTTCCATTTGGAGAAAATAAAAGACGGTGGCGACTCTTGCTTCCACGACATTTCGCGAACCAGCGTAAAACAGTCAGTTCCAGATCCACCGATCACAGAACTGGTGACTCTGCTGGGGAATTAAACTTAAAGTGAGGTGCACCTTAGGATTAGTTCATAACTGTGTTTTCAATTGTATTGATTTGCTTGCTTTAAATTGTGGGACCGTCTTGGGAGTTCTATAGATCCTAAACCCGGATCTGGGGGATACCTTCTTAGAAAGTAGCAACAAGGCTGTGAGGGAACTGTGCGGGGTATACCGACATGGTTAAAACAGTCTGCTACGTTGATGTGGCACTTTGGTGTGTACCGGTAACCCTTGAGTTCAGTCAAGGAGAGTACGGGGCCTCTGCGTGGTGTCGTGAAGCATCAACAGACCTTAGGAACCTTAATTGAATTATCTTGGCCTCTTTAGGGTAGTGAGATAACTGACTTTGGTGCAGTCCGAGGTTGGTTGATACTCGATACTACACTCAATTGAGGGTTGCTTTCCTGGAATATTTCGGTCGCCAGTTCAGTGGCCAAATCGAAACGATGAACAATGAAAGCAATCCGGTGATATTGGGACCCTTAGAACCCGGTTACTTCTAATAGGACAGGTTGAACCCACCAACTTCAAGAGGGTAATACCCAGACCCTATGCCGGCCTAAACTCTAAGGGCTTGTCATGTGTGACTTGTGTGCCTTTGTACTTGACTACTTGCATGCTTTATCTGACACATGAACTGCTTGCAGGTTTTGTTTTAGTCCTTAATTGGGACACATGACAGGGCTTACTAAGTTTCTTGCAGGTTTTGTTTATAGTCCTTAATTAGGACTCATAACGGAGTGTATTGAGTTTCTTGCAGGTTTTGTTTATAGTCCTTAATTAGGGCTTATAACAGAACGTACTGAGTTTCTTGCAGACTAGTTTTTTGCAGGTTTTGTTTATGTCCTTAATTGGGACTCATAACAGGGTTTACTCACATTACCCCATGCATACCATAACATCATACCATTGCATACATCCTAACTCATTTCAAGGATCTCAAGGGCTTGTGATGCAGGTCATGGTGAATCAACTATCCCAGCAAGGGGCAAAGAGAATTTATTTTCCTCTAGCCAAGGTTGTCAGGGGCTATGACCCACTTGATATGGTGAGCTCTGACTCCTGAAGAAGGTTCCCCTAACCAAGGTTGTTTGGAAATCAAAACCAGACATGATGATTAAAGTCAGGGGCTATGACCCACTGGATATGGTGAGCCTTTGACCCTTTGAAGAAGGACTCTCAACAACATGCAGTTCCTTTCAATCAAACTACCGGACCCGAGTTCTAACAAATTTTCTTGTTTACCCCGCGGGATCCTTGGAAACATTGCATATGCATACATACACATCATTGCATGACAGGTACCCTTGTTTCAGGTCACTAATTTTCCACAATGGCTCCCCAACAAGATAACCAGGACCTTCTTGCTCAAGAGACTCGGTTCGGGGAAATCCTCTTGAATCTATCCAAAGGGCAGGAGGAGCTAAGGACACTTCTCATGGAAACTTTGGTCAGGAACAATGCTGAGGATGAAAGGCTAAAACACCTACAAGCTGAGGTAGACACATTGAAGATCCAGATGCTGGGGCAGGTGGCTTCCATTCAAGGTTTAGCTCAAAGACAAGAAGAGCTCGGGGTGCTCGTCAACCAACTGCTTCGGGGTAACCAACTGGGGAAAATGTCTAAGGGTAAAGAGCCAATCATCGTCCAACCACCTTTGAGACAAGGAGGTAAGGGGAGAGTTCCTCAATTGGCTCCAGGGTCACAAACTCAGCATCAACTTCGCCGGCTTCAGCCAGACAAGTCCAGGAGGCAATTCACCCCGCTCAACATGTCGTTGTTTCAAGCTTTACAACGCCTGTTGAGATTAAATTTGATCACATTAAGGGCTCATCCCCAGAATCCCAACACAGCACATCCTGCTTATGATCCCAATAAAAGGTGTGCCTACCATTCCGCCTGTCCAGGACATGATACAAATGAGTGTTGGGCTCTGAAAAACAAGATCCAGGACCTGATTGATGAAGGAGCATTGGAGTTCACACAAGATGGTCAGGCTGAATTTTTCTACCATCCCTCCAAGGCTCACCATTTGAAGTGACAAGCCCTGAGACTAGAAAACTTTTGTTCATTCTAATGTTCAAGATGTGTTGTCCTTTGATTGTTTAAACTTTTACTCATGTTAAACGTTGTTATTTCATTAATGCATCGCATATGTCTGTTTTGAAGCAATATATTCGTATTCACTAAATGCAAATTATTTTCATATTTTTTCTGATGATCAACTCTTAATTCTAAGCCTCTTGAGGGAGGATGACGAAAACGATACCATAATCTACAGTATGCTTTTGAACAGACCCCGCTGATAAGGTACAGGCATTGTTTCAATCCCTAAACACTGGAGTTATAAGGATGATAATCCCTCGTCAACCCTTCTGAGCCAAAGAAGTAGGAGTTTTTTCTTTTCGAAATTTAAAACCCTTTATCATAACCTGGGGCAGGGTAGTTCTCTCAGTTGATCCAAGTGCGCAATGAATAGCACCAAAGAGGTCCTCACAATACAAAAGACAGTGATGGTTTCGAATAATCAATAAAGAAAGGCAGTCATTATCTCAAAAAATAAAAATAAAACCCATTAAGTCAAAACCCATGAAGGAGACTTACAAAACTGGGGCATCCCGCTGACTGTAATTCCAAAAAGGAACAGTTCAGGCAAAAAAGAAAGGGATAACAAAAATCAGACAAGAAAGAGGTCTTACAAACCCTCCACAAAAACAAAAATGACTGCCTATTCAGAATCAATCATCAATATCTGAACCATCACTGGAGCATCAAAGCAAAGACTCGAACAAGGTCTAACGTATGATCAACTGAGTTTAGGTTTGGAGAACATCACGAAGAGTGGGTGGGTACAAATAATTTGAGCCTTTATCCTTTGTTTCTTAAACCGTGAACCAGGCCACGTTATAACCCTTAAAAGTCCTAGCTGAAGCATGGGTTAGTTCGAAAGCATACTGTGACGAAAGGTATCCTGACTCCTTAAGGCTTACTATAAAGAAGGAGTTGACATCACGTTTTACAAACATTCATTTGTTTTATGAAAAAAAGAATGCATTTTCAAAATCTTCAAGACAGACATAGGCTTTGCATTTTTAACATAACTTTGTTTGCATATGACTTTTTGTTTGAACAGCATAGAAATTCGCACGACGAATGCCTAATGAACAGAAGTACTTCCAATCAAGGGGCAGACATGACCATGGTCCATTATCTGGGGCAGTCCAATCAAGATTCGGAGAATCTCTCAAAGGCCAAATAGCCTGGGGACAAATCTCCGCCTGAGTCACTTGGGGCATTCCAACGACGAATCTGACCTGATCAAATACCTTCTGGTGGCATGACAAAACACTTTTAACAGGGGCAACTCCCTACTTTCTGAGAACGCGGACATAGTCGAGAAAATACTGCGCAAAATCAAAGACCCGCTAGGTTGACATACCTAGGCAAAAATAAGGGCTTCCCGGCGAACCAAAAGGGTTCGGGAAAAATGAAGGGATGAAATGAAAAAATCTGTACACCCGGCAAGTCGAAAACCTGAAAAGGCGGCTTGGGCAAAAATGGGTATCCCGGTGGACTGAAAACCCGAAAGGGCGGTCCAGGCAAAAGTTAGGGATCAAAGCGTACGACTATGTCACGTCATCTTGTCACTTGCCTACCAGAAGAAGGTTTGTCCATCAACCACTATCAGCGCCTCACAGGTCTTCCTCTCCCACCTCAGAAACAGGGGCAATAAAGATTTGTCTAAAAGCAATCTAATCGTTCTGTCCTCCAGGGTACCAAGATGGGTTCAGCAGAAGAACGTAACCAGATATCTTAATCCCCCAGAGAGTGAGCCAGCAAGTCAGTGCACTCTCCCCAAGCGAAGCTATAGTATCAAACTTAAGGAAGTTGGGTGTCCTCCAGCAGATCTCAACATTCCCCAGCACATCATTCTTAAACAAGCATCCCCGGTAGTCTTGGTCTAAAGATTGTTCCCCGGTGGTATATCAAACATTCAGTGGAGTTACTTCCGATACAGTTCAAAACTTCCCCAAGAGAGTCCAATCCAGTTTCCCCAGGAAAGTTGGAACCCATCTCCCCAGCAGTAAGCTTATCCCCAGTAGGTTCTGGAAGCTTATCCTCACAGAGCACGAACGCGTCGTCCGGCTTTATTCAAAGAGTTATTTCCTTACCAGGATATAACTGGGTTATCCTCAGCAAAAAGCCACGGAAAGAACGTCCTCGACGAAGTCTTCTTACCCCCAGCGAAGTCTATTAACATTTCCAACACAACAATGGTATCCCCAGCAAGTTATTATCAACAACTCAACAAAGTATCTCTCTCCCCACAGAGTATTGCTCCCTAGCAAGATCGTCAGAGTACTTTTCTCCCCGCAAAATATTCCATTCGCCAAGATTATTCCCCAACGGAGTTATCTTCTCCTACCGGTATTCTTGCAACTATCATCCCCAGCGGAGGCAAAAATATATTCTCCAACATCAGCCCAGGAGTGACTTCCCGGCACCCGTCAAGGATTTACTTTCCTAGACGAAAAAAATACATTCATAAACATCGCACTTCCATACATCATTATAGCATGCATAGACGCATCATATCTTACAAATCTCATTTATGTTGAGAACATCATTGCTTGGTCCATATCATGCATTGCATATGACTGACCTTTACCTTTCAGGAAAGATTCAGTTAAATTCTCAATCATATTTCAAGACCTAGACCGGTTCAGTTAAATCGACTCCAAAGATTTCTTATCCAGTCAAAGGCCTTCTCCGGTCCAGTGAAATCGACCCCAAACAGATTTTTCTGATAAAGACCCAGTTGAAGACATTCCAAGACCTAGACCGGTTCAGTTAATCGACCCTAAGATTCTCTGTTTCTTATCCAGTCCGAGGCCTTCTCTAGTCCAGTTAAATCGACCCCAAACAGATTTTTCTGATGAAGACTCAGTAGAAGTTATCCAAGGTTTTCTCAATGATTGCTATTGAGTTGTAATCACCTATGGTTCTCTCCCCGATACTGCGGAGATGATAATTCCATCCAAGGTTCTCTCAATGTTTGCTGTTGAGGTGGTAATCGCCTATGGTTCTCTCCCCGATCCTGCGGAGTTGGTAATCCCAGGCTTCTCTCAACGATTGCTGTTGAAGTTGAAGTTATCCAAGGTTCTCTCAATGTTTGCTGTTGAGGTGGTAATCGCCTATGGTTCTCTCCCCGATCCTGCGGAGTTGGTAATCCCAGGCTTCTCTCAACGATTGCTGTTGAAGTTGAAGTTATCCAAGGTTCTCTCAATGTTTGCTGTTGAGGTGGTAATCTCCTATGGTTCTCTCCCCGATACTGTGGAGATGATAATTCCATCCAAGGTTCTCTCAATGTTTGCTGTTGAGGTGGTAATCGCCTATGGTTCTCTCCCCGATCCTGCGGAGTTGGTAATCCCAGGCTTCTCTCAACGATTGCTGTTGAAGTTGAAGTTATCCAAGGTTCTCTCAATGTTTGCTGTTGAGGTGGTAATCTCCTATGGTTCTCTCCCCGATCCTGCGGAGTTGGTAATCCCAGGCTTCTCTCAACGATTGTTGTTGAAGTTGAAGTTATCCAAGGTTCTCTCAATGTTTGCTGTTGAGGTGGTAATCGCCTATGGTTCTCTCCCCGATCCTGCGGAGTTGGTAATCCCAGGCTTCTCTCAATGATTGCTGTTGAAGTTGAAGTTATCCAAGGTTCTCTCAATGTTTGCTGTTGAGGTGGTAATCTCCTATGGTTCTCTCCCCGATCCTGCGGAGTTGGTAATCCCAGGATTCTCTCAACGATTGCTGTTGAAGTTGAAGTTATCCAAGGTTCTCTCAATGTTTGTTGTTGAGGTGGTAATCTCCTATGGTTCTCTCCCCGATCCTGCGGAGTTGGTAATCCCAGGCTTCTCTCAACGATTGCTGTTGAAGTTGAAGTTATCCAAGGTTTTCTCAATGATTGCTATTGAGGTTGTAATCGCCTATGGTTCTCTCCCCGATACTGCGGAGGTGGTAATCCCAAGATTCGCTCAACGATTGCTGTTGAAGTTGAAGTTATCCAAGGTTCTCTCACCGTTCCTGTTGAGGTAGTAACCATCCCTGGTTCATTCATCATCGTTTGAAGCTCCAGATTCAACTCCTGTAACCAGTCAGGACACATCTATACAAAGCATCTGAAGACCAGCTCCTGTGACAGGTCAGGTAATCATTTTTCTTTTGCCGGTATGCAGGTTCTCGCTAAGGAATCTCTTACGCGATCAACATTCAGATGGCATCCATAAGCCCATCCACCTTCCATCATCTCTTAGCATGGCATCTATAAGCCCATCATCCTATCCATCAATCCCTAAATGGCATCTATAAGCCCATTCCACCATCACACTGCTACTATGTGAGCGCAAATTTCTGGGCACTCTAGTGTTCAATCATCTTCCACCTTCGGATTACGAAAGGCACGTCAGCCAATCTGCATCCTCAGGTCTAAGAAGATTGAACAGGGGCAACTGTTGTACCCCAAAATTTTCCCTCCCATATTCTTCAAGAAATTGCCAAGTCAAGCTTCAAAATCTCCCCAAGGGTTGCACAGTTCAAGGGCCTCCTAACAGTCAAAATTAGGATTTTGGTTCTGACAAAGTAAATGAAGTTTCCAAGGGTCCAATCAAGTCTCACATGCCTATAAATTTGGTAAAGCATCCTCATGTCAAGCTTCAAGACTTTCAGCACAAAATTGCACAGTCAAAAACCCTAATGCACTACAGTCAACTGTAGGGGCAAAATGGTCATTTGACAGTTAAAAGTTCAAATTTTTGGTCAACATCTCATTTTGAAGCCACAAACATCATTTGATCAATGCTTGATCATGATTCTCAAAGCTTGGCTCAAAAATCATCAAGATGCAAAAGTTTCCTTATTTGGACAGTTGAAAAAGTCAACTGTAAATTGACCAGGGCATAACTTTCACATGGATTATCAGAAAAATTCCATCCAAAGCTCATTTTGAAGATAAAGAAATTTCCTACAACTCCTCTTCATACTTCAAGTCCAAGAAATGCTCTCACAAAAAGTTATCAATTTCAACATTATAGGTCATTTTCAAAAGTCAACAAAAAGGGACTTTAAGTCAAAGGCCATAACTTGAGATTGGTAAATCAAAATGACATGGGACCAAAGACACTGGTTAGAGGACTCAAAGACCTTTCCAAAATGTCCAAGAACATGAGCAAAGCTTAAAAATTGAGCAAGTTATGCCTTGTGGAAGTTGGGAAATTTTTGGATATTTTGAAAAGTCAACATTGCTTCAAATGACCTAAAATTGCTAATGGGCCTCTTTTTCTTCCACAATTCATTATCCAAGGCATGTGCACGACCATTTGGCCCAAAGGGAAGTTTTTATCATTTTTATTTTATTTATTTGAATTTTTAAATGCTAGAAATTCATTTAATTAATTAAAATATATAAAAAATACTAAACCTAGGTTTTTCAATCTTTTTATGCATATAATATCTCCAAGATTTCGTGCAAGTCAGATTAGGAAAGAATTGAAGATAATTGGACATGATTTGGTAGCAAACATGCATGAAAAGATTGGAAAATTATGGCCATGAAAATCAAAGATCCATTCCATAATTGCAAAGGTTTTTGGACCTCTTTTCCAACCCTAATCCTTCACAGACGTATACATATGCAAACCCTATTCCAAGAAACCTCTAAGCTGCGCCATATACCAAGAACCAAACTTGAATTTTTTGCAAAAAAAATCCAAAACTGAAATCACTATTCCAAAGCATTTCAAGCCAAAACAACCATCCTATCACCTTCCTGGGACATCCAGGAAGGATCCTGGATCAAGAACATCAACTCTAACGCCTTGAATCATTGTACAGAAATCAAACTTTTCCACTTTTTTTTCATAATCGTGTTTTAATATTTATGCATTTTCATGGCATTTCTTTCATAGATTCTGACTAATGAGAGGATTCTGAAGCTAACCATATAAGTTAATTGTGTTTTTATGCGCTATACACGATTCCACCATTGATGCAGGCTAGGGTTCCTTGAGTTCCAAATTAGGCGTTTCCAAAAGCCATAAAATTAGAGCCTCATAATACCATGAACAGATTCAGGGCGTTGGGACGAAAATAATGAAACCCTCGCGCCTAATTTCTGAGGCCACATGGCCTATTCGCTATTATCAAATCAAGCATGTTTTAGGGGGGTTAAAAACCCCCGCTAACTTTCTTTTGTTTTCAGGGAAAAAATACAACGAAGAAGAAGAAGATGAGGTGTCCAGTGGTAATTGGGTTATTTGAATTTCGCGCTGAATTTGAGCATTAACGATTGTTTTATTATATTATGTTTATTGGTCATATGATAAACAAAGAAGCAAAGCAGCGCGTCTGGCAAGGCATTTGGTTGGTAATCTTCAGGACCTGGGTTCGAGCCCCAGGTCCCCCACCCCTTCAATACTATTTTTCATTTAATAATTCTATGCAGTGTCAACGCTATGGACCATCATACGTTCCTCAATCCAGCCGTCCACGCGTACCATTGCATTCAATCAAGGGCCAGGATCTGTAGAACATGGTAAACTCTAGTCAACGCCTATGCACGCTAGCTGGAAAGTCCACCAGGCCAAGGTCTAAATGGGCCCAAAAATACTAATCAAAAACTCACAACTGGGGACAACACCCCCCTAAGGTTTGCAAGTTTCTCATTTTTTTTATTGTTTTTATTTTGATTCAATTATTATGGTTAATTAATTCTTTTAATTTAATTATTTTTATTTTCATAAAAAACACAAAAACAATTAAAAAAAATCAGAAAAGAGACAAAAATTAATATTTTTATTTAATGTTATATTTTTTTGTAAATAAAGCCTTTATTAATTAATTAGTTTTAATTTAGGAGTAAATCTTAATATTTTCTTAATTAATTTAAAATTGGTAGAATTAGTTTTAATTAATTTTTATCCTTTTTCTTTCCTTTTCACTAATAATCAACTATTTATTTTTATGAATCAAATCGCATTAATTAATTAGGGTTAATTTTAGGTTAAACTTTAATATGTTTTCATAATAAAATAAAAATTGTAGAATTAGGTTTTAATTGCATTAAATTCTCCTAAACACCAAAAAACCAAAAATAATGTCTTTTTTTTTCTTTAATTTAATTAGTTTAAATCATTTAATTTAATTTCATTAAAAAGGGTCCAACGCCCTCGTTTTTAATTCTTATTTAATTCGCGTGTTTATTTCTTTTTCGTATAATTTTATGTACCTCTCCCAAAGCCATGTAAATATTAATTTTCGCACTTTTACTTTAATTCTTTATTTTATTTTCTGTCAAATCGGGTTCTGGAAATTTTGGCGATATGGACCCGCGCCTTTTGTAATAGCTTTAGAACTTTTATTTCTCGCAATATTTTAACTGTTAAATAAATGCATGCAAGAATGAATGACCTTAAACAAAAACAAACGCATAGATCACTTTGACAAAAGACAAAAATAAATGAAAACGACACACAAATCACACACCACCCCTAGGGTACGCCTCACTGTTGCCTTGCCTCGAAAGGTGATCGTCAAGTAGAGGACGTCTTAGTAAGTCCTCATGATCCGGGAACCTGGCATGAGGGTAGCTTCTAAGGTGTCTTCCCATTGCTCTGGTGATCACCATGTCCCGAACCTCAAATTGACCCGAACACCTCCAACGGTGGTGCTACCTACCTCTCAATGGTGGGATGGCACTACTTTAAAGGATATTTACACAGACGAATTCCTTAGGGTAGGTAGACGACTCTAGATACTTGCTCTAAATTCAAAAACAAATCAAAAATACTTTTCACACCAACACCTTTTCAAAAAGCTTTCGAAAGCAATTTTTCAAACACTCTTGAGGACCGATACAAGAGTCGAACTGGAATTTTCAAAGAAACTTTTTAAAACCCACATTGAAAAGCAAACAAACCATTTTTGAAAACACAAGTGAGCAAGTATCTAAGAGCCCATGGATAACCATGGATAGAAAGGGTGCTAACACCTTCCCTTTCTATAATCTACCTCCCGAACCGAGAGCAATCTCTATAAGGAATTTTTCTGTGCTTTTGTCCTTTCCATTTGGAGAAAATAAAAGACGGTGGCGACTCTTGCTTCCGCGACATTTCGCGAACCAGCGTAAAACAGTCAGTTCCAGATCCACCGATCACAAAGAGTATAATAAATTTCTAACAAAATATAAAAGAAATAAAGCGAGATACAGAGAGATAGAGATAGATAGATAGATAGATAGATAGATAGATAGATAGATAGATAGATAGAGAGAGAGAGAGAGAGAGAATGATACAAGGATTTGCTAAGGAAGTTTGTCAGTCGTCCTCTCTATGACTATATCTCCCCCCAATTTCGTTTTGGAATTGAGACCAATTTCTTACTATTTGTAAAAGTATCTTTACAAGAGAAATGTTGCAATGCACCCCTACAACCCTAATGGTTGATGATGATCCAACAAAATTCTGTTTGACTTTAAGTAGTTGGATCAAGCCCCTAACAACTCCAATTGATCCACTGTCTCGCACTACTAAGTTGAAGGAAAACTGTCTTCAATGTTCACTCGGCCGAATCCAATTGCAAGCTTATTATCACCCAAGATTACCCGTAGATTCACCATCTTACGCTACTAGGATTGCAAGAACCACCCCATTCTTAAAGGTCTTCACTTGGTTGAATCCAATATCGACACAATCTTTTTAAAAACCCTCAAATCTCTACACGATCTTGAGGTAAAAATTCTCACAGTTTTTCCAGATAAAGCCCCCTTAATTCTCAAATCAATCTTAGGTTACAACTAGCCTAAATTGAATGTTATCAACCGATTCTAGATGGAACCTAAATAATGATCATGTGTACGTTGTTTGTGTGTATGCATAGGGTCAAGATCAAAGATGAAGAGCAATCAAGTAAGTGTTTATAGTTCCATAAAAATGAAAAGGATTCATGTATGCTATATATATATATATATATATATATATATATATATATATATATATATATATATATATATATGTGTGTGTGTGTGTGTGTGTGTGTGTGTGTGTGTGTGTGTGTGTGTGTGTGTGTGTGTGTGTGTGTGTGTGTGTGTGTGTGTGTGTGTGTGTGTGTGTGTGTGTGTGTGTGTGTGTGTGTGTGTGTGTGTGTGTGTGTGTGTGTGTGTGTGTGTGTGTGTGTGTGTGTGTGTGTGTGTGTGTGTGTGTGTGTGTGTGTGTGTGTGTGTGTGCGTGTGTGTGTGTGTCAAGTAAGTGTTCACCTTTCAAGACTTCCAGCTGGTCCCAACCCTGGAAGAATTCTCTGATTTACTTGGTATCCTTGTTTTGGAACAAACCCCATTCACTGGTTGGGAGAAGACTCTTAGGCCTGAAGAGATTGTTGCAGCCCTTCCCTTGACCAAAGAAGAGGTAGTAGCTAACTGGGAAACTAGAAGTGGAGTTAAGGGCTTTTTGGCTAAGTTTTTGGTTGGCAAAGCTAATAGTTTTTGGAATGACTTAGACTTCAAGGCGTACGAGGACATTCTGGCTCTCTTAATCTATGGTCTAGTATTGTTTCCAAATTTTGATAACTTTGTCAATATCAATGCCATAAGGATCTTCATGTCTCGGAACCCTGTACCCACTCTCTTGGGTGATATCCTGCAACAACTCTATACTCGTACTGCCCGAAGACGAGGAACTCTGTGGTGTTGTGCTCCTTTGTTAGTGAGGTGGTTTATTTCGCACCTCCCTAAGTTCGTGCTGAAGAACCAGGAAGGAAAGGGTTGGGCTCATAGGTTAATGTCTCTCACTGACAATGACATCATTTGGACTCTCAGAGGTTTGGATGAGGTAGCCATTATTGATCGTTGCGGAGAATATCCTAATGTTCCATTGATCGGTACCCAGGGAGGAATCTCTTATAATCCATGTTTAGCCCTCCGTCAGTTTGGAAGAGCCAGAAGAGCGGGGCCTCATGAGATGTTGGTACCTCACATCAGTTTTGAGTTTCAAGTAGACAGTGACGAGCTGCGTCGTAGATTCATTAAGGCTTGGGACAGAATTCACAAAGCTGACCCACATGAGTTGGGATCGAAGACTTCTCTACCAATGGAATCCTACTGCAGATGGGTCTGCATCCGTGCTCAGAAGTTAGGTATGCCATACGAAGCTGTCAGGCCTATCATTCTGGAATTTCCTGATGGAGACGGGGTTCCTCCAACTGTCCTCCCTCCTCAGATACCCACTGATGTTGATACACTAAAGAGATCTTGGACGCAACTACAGGAAGAACGGGATTATTATCGGGAAAAGTTCAACGAACAGGAACAAAAGATCCAGAAGCTGACTAAGCAACTGGAGGAAGAGCAGATCCTGAACGACTATATTCGTATTGAGAAGAGGAGGCCATGGGAGCACTGATGGGCTTTGGATGTTTCTTTTACAGCTTTTATTTCCTTTTCAGTATTTTCATTCCTGTAATGCCTAAGGGCAAATTGTTGAACAATTTAAAGTTTGAATCTAATGAAGTGTGTTTCCTTTTTGTCTACAAAGTTGAATCCCGATTGTCTTTGAAAACATAAATCATAAGCATCTCATTGCATCATATGCATAACAGGTACCCTTCTTCTACAGGTTGCTTAATCTTCTTCGCTGTTTATTTCAGCACTCAATCATAATGTCTTCTGAGCCTACTACCGAACAAGCTATCAAGGCCCTCCAGGCCCAGAACGCCCAGTTTCAAGAGCTGGTCATGAGCTTAGCCCAAGGTCAACAAGAGTTGAAGGCTCTGCTCTTGAAGAAGAAGAAGAAGAAGAAGAAGAGGACTGCGCTGTTTAACACTGGACGGAGGTTTGGGAATACACTGCAGAATGAGGCTGATCAGGCTACTTCCTCTGCAGAGAAAGACAGTCCCCAAGGGGGAAGGGCTCCTAGTCCTATGGTCTCCGACAATGAGACGGATTACAACGACGAACAGTACCCTCCTGCTGAAGACATGTACAAGCAACTAGAGGACCGTTTAAGTTCCATGGAGATTCAAAATGTGTCGGGGCTGGATTTTGGAGATTTAGGTTTATCTTCTGGGGTGGTGATCCCACACAAGTTCAAGGCACCTGCCTTTGCGAAGTACGACGGGGCTTCCTGCCCTAAGCTGCATCTCAGATCATATGTAAGGAAGATCCAACCTTACACTGCAGACAAGAACCTTTGGATCCATTTCTTCCAGGATAGCCTTTCAGGGGCTCAACTCGAATGGTTCTACCAGCTGGATGAAGCCTGTATCCGAAACTGGGAAGACTTGGCCACTGCATTTTATAAGCAGTATCAGTATAATTCTGACCTCGCTCCCACGCGTACCCAACTCCAGGGTATGTCACTGGGGACGGGCGAAGGATTCAAGGAGTATGCGCAAAAATGGAGAGACCTGGCTGGCAGGGTGCAGCCACCTTTGACAGACCGTGAGCTTGTCGACATGTTCCTGGGGACCCTGTCTGGTCCGTTCTTCAACCATCTGATTGGAAATTCTTCTGCTGGGTTTACAGATTTGATCTTGACTGGTGAGAGAATAGAAGCTGGTATCAAGTCAGGGAAGATACAGAAAGGTGCCTCCGCGAGTACTGAAAAGAAGCCCTTCAAGAAGGAAGCCAATGCTGTTTATGGTCCCAGAAGACAAATTAAGCCGAAACGCCGCCAAGCTGTTAATGCGTTGGTAATCTCAAAGCCTCCTGCTGCTCCTCGGCAGTATAACCAACCAAGGGGTGAGAGACCCAAAAGGTAGTACACTCGGCTCAGTATGACCCTGTCTCCGATTTTGCCACAACTACTGTCAACCAATCTGGTAACTGTCAAGGAAGCTCTGAAGGTGGTAAACACAACTTCTCCAAAGTACAACCCCAACACCCGTTGCGCTTATCACTCTGATAGCCCGGGGCATACTACGGACGATTGCTGGGCTCTGAGGAATAAGGTTCAGGACCTTATTGATGCTAAAGAAATACAGTTTGAGGCGCCCGAAAGGCCCAATGTTGTGACTGCTCCCATGCCCCAACATGGAGTGAATGCTGTGGAAGAAGACCGGTATGTGGCCTCCGTGAATGATATTGTTACTCCGTTGTTGACTGTCAAGAGGAACCTGTTACTAGCCGGTTTATTTCCGGGATGTGGTAAAGGTTGCCTTCTATGTGCTGTTTCACCTGTTGGTTGTCCTTTGCTGAAATCAGGTATCCAAAGCCTGATGGATAGCAAAGAAATCTTGTTCGAGAAAATTGTTGTTCCTGCTGTCCCTGCTGAAGAAGTTTCTATTGTCACTATTTTCAACAAACCTCCTAAGGCTCTCTCAAAGAAGCCTGTCAAAATCATGTCCACTCAGAAGATTGCTCCTATCATCATCACTGTTCCGGGGCCTCTCCCCTATACATCTGACAAAGCTGTCCCGTGGCACTATGGGGCAGATGTTTATGTTCTTGGAGTAAAGCAAGAGTTTGATACTAGTACCGGCGTCAGTAACATCACCGGGCCTGCCAAAGTTACTCGCAGTGGTAGGCTCTTCTCGCCTGATATTGCGCCACCAGCTATTCAGAAACCTCTTGTCATCACACCTGCAAGTGTGCTTGCTTCCCTTCCTGATCAAGTTCCTGTTTCTACCCCTGCTGCCGAGTCATCTGACGCTCGGGGCAAAGGGATTGCTACTGATTTGCCTGCCCTGGCGGAGGCACCAAAGACAACCAATGTTGAATCTTCCCAGCAAGAGATGGAAGAGATCCTCAAGATTATCAAGAAGAGTGATTTCAATGTAGTTGAGCAGTTGGGACACACCCCATGAAAAATTTCTATGCTATCGCTGTTGTTATGTTCAGAGGCCCATGCCAAGGCCCTGATTTCCTTCCTAAAGACGGCCCATGTGCCACAGGAAACGTCTGCTGATCAATTTACCGATTGTGTGGCCAACTTGACTGCCGATAATGGTTTGGGCTTCTCTGACGCCGATCTGAGTGCCAAAGGAAAGAACCATAACAACGCCCTGCATGTCTCCATTGAATGCAGGGGCACTACTCTTGCCCATGTGTTGGTAGACACCGGTTCTTCATTAAACATATTACCCAAGAAGGCCCTAGACAGGTTGGATTGTGAGGGTTTGGAGCTCAAGCCTAGTAACATTGTTGTCCGAGCCTTTGACGGTTCGAAAAGGATGGTACATGGGGAAGTTGACATTCCAATCAGGGTTGGTTCTCAAGTTTTTGATTCTACTTTCTATGTGATGGATATCCGACCATCCTATTCCTGTTTGCTGGGTCGTCCATGGATCCACAAGGCTGGAGAAGTGACCTCCATACTACATCAGAAGCTTAAGTACCCGGTCAGGGGGAAGATTGTTACAGTTCAGGGGGAGGAAGAATATATGGTCAGACACCTCAACTCGTTACGGTACATAGAGATGGATAGGGAGTTCATTGAGACCCCCTTTCAACACTTTGAAGAGGTGCCTCAAACACTGGCGTCAGCAGAGACTGTAACTGAAGAAGTTTCTCCTTTGAAGATGGCTTCCTTAAAGGATGCCCGGGCTGTGATTGAGAAGGGTGAGTATGCAAACTGGGGCCGACTTCCTGACTTCACTCCAAAGACTGACAAGTTTGGCTTGGGTTTCACTGCAGAAGCTCAGAGGGCTGTTCGTAAGGCAATGATTGGAAGACCTCTTGTGTTTATCACCAATCCGGGAGTGAATGCTATTGAAGACGACGTGGAGGAATCTGAATTCGACAGCTGGATCTACCCAACGACCGACAGTGGACCAAGCAACTGGACTGCCAAAGACTTCACACCTATTACTTTTGTCACTCAGTAATGAACTCTTTTGTTTTGAATTTGTAACAGACAATATTTTGAAACTTTTATGGCTCGGTGTCTTACTCGGGGCACCGTGGCTTCATTTGTGAGGGCTTTTGTGTGTCATTTTCATATATCATCAATAAAAACATTGGACGTTTGTTGCATTTCAAAATCTCGCGCTCTTTTTCTTTCTTTATTATATATTGCAAAACAGCTATATTTACACACACTCACTTATACAGGTTCCAATCCACTCTGGATCTCACTGGTAACGACTCTGCTACTGCCAGTTATGACTTCGAAAATCCGATCAACTTAGCCGAAGACGAAGGTGAAGATGATTGTGAAGTGCCTGGTGAACTTGCAAGACTGCTACTCTAGGAAGAGAGGGCCATTCAGCCACATGAAGAGCCAGTGGAAACGGTAAATCTGGGTACTGAGACAGACAGAAAGGAAGTCAAGATTGGTGCCAATCTAGAGCTCAGTGTGAAACAACGGCTGATTCAGATGTTGCATGATCTTTGCCTGGTCTTACGAAGACATGCCTGAGTTGGATACCGACATTGTGGTTCATCACCTGCCTACCAAGGAAGAATGCCCTCCGGTAAAATAGAAGGTCCGCCGAATGCGTGCAGAAATGTTCGAGAAAATCAAAGTTGAGGTTATGAAACAATTTGATGTCGGGTTTCTAGAAGTGACATCTTACCCTCAGTGGGTTGCTAATGTGGTTCCAGTGCCGAAAAAGGATGGTAAGGTCCGAATGTGTGTTGATTACAGGGATTTGAACAGGGCGAGCCCTAAGGATGATTTCCCTCTGCCTCATATCGACGTTCTGGTTGACAACACTGCTCAGCATAAAGTATTCTCCTTCATGGACGGTTTCTCCGGTTATAATCAAATCAAGATGGCTCCTGAAGATATGGAGAAGACCACTTTTGTTACTCAGTGGGGCACCTTTTGCTACAAGGTCATGCCTTTTGGGTTGAAAAATGATGGGGCAACCTACCAATGTGTCATGGTTGCTTTATTTCATGACATGATCCATCACGAGATAGAAGTATACGTCGACGATATGATTGCAAGGTCCCAAACTGAGGAGGAACACCTTGACCATCTACGGAAGCTGTTTGACAGTCTGAAGTTGTACAAGCTGAGGTTGAACCTGAACAAATGCACCTTTGGGGTGAGATCTGGAAAATTGCTAGGCTTCGTCGTAAGCGACAAAGGTATTCAAGTGGACCCTGCCAAAGTGAAAGCCATACAAGAAATGCCAACTCCCAAGACAGAGAAAGAAGTCAGAGGCTTTCTAGGACGGTTGAACTACATTGCCCGATTCATCTCGCATCTAACTGCTACCTGTGAACCAATCTTCAAGCTGCTGAAGAAAGATCAAGTAGTACGTTGGAACGATGAATGTCAGGCTGCTTTCAAAAAGATCAAAGAGTATCTCCAAGAACCACCCATTCTTATGCCACCGGTTGAAGGGAGACCTCTAATCCTATACTTGACAGTACTTGACAACTCAATGGGGTGTGTGCTGGGGCAGCATGACGAGTCTGGCCGAAAAGAACACGCCATTTATTACCTTAGAAAAAAGTTTACCGACTGTGAGACTCGATACTCACTGCTCGAGAAAACTTGCTGCGCTTTGGTATGGGCTGCTCGCCGGCTGAGACAGTATATGTTGACTCACACTACTCTGTTGATTTCAAAAATGGATCCAATCAAGTACATATTCGAAAAGCCCGCCTTGTCCGGAAGAATAGCAAGATGGCAGATGACCTTGACAGAATATGACATCCAGTACATGACTCAAAAAGCAATCAAGGGAAGTGTATTGGCAGATCATTTGGCACACCAGGCAGTGGACGATTACCAGTCGATGAACTTTGAATTTCCAGACGAGGATATCATGGTAGTGACTGATTATGAAGTACCTGGACCGGATGAAGGACCTGAGGAAGGATCCCGATGGTCTATGCACTTTGACGGGGCCTCGAACGCTTTGGGTAATGGTATCGGCGCTGTGATCATATCCCCTAAAGGCACTCATACTCCACTCACCGCCCGGCTATGTTTCAACTGCACCAACAACATGGCAGAGTATGAGGCATGTATCATGGGTCTTCAAGCTGCAATTGACTTAAGGATCAAGTTTCTGAGTGTCTTCGGAGATTCCGCTCTCATGATCAATCAGGTCAAAGGCGAGTGGGATACGAAACACCTAAACCTTATTCCTTACAAGGAGTATGTGCTGACGTTGATTCCACACTTCGAGGAGATAACTTTTGAACACTTCCTAAGAGAGGAGAATCAATTAGCGGACGCGTTGGCTACGATGTATTCTATGTTCAAAGTCAAATGGGACAACGAAGCTCCCCGGATCATTATCTGGAAATTGGACGAACCTGCATATTGCTGTGATCTTGAGGCCGAAGAAGTAACAGAAAAACCCAGGTATCATGAAGTGAAGAGGTACCTTGAATCTCAAGAATACCCCGAAGGCGCATCTGTTAATGACAAGAAGTTCCTGAGAAGGTTTGCGGCAAAGTTCTTCCTCAGCAATGGCATTCTCTACAAGTG
The DNA here is from genome assembly GCA_948472305.1 of Vicia faba. NCBI lineage: Eukaryota > Viridiplantae > Streptophyta > Magnoliopsida > Fabales > Fabaceae > Vicia > Vicia faba. The sequence goes on from OX451736.1 coordinate 1,340,331,379, forward strand.
AAACCATGATTCGACCTTACTACGTTGTGTGGATAAGACTGAAGCAGAAAGGATCATGGTAGAGCTACATGAAGGTACCTTCGGAACACATTCCAGTGGACATACCATGGCAAAGAAAATCCTTCGGGCAGGATATTTCTGGTCCACAATGGAAGCCGACTGTTATCAGCATTCTCGAACTTGTTATAAATGCCAGATCTATGCTAATAAGGTGCACATTCCTCCGGTTCCTCTGAACATCTTGACAACACCTTGGCCTTTTGCAATGTGGGGCATTGATATGATCGGCGAGATCAGACCTACGACATCTAACGGGCATCGGTTCATCCTGGTAGCGATTGATTACTTCACCAAATGGGTTGAAGCAGCTTCCTACGCTACCGTAACCAAAAATGTCGTGGCACGGTTCATACGGCACAACCTGGTCTATCGATACGGTGTACCTGAAAGGATCATTACGGATAATGGTACCAATCTTAACAACAAGATGATCACTGAGCTCTGTGAGCAATTCAAGATACAACACCACAACTCTTCTCCCTACCGGTCGAAGATGAATGGGGCTGTAGAAGCAGCGAATAAGAACATCAAGAAGATTGTGCAGAAGATGACAGTGACCTACAAAGATTGGCACAAAATGTTGTCGTTTTCTCTTCATGGGTATCGTACCTCAGCACGGACGTCAACAGGGGCAACTCCTTTTTCCTTGGTCTATGGCATGGAGGCAGTCTTGCCTGTTGAAGTCCAGATACCCTCTCTCCGGATAATGAAGGATGCAGGTTTGAGCGAAGATGACTAGATCCGGACTCGGCTTGATCAACTAAACCTAATTGACAAAAAGAGACTCACTGCTATTTGTCATGGTCAGACGTACCAAAAACGAATGATCAGGGCATTTAATAAGAAGGTCAGACGACAAGAGTATCAAGTCGGAGACCTGGTAATCAAGCGCATCATTCTTCCTCAAAGTGATCCCAGGGGCAAATGGACCCCCACGTACGAAGGGCCATTTGTGGTTAAACATATCTTCTCAGGAGGAGCTATGATTCTAACCACCATGGATGGTGACGACCTTCCTCACCCCGCCAATGCAGACATAGTAAAAAGATACTACGCATGACTAAAGACCCGCTAGGTCGACTGGCCTAGGCAAGAATAAGGGCTTCCCGGCGAACCAAAAGGGTTCGGGCAAAAATAAGGGATGAAATGAAAAAAATCTGTACACCCGGCAAGTCGAAAACCTGAAAAGGCGGCTTGGGTAAAAATGGGTATCCCGGTGGACTGAAAACCCGAAAGGGCGGTCCAGGCAAAAGTTAGGGATAAAGCGTAATACTATGTCTCATTGGATCACCTTGCATCCAGAATTCGGCATCAACTATCGGGCTCAGATGACTCCAAATCAATCAGCTTCATCTTCAACTAAGCAGCAAAGTGATGAGACGTTTGAAGACATAAAGGCGATAGCAGAGTTGGAACCCAGTGGGATTATTTTTCACATAGCTGTTTTTGTTTCCTTTTCACAAAATTGTATAAACTCTACTTTGTTCGGCGGCGTTCTCTTACTAGGACGTCAGCCTCTTGTACATAAAACGCCTATTTACAGGCAAATTTCAAAATCAATACAAGTTCAATTTTTCAGACAAATTACCCATCGTTTTTTCCTTTTTCTGTTTTTGTTTTGCAAAGAACGTCCAATGTTCATTTTTGATATATGCATTTGACATTAATTGCTAATCATGAATATTTGCATGCGAAACAAAGGACTAATTACAGATGACATCAGAAACAGGGGCAATAAAGAGTTGTCCAAGCAATCTAGTTGCTCTGTCCACCGAGGTACCAAGGTAAGTTCGGCTGAAGAATGTAACCAAGTTACCTCAACTCCCCACAGAGTAAGACCAGATTTCAGCAATACTCTCCTTAGGCAGAGTTGGTCTCCCATCAGCCCTAAAAAGGCACAGTATCTCCAGCAAGTCAGCGATACTCTCCCCAAGCAGAGTTAGTCTACTGTCAACCTTTTGAAGTTGGGTATCCCCAGAAGATCTCAACATTCCCCAGCGGAGTATAGACATTCCTCAGCAAGTATCCCCGGCAGTCTTAATATAAGATTGTTCCTCGGCGGAATACAGACATCCAGTGGAACCATTGCCTAGTACAGTCTGAAAAGTTTCCCCTGGAAAGTTGAATCATCCTCCCCGGTAGATTCTGAAGCTTATCCCTGGTAGATTCTGAAGCTTATTCCCAGTAGATTCTGGAAGCTTATCCCCTGCAGAGTACGAACGCATCTCCCCGGCTTCATTCAAAGGGTTATTTCCCACCAGAGCTTATAACTGGGTTATCCTCAGCTAATTACCACGGAAAGATCGTCCTCGACGAAGTTCTTCCTATCCCCAGCAGAGTTCATCAAGTTCCCCAACATAACTTATCAATGGAATCCCCAGCGGAGCTCTCATCAAAACCTCAGCGAAGTATCTCTTCCCATAGAGTAATTCCCCGCAGAGTAATCTCTCCAACAAATTTATTCCCCAACAGAGTCGTCTTCTCCTACCGGTTTATTCTTGCAACCATCATCCCCAGCGGAAGCAAAGAACTCTACTCTTCGACATCTGCCCGGGATTTGAGTTCCCGACACTCGTCAAGAATTTATTTTCCTAGACGAAAATACATTCATAAACATTTCACATTTCATACATCCTGCTTACATACATGATAAAGTGCATACAACACTATCTCATTTTGAGCATCATGACATCATGCATTTCATACATCATGACATTGCATACAACTAATGTTTTGCCTTTTCAGGAAAAGGACAATCCAAAGATGATTACTATCAACTATCGCAATTCCAGATTCGATACCTGTATCTAGTCAGGGCATACTTGTGAGTGATTTGATTGTAGATTCGATACTTGTATCCAGCCAGGGCATATCTGCATGAAGAGTTTAGAGATTTAATACCTGTATCTAGCCAGGGCATATCTGTAGACGATAATTTCCAGATTCGATACCTGTATCCAGCCAGGGCATATCTGTAGACGACAATTTCCAGATTCGATACCTGTATCCATCCAGGGCATATCTGTAGACGATAATTTCCAGATTCGATACCTGCATCCAGCCAGGGCATATCTGTAGACGACAATTTCCAAATTTGATACCTGTATCCAGCCAGGGCATATCTGTAGACGACAATTTCCAGATTCGATACCTGTATACCTGATGGTTTTATCAAAAGCATCAGCTGTTGGAAGACGAAAAGCACACGTCAAGACCTTGTGGACAACTGGGAAGACAGATGTCAAATGGGAAGATCAAAAAATGGCTATTTCTTTGAGCGTCGAAATAGACATTCTTGGGGGGCAATTTGTTGGCTCCCAAATTCGAAACTTACTATATTTGGTCTTTTAGACCAAAAAACTGGAATGAACCAAGTCAAGAAGAATGTTCGACGTATGAAATAACTTAGGAAAAATATCTAAGTTATATTTGAGCCTTCGACCAGGGCTCACTTTCAGGTTATTTCGACTGAAGAGGACTTATGTCCCTCGACTGAGAGAAAGTATCCTCGCTTTGACACATGATACGAGGATTATTTGAATTTTGAATTATTGGAGGGAAAGGCAGTTTCGCCAGTGTCTAAGAAGAAGCAACGTGGCTGAAAGCCATAGGTCGAGGGACATGCAGAAGACACTTGTCTTCATCTTAGCGCAGAATGATCTCTCGACGGTTACTTATTTTTAGTATAAATTAAGAAACTTGTGTAGTTTTCAAGGGTGTTCAACCTATTGTACTAAGTAACTCAAACATTGTCCAAGTAAATGTTGTGTGAGAAAGGATAAAACTGAGAAATGTACGTTGGAAACACCTCTTTTCATTAATGAAAGTCTTTTACATTACTTTACTATTATCTTGCAAAGTTATCTTTTTTACTTCTTTTACTTGCATTTCTACATTTCTGCCCACTTTTTCCTAAATCTCAAACATCTTTTCTCTGGTTCGAACGTGCGTTCTTCCTGCTTATCCATCTTATATAAAAATTAGCATATGTTCTGCGATTAATCTGATCGATCCCGTAAGTAAACCAAAAAGAACTTTCCTTTTTGGAGATTAGCGGTTGCTTACCAAAAACAACGGTAAACATGAGGCATATGATGGACTGGCGTGGCTAACAAGTACTGAATCTGTATGAAACAATTGTGAGAAAAATAAAATGCTGGACCTTGGACTCGAATCCAGGTCCTTTCCCTTATACATATGCCTCCTCACCAACTGAGTAGCCTTACCATTCGTTACATAAAATAGAATAATAATATAATATAAGAAAAATGGTCAGATATATTATAATAAAAAAAACGTGCACTCTATTTGAATGGGCCAATGGGACAATGCCACGCTTTGTCTTCTTCATTCCTCCGTCGTCTTAGATCAAACACCTATAGTGACAGTTTTTCACTTGTCATTATAGCACCTGCAATTTGTAAAACTTACAATACGCAACGAAAATGAATTCTAAGACCATGGGTTGATTGCTCTCAACCTCCTGAGTAAGATAGCGTCCTTAATTTGGGCTAATTTTAGCCATTGTGAAAAATCCCAATTTAGAGGTTCAAACCCTAACCATGGCAACCTGTTATACCTGCACTCAAACTTCAATCCAACTATGCAAAAAGCTTGCAAACACTTTAATAATCAGTAATGTATGATCAAAACGCATTTATGTTACATGAATCAAGCAGAATGAGATTGAAAAAAATACAAACCGTGCGAATTGGTTGATGCGTTTGGCAATGTTTCAAAACTTAGTAATGGTTGCAAATGCTTCAGGGGACTTCCAGGAGTGTGTTTTGATCTTTGTTTGGGACTAAAACAGGATGGAGATTGAAATTCTAATTTGACAATTTTGGTGTTTTTTGAAAAACTTTCAAGGGTTCCCCAGGCTATGTATGCATGCTCTGATGCTTGCTGGGTGTTTGTTTATATAGAGAGGGATGAGGAGACACGAAAAAACAAGTTTGTAACAGCCATAGACAAACATTTGAATGCCATGAATACCAATATGTAACCTTGGTAAAAGTTATGGGATTTTGTCCATTTTTGAATTTTGCATGAATGTAGACATGTTGGCCTTGCTTCACACGAAATTTGGGGGCCTCTCCATGTATCAAACTAAGCCTAAATGATAATGGCCCATATATTTTGCAATAACCTTGATTTATTTGATTTTTAATTAAATAAAATTAATATAAAATGCAAATAAAATCAAGAATATGCAAAAATGGTTTTAGGGGTCCTCTATGATATTAGGAAGATGTTTGAAGTCCAAAAAAAGAGCCATTGCCTTAAAAGCTCAACTTTGCTCAATGCATATTTCTTGAAATTTCCCAAATTTTCCTAACTTGGGTAAGTCATAACTTGCTCAATTTTCATCTCATGATGATGATCTTGGACTTTTTGGAAATCCCATAATGTTTACTTCAAAATCTCTTTTGATCAATTTTGCATTTGAAGATGTTATCTTGATGTTAGAGGTCTTGGAAAAAAGTGGCTTTTATTGACTTTTTGGAAAGCCCATAATGTCTACTTCAAAATCTCTTTTGATCAATTTTGCATTTGAAGATGGTATCTCGATGTTCACTGAAGGTAGGAAGAAAATAATAACACCAACATTCACTAAAGGTGAAACTACCGACGTTCACTGAAGATAGAAAAATGACACCAACATTCACTGAAAGTGAACTACCGACGTTCACTGAAGGTAGAGAGAGAAAACATAATACCAACGTTCACTGAAGGTGAACTACCAACGTTCACTGAAGGTAGAAAAAATGACACCAACATTCATTGAAGGTAGAAAAAATGACACCAACATTCACTGAAGGTGAAACTACTGATGTTCACTGAAGGTAGAGAGAAAACATAACAATAACACCAACGTTCACTGAAGGTGAACTACCAACGTTCACTGAAGGTAGAGAGCGAGAATAATAACACCAATGTTTACTAAACGTGAACTACCAACGTTCACTGAAGGTGGAGAGAAAATAAAAATCACCAACATTCACTAAAGGTGAACTATCAACGTTCACTGAAGGTAGAGAGAAAAGATGACACCATCGTTCACTGAAGGTGAACTACCAACATTCACTGAAGGTAGAAAAAACAAAACCAATGTTCACTGAAGGTGAAACTACCGACGTTCACTGAAGGTAGAGAAAATGACACCAACATTCACTGAAGGTGAAACTACCGATGTTCACTGAAGGTAGAGAGAGAGAGAGAGAGAGAGAGAGAGAGAGAAAAAAACACCAACATTCACTGAAGGTAGAAAAAAGAACGTATTGACAATAACAAGTTTCCCAAAATCATGGCGTTTCATCCATAATGGGTCTGAACTTCTTCTTTAACCAAGGAAATCCGCCTAGAAAGGGTAATATATAAGCGGTCTCAAATAAAGAGACTACCACTTATAAAGATTTCTCAACGAATTGTCTCTGTCAAATTGAAAATACTTGCCATCCATTGGAGTCATTTGACAACGAACTGTAAACTATCCACTCATAGAGAAGATAACAAAAAAAGTAATGTCGACCTTTACAGGGAAGTACAAGTTGCTCAAATAAAGAGACTCGCTACTTGTTGTTATGGGAAGGATTGTAAAAAATGACTTCCTGGAGAGATAAATATGGCTTCCTGGGGAAAGAAATGGCTTCCTGGGGAAAGAAATATGGCTTCCCGGGGAAATGCCAATATACTCTTGTTGAGGAGATAAAGTCTTCTCATGCAAAATAAATGCACATTCTCAAACCAGGGCTCGAAGCTTGTAGAAATCCAAAGTAATAATACTGTTGTGGATCACAAATTCAAACCAGAAATAAAATGGAATGAAACAGGCAACCGTAATACATTCTTTGAGAAATAAACTTAAGAGGGAAATCCAACCCATCCAGACAAAGATCTGTATAGGAAGGCTAAAGAAAAAATCTTCCACGAGGGATAGCTCGGTGTGGAAATTGAAAGGATATACACTTTATGCTTAAGGTTGACACTCTATTGGAGAGAAGACAACATAACTCTGCAACACAGGGTAATATGCTAACAAAAAGTTAATGAATGCCAATGAGCAATAATTTGCTAAATTCAAATATGCATGATGTATGTATGAATGTATGATTGTTATCATATATATGCTGACAAAACAGACGTGTAACACTGGAAATAACCAGACAAAACTAACTCATGTACAATTAATACTCAACTAAATCACATCCAAGATGAAAATTCCATAAGAAAGTAAGCACCAACTGAGGAGAAAGATTCCTATTTCACGGTTTAACTTCACTGGGAAGAACATAGTCCGAAAATAATCACATCATATCAATAAATTAGTACAGGTACAGGGATATAACATCCTCCTCCAAGCTTCACCGGGGGATATCACACATACTTCAATGTGGAAAACAAATGTTTCACAGTTCATACTTCTGTTTGGGATTGCAATACAGATCTCAATAAGGCAAATGAAAACCATATCGTCAAAACATCAAATGAGGATCTCGTGCTGACTTCATTGGGGAAATATCATACAGACTTCACTAGGGGAGATAGTTCCTCATCGTCGAGATATCAACTGGAGACCTCATGCTGACTTTATTGGGGAGGACAACACCATATTGTCGAGGGGAAACCAAGATACATTCTTCAATATTGAGAGTGACTATTACACCAACTTCTCTGGGCAAAAAGTATGAAACCTCACGGGGATAACAAATTGGGGAGTTAAGAAGTCAAACATTACAGCAAGAAATCAAACTTATGGGGATTTTAAATCAAACCCAACACTTAGCGGGTGAAAGCCCAAAAAGTTGATAACCATTTAAACACTTCTTAAACAAAACATTGCCCTTACTTGACTATCGGACAATAAAATAAAATGCAAGTACTACCGAAAGGAGATGCTTCACAAATGAGTCCAACTCAGCATGCACGAGGAGAAAAGACTTTTATTAAATGGGTGAAGCCTTCACTGGGGAATCTTGGATAGAGTCTTCATATCATGCAGACCTGAGGTTCAAATGAAACAAGACTTGGTTGGGAAAACAGGATCATAAACCCAACACCGAGCCTCGCATCAATTAGTATCATCTTTAAATATCTAAGAAACACAAGAAGATCATACTTATTCCAACAAAAGTGCACTGGGATAGCCTTCTTGGAGAATCAAGAAGTTAACATTATAGCAAGAGGTCAAACTTATGGGGATTTTAAATCAAACCCAGCACTTGGCGGGTGAAAACCTAAAAAGTTGGCAAATGTCTCAACACTTCTTAGAAAAGATACTACCCTGGTCTAGTTACTTAGGAAATAAATACCAACAATAATGCCAACACTACAAAAAGGGCGACTGTTGTACCCCAAAATTTGCCCTCCCATTTCTCATTGATTTCTCACCACAAAGCCTTTGAAGCTCAAGATCCAGTTAAGGTTTCATCTGCTCAAGACCTCTCCTTGCACTGTGGACTCAAAATTAGGGTTTGTGTTTGCACAAAGATATTTTGACCTAGAATGCCTAAGATGACTTTCATGCCTCATATTGGACTCCCAAGTTTACCCATATCAAGTTTCAAGCCTTGATTCCAAGTTTTGCCCAGTCAATTGGACAGTTGACCTAGAAATCAATTGTATTGGGGAAAAAGTCAACTGTGGCCAATTGACAGTCAAACCTCATGAAATTTGACCCACATCAACATTATGAACTCATATGAATCATTTGGTCAAGTTTGGATCACAATTCCCCAAGAAATTTGATCAGATCACCAAAAGGGCAAAATGGTCATTTTTAGGGTTTTGACTGCACAAAGGCAATTTTTGACTGTTTGACCTAGCCAATGGCAAACCAAGCTCACACATGGACTCAAGGACCCCATGGAATTATCTCGCCATGATCAACAAACTCAAAAGATCCCAAGTACACAAGATTAACAGTTGAATTTCCCAGTCAATTGATCAATTTTGACTGTACACTGAAAAGTCAAACTTTGACTTTTTGGTCAAAATCAAAAGTCAAGATTCATTTTCCATCAAAACATGCCAAATCATGAAACTTGTTCACTAAGAAATCACAAAATGCAAATTAGGGTTTAAAATGGAATTTTTCATAACTTAGAATTTTTCTAAGTTATGAAAAACCCTAATTTTTTCCCAACTTTGCCCCACTTTTTCACCATGATCCATTTGGATTCAAACAAAAGTCAAAACATGAAAGTTGTAGCTTGTTGCATAATCTACAACTTTTATTCACAAAGTTTTCTCATTTGAAGCTTGTATCTCAAGTTACAATTTTTTGAATAAGGGCACTAAACCATTTTTAACTTAGTGAAATTTTAACCTATTTTGACAAGATTTTCTACCTAACTTCAAGGCCATTTTCCATACACTTCCACTTGGAATTTCAAATTGCATTTCAAAGATGGATTGTAGTACACATTCCAAGCTTTCCAAAATGTCCAAGAACTTCTCAAACAACCTCATGGTTAGAGAGAATCGAATTTCACAATATAGCAAAAAACCACTTTGTTCATGACCAAGTTCCATGCCCATAACTTTGCAATTTGAACTCAGCATGCTTTAGGCTAGATTACAGGTCCTTAAACCAAGTTACACTCAATAATTTAATGCTTGTTCATTGTGTCAAGATGTTATTCTATGAGTTCAAGTATTATACACAAGCCTAATCCATTTTTAGATAAAGTGAATTATCCATTTTTGCTAAAATTCACTTTATGTCAATTTGGAAATCCAACAAGTACATTGCAAATCTGAATGGCACAAGTTGATGAGCATAACACACTGATCAAGGAGGGATTATGCAGCACATTAGGGGCCCTCTACATGCCTAGAAACACAAGTTGCATTTTGTTGCTTAAGTGTGAGGAAAAGAGCCATAACTCACAACATCATCCATCTCAGCTTAGACACCCAAGAACAAACTTATCAAACATACTCAGCACATCACAACCAAGCTAATACACGACCCCTGCACCTCTCAAACACCCTCCATCTCAGAATCACCTTGAAACTGCTCAAACAGAGCAACCCCTGCAGATTGAGGGCCATCTCCCATTTCTCTCAAGCTTTCTTGCCCAAACCAGTTCACACACCTTCCATACTACCTATGCAAGCTAACCAAAAGCAAAAGCACGGTCTGTAACACCTCTAAACCACTTCACCATTTTTGTTTTTCTGTTTTGCAATTGAAGTTCTCTAGCTCGATTCAGAAGCTCTCAAGACAAAGTAAGCATTGAAACGGCATCCCTGGACCTCAAGGAAGCTTTTCCAATCATCACCTTGCACTGAAAGTTCCTACATTGCAAGATAGAACTTCAGCTGAACAGGTAGTTTTTTGAACTCGTATCTCTCTTATTATGCATCATTAGTCTTAGGTTTGTGAAGAAATAATGTCATACTCATGCCACTGAACATGTACATTTCTTTACTTTTCATTTCTTTTGCCTGAGTAGAGAGAATTTGGAGTTTGAAAATGGCAGAAAAACTAGGTTAGGATTTGGGGGAGAAGAAATTCTCCCTCATCTTAGAGAGTTAGATCAAGTTATGCATATGGTTGGAATCGTGATTTCATGCTTAACATCTTTTGTGTTGGAAGTTTGCTCAAAAAATCAAAGAATCAGGACATTCGAAGGAAGCTTGTTGGCGCGCGTTTTTGAACAAACTTTGTTCAGAGGTTGAAGAAGATGGCTTCTTGGGCTGGGCCTGAACATTTTTATTATTCACACCACTTTTTCTGTTTTGCACCCCCAAGCCCATTTGCTTCATTTTTCATGATTTTTGACTTTTTCTTTTCTTATTTGACTCATTTATTTTTTCTCAGCATATTAAAATTTTGAAAATATTTTTCTCATCATTTTTTGATTTTATTTGATTTTTATTTGATTTTCTTTTGTTTATACATAAATATTATATATACTATTATTTAGGATAAATAGAAAAATATGTAAAAACACTTCTATTTTTATTTTTATTTTATATTACCCTCTGAAAATATTTTGTATAAAAAATACTATTTTCTAAAAAAATTTAACTATTATTATTATTTATATATATAATGCATATTTAAAATAATACAAATATACATATATATATATATTAATACATTTAGAGTAAAAATACCAAAAAATGTACATATTTTACTTTTAATATTTAATACTAAAAAATGCCTTTTTTACAAATATACCATATTTTATTTTATTTTTGTATGTAAATAACAAATATTATATGAATTAATTAATTAATATTTATTTTGATTAAAATTAGGGTTTTTACCCTAAATATGAAAATACTCCAAAAATAATACCTTTTTATTTTTCTTTTATTTTACATGAACAATACTTTTTCATACATATAAAAATTCTCTTTTTTGCATTTTGCATATTTATTTAATTTCCATTTGATTATGCAATTTATTTATCTTGTAATTATTTATAGAAAATGATGTAATAGCTTAGGTTTAATTTCTTGTCTAAATATCCCCATTTGAACATTGTACCCCCCTCCCTATATTATTGTGATGTAATAGCGTAGGAATTTAAATTTCGCACTTTATCGCTTTCTAAACATACTATGCTAGAATTAGGGTTTGTATGCGAATAAAAAAAATGAACAAAATAGTTGGACCTAATACAAGATAAATGAGCATGAAAAGTGGACAACACATTTCACACTTGCACCCCTAGGGTATTCCACTTTGTTGCCTTCAAAATAATTGGGCCATATTGCATGTTGAACTTCTTTGGGCAAAACAAAATAATCAAATGATCATTGTCCCTCAAAATGTTGCTTAAATGAATGATCAAGTCCCTTTCAAAGAAAATTGCCCAAAGACATTTAACACTATTGCAACTATGGTCTAAACGATGACCCGCGCCCGTCCCTTTCACCTCCTAAGACAAGATTGTCCACCAAATGCAATGGTGGAACAAAATTGTCAAAAGGTTTGAAACATAACAAAAATCTTTGAGAAAACTTTAGGGTAGATAAGCTCTTAAGTACTTGTCAACTTTCCAAGAAAACACTTGCCTAATTTCAAAACCCACTTCACAAACACTTTCAAACAAACTTTCAAAAAAACCTTGAAACATCTTTTCAAAAAGACAAACACCTTTTGTAAAACATTCGAGTAAAGAATTGTTACAAGGGTAGCCTATACAAGGCATCTTTTTCAAAACCTCTTTCAAAACCACACATAAAGCACCATTTCAAACAATTGACAACCAAGGCAAGTTGATCTAAGCAAGTACCTAAGAGCCCATGGATAACCATGGATAGAAGGGGTGTTAATACCTTCCCCTTCTATAATCTACTCCCCGAACCCAAGAAAAATCTCAAAGGTTTTTGCTGTGCTTTTTAAACCTTTCCTTAGGATAAAATAAAAAGTCGGTGGCGACTCTTGCTCAACCGAAACATTTGCAAAAACAAACGCAAAACCCTAGTCAGTTCTCCCACCGTATCACAGCGACATTTTACAAATAGTTCCATCTCAGCACACAAAGGGATAAGGAACTTTTGTCATATAAGTGAAGACTTCATTGGGGAATTTGGGATATAGGCTTTAGACCATGCAAACCCAAAATCAAAAATGAACCAAGACTTGACTGGGGATAATGGGATCACAAACCCGATGTCGCACCATATATCAATTGATACCATCTCTAACTATCTGAGAAACACAAAAATCTTGCGCATACCAGTAAAAACAACCTGAGAGAATCTTCCCGGGGAAAACAAAACTTCCCAAAATCACTGGAGTTCGCCCATTCCCGGGATCACCACTTTTGTTTTCCTCTTGAATCATAAAGTCTAAAGTAAAAGTAATTTGTAAATTCTTTTCGAAAAACAATTTTGTTATTTAATCCTTTCGCTTTGAAAATTACTATCAATAATAAATGAAGTCTTTGTAAGCAGAATAAAATAAGAATTACAAAGAATTGGGTAAAAACTCAAACTTTATTAATAAAGTGGTAGTCTGCGAATGGTGAGTCTCCATGGATGATTACAAAATTCAGAAAATGGTAATATATAATGGAAAAGATACATTGAAATACAATGACCACTATTCTCTCTAACAACTTTGAAATCCTGAGCAGCAGCTTATGTCGAAGTATGGTGAGGATTCAAGAAGATTGTTACTTCAATGATCAAGTCTTGTCTGATGTAGTTACTTGCCAAGAAAGTCCCTAACTTTTTCCTAAGTTTCCCTTTCAGGTTTTCGACTTAGCAATAAATTTTATTCTGTTTATGTCTCTAATTTTTGCCTAGACTACCCTTTCGGGTTTTTGGCCTACCGAGACGCTCCTTTTTGCCTAAGCCACCCTTTCAGGTTTTCGACTTAGCGAGCTATTCTTTTATTTCTTTAGGCAAAGTATTTCTTGATTGCATCAGCGTTCATGGGACGTGGGAACTCCTCACCATCCATGGTTTCAAGAATTAATGCACCGCCAGAGAAGACTTTCTTGACAACATATGGGCCTTCAAAATTGGGAGTACACTTGCCCCTAGAATTAGGGTTAAAAGACATGATCTTACTGAGCACAAGGTCGCCTTCTCTAAATTCACGTGGTTTGACCTTCTTATCAAATGATTTATTCATTCTCTTCTAATATAACTGCCTGTTGTACCCCAAAATTTTCCCTCCCATATTCTTCAAGATTTGCCAAAAGCATGCTTCAAGATTCCCCGAGGATTGCACAGTTCAAGGGTCTCCTAACAGTCAAAAACTAGGGTTTTGGTTCTGACAAAGGAAATGAAGTTTCCAAGGGTCCAATCAAGTCCCACATGCCTACAAATATGGTCAAGCATCCTCATACCAAGTTTCAAGACTCACAACACAACATTGCACAGTCAAAAACCCTAATTGCCCTACAATCAACTGTAGGGGCAAAATGGTCATTTGATAGTCAAAAGTTCAAATTTTTGGTCAACATCTCATTTTGAAGCCACAAACACAATTTGATCAATTCTTGATCATGATTCTCAAAGCTTGGCTCAAAAAGTCTCAAGATGCAAAAGTTTCCATATTTGGACAGTTGAAAAAGTCAACTGTAACTTGACCAAGGCATAACTTCCACATGGTTTATCATAAAAATTCCATCCAAAGCTCATTTTGAATAGAAAGACATTTCCTACAACTCCTCTTCACACTTCAAGTCCAAGAAATGCTCTCACAAAAAGTTATCAATTTCAACATTATAGGTCATTTTCAAAAGTCAACAAAAAGGGACTTTAAGTCAAAGACCATAACTTGAGATTGGTAAATCAAAATGACATGTGACCAAAGGCATTGGTTATAGGACTTCGATACCTTTCCAAAATGTCCAAGAACATGAGCAAAGCTTAAAAATTGAGCAAGATATGCCTTGTGGAAGTTGGAAAATGTTTGGATATTTTGAAAAGTCAACTTTGCTTCAAATGTCTTAAAATTGCTAATGGGCCACATTTTCTTCCAAGATTCATCATCCAAAGCATGTGCACGACCATTTGGCCCAAAGGGGATTTTTTTTAATCATTTTTATTATTTATTTGAATTTTTAATTACAATTAATTCATTTAATTAATTAAAATGTGGAAAAAATACTAAACCAATGCAATCAAATCTTTTTATGCAGTACAATCACTCATGATTCACTAAAGATTCGTGCACAACTCAAATGGGGAAGATTGGACATGATTGGTATCAAATATGCATGGAAAAGATTTGAAAATATATGCATGAAAAATCAAATATCTTTCCATCAATGCAAAGGTTTTTTGGATCCAAATCTTTACCCTAATCATTCCATACATAAGCCAGAAGCAAACCCTAGTGAAGAGGACCTGAAGTTGCGCCCAAAAAGCCATAGACAACCTTGCATTTTTTCAAGAAAACTCAAAAACTGAAAACACGATTTCAAGGAGTTTCAAGACAGAGTAACCATCTCATTGCATTCCTGAGACTTCAAGGAAGGTTTCTAGATCAGAACCATCAACTCTAACGCGAAGAATTGGTAGAATAACCCCGTCCTGTTCATATTTTTTTCCACGTTCTTGCATCATGATTCACGCATTATTGTTAATTTTTAATGTTTGATTTATATTCAGTTAACCATTCTAAAGCTAACCATGTGTTTTAATTGAGTTTTCACGCATCGTATGAAGAATCACCATGGAAGCTTATTAGGGTTACGAAACTGAAAATTGGGGGTTTCCTCGTCCAGAAAAATTAGCCTACAAGACCAGGGCCATTAGAATCAGAAACTCACAACGATTAACATGGCATGCTCGCGCTCAATTTATCGTGCACTAATTCCTAATCGCTATTTTTTTATGCTGTAGTTAGTGGGGGTTCAAAACCCCCGCTATTTGATATATGTTTTCAGGCAAAAGCAAGGAATCAGTGGGGAAGACGATGCATGGAAGAATACCATTGGTGGATTCAAATAATTAGCGCGTTTTTTTTTTGTTCTGTCCACTAACCCATTTTTTTATTATATCATTTAGTTTCCATTAGGTTAATGAATAAACGCACTAGCTCGGATGGTGGAAAGTAACGTTGGCAAGCTCTAGGACCTGGGTTCGATTCCCAGGTCCCCTCCCTTTCCCTATATTTTTCTTCTAACCATGTTCTTGTGTAGCTCGCTTCCAAGCGCCCACTGTACGCCCACAATCTCAACGCGCCACATGGCCACTGAGGGCAATCCAAAGGCCAACGTTTGAAGAATACCATGGACATTGGTCAGCACACACACACGCTTCCAGAAAAGTCAAACAAGGCCATAAACATTGGGCCTAAATAGCTGGGACAAAACCTCCAGTTTGGGGTCAACACCCCCTTGGTTTGTCTTCTTTCATCCTTTCATTATTTTTTCTTTCTATTTTTATTTGTTTTAATTAGTTTTAATTTAATTCTTTAAATCAATAAATTTCACATAAAAATAATAAAAGTCAGAAAAGACAAAAAAATAATAATAATAATAATTATTTATTTATTTTTGTGAATAAAATCTTATTAATTAATTAGTTTTTTTTATTCTAGGATTAACTTTAACATTTTCTTAATAAATTTAAAATTTGTAGAATTAGGTTTTAATTATTTTTATCTTTTTCTTTTCTTTTATCATTATTAATTATTAATTATTTTCTTGTAAATAAAATTGCATTAATTGATTAGGTTTAATTTTAGATTAAATTTCAATGCTTTTCTTAATAAATTAAAAATAACTAGAATTAGGGTTAATTAATATTTTAATTTTATTTAATTCTCATATAAGTCCATAAATGCAAAAACTAAAAAATAATTTCTGTTTTATTTTAATTTAATTAATTTGTTGATCATAATTTAATTTCATTAAAAAGGGTCCAACGCCCTCGCTTTCGATTATTAATTTGTTTCGCACATTTTCTTCCCTTTTTTATAATATTCATGTAATTATCCCAAAGCCATGTAAACATGATATTTATATTTCTCGTACTTTACTTTATTTCATGTCAAATCGGGTCCTGGATTAAATTTGGCGATGTGGACCCGCGCCTTTGTAATAGTTTAGGAACTTTATATTTCCCGCAACTTTTTAACCGTTAATAAAATTGCATGCAAGGATGAATGTTAAAATAAAAACAAAAGCGTAGATCACCCATGACATGAACAAGACAAAATATCTGAAAACGACACACAAATCACACACCACCCCTACGGTACGCCCCACTGTTGCCTTGCCCCTCGAAAGGTGATCGTCGAGTAGAGGATGTCTTAGTAAGTCCTCATGATCCGGGAACCTGGCATGAGGGTAGCTTCTAAGGTGTCTTCTTGTTGCTCTGGTGATCACCATGTCCCGAACCTTCGAATTGACCCGAACACCTCCAATGGTGGTGCTACCTACCCCTCAATAGTGGGATAGCACTACTTTAAGGACATTTACACAGACGAATTCCTTAGGGTAGGTAGACGACTCTAGATACTTGCTCTAATTTCAAAACAAATCAAAAAAAAATACTTTTCACACCGACACCTTTTCAAAAAGCTTTCGAAAGCAACTTTTCAAACACTCTTGAGGACCGATACAAGAGTCGAACTGGAATTTTCAAAGAAACTTTTTAAAAACCCACAATTGAAAAGCAAACAAACCATTTTTGAAAACACAATGAGCAAGTATCTAAGAGCCCATGGATAACCATGGATAGAAAGGGTGCTAACACCTTCCCTTTCTATAATCTACCTCCCGAACCGAGAGCAATCTCTATAAGGAATTTTTTTGTGCTTTTGTCCTTTCCATTTGGAGAAAATAAAAGACGGTGGCGACTCTTGCTTCCGCGACATTTCGCGAACCAGCATTAAACAGTCAGTTCCAGATCCACCGATCACACTGCCCATGACACAAAGCCGTCATTCTCTTCTCTTCAATCAAATTCAATTGGTCAAACCTGTTCTGGACCCATTCAGCCTCTGAGAACTTGATTTCCATTATCACACATAAAGAGGAAATCTCAACCTCGACCGGGAGCACTGCTTCCATTCCATACACAAGGGAGAACGGGGTTGCTCCTATTGAAGTGCGGACAAATGTTCGATATCCATGTAAAGCAAAAGGGATCATTTCATGCCAATCTTTATAAGTAACAACCATCTTCTGGATGATATTCTTGATATTCTTATTAGCAGCTTCAACAACCCCATTCATCTTTGGCCTGTACGGAGATGAATTGTGATGGACAATCTTGAATTCTTCACAAAGTTCTATCATCATCTTGTTATTCAGATTTAAGCCATTGTCGGTGATAATTCTACTCAGCACACCATACCGACATATGAGATTATTCTTAATGAAGCACACTACCACCTACTTGGTAACATTATCATATGAAGCATCCTCCACCAACTTGGTGAAGTAATCAATTGCTACCAAGATAAAGCAGTGTCCATTCGAAGCTTTGGGTTCAATCATTCCTAAAGGAGGAAGAAGATTTTTGAAATTAAAGAATATGGGAGGAGATGAAGAGACTTTCCTAAAGTATAAGGTAAAAGCTAAAGAGAAGAACCATCTAACCAACAATAAGCTAATACTTGACATTATGAGTCAAGATAGAATTCCCATTCTTTGGATTGAAACCAAGCAAGCAAAGATACTAGACCTCTTGAGAGAAATAAACTTTAAATGTATTAAGTCTTCACAAAAATTGGGTAGAGTAACAACTATATACAGATGAATTCTAAATTATAGACAAAGTACGTAATCACAATAGTCTGCATACAAAACAAACAAACAACCCAATGTCTTGAGGTAAACCTTAAGAACTCCAGACAAAATATAAATTAAGGTCACAAGGTCTCCAACATATGATTAAGGTCTCTAATCCTAAGTCTAAGAAGTCCAATACTCCATAATGCCAAGGATAGTAACCAAATAGTCCAAGTATCATTAATGTTTTTTATGGTTCATGTTGATTATTGAGTATCTTGGATAGAGTCTTCATATCATGCAGACCTGAGGTTCAAATGAAACAAGACTTGGTTAGGAAAACAGGATCATAAACCCAACACCGAGCCTCGCATCAATTGGTATCATCTTTAAATATCTAAGAAACACAAGAAGATCATACTTATTCCAACAAAAGTGCACTGGGATAGCCTTCTTGGAGAATCAAGAAGTTAACATTATAGCAAGAGGTCAAACTTATGGGGATTTTAAATCAAACCCAGCATTGGCGGGTGAAAACCTAAAAAGTTGGCAAATGTCTCAACACTTCTTAGAAAAGATACTACCCTGGTCTAGTTACTTGGGAAATAAATACCAACAATAATGCCAACTGTTGTACCCCAAAATTTGCCCCCCATATTCTTCAAAATTTGCAAAGAGCATGCTTCAAAATTCCCCAAGGGTTGCACAGTTCAAGGGCCTCCTAACAGTCAAAACTAGGGTTTTGGTTCTGGCAAAGAAATTGAAGTTTTCAAGGGTCCAATCAAGTCCCACATGCCTACAAACATGGTCAAGTATCCTCATGTCAAGTTTCAAGACTCACAGCACAAAATTGCACAGTCAAAAACCCTAATTGCTCAACAGTCAACTGTAGGGGCAAAATGGTCGTTTGACAGTCAAAAGTTCAAATTTTTGGTCAACATCTTATTTTGAAGCCACAAACATCATTTGATCAATTATTGATGATGATTCTCAAAGCTTGGCTCAAAAAGTCTCAAGATGCAAAAGTTTCCATATTTGGACAGTTGAAAAAGTCAACTGTAACTTGACCAAGGCATAACTTCCACATGGTTTATCATAAAAATTCCATCCAAATATCATTTTGAAGAGAAAGCCATTTCCTACAACTCCTATTCACACTTCAAGTCCAAGAAATGCTCTCACAAAAAGTTATCAATTTCAACATTATAGGTCATTTTCAAAAGTCAACAAAAAGGGACTTTAAGTCAAAGACCATAACTTGAGATTGGTAAATCAAAATGACATGGGACCAAAGGAATTGGTTAGAGGACTTCAAGACCTTTCCAAAATGTCCAAGAACATGATTAAAGCTTAAAAATTGAGCAAGATATGCCTTGTGGAAGTTGGGAAATTTTGGGTATTTTGAAAAGTCAACTTTGCTTCAAATGCCTTAAAATTGCTAATGGGCCACATTTTCTTCCAAAATTCATCATCCAAAGCATGTGCACGACCATTTGGCCCAAAGGGAATTTATTCATCATTTTTATTTATTTATTTGAATTTTTAATTGCTATTAATTCATTTAATAAAATAAAATATGTGAAAAATACCAAAGCAAGCTTTTCAAATCTTTTTATGCATGGAATAACTTCAGATTTTCGTGCATTATCAGATATGGAAAGAATCAAGTTGATTTGGACATGATTGGTATCAAATATGCATGGAAAAGATTGGAAAAATTATGCATGAAAATCAAATATTGTTTTCATCAATGCAAGGATTTGTGGACTCAGAATTTAACCCTAATACATTCCATACATAAGCAAGATGCAAACCTAATGCCAAGGGAGCTCCAAGCTGCGCCCCATCTGAAGAAAGAACTTTGCAATTTTATCAAAAATTCCAAAACTGAAAACGTGATTACAAAGGGTTTCAAGACAAAATAATTATTCCATTGCCTTCCTGAGACATCAAGGAAGCTCCCTGGATCAAAATCACTGCTTCTAACGCAAAGAATTGGTAGAACAACCTCGTTTTGTTCATGCTTTTTTTTGTATTCTGGTATCATGATTCATGCATTGTTTGTACTTTTTAATGTGGGATTTGTATTCATTGGATCATTCTAAAGCTAACCATATGTTTTAATTGAGTTTTTAAGCATCGTACGTGATTTCACCATTGAAGCACGCTAGGGTTCCTCAAGCTTCAAATTGGGCATTTTCGAATACTGTAAAATTAGGACATCCTAGTACCATGGCTAAACTCAGGAAGCTTGGACGAACATAACCCACTAATTGCGCCTAATTTATACAGCAAGATGGGCTAATCGCTATTTTTGAAAAGCTTGCATTTTGGGGGGGTTCAAAACCCCTGCTAATTCCTTTTTGTTTCAGGGACAACGAAGAAGAAGATTATGTGGCAAGCTGTGGTTGGGTAATTTAAATTCAGCGCGCTTATTTTTGGTTGTTAGCATTAGCGTTTTGTTTTTTTATAATAATCATGTTCCAATAATCTTACAAAGCAAGCGTTTGGCACAAGTGGTGGATGTGCTGTCCTATAACCACTGGGACCTGGGTTCGAATCCCAGGTCCCCCCACTTTATTCATATATTTTGTTTCAATATAATCCTATGCAGCTTCAATCCCATGGTTCATCATACGTCCATAATCTCAGCATGCCACATGTCCCAGAATGTCCATCCAAGGGCTCAGATTTGATGAACGTCATACTCACTAGTCAACGCGTGTACACGCTCCCAGGAAAAGTCAAAAAGGCCAGGGTCTATTGGGCCAGAATTACTGAATTATACCTCCAGTTTGGGGACAGAACCCCCCATTGGTTTGCTCTTTCATCTTTTTTTGTATTTTTTCTACTTTTATTTGTTTTAATTAATTTTAATTTAATTCTTTAAATCAATATTTTCATAACATAACAAAAATAATAAAAATCAGAAAGTCATAAAAATTAAAATATATTTCATTTAATGTTATTTTTTTGTAAAAAAGGTCTTATTAATTAATTAGTTTTTTTATTCTAGGATTAATTTTAACATTTTTCTTAATAAATTTAAAATTTGTAGAATTAGGGTTTTAAAAGACTTTTATCCTTCTTTCTTTTTTCTCATTATTAATTATTAATTATTTTCTTGTAAATAAAACTTGCCATTAATTAATTAGGTTAATTTTAGGTTTAACTTTAACATGTTTTTTAATAAATTAAAAATAGCTAGAACTAGGTTTTAATTCCAATTTAATTTTTCTTATTAAAAATCCATAAATACAAAAACTCAAAAAAATCTTCTCTTTTTATTTTAATTTAATTAATTTGTTAATCATAATTTAATTTCATTAAAAAGGGTCCAACGCCTTCGCTTTCGATTTTAATTCTCTTCGCATTTTTTTATTTTCGTTCTTATAATATTCATGTAACTCTCCCAAAGCCGTGTAAATTGGACATTTATATTTCTCGCATCTTTATTTTATGTCAAATCGGGTCCTGGATTTAATTTGGCGATGTGGACCCGCGCCTTTGTAATAGTTTAGGAACTTTATATTTCTCGCAACTTTTTAACTGCTAATAAATTGCATGCAAGAATGAATGTTAAAATAAAAACAAAAGCGTAGATCACCCATGACATGAACAAGACAAAATATCTGAAAACGACACACAAATCACACACCACCCCTAGGGTACGCCTCACTGTTGCCTTGCCTCTCGAAAGGTGATCGTCAAGTAGAGGATGTTTTAGTAAGTCCTCATGACGCGGGAACCTGGCATGAGGGTAGCTTCTAAGGTATCTTCTTGTTGCTCTGGTGATCACCATGTCCCGAACCTTCGAATTGACCCGAACACCTCCAACGGTGGTGCTACCTACCTCTCAATGGTGGGATGGCACTACTTTAAAGGATATTTACACAGACGAATTCCTTAGGGTAGGTAGACGACTCTAGATACTTGCTCTAATTTCAAAACAAATCAAAAATACTTTTCACACCGACACCTTTTCAAAAGCTTTCGAAAGCAATTTTTCAAACACTCTTGAGGACCGATACAAGAGTCGAACTGGAATTTTCAAAGAAACTTTTTAAAACCCACATTGAAAAGCAAACAAACCATTTTTGAAAACACAAGTGAGCAAGTATCTAAGAGCCCATGGATAACCATGGATAGAAAGGGTGCTAACACCTTCCCTTTCTATAATCTACCTCCCGAACCGAGAGCAATCTCTATAAGGAATTTTTCTGTGCTTTTGTCCTTTCCATTTGGAGAAAATAAAAGACGATGGCGACTCTTGCTTCCGCGACATTTTGCGAACCAGCGTTAAACAGTCAGTTCCAGATCCACCAATCACAGAACTGGCGACTCTGTTGGGGACTCTTTATAAAGTGAGGTGTACCTTAGGGATAGTTCATAACTGTGTTTTCAATTGCTTTCTTTGCTTGCTTTAAATTGTGGGTTGCTTGGGAGTTCTATAGATCCTAACATGGATCTGGGGGATACCTTCTTAGAAAGTAGCAACAAGGTTGTGAGGGAACTGTGCGGGGTATACCGACATGGTTGAAACAGTCTGCTACATTGATGTGGCACTTTGGTGTGTACCGGTAACCCTTGAGTTCAGTCAAGGAGAGTACGGGGCCTCCGCGTGGTGTCGTGAAGCATCAACAGACCTTAGGAACCTTAATTGAACTATCTTGGCCTCTTTAGGGTAGTGAGATAACTGACTTTGGTGCAGTCCGAGGTTGGTTGATACTCGATACTACACTCAATTGAGGGTTGCTTTCCTGGAATATTTCGGTCGCCAGTTCAGTGGCTAAATCGAAACGATGAACAATGAAAGCAATCCCGTGATATTGAGACCCTTAGAACCCGGTTACTTCTAATAGGACAGGTTGAGCCCACCAACTTCAAGAGGGTACTACCCAGACCCCATGCTGGCCTTAAACTCTAAGGGCTTGTGTGACTTGTGTGCTTTACATGTTTGCCTTTGTAAATATCTGTGGTGTGTTTAATCATAGCATCATGACATCATCCAGCATCATATGCATTGACTAACCATTTCAGGGGTTCGAATCTTCATCTTTGTTCTTGTTTTGTAGGACATGGAAACTGTTCGCAGAAAGACAATTCAAATCAGCCTTGTAAAGATCCCTCCTCAGCTTAAGGAACTTATATCCAGGATTCCCGAGAGCTCTTCATTCAGTGAAAGACATGGAAGACTCATCAGCTTGGTCAATACCAACATTGAGGAAGATATGATAAAGGTCCTGTTCCAGTTCTTTGACCCTCTGCATCACTGTTTCACCTTCTTGGACTATCAGCTGGTACCTACATTGGAGGAGTTCTCCCGGCTCCTGAAGATCCCTATCCTTGATCAACTACCCTACAACGGTACGGAAAAGGAACCCAAGCTTGAAGAGATTGCTAAAGCCTTACACCTACAATCATCTGACCTCAAGGGACATTGGGAAGTTAGAAGTGGTATCAAAGGGTTCTTAGCCAGGTTTCTGTTTGAAAAGGCCCATGAATGTTGGAACTCCCTTGACTTACAAGCTTTTGAAGAAGTTGTGGCCCTCCTTGTCTATGGTTTGGTGTTGTTCCCTAACCCATATCAGCTTATAGATATCAGTGTTGTCCAGATCTTCATGTCCAGGAATCCTATACCTACATTGCTGGGGGACATCCTTCACTCATGTTACACTCGAACCATGAGAAAAAGAGGTGTCCTTATGTGTTGCACTCCTCTCCTGGGAAGGTGGTTTATTTCGCACCTTCCACAATCAGTTTTGAAGAACGAGCGGGGTTTGAGATGGTCACAAAGGTTGATGACTCTTACACATGCAGATATACATTGGTGCCCTCGGTCCAGAGAGGATGTCACTATCATTGATCTTTGCGGGGAGTACCCTAATGTTCCTTTACTTGGAATCAGAGGAGGTATTACTTACAACCCATGCCTAGCTTGGAGACAGTTTGGTTATGCTCGAAGGGATGGCCCTCATGACATGTTAATTCCTGACATAGTTTTTGACTTCGACAACGATGCCCAAGGACTTCGCCAGAGATTTATCAGAGCTTGGAGGATGCCAAGTAGGATAGACAGCAAGACATTGGGGCACAGGAATTCCATCCCATTGGAACCTTATCTCAAGTGGGTACGGGCCCGCTCCCAGAAGTTAGTAATGCCTTATCCTCATATGCTCCCTGTGATCAAAGAGCCAGTTTTGGAAGGAGAAGTGTCCTACACCATTCAGCATCCTGATATGCCCACATCCTGGGAAGAGATGCAGAAGAGCTGGATCCAGCTTAAGGAAGAACGGAATTCTCTTGAGACCAGTCTACATGCTAGTGAAAAGAAGGTCCTGGAGCTCACCCGCCTATTGCATGAGGAGAGGAATCTCAACACCTACATAGCTCCAAAGAGGATGCGTAGTGTCTTTTGGGATTGATTTGCTTTTATATTATTTGTGCCCACGAGGCCTTGATGTACTGAACAATTATTTCCTTAATGATAACGTGTGTTCCTTTTTGTCTACAACAAATTTGAACTTTCGAACCCTTGAACGCATTGCATAAACACATATCATTCATCATGTGCATAGCAGGTTTTCTTCTTTTCAGGTTGCTTACCGTTCTTCGCTGTTTATTTCAGCATCATGAATCCTGACTCATCATCAACCGAGATGTCCATCAAGGCTCTTCAGGCGCAGAATGCGCAATTTCAGGAACTAATCATGGGTTTGGCTCAGGGCCAAGAAGAGCTGAAGGCTCTGCTCCTGAAGAAGGAAAAGAAGAAGAAGAAGAGAACTATCCTTTTCAACTCGGGCCGAAGGTTTGGCAATACTCTGCAGAATAAAGAGGCTGGTTCTTCTATAGGCAAGAGCAGTCCCCAAGGGGGAAAAGGTCCTAGTCCGGTAGTCTCTGACAACGAGATTGATTTTGATGAGGAACAGTATCCTCCTGCTGAAGACCGGTACAAGCAGTTAGAGGACAGGCTGAGTGCTATGGAGATCCAACAAGTGCCTGGGCTGGATTTCGGAGACTTGGGTTTGTCTACTGGTGTGATCACTCCTTATAAGTTCAAAGCACCATCCTTTACCAAGAATGACGGGGCGTCTTGTCCCAAGCTACACCTCAGGTCTTATGTGCGGAAGATTCAGCCGTACTCAGTGGACAAGAACTTGTGGATCCACTTCTTCCAGGAGAGTCTTTCAGGGACTCATCTCGAATGGTTCTATCAGCTGGATGGGACCAAGGTTCGTAACTGGGAGGAGTTGGCTACTGCTTTTTACAAGCAGTATCAATATAATGCCGACCTTGACCCTACATGTACCCAACTCTAGGGTATGTCGCTAGGTTCAAGTGAAGGTTTTAAAGAGTACGCACAGAAGTGGAGGGATCTGGCTGGCAGGGTGCAGCCTCCGTTGACTGACCGGGAGTTGGTAGACATGTTCTTGGGGACCCTATCTGGGCCATTTTTCAACCATCTTATCGGTAACTCATCTGCAGGGTTTACTGATCTTATTCTGACTGGAGAGAGAATAGAGGCTGGGATGAAGTCTGGCAAAATTCAGAAGGGTGCATCTGCAAGTTCTGAGAAGAAGCCCTTTAAGAAGGAGGCTATTGCTGTATATGGGTCTAGAAGACAAGAGAAGCCTGAACGCCGCCAATCTGTCAACGCGGTAATGATTGCTAAACCTGCTGCCGCTCCTCGGCAAACCAATCCTCAAAGGGCTGAAAGACCCAGAAGAGAGTTTACCCGGCTAAGCATGACTTTGTCGCAAATCTTGTCGCAGTTGCTATCCACTAATTTAGTGACTGTCAGGGAGGCCCCGAAAGTTGTGAATACTGCCTCTCCGAAATACAATCCAAATGCCCGCTGTGCTTATCACTCCTATAGCCCGGGGCATTCTACTGATGACTGTTGGGCCTTAAGGAACAAGCTGCAGGACCTTATTGATGCGAAGGAGGTACAGTTTGAGGCATCTGAGAAGCCTAATGTAGTGACAGCTCCCCTGCCTGCTCATGGAGTGAATGCTATTGGGGATGAGGATGAAGTGGATGAAGTTGAGTTCGACAGCTGGATTTACCCGACAACCTACTTGTTTCTCTTGTTACTGAGTAATAAACTTCTTTGTTTTGTTATTTGTAATAAACAATTAAAACTCTATGGCCCGGTGTCTTACCCGGGGAACCATGGCTTCATTTGTGAGGGCATAAAAATTGTCATTTCATATATCATGAATAAAAACCTTGGACGCTTTCTCGCATTTCAAATCTTATGCTCCTTTTCTTTCGTTCCTTTCTTTATATATTACAAAATAGCTGTATTTACACACACTCACTTATACAGGTTTCGATCCACTCTGGATCTCACTGGTAACGACTCTGCTACTGCCAGTTATGACTTCGAAAATCCGATCAACTTAGCCGAAGACGAAGGTGAAGATGATTGCGAAGTGCCTGGCGAGCTCGCAAGACTGTTGCTCCAGGAAGAGAGGGAAATTCAACCACATGAAGAGCTAGTGGAAACAATAAATCTGGGTACTGAGACGGACAGGAAGGAGGTAAAGATTGGTGCCAACCTAGAGCTCAGCGTGAAGCAACGGTTGACTCAGATGCTACATGATTATGTGGAGATATTTGCCTGGTCCTACGAAGACATGCCTGGCTTGGATACCGACATTGTGGTCCATCACTTGCCTACCAAGGAAGACTGCCCTCCGGTTAAGCAAAAGGTCCGCCGTATGCGTCCAGAGATGTCTGAGAAGATCAAAGCCGAGGTTATGAAACAGTTTGATGCCGGGTTCCTTGCAGTGACTTCTTACCCTCAGTGGGTTGCTAATGTGGTGCCGGTACCAAAGAAAGATGGAAAGGTCAGAATGTGTGTCGATTACAGGGATCTGAACAGGGCCAGCCCCAAAGATGACTTCCCCCTACCTCACATTGATGTCCTTGTCGACAATACAGCTCAGCATAAGGTGTTCTCTTTCATGGATGGTTTTTCAGGTTATAATCAGATCAAGATGGCACCTGAAGACATGGAAAAGACTACCTTTGTGACTCAGTGGGGCACCTTCTGCTACAAGGTCATGCCTTTTGGACTGAAAAATGCTGGGGCAACCTACCAATGTGCCATGGTTGCTTTATTTCATGACATGATCCATCATGAGATAGAAGTGTATGTTGACGACATGATCGCAAGGTCCCAGACTGAGGAAGAGCACATAGATCATCTGCAGAAATTGTTTGACCGTCTGAAGTTGTCCAAGCTGAGGTTGAACCCGAACAAGTGCACCTTCGGGGTAAGATCTAGAAAGTTGCTAGGCTTCGTCGTAAGTGATAAGGGTATTCAAGTGGACCCTGCCAAGGTTAAAGCTATTCAAGAGATGCCGGTTCCTAAGACAGAGAAAGAGGTCAGAGGCTTTTTAGGACGCCTGAATTACATTGCTCGGTTCATCTCGCACCTAACTGCTACTTGTGAACCAATCTTCAAGCTGCTGAAGAAAGATCAGGTAGTATGTTGGAATGATGAATGTCAGGCTGCTTTTGACAGAATCAAAGAGTATCTCCAAGAACCACCCATCCTTATGCCACCGGTTGAGGGGAGACCTCTGATACTATACCTGACAGTACTTGACAACTCAATGGGGTGTGTGCTGGGGCAGCATGACGAGTCTGGCCGAAAAGAGCATGCCATTTATTATCTTAGCAAAAAGTTTACCGACTGTGAGACCCGATACTCACTTCTTGAGAAAACTTGTTGCGCTTTGGTATGGGCTGCTCGCCGGCTGAGACAGTATATGCTGACTCACACTACCTTGTTGATCTCAAAGATGGATCCTATAAAGTACATATTTGAAAAGCCCGCTCTGTCTGGGAGAATAGCAAGATGGCAAATGATCTTGACGGAATACGACATTCAGTACACGACCCAGAAAGCCATCAAAGGAAGTGTATTGGCAGACCACTTGGCACATCAGGCCGTAGACGACTATCAGTCAATGAACTTCGAGTTTCCAGACGAGAGCATCATGATAGTGACTGATTGTGAAGTACCTGGACCGGATGAAGGACCTGAGGAAGGATCCCGATGGTCTATGCACTTTGACGGAGCCTCCAACGCTTTGGGTAACGGCATCGGCGCTGTGATCATATCCCCCCAAGGCACTCATACTCCACTCACTGCCCGGCTATGTTTCAACTGTACCAACAACATGGCAGAGTATGAGGCATGCATCATGGGTCTTCAAGCTGCGATCGACCTAAGGATCAAGTTTCTGAGTGTCTTCGGAGATTCCGCTCTTGTGATCAATCAGATCAAAGGAGAGTGGGATACGAAACATCCGAATCTTATTCCTTACAGAGAATGTGTGTTGGCCTTGATCCCTCACTTCACAGAGATAACCTTTGAACACTTTCCAAGAGAGGAGAATCAGTTAGCGGACGCGTTAGCTACGATGTCTTCTATGTTCAAAGTCAAATGGGACAATGAGGCTCCCCGGATCATCATCTGGAAACTGGACGAACCGGCATACTGTTGTGATCTCGAGACTGAATTGGTGACTGAGAAGCCTTGGTACCATGAGGTGAAGAGATATTTGGAAGCTCAGGAATACCCTGAAGGTGCGTCTGTCAATGATAAAAAGTTTCTGAGAAGGTTCGCAGCGAAGTTCTTCCTTAGCAACGGCATCTTGTACAAGCGAAACCATGATTCGACCTTACTGCGTTGTGTGGATAAGACTGAAGCAGAAAGGATCATGGAAGGGTTACATGAAGGGACCTTTGGAACACATTCCAGCGGACACACTATGGCAAAGAAGATCCTTCGAGCAGGGTATTTCTGGTCCACAATGGAAGCAGACTGCTACCAACACTCTCGAACGTGCCATAAATTCCAGATATACGCAGACAAGGTGCATGTTCCTCCAGTTCCTCTAAATGTTCTGACTGCGCCTTGGCCTTTCGCAATGTGGGGCATAGATATGATCGGTGAGATTAAACCTACGGCATCCAATGGGCATCGCTTCATCCTGGTAGCGATTGATTACTTCACGAAATGGGTTGAAGCAGCTTCTTATGCCACTGTAACCAAGACTGTTGTGGCACGGTTCATTCGGCATAATCTGATCTGTCGATACGGCGTCCCTGAAAGGATCATTACAGACAACGGTACCAATCTTAATAACAAGATGATCACTGAGCTCTGCGTGCAGTTTAAGATACAGCACCATAACTCTTCTCCTTACAGACCGAAGATGAATGGGGCTGTAGAAGCAGCAAATAAAAATATCAAGAAAATCGTGCAGAAGATGACAGTGACTTATAAAGATTGGCACGAGATGTTACTGTTCGCTCTACATGGGTACCGTACCTCGGCCAGGACGTCAACCGGGGCAACTCCTTTCTCCTTGGTTTATGGTATGGAGGCAGTCTTACTGATCGAAGTGCAAATACCCTCTCTCCGGATAATGAAGGATGCAGATCTGAACGAAGATGATTGGATCCAGACACGACTTGATCAGTTAAACCTTATTGATGAAAAGAGACTTGCTGCTATCTGCCACGGTCAGACGTACCAAAAACGGATGATCAGGGCATTTAACAAAAAGGTCAGACCACAGGAATATCAAGTTGGGGATCTAGTAATCAAGCGAATCATCCTTCCTCAGAGTGATCCAAGGGGCAAATGGACCCCTACGTACGAAGGGCCATTTGTGGTTAAACATGTGTTCTCAGGAGGAGCCATGATTCTAACCAACATGGATGGTGACGACCTTCCTCACCCCGCCAATGCAGACATAGTAAAAAGATACTACGCATGAAAAAAACCCGCTAGGCTGACATGCCTAGGCAAAAATTAGGGCTTCCCGGCGAACCAAAAGGGTTCGGGCAAAATGAAGGGATGAAATGAAAAAATCTGTACACCCGGCAAGTCGAAAACC
The DNA here is from genome assembly GCA_948472305.1 of Vicia faba. NCBI lineage: Eukaryota > Viridiplantae > Streptophyta > Magnoliopsida > Fabales > Fabaceae > Vicia > Vicia faba. The sequence continues at coordinate 1,340,361,524 of OX451736.1, forward strand.
TGAAAAGGCGGCTTGGGCAAAAATGGGTATCCCGGTGGACTGAAAACCCGAAAGGGCGGTCCAGGAAAAAGTTAGGGATAAAGCGTAATACTATGTCTCATTGGATCACTTTGCATCCAGAATCCGGTATCTACATCAAGTTCAGACGATATTGATCAATCAGCTGCATCTTCAGTTAGGTCATCAAGTGATGAGACGCTCGAAGATATAAAGGCAATAGCAGAGTTGAAACCCAGTGGGATCATTCATTTCACACAGCTGTTTTATTTTCTCTTGTACAAAATTTTATAAACTCTTTTGTTCGGCGGCGTTCTCTTACTAGGACGTCAGCCTCTTGTACATAAACGCCTATTTTACAGGCAAATTCAAAAAATCAATACAAATATACTTTTCAGTTAAAATTACCAATTGTTTTTCCTTTTCTGTTTTGTTTTGCGAAGAACGTCCAAGGTTCAATTTGTGATATATGCATTGACAATAATTTGCTAACTCATGAATATTTGCATACAAAACAAAGGATTAATTACAGGTAACATTAGAAACAGGGGCAATAAAGAGTTGTCTAAGCAATCTAATTGTTCTGTCCTCCAAGGTATCAAGGAGAGTTCAGCTGGAGAACATAACCAGTACATCCCAATTCCCCAGAGAGTGAGCCAGCAAGTCAGTACACTCTCCCCAAGCAAAGTTACAGTCAAACTTAAGGAAGTTGGGTATCCTCCCGCAAGATCTCAACATTCCCCAGCAGTATACATGCATTCTTAACAAGCATCCCCGGCAATCTTGGTCTAAAGATTGTTCCCCGGCGGTATATCAAACATTCAATGGAGTTACTTCCAGTACATCTCAAAATTTCCCCAGGAGAGTCCAATCCAATTTCCTCAGGAAATTTGGAATCCATCTCCCCAAGCAGTAAGCTTATCCCCAGTAGATTCTGGAAGCTTATCCTCGCAGAGCACGAACGCATCTCCCGGCTCTATTTAAAGAGTTATTTCCTTACCAGGATATAACTGGGTTATCCTCAGCCAAAAGCCACGGAAAGAGCGTCCTCGACGAAGTCTTCTTATCCCCAGCGAAGTATATTAACACTTCCAACACAACAAGGGTATCCCCAGCAAGTTATCATCAAATCTCAGCGAAGTATCTCTTCCCACAGAGCATCTCCCCGCAGAGTAATCCATTCGCCAAGTTCATTCCCCAACGGAGTCATCTTCTCCTACCGGTATTCTTGCAACTATCATCCCCAGCGGAGGCAAAAACCTATTCTTCAATATCAGCCCAGGAGTGACTTCCCGGCACCCGACAAAGATACATTCATAAACATCACATCTCCATACATTATAGCATGCATATACGCATCACATCTTACAAATCTCATTTATGTTGAGAACATCATTGCTTGATCCATATCACGCATTGCATATGACTGACCTTTACCTTTCAGGAAAGATCCAGTTAAATTCTCAACTATATTTCAAGACCTTGACCGGTTCAGTTAAATCGACCCTAAGATTTTTATGTTTCTTATCCAGTCAAAGGCCTTCTCTGGTTCAGTCAGATCGACCTTAAAATCTCCCTGTTTCTTATCCAGTTGAAGACATTTCAAGACCTTGACCGGTTCAGTTAAATCGACCCTAAGATTTTCCTGTTTATTATCCAGTCAAAGGCCTTCTCTGGTTCAGTTAGATCGACCCTAAGATCTCCCTGTTTCTTATCCAGTTGAAGATTTCAAGACCTTGACTGGTTCAGTTAAATCGACCCTAAGATTTTCCTGTTTCTTATCCAGTCAAAGGCCTTCTCAGGTTCAGTTAAATCGACCCTAAGATTTTTCTGTTTCTTATCCAGTCAAAGGCCTTCTCTGGTTCAGTCAGATCGACCCTAAGATCTCTCTGTTTCTTATCCAGTTGAAGATTTCAAGACCTAGACCGGTTTAGTTAAATCGACCCTAAGATTTTTCTGTTTCTTATCCAGTCAAAGGCCTTCTCTGGTTCAGTCAGATCGACCCTAAGATCTCCCTGTTTCTTATCCAGTTGAAGATTTCAAGACCTAGACCGGTTCAGTTAAATCGACCCTAAGATTTTTCTGTTTCTTATCCAGTCAAAGGCCTTCTCTGGTTCAGTCAGATCGACCCTAAGATCTCCCTGTTTCTTATCCAGTTGAAGATTTCAAGACCTAGACCGGTTCAGTTAAATCGACCCTAAGATTTTACTGTTTCTTATCCAGTCAAAGGCCTTCTCTGGTTCAGTCAGATCGACCCTAAGATCTCCCTGTTTCTTATCCAGTTGAAGATTTCAAGACCTAGACCGGTTCAGTTAAATCGACCCTAAGATTTTACTGTTTCTTATCCAGTCAAAGGCCTTCTCTGGTTCAGTCAGATCGACCCTAAGATCTCCCTGTTTCTTATCCAGTTGAAGATTTCAAGACCTAGACCGGTTCAGTTAAATCGACCCTAAGATTTTCCTATTTCTCATCCAGTCAAAGGCCTTCTCTAGTCCAGCTAAATCGACCCTTAACAAATTTTCCTGATAAAGACTCAGTAGAAGATATCCAAGATTCTCTCAGCGTTACTGTTGAGGTTGAAGTCGCCCAAGGTTCTCTCAGCGTTCCTGTTGAGGTTGAAGTCGCCCAAGATTCTCTCAGTGTTACTGTTGAGGTAGTAATCGTCCCCAGATTCTCTCAGCGTTCCTGTTGAGGTAGTAATCGCCCAAGGTTCTCTCACCGTCCCGTTGGGGTAGTAACCATCCCTGGTTCATTCATCACAGTTTGAAGCTCCAGATTCAATTCCTGTAACCAGTCAGGACACATCTATACCAAGAGTTTGAAGACCAGCTCCTGTAACAGGCCAGGTAATCATTTTTCTTTTTGCAGGTACGCAAGTTCTCGCTAAGGAATCTCTTAAGCGATCAACATCCAGATGGCATCTATAAGCCCATCCACATTCCATCATCCCTTAGCATGGCATCTATAAGCCCATCATCCTATTCATCAATCTCCAAATGGCATCTATAAGCCCATTCCACCATCACACTACTATGTGAGCGCAAATTTCTGGGCACTCTAGTGTTCAATCATCTTCCACCTTCGGATTACGAAAGGCACGTCAGCCAATCTGCATCCTCAGGTCTAAGAAGATTGAACAGGGGCAACTGTTGTACCCCAAAATTTTCCCTCCCATATTCTTCAAAATTTTCAAAGAGCATGCTTCAAAATTCCCCAAGGGTTGCACAGTTCAAGGGCCTCCTAACAGTCAAAACTAGGGTTTTGGTTCTAGCAAAGAAATTGAAGTTTTCAAGGGTCCAATCAAGTCCCACATGCCTACAAACATGGTCAAGTATCCTCATGTCAAGTTTCAAGACTCACAGTACAAAATTGCACAGTCAAAAACCTTAATTGCTCAACAGTCAACTGTATGGGCAAAATGGTCGTTTGACAGTCAAAAGTTCAAATTTTTGGTCAACATCTTATTTTGAAGCCACAAACATCATTTGATCAATTATTGATCATGATTCTCAAAGCTTGGCTCAAAAAGTCTCAAGATGCAAAAGTTTCCATATTTGGACAGTTGAAAAAGTCAACTGTAACTTGACCAAGGCATAACTTCCACATGGTTTATCAGAAAAATTCCATCCAAAGCTCATTTTGAAGAGAAAGACATTTCCTACAACTCCTCTTCACACTTCAAGTCCAAGAAATGCTCTCACAAAAAGTTATCAATTTCAACATTATAGGTCATTTTCAAAAGTCAACAAAAAGGGACTTTAAGTCAAAGACCATAACTTGAGATTGGTAAATCAAAATTACATGGGACCAAAGGAATTGGTTAGAGGACTTCAAGACCTTTCCAAAATGTCCAAGAACATGATTAAAGCTTAAAAATTGAGCAAGATATGCCTTGTGGAAGTTGGGAAATTTTGGGTATTTTAAAAAGTCAACTTTGCTTCAAATGCCTTAAAATTGCTAATGGGCCACATTTTCTTCCAAAATTCATCATCCAAAGCATGTGCACGACCATTTGGCCCAAAGGGAATTTATTCATCATTTTTATTTATTTATTTGAATTTTTAATTGCTATTAATTCATTTAATAAAATAAAATATGTGAAAAATACCAAAGCAAGCTTTTCAAATCTTTTTATGCATGGAATAACTTCAGATTTTCGTGCATTATCAGATATGGAAAGAATCAAGTTGATTTGGACATGATTGGTATCAAATATGCATGGAAAAGATTGGAAAAATTATGCATGAAAATCAAATATTGTTTTCATCAATGCAAGGATTTGTGGACTCAGAATTTAACCCTAATACATTCCATACATAAGCAAGATGCAAACCTAATGCCAAGGGAGCTCCAAGCTGCGCCCCATCTGAAGAAAGAACTTTGCAATTTTATCAAAAATTCCAAAACTGAAAACGTGATTACAAAGGGTTTCAAGACAAAATAATTATTCCATTGCCTTCCTGAGACATCAAGGAAGCTCCCTGGATCAAAATCACTGCTTCTAACGCAAAGAATTGGTAGAACAACCTCGTTCTGTTCATGCTTTTTTTTGTATTCTGGTATCATGATTCATGCATTGTTTGTACTTTTTAATGTGGGATTTGTATTCATTGGATCATTCTAAAGCTAACCATATGTTTTAATTGAGTTTTTAAGCATCGTACGTGATTTCACCATTGAAGCACGCTAGGGTTCCTCAAGCTTCAAATTGGGCATTTTCGAATACTGTAAAATTAGGACATCCTAGTACCATGGCTAAACTCAGGAAGCTTGGACGAACATAACCCACTAATTGCGCCTAATTTATACAGCAAGATGGGCTAATCGCTATTTTTGAAAAGCTTGCATTTTGGGGGGGTTCAAAACCCCTGCTAATTCCTTTTTGTTTCAGGGACAACGAAGAAGAAGATTATGTGGCAAGCTGTGGTTGGGTAATTTAAATTCAGCGCGCTTATTTTTGGTTGTTAGCATTAGCGTTTTGTTTTTTTATAATAATCATGTTCCAATAATCTTACAAAGCAAGCGTTTGGCACAAGTGGTGGATGTGCTGTCCTATAACCACTGGGACCTGGGTTCGAATCCCAGGTCCCCCCACTTTATTCATATATTTTGTTTCAATATAATCCTATGCAGCTTCAATCCCATGGTTCATCATACGTCCATAATCTCAGCATGCCACATGTCCCAGAATGTCCATCCAAGGGCTCAGATTTGATGAACGTCATACTCACTAGTCAACGCGTATACACGCTCCCAGGAAAAGTCAAAAAGGCCAGGGTCTATTGGGCCAGAATTACTGAATTATACCTCCAGTTTGGGGACAGAACCCCCCATTGGTTTGCTCTTTCATCTTTTTTTGTATTTTTTCTACTTTTATTTGTTTTAATTAATTTTAATTTAATTCTTTAAATCAATATTTTCATAACATAACAAAAATAATAAAAATCAGAAAGTCATAAAAATTAAAATATATTTCATTTAATGTTATTTTTTTGTAAAAAAGGTCTTATTAATTAATTAGTTTTTTTATTCTAGGATTAATTTTAACATTTTTCTTAATAAATTTAAAATTTGTAGAATTAGGGTTTTAAAAGACTTTTATCCTTCTTTCTTTTTTCTCATTATTAATTATTAATTATTTTCTTGTAAATAAAACTTGCCATTAATTAATTAGGTTAATTTTAGGTTTAACTTTAACATGTTTTTTAATAAATTAAAAATAGCTAGAACTAGGTTTTAATTCCAATTTAATTTTTCTTATTAAAAATCCATAAATACAAAAACTCAAAAAAATCTTTTCTTTTTATTTTAATTTAATTAATTTGTTAATCATAATTTAATTTCATTAAAAAGGGTCCAACGCCTTCGCTTTCGATTTTAATTCTCTTCGCATTTTTTTATTTTCGTTCTTATAATATTCATGTAACTCTCCCAAAGCCGTGTAAATTGGACATTTATATTTCTCGCATCTTTATTTTATGTCAAATCGGGTCCTGGATTTAATTTGGCGATGTGGACCCGCGCCTTTGTAATAGTTTAGGAACTTTATATTTCTCGCAACTTTTTAACTGCTAATAAATTGCATGCAAGAATGAATGTTAAAATAAAAACAAAAGCGTAGATCACCCATGACATGAACAAGACAAAATATCTGAAAACAACACACAAATCACACACCACCCCTAGGGTACGCCTCACTGTTGCCTTGCCTCTCGAAAGGTGATCGCCGAGTAGAGGATGTTTTAGTAAGTCCTCATGATCCGGGAACCTGGCATGAGGGTAGCTTCTAAGGTATCTTCCTGTTGCTCTGGTGATCACCATGTCCTGAACCTTCGAATTGACCCGAACACCTCCAACGGTGGTGCTACCTACCTCTCAATGGTGGGATGGGACTACTTTAAAGGACATTTACACAGACGAATTCCTTAGGGTAGGTAGACGACTCTAGATACTTGCTCTAATTTCAAAACAAATAAAAAATACTTTTCACACCGACACCTTTTCAAAAGCTTTCGAAAGCAATTTTTCAAACACTCTTGAGGACCGATACAAGAGTCGAACTGGAATTTTCAAAGAAACTTTTTAAAACCCACATTGAAAAGCAAACAAACCATTTTTGAAAACACAAGTGATCAAGTATCTAAGAGCCCATGGATAACCATGGATAGAAAGGGTGCTAACACCTTCCCTTTCTATAATCTACCTCCCGAACCGAGAGCAATCTCTATAAGAAATTTTTCTGTGCTTTTGTCCTTTCCATTTGGAGAAAATAAAAGACGTTGGCGACTCTTGCTTCCGCGACATTTCGCGAACCAGCGTTAAACAGTCAGTTCCAGATCCACCGATCACACCAACACTACAAAAAGGGCGACGTTTTGCAAATAGTTCCATCTCAGCACACAAAGGGATAAGGAACTTTTGTCATATAAGTGAAGACTTCATTGGGGAATTTGGGATATAGGCTTTAGACCATGCAAACCCAAAATCAAAAATGAACCAAGACTTGACTGGGGATAATGGGATCACAAACCCGATGTCGCACCATATATCAATTGATACCATCTCTAACTATCTGAGAAACATAAAAATCATGCGCATACCAGTAAAAACAACCTGAGAGAATCTTCTCGGGGAAAACAAAACTTCCCAAAATCACTGGAGTTCGCCCATTCCTGGGATCACCACTTTTGTTTTCCTCTTGAATCATAAAGTCTAAAGTAAAAGTAATTTGTAAATTCTTTTCGAAAAACAATTTTGTTATTCAATCTTTTCGCTTTGAAAATTACTATCAATAATAAATGAAGTCTTTGTAAGCAGAATAAAATAAGAATTACAAAGAATTGGGTAAAAACTCAAACTTTATTAATAGAGTGGTAGTCTGCGAATGGTGAGACTCCATGGATGATTACAAAATTCAGAAAATGGTAATATATAATGGAAAAGATACATTGAAATACAATGACCACTATTCTCTCTAACAACTTTGAAATCCTGAGCAACAGCTTATGTCGAAGTATGGTGAGGATTCAAGAAGATTGTTACTTCAATGATCAAGTCTTGTCTGATGTAGTTACTTGCCAAGAAAGTCCCTAACTTTTGCCTAAGTTGCCCTTTCAGGTTTTCGACTTAGCAAGAAATTTTATTCTGTTTATGTCTCTAATTTTTGCCTAGACTACCCTTTCGGGTTTTTGGCCTACCGAGACGCTCCTTTTTGCCTAAGCCACCCTTTCAGGTTTTCGACTTAGCGAGCTATTCTTTTATTTCTTTAGGCAAAGTATTTCTTGATTGCATCAGCGTTCATGGGACATGGGAACTTCTCACCATCCATGGTTTCAAGAATTAATGCACCGCCAGAGAAGACTTTCTTGACAACATATAGGCCTTCAAAATTGGGAGTACACTTGCCCCTAGAATTAGGGTTAAAAGACATGATCTTACTGAGCACAAGGTCGCCTTCTCTAAATTCACGTGGTTTGACCTTCTTATCAAATGATTTATTCATTCTCTTCTAATATAACTGCCCATGACACAAAGCCGTCATTCTCTTCTCTTCAATCAAATTCAATTGGTCAAACCTGTTTTGGACCCATTCAGCCTCTGAGAACTTGATTTCCATTATCACACATAAAGAGGAAATCTCAACCTCGACCGGGAGCACTGCTTCCATTCCATACACAAGGGAGAACGAGGTTGCTCCTGTTGAAGTGCAGACAAATGTTCGATATCCATGTAAAGCAAAAGGGATCATTTCATGCCAATCTTTATAAGTAACAACCATCTTCTAGATGATATTCTTGATATTCTTATTAGCAGCTTCAACAACCCCATTCATCTTTGGCCTGTACGGAGATGAATTGTGATGGACAATCTTGAATTCTTCACAAAGTTCTATCATCATCTTGTTATTCAGATTTAAGCCATTGTCGGTGATAATTCTACTCAGCACACCATACCGACATATGAGATTATTCTTAATGAAGCACACTACCACCTACTTGGTAACATTATCATATGAAGCATCCTCCACCAACTTGGTGAAGTAATCAATTGCTACCAAGATAAAACAGTGTCCATTCGAAGCTTTGGGTTCAATCATTCCTAAAGGAGGAAGAAGAGTTTTGAAATTAAAGAATATGGGAGGAGATGAAGAGACTTTCCTAAAGTATAAGGTAAAAGCTAAAGAGAAGAACCATCTAACCAACAATAAGTTAATACTTGACATTATGAGTCAAGATATAATTCCCATTCTTTGGATTGAAACCAAGCAAGCAAAGATACTAGACCTCTTGAGAGAACAAAACTTTAAATGTATTAAGTCTTCACAAAAATTGGGTAGAGTAACAACTATATACAGATGAATTCTAGATTATAGACAAAGTACGTAATCACAATAGTCTGCATACAAAACAAACAAATAACCCAATGTCTTGAGGTAAACCTTAAGAACTCTAGACAAAATATAAATTAAGGTCACAAGGTCTCCAACATATGATTAAGGTCTCTAATCATAAGTCTAAGAAGTCCAATACTCCATAATGCCAAGGATAGTAACCAAATAGTCCAAGTATCATTAATGTTTTTTATGGTTCATGTTGATTATTGAGTATCTTTAAAAGGAAAATAAAAGCTCAAGTGAGCAAAATAAAAATGACATAAAAGTAAATGCTCAAGTGAGCAAAGATGAAAATAACATGAAATGTAAATGTTAAGGTAAATGATGCATAAAGTAAAAGCATAAAAATAAAAGCATAAAATAAATTCAATTGTTAGAAGTTAATGGTTAGTTGGATGACCATATTAAAACTTGTATTTGGAACTCATTAGAGGATTGGTAGAACCAAAGCCTCTCAGCAACAAGTTGCATTTGCTTTTTGTCAAATATATCATCCATTTAAGAATCCTCAAGGTAACATTTAATGATCAATGATGTTTAAGTGATCCGCATTGACCACAATTGATGAAGATCCATTGGAGGATTGGTAGAACCAAAGCCTCCTAACAATGAATCTCAAGGTTATTGGATCAAAGGGTTCAAATTAACATACTTGGGCTTGCAAACATATGTTTGGGCCACGAATGATCATTTTCTCAAATTGGGACAAAATTTAGCGCTATGTTAAGCAATCGTAAGTGGACTTATGTAGAAGTCGCACCTACTTTGAGGCCGGTCAATAGCAATCTATGTACTTCATGTTTGGATAAATGATATAGAGATAATTATCCCTTAACATGTAGCACAAATAAAAAAAAGGGATAAGATGAAGAGGGAGGGGAATGATAAGCTAATTTGGATCACTACCTCAAATTTCTTTCATCATTAAATTTAATCACTCATCTAGATGGATTAAAGTACTAAACATATCATTAATCTAAATCACAAAAAATGAATTAAATAATTCACTCTTAGGTAGATTTGAATTAATGAATATTTATCCAACTTCATCTACACCTAAAGTCCATTAAATTTAAAGAGAAATTGGACATTTAAAACTACAATCCAAATCAACAATCAAAAGGAGTGAGTAGAAAAAGAGAGATGGATCAAAACAACCCCAAAACAAGGCAGAAAACACATTTTGGCTCTGTTACAATCGATTGCACTCTGGAAGCAATAGATTGCATCAGTCCTTTTTTTCAAAAAAAAAAGTGAATTCATTTTGTGACAATCGATTGCGCTTTGGCAGCAATCGATTGCACTCTGAAAAACAGAAAATCAGCATTTCAAAAGACCAAATTCTTGTTCAAACTTTCCATCAAACACCTTATGATCATGAATTTAATTGAGCACGAAAATTCCATCAAATTATGAGAAAATAGCACCAATGGAATCACAAAACAATGCTCAGTGAATCAAATCCAAAGATCAATAAGAGATCACATTGTGAAAGATGAAGAATCAAACTTACCAAAGGTAGATCTAGAGAATTATCAAAACAACTTCAAGAATTTGCTCCAATTCAGCCTCAAGAATCAATTTCCCAAGCTTGGATGTAGAGAATTGAGAGATTTTTTAGCAAAGAGAATTTGGCTATCAAAAGCTTGAGATTTGAATGAAATGAATGCTCTATTTATATAGTGTAGGCTTGGGATTAGTGGTGGTTTAGAGTTTAGGCTTGGGATTAGTGGTGGTTTAGAGTTTGGTTTGGGAAATGAAATTAGGTTGATAGTTGATTCTTGGAGCCAACATTTGAATTAATGATATATCTTTCAAAAAATGAAGAGAAATTGGAGCCAAAATTTGAATTAATGATATATCTTTCAAAAAAATGAAGAAAAATTGGAGCCAAAATTTTAATTAATGATATATCTTTCAAAAAATAAAGAAAAATTGGAGCCAAAAGAATTACAAGCTTGAAATTGCTGATTTTTTCCCCAAAATTTCACTTTGTGCAACGATTGAACTCTGGGAGCAATCGATTGCACCCTGTTCTTTTTTCAAAAATTGCACAAAATTCACTTTGTGCAATCGATTGCACTCTAAGAGCAATCAATTGTACAGTGAGAAAATGAAAAATTTTAATTTTTTTTCTTTGCAAATAGAGATTTTAGGGAAATAATACCGGAAAACCTTATTTGTCAGATGCTTTGACTCGGTACCTACAAAACACAAATATACAAAGACAAAGACAAATATTTTTTGTATTTTGATTAGAAGTTAGTCAACAACACATATACAAAATACACAACTAAGATGCTTGGAGATTCCTCATGAGCAAACTTAAAGATAGGAGATAGAAAAAGAGGAAGAACCAACCCTAATGTGATCTTGTTGCATTGTGATGGTATGAGATGATAGAGAAATCTTAGGGGCAAAAATTGGGGTACAACACAAGTCTTCTAATAACCATAATTTTCACTGGTGAATACATGAACTCTATTATACTCCCCTTTAGGTGTGTTTGCCATTTTCTAAAAAGTGTATTGGAAGCACGCATAATGAACTGGGCTCTTGATGCCACTTGTTAGACAACGACAACTTTTCTAGAGGGGGGGTGAATAGATACCCAATTCAAATTTTAGTTTAAAACAAATTTTGAATTATGTTAAAAATAATGGTTAGTGGAAGTCGTGTCCTAGATCAAAGTCATCTAAATGCACACGATTATTGGAGCTCGAATATGCGTTCAATCAATTCGTGTTAAGTAAAGATGATAAGTGAGCAACACAGAAAATTCTCAATCAAAAATTTGAACACAATCAATCAAGTAACCTATTTCCGATGAAATTGAAGGTAAAACTTATTTAGACGATTTATCGAACACTTAGTGTGAAATTTAATTTTCTAAAAATTCCTTTGAATTTTTGTTGATGTTAAAACCTCTTACAATCAAAGGGATTGTAAGAACAACAGCAAAATGATTTAAACTTTCAAAGAAAATATCTAACCTAATCAATTTGCACAATCAAGAGTATAATAAATTTCTAACAAAATATAAAAGAAATAAAGCGAGATACAGAGAGATAGAGATAGATAGATAGATAGATAGATATATAGATAGATAGATAGATAGATAGATAGATAGAGAGAGAGAGAGAGAGAGAGAGAGAGAGAGAGAGAGAGAGAGAGAGAGAGAGAGAGAGAGAGAGAGAGAGAGAGAGAGAGAATGATACAAGGATTTGCTAAGGAAGTTTGTCAGTCGTCCTCTCTATGACTATATCTCCCCCCAATTTCGTTTTGGAATTGAGACCAATTTCTTACTATTTGTAAAAGTATCTTTACAAGAGAAATGTTTCAATGCACCCCTACAACCCTAATGGTTGATGATGATCCAACAAAATTCTGTTTGGCTTGAAGTAGTTGGATCAAGCCCCTAACAACTCCAATTGATCCACTGTCTCGCACTACTAAGTTGAAGGAAAACTGTCTTCAATGTTCACTCGGCCGAATCCAATTGCAAGCTTATTATCACCCAAGATTACTCGTAGATTCACCATCTTACGCTACTAGGCTTGCAAGAACCACCCCATTCTTAAAGGTCTTCACTTGGTTGAATCCAATATCGACACAATCTTTTTAAAAACCCTCAAATCTCTACACGATTTTGAGGTAAAAATTCTCACAGTTTTTCCAGATAAAGCCCCCTTAATTCTCAAATCAATCTTAGGTTACAACTAGCCTAAATTGAATGTTATCAACCGGTTCTAGATGGAACCTAAATAATGATCATGTGTATGTTGTTTGTGTGTATGCATAGGGTCAAGATCAAAGATGAAGAGCAATCAAGTAAGTGTTTATAGTTCCATAAAAATGAAAAGGATTCATGTATGCTATATATATATATATATATATATATATATATATATATATATATATATATATATATATATATATATATATATATATATATATATATGTGTGTGTGTGTGTGTGTGTGTGTGTGTGTGTGTGTGTGTGTGCGTGTGTGTGCGTGTGTGTGTGTGTGTGTGTGTGTGTGTGTGTGTGTGCGTGTGTGTGTGTGTGTGACTTGGAGGCAAAAGAAATACCTAGAAACATAAAAGAAAACTGATTTTTGAAGTTTGGTACAAGATGTGTCAACACATAGAAGTGACGTGTTGACACATATATGACAAAAATAGGCACATGTGTCGACTTGTAGGAGGTCATGAGTTGACACAAACTTCCAAAGAGTTTTAAGCTTTAAAACAATAACACATGAGTCGACACAAAGCTCGTATGTGTCGACACATATATTAGTTTAAAGGCATGTGTCGACACAAACAAGAGGATGAGTCGACACAAACCTACAGAGATTTATTTTCTTTAAAACAACAACACATGTGCCGACACGAAGCTCATATGTGTCGACACATTCACATGAATTTTGTGCAAAAACTGATTTTTCCTTTATGAGACCAATGGACAACCAAATCAAACTTGTTCTGTATGCTTGTTAAGGTTCCTAATGACTTTTAATGCAAGGGTGCACACAAATACTCATAGATATTGTTCAATGTACAAAAAAGCTATATAAATTTCTAGTTTTGACATCATGCAAAACATCTAAAAGTTAAATGTATCCACAAGGGTTTTTGAGAAGTCTCATACCTTGCTTCGTAAAAAGAGAAATGTTGAAATCTTTGAAGTTTCTGAAGTCTAACCCCCCTTCAAATATATAATTGGATAAGTAGTTCCATTTCTTCCAATGAATTTTCTTGTTGTTGCATTTGCTACCTCACTAAAAGTTCATCATCATTTTGTCAATTTCCTTATAATAACCTTAGGAAGCATAAAGGAGCTCATGATATGTGTAGGCATGTCTGGAATAACTGCTTTTAAAAGGGTTTCCCTACCTACATAAGAGAGATTGCTAGTGTTCTAAATGCTTAGTTTTTTCTTTATTCTGCTAATAATAAACTGAAAAGTTTGAGATTTAGAAGTGTTCATGTGGGTAGGAATTCACAAGTAGGTACGAATTTTTATCAATAATGGGAATATTAATCCAGCTGGTAAAGGAATTCTTTTGTTCCTGGGTAGTAAATTTGATGAACATCATTTATGACCTAGTTAGGTTTATCTTTTTCCTAGAAATTCCTTGGTAAAGGTCAAGAATCCTAAGTATAGCCTTAAATTTTTTCTCATCCATTATGCAAAAGATTAAATTACCATTTGCAAAGAAAAGGTGAGAGGTTTTAGGAGTTGTTCTAGCTATAGAGATACAATTTATAATTTTTATCTAGAGAATTGATAAGAAGATTAGATAGAACATTAACACAAATTATAAATAGATAGGGTGAAAGAGGATCTCTCTGTTTAATGCCTCTAGAAAGCCTGAAAGTGGAAGTTTGGTTTCCATTTTTCAAAATGGAAAAAGAAACATAAGTGATACATCTCATGATGGTGTTAGTTAATTTCTGTGAAAGACCTATAACATTTAGGGTATCCTTGATAAACCTCCATTCTAGTATGTTAGAGGCTTTGTCCATGTCTAACTTGATGCCAACATAACATTTCTTCTTATATTTAGTATGATTCATATAGTTGAAAATCCCATAACCTATGATAGTGTTGTTAGTTATGAATATTTTATCCATAAAAGCACTTTGGTTCTGACTTATAATACCAGGAAGAATTTTCTTAATTTTGTTGGCAACAACTTCATGAGAACATCACATAGAGCTATTGGTCTGAAATTAGCAGGGGTCATAGGGTTTCTCTTCTTAAGTAAGATACAAGTGATGGTATTATTAATGTCCTTAGGATCCTTATTATCATTAAGGATTTTCAAAATTGTCTTGGTGATGTTATTCCTAATGATATCCCAAAAGGAATGGTAGAAAGTAGCATTAATGTCATATGGGCAAGGGGCAACATTAGCTTTCATTTGCTTCATTGCTGCATAGATATCCTTATGGGTAAAAGGGTGATTGAGCTCTATTTTCATAAAGTCTAAAATTTTATGATTCATGATGTTGTCGAGACAAGAATAGGAAGTAGTTTGGGATGATTTGAATTGGTCTTTGAAGTAAGTAAGGAAAGTAAGGAAAGTGTTGTGGATTCCTTTTTATTTATAAATGATCTCTCACTCCTTATTAGATATAAAGGTAATATTGTTGTGCTGCTTTATTTGGGTGGCTTTTTAATGGAAATATTTAATGTTTTTGTTACTCTCTTTGAGCCAATGAACTTTGGCTCTTTAATCCCGCCAAATTTCATCTTTTTGGAGATAATCTTCAATCCTTTTTTTAATAATATGGATGTGATTTTTGTTGATGTTGTTTATGTGTGGCTTTTGGTTTTCTTCAGATCCTTCTGCAGTATAATAATATCCTCTTTAAGATTTCCATAGTTAGCTTTTTCCCACTTCCATAATTTTTTAAGGGTTTAGTTAAGTTTCTCTTTGGTGTTGCCCTTACAAATCATCCAATTTTTCTTAACCTCCTCATTGATGTTGTGACGCTCCATCCAAATATTCTCCAACCTAAGTCTTTTATGTTAGTTATGTTATTATTGATGGACTTAGGAAAATCAAGGAGAATAGGACAATGATCAAATTTGTGAGATGTCATATGGTAGTTATCATAGATAGGGAGTTTCTCAATCTAGTTGTTGGTAGCAATAAATCCGTTCAACATAGCTTGAATAAAATTAGCTCCCTCTTGGTTGTTATTCCATGTAGTCATATCCCCTCTATAACCGAAATCACATAGAAAGCAATCAATTAGGGTATTATTGACGGTTTTAGTAATATTAAGATAAATGCAGTTTCCTCCCATTTTTTCCTCCTTGTTAGATATAATATTAAAGTGACCAAATATAATCTAGTTAGAGTAGTTATATCTTTGGGATAAATTAGCAATAAGATTGCAAGTCAGGATTTTTTATTGTTTCTATGATAACCATAAAAACCAGTGCCTTTCCAATCAATGTAAGTGTTATTGCAAGTTATGTTAAAATCAATAATTTTTTTATTATAATCCATAATTTGCAAAGAGATATTATTACTCCACATAAGAATGAACCCCCTTTTTAGCATTACAACCAATAATTGAATATTAGGCAATATTCTATTATTCTTCAACAAATAAATAGTTTCGTTCATGCTACAAATTTTCGATTCACATAAAAACATAATGTCAGGAAAGTGTAAAGAAATAATTTGATTTAAAGCTCTAAGGATGTGAGGGTTTCCCAACCCCCTACAATTCAAAGAGAGGATTTTCATTTAGCTTTGTCCTCTTTATCTGGGAGTTCAGAGTTATTATTCTTTGTAGTGCTTTCCATAATTGTGTTTGCTATCTCCAAATCATAGATTCTACTCTTTTTGTTGTTGTAACTTTCTATTTGGAACCCCTATTCTATAGTGTGTGTGTGTTTTTCCTATGTTAGCTTGAATAATCTTATCTTCAACTTTCTTTAGAGATATTTTTTCTAGGTGTTCAACTACAACCTTTGGGACAAGGCTGTATTGGCCTATGCTTGGCCTTTGTGTATGATTGTTGTTGAACTGCCTATCCTTCTGCTTGAGAACCTTCCTTC
Source organism: Vicia faba (assembly GCA_948472305.1). NCBI lineage: Eukaryota > Viridiplantae > Streptophyta > Magnoliopsida > Fabales > Fabaceae > Vicia > Vicia faba. Next base: position 1,340,377,998 of record OX451736.1, read on the forward strand.
CTATTTGATTATTTTTCAGCCAAGCATCCAAAGGGTTGATTTTAGTGATGCCATGGCTAAGGCTAACATTGTTTTTGTAGTGTTCTTCATTATGCCCCATAATTCCACATTTTAAGCAAAACATATGAAGTCTCTCACACCTGAAATCAATCCAAGTTTCCCCATTGCTAGAGCTTCCTATGTACTTACCAAGTTTGATAGGGTTAACAATGTTAATCTTGACTTTAAACTTGATTATGGTAGATCTACCCATCATTTCATTGACTATTGCTTCACAAACTTCCCCTAATCTTTCTCCCAATTTAATGCCCATTTGAGTGGTTTTAGCATTGATGGGTATGACCCATATTTGGATCCATATGGGTGATTTATTGAATTCCATAACACTCATAGGTTGAATTCCATCCCATTCTCGCAAAATGAGCAAAAAATTTCTAAAAATCCAATGGCTTCCCTTCAAAATTCTCTCTCGATCTTCTTCTTTATCTATTGTAATATTGAAAATGGTTGGTTCCAATTCTGTCGTTGTGAGGTTTTGAGGGTTGCACCAAATGTTTTCCAATTTTGATTGTATGGATGATCAGTGGACAGGTTTTTCACTTAAGATTTTACCAAGAATGCACATTTTACTCTTTTCTAGGATTTCTTGAGTTTCTTCCTCTTCAAACACAAAGAATTATGGTTCTGGTATATTTTTGTTGTTGTTATTTTCCTCGTGTAGTCTTTTTCATGAGTGACCTTTGATTTGCCTTTGTGAATGTTAGGCATGCTTAATATTCTGATTGTTTCAGACCTATTAATGGTGTTAGTGATTTAGTTTTTTTAGATATTTGTTTTAGGAATGCTAGGGTTTTATTCAAAGCAAGAGTTGTTGTAAATGTTATTACGATAGAGATCAGTGCATGTGCCCACATGACAAATGAGAATGTGATTCATGTTTCTTGGGGACAGGTCTTGAGCAATTTGTCGATTCTCCATGATAACAAGAGAGGAGGAAAAATGGCTTAAAAACAAACAAATAAAATCAAAAGAAAAAAAAGTGCAGAGAAAAGATGCAGAGCGGAAGCGTTAACACAAAAATTTAGAAACAACAACACCTAATACAGGTGTTGGCTCCTAAATTCGACACCCTTGTTTTTATTAATATCAGCCATTAAAGATGAAGGATGGTTTCGACCAGCTGGGTCTGTCGAAATGGCCATCAGAAGATGGCAATGTACTTAGAGAATTTCTTCCAAGGGAGAATTTGGTTGCCTTCGACGTCGAAGGTGTGGCTCGTCGAAGATGCCTCTCGACGAAGGTGTTCGATTGATCAGAGTGGGACGGTTTGACATTCAAACGTTTGGAGGGAAAACGGTTCCCAGCGGTTACCAAGTGCAACGTGCAAAGATCTGGAGCATCGAACACTGAGAACGTGCCAAGTGGAGTCATCTCGAAGCAGTGTAACTGCCCGACGGTTACTTGGGATGTTTAGTATAAATATTAGTAGTTCACGTAGTTTTTCGCGTGTGTTCACAATTATATACAAGTCACTCATATAGATTCGAGTACCCAGCGTGTGAGAAAGAATTGTTGAGAATGTATGTGTGAAACACCACTTTTATTAATCAAAGTCATTTATTTTCCAGAAACTTTACTTGTTTTCTCCTTTACTTTTCCAGTCGAAAGCCTTTATTTTCAAGCCTTCCTTTATTTTATCAAGTTCTCTTCTTCATGCAATTTACATTCTTCATGCAATTTACTTAAAACTTCTTTATTTTCTCGTCATTTACCCATTACCAAACTTAACCAAAACCCCAAAATCAACCATGTCTTAGGATCAATCTGATCGATCCTGCGAGTCACCAAATAAGTAACCATTTGGAAGATCAGCGGTTGTTTACCAATTCCCACGGTAAACAAATTGGCATGCCCAGTGGGACTATGTGTTGATTTTGAAGTTTAATCTTTTTACACAAAATATCATCTTTTTCGAGAAGTATTGTATGTTATTGAGAAGTGGTAGAATATACACTAACAATACCAATACTGCCAGAAGAAGAGAAGAGATGGCGAATCCGCCAAACAATAACGAAATCCCACAAACGAATGTGGGAACAACGGTTATCCCAACCGTAAGTGAAGCGATAACCGCTGGTTCAACACCAGCAGTAACGGTCACAACAACGGGGCCATTACCTCCGTTCACAGGCCCCAGAGTGCCTTTGGGAACTCCCCCACCAAGGGGAAATCTAGGCACAAGGCCTTTTGTTCCCCCAGGATTTATGACAAGCGGTCATAATCGAGAACCACTCTATGGCATGCCAACGTCTGACTTGGCTAGCCTGACGAACGCTGCGTCCACTTTTTCAGACCCTTTAGTGAGTGCCTCTTCGCCACTCCAAGGTTCTGGAGTAGGTATGGCGAACAGAAATAGGACCCAACTCTTAGGAGGGACGTCCCAAGTAGCACATGGCCTTACAAATGCCTCGACAACAGTCTTGAGGCAACAAATGGACGAAAGCAACCATGACATGGTTCAAATGTTGGCACAAACTTTAAGTACAGTGCTGAATCCTCTAATACAAAACACCACCTAATTGAATCAGCAGATGACAGCGCAAATGACGCGTTTGGCTGATTTCTTTGGAGTACCCCAACCTATTCGACAGCCCCAAAGGGCGCCAATAAGGGGAAACCAAGGTATACTCTTAGAGGAAGAAACCACTATCAACCAAGGCCAGCAGCCTGTCGAAGAAAACCTTAGGGCACGATTGGAGCAGCCTGTCGAAGAACCTAGGGTAATAACCCCAGAGCTAAGGTTAGTTAACAGAAACCAAAATGCTGACGAAGTAGTTCAGCATATCCAATACCAAAATATGGGTTTGGAAAATAATCTGGCAGCCATGATCGAAAGAATCATGACGCAAAATGGGATGAACATGGGCTTTCGTAGGCCCAACTTCACATCCCCACTGTCAGAATACGTGTTACAAACAGACTTACCTCCTAGATGTAAAGTCCCTAAGTTCACTAAATTCTCTGGGGACACGACAGAATCTACTGTCGAACATGTGGCGAGATTCTTGATCGAAGCAGGAGATATTTCAAACAACGAAAACCTGAGGATTAAGTACTTCCCAAGTTCTTTAACAAAGAACGCTTTTACTTGGTTTACAACTCTTCCCCCCAATTCGATCCATCATTGGACCCAGTTGGAGAGATTGTTCCATGAGCAATTCTACATGGGACAAACCAAGATAAGCCTGAAAGAATTGGCCAGTGTAAAGAGACGTTTCATTGAACCTATAGACGAATATCTAAATAGGTTTAGGTTGCTCAAAGCAAGATGTTTTACACAAGTGCCAGAACATGAGTTAGTAGAAATAGCCGCAGGCGGCTTAGATTATTCCATTAGGAAGAAGTTAGACACTCAATACCTGAGAGATATGGCCCAACTGGCCGATAGAGTTCGATAGGTCGAACGCCTTAAAGCTGAGAAAGCCAAGGCAACGAAAACTCATAAAAGAGAGAGGATAGCGTATGTTGAGATGGATGACGAAGATCCAGAAACCTTTGACGAAACTATAATTGTCGAAGAAGGCGAAGTCGATTTAGCAGAACTAAAACAAGGACCACCATATTCTTGCAAACTGTTAGTCCCCTCAAGTGGAAAAAATCCCACTGGTCCAGAAAGGACCAACGATAGGTTCCCTAAAAAGACTTATAGTTTTGATATTACAAAATGTGATGAAATCTTTGACTTGCTTGTAAAAGATGGCCAAATGATAATACCCCCAGGGGTAAAAGTGCCTCCTCTTGATCAAAGAAAGAAGAGAGGCTTTTGTAAATATCATAATTTTCTGGGCCATAAAACGTCTCAATGTTTTCTTTTCAGGAATCTTGTGCAAGACGCTATCGAAGAAGGGAGGTTGAAGTTTGCTGACAAGACCCCCATGACTGTGGACTCTAACCCGTTGCAGGCTGAAGCCCATTATGCTAAACCTTCAGAGGTGAACGTGATCGAGGCATCCAGAAGCCAGTCGAAGAGGCCAGGAATCACAATGGTCGAAGTCTCAAAGGACCATGTCAACATGCCAATCTTTGGCAGTTTTTCTGGGAATCTATCCAGAAGGACAATTGAAGCGGTTCAGAAAGCGGTCGAAAGCCCAAAGCTGGAGACAGTTGGAGCCCAAAAATCTGGAACAAAACCCAGTTCTCACTTGGCCGCAGTTCAAGGCCAGACAGAGGGCTTGGAGATTCAAATGAAGCAGTTGACTCTTGCCAACAAAGATACCATGAATGTCAACATGGTCGAAGTCTCTGAACCAAAAGCATCAGAGGAGGCCATGAGGCAAGAACAAGCCAACAAAACTGCTTTCCCTCGGGAAAATGAAAATCTGGCAGATTTCCTGCAAAGATGCCAGAAAAAGAAGTCAGAAGTGATGCTGTGTCCCAGATGCAGTTCGATCTTCGACAAAAAAGCTGCTGAACATATTCAAGGTGTAAGAGCAGCAAATAAAAAAAAGGGAAAGTGTTGATCTTCGACATGATCCCAGAAGAGCCTCCCAAAGAGGTTCAAACCAAGAAAAGTGGCCACTGACTTTTAGGCCTCCAACTAATGTGCCAGTAGATACGTGGTACAAAACATCTGGTCGAAAGAGGCCAAGCGAGGAAAGATGGAACTCCTTCGATGTGCCAAGAGGTTCATCTTTAACACATAAGAAAGAGCCTCAGGTTGCTGCCCCTAAAGTGACACAGGTGTCAAGCAACTACAAAGGGAAAAATCCCATGTCTCGATCTCAATGGAGGAGATACCAGAGGCGCCGAAAAGCTGAGAGGGAGGCTGCTAATGAACCAAAGGCGGAAACCAGTTCAAATGTTCCTCAAAGAAAGCAAAGGAAACCTCTGGAAAGAGAACCAGTAACCAATAGGCTAGTTTGGCCTAACCAAGGTGAAGTCGATAACGAAGATGGTTCTGAGTCTGATGACACTTTGGACATCATGGTGAACATAGTCTCAGTTCTGCCCAGGGAGTTCAACCGCCAGGTGGAGGTCGAAACAAGCGATTGGGAAGTGGAGCAAGAAATGGCCAAACATAGGCCAGTGTGCTATTTCGTCATGGATAATGGCACTACTGAGGAGCAGAATGGGTTCTTCGAACCACCTACAGAGGCGATGAAAAATCACCTCAAACCTTTATTTATAAGGGCTAAACTCGAAGAAACCACAGTAAATAAAATCTTGGTGGATTGTGGGGCAACCATCAACATTATTCCTCACTTTATGCTAAGAAAAATAGGCAAAAGTGATGAGAATATCAAGCCTCACAACATGGTCCTGTCGAATTATAAAGGCGGCATAGGGACCACAATGGGCGTGATCCAACTGGATATCAAGGTGGGATCTATCCTTCGACCAACTATGTTTATGGTCATATCGGCCAAACCTAACTATAATCTTTTGTTGGGCCGTGAATGGATTCATGGTGTTGGAGCTGTACCATCATCAATGCACCAGAGGTTGCTGCTATGGCGTCCTGATGGGATGGTCGAAAACATTGAAGCGGACCAAAGCTATTACCTGGGCGAAGTGAATCACCTAGGGCTGGCAGACTTCGACAAGAACTTGGCTCACATTGGGCCATGCCCAACACCTGACTTCGACTTGGCGCCAGCGCCAAATACTTTTTGTTCCCTATACCTGCACCCTGAGCATGGTTTTCAATGGGACAGAGAAGACTTGTCCCACATTGACTTCAGTGGGTTAACTGATATCCAACCAACTGGTTGGGGAAGTGAATTCAGTGATAATGACTGAGTCACAATCATTGCAGCGAATTTCGGCTTACGTAGCCGAAACAAAATGATAACGGCTCTCGAAGCCGAAGTAAAGTACATGGCTACACAGGCCAATGATCAACAATTATCTTCTACAGGTCCTGGAAAGGACTTCGATCCAGAACCTCCTGATATCATGCCAGAAGGGATGCAGGAACAGAGGCTCGACGCCATCTATGACGATGAGCCTTTGGGCTTCGAAAAGGACCCCTTGGCGAACAACATCAAAATGTTAGCGCAAGATCCTTTAGAAGAAATCAACTTGGGCGAAGGGTCAGAGAAAAAGCCAACTTACATTAGCGCAAAAATTGACCCATAACTCAGGTTGGAAGTAATCCATTTGTTGAAAGAGTTCAAGGACTGTTTTGCATGGGATTACGACAAAATGCCTGGTCTCGACAGAGGATTGGTAGAACTTCAGTTGCCAATCAAACCTGGGAAGAAGCCAATCAAGCAAAGTCCAAGACGCTTTGCCCCAGAAATACTGTCGAAGATCAAAACGAAAGTCGAAAGACTGCTGAAGTGCAAATTCATACGCGTTACGAGGTATGTCGAATGTATTGCCAACATTGTGCCAGTGATTAAGAAAAATGGTACATTGAGGGTGTGCATAGATTTCAGAGATTTGAATGCTGCTACACCCAAAGATGAATATCCTATGCCTGTGGCGGAAATGCTAGTCGATTCTGCTGCTGGCTACGAGTATCTGAGTATGCTCGATGGTTATTCAGGATATAATCAAATATTCATTGCTGAAGAGGATGTGTCGAAAACAGCTTTTCGATGCCCTGGGGCTTTAGGCACTTACGAATGGGTAGTGATGCCTTTTGGCCTAAAGAACGCTGGGGCAACATACCAGCGAGCAATGAATTCTATCTTCCATGATTTTATTAACACTTTTATGCAAGTATATATTGATGACATTGTTATAAAATCTGTTTCCAGGAAGAACCACATAGACCACCTTCGACAATCATTCGAAAGAATGAGAGAACATGGTCTCAAGATGAACCCTTTGAAGTGTGCATTCTGTGTGAAAGCTGGAGATTTCTTGGGCTTCGTTGTCCACAAGAAAGGAATCGAAATCAACCAGAACAAGACGAAGGCAATTCTGGAAGCGAAAGCGCCATCGAACAAAAAGGAACTGCAATCTCTGTTAGGCAAGATAAATTTCTTAAGGAGATTCATATCTAACCTAAGTGGGAAAGCTCAAGCCTTTTCACCCTTGCTTCGACTGAACAAAGAGGGATTCTAATGGGGGCAAGAGCAACAAGAAGCCTTTGACAAAATCAAAGGGTACCTCACAAAGCCACCTATTTTGGTGCCTCCTTGTAGCAACAAGAGTATGAGATTGTACATAGCTGCGTCCGACAAAACTTTGGGAAGCATGTTAGCCCAAGAAGATGAAAATGGAGTCGAAAGACCCATTTACTATCTTAGTAGAGTTTTGAACGATGCAGAAACTAGATATAGTGAAGTTGAAAAATTGTGTCTATGTCTGTATTTCTCTTGTACAAAGCTCAAGCAATATATAAAACCAGTTGATGTGTATGTTTCGTCTCATTTTGATGTTTTCAAGTACATGTTGTCGAAACCTATCTTGCACAGTCGAATTGGCAAGTGGGCACTAGCATTAACTGAATACTCCTTGACCTTTATGCCTCTTAAGGCAGTAAAAGGACAAGTGGTTGCAGACTTTATAGTCGACCACTCAATTCAAGTCGAGAGTATTAATTATGTGGAGATAGAACCTTGGAAATTCTACTTCGATGGTTCCAGCCATAAAGATGGAACAGGAGTAGGAGTCTTGATTATTTCTCCATAAAAAATTCCAACAACATTCAAGTACAAGATATCAGGTTCTTGTTCGAACAATGAGGCTGAGTATGAAACTCTAATTACTGGCCTTGAGATATTGTTGGAATTGGGGGCAACTCGAGTCGAAATAATGGGAGACTCAGAGTTAGTCATTAAGCAAGTCACAAAAGAATATAAATGCATAAGAGAAAATCTCATTATGTACTTTGTGATAGCAAATCGTTTATTGAAAAAGTTTGAAATGGTCAACATTCGACACATACCCAGATTGGAAAATCAAATAGCCAACGATTTGGCACAAATTGCATCTGGGTACAAAATTTCAAAAACGAGATTACAAAGAGCAATCGAAGTTCGAGAAAAGATAAAATCAACTTGTTTATCACCAACAGACTTGGAATCGACAAGACTAGGGTATGCTGATCAAACTAACTTCGAAATTTCGTTCATAGACAATTTGTCAGAGCAAGATTGGAGGAAACCCATTGTGGATTATCTTCAAAATCCAGTAGCTTCGACAGAACGAAAATCAAAGTATAGGGCGTTGAGTTACGTACTCATGGGTAATGAGTTATTTAAAAAGACGCCTGAAGGGGTATTGCTAAAATGCTTAAGTGAAACTGAAGCATACATAGCCTTTTCGGCTACGCACGCTGGAGCATGTGGGGCTCACCAAGTAGGCCATAAGATGAAATGGTTGTTGTTTCGACAAGGACTATACTGGTCCACCATGTTGAAAGATTGTGTCGAGTTCGCCAAGGGTTGCCAAGAATGTCAAGTCCATACAGGCATCCAGCATGTACCAGCGAGCGAACTTCACTCGATAGTGAAACCTTGGCCCTTTAGAGGATGGGCGTTGGACCTCATTGGAGAGATTCGACCAGCATCATCAAAGAGCCAGAAGTATATATTGGTAGGCATTGATTATTTTACTAAGTGGATCGAAGCTATTCCTTTAGTCAATGTAGACCAAGAAAATGTCATTGAATTTATTCAAAAGAACATTATCTTTAGATATGGAATCCCTGAGACTATAACTACTGATCAAGGATCAGTTTTCACCGGTCGAAAGATGCAGGAATTCGCTCAAGAAACAGGCTTTAAACTCCTAACATCAACGCCTTATTACGCACATGCAAACGGTCAAGTCGAAGCAGCGAACAAAGTAGTGATTGGCTTGATAAAAAAGCATGTTGGGAAGAAGCCAAAAAATTGGCATAAGACGTTAGACCAGATCTTGTGGGCTTGTCGAACGTCCCCAAAAGAAGCCATAGGTACAACACCATATAGGCTAACTTTGGTCATAACGCAGTGTTGCCAGCAGAAATTTGTCTTCAATCTGCAAGGGTTCAGAGACACCATGATATCCCCTCTGAAGTTTATTGGGATATGATGTTAGACGAACTAGTAGACTTAGACGAAGAAAGATTGCGCGCTCTCGACCTACTAAGGCTTCAGAAGAAAAGAGTGGAAGACTCTTACAATAAAAAAGTGAAACCTAAGGCATTCTCGCCTGGAGAATTAGTTTGGAAGGTGATTCTTCCCATGGATCGAAGGGATCGAAGCATGGGAAAATGGTCACCCAAATGGGAAGGACCATTCAGAATTATCCAGACTTTTTCTGGTGGAGCTTATGAAGTCGAAGAGTTAGGTGACGATAAAAGGCTCTTGAGAGTAAATGGAAAATATTTGAAAAAGTATAAACCTATGCTCCAAGAGATAAAAATAAATAGCAAGTAACGACTAAATTAACCATAAATTAGCCAAAATGGAAAATTTTATAAATTAGCCAAAATGGCAATATTATCAAATACATATTACAATATATGGTTAAAAGGCTGAGTTAATCAGAAGGGGATCGAATCTTTGAGTCAAAGGTACTTCGCCTGCTGCAACTCCAGTCTTTTGTTGCACAAGGCATTCGCCTGGGCAAGCTTGGCAATTTGGTCGTCGAAGGCTTGGGCTTTCTTAGCAAACTCCAGGCCTTGTGTGATTTCAGCTTGGCTCTCGGTGTCTGGCACAGTCGAGAGAAGTTCCTCCTTGCGCTTAGTATTGGCATTCATCTTGGCCTCTAACTCTTCGATTTGCGCCTTTATGGAAGCATTCTCTCGATCTATGGCATCAATTTCTTCCTGCTTAGATGCCTTTTGCTTCGACAACTCTGCAATTCGAGAAGTCGTCTCTGCTACAGCAGTCCATGCAGAAGATCTTTTGCCATATAACGCTTCAAGCTGGCTGTTGAAGCCCCTTTGTCGCCGATAGTCTGCTGAGACTTGATCAATAATGGAGTGTAACTCCATGATAAAGCTTGAAACCTTCGGAGTCACAGCTAGCAAGTCTACGGCATTCAAAACAGCCCCCAAATACGATGGAGCAGTAGGGTCCCCCTCCAAAGCTTTCATCAAATCTTTCTTGAAGAACTGAGCCTTAACCTTCGTCAAAGCCTCATCGAGAGGAGAAGTCTCAGTGGACTTCCCCGACTGAGTAGAAGCCTCCTGACTAATATCAGACGTACTTCCCTTGCTCTCGATAATGGCATTCAGATAACCAACTGGATCAGTTTGCTTCAAGAGTGCTAAGTCTTCTTTTGACCTATGCTTTGCTGAGGTGGTAACCTTTGCAACAGCATTGCCTTGGGGTTGAGGCTGTTGAGTAGAATTTGCCTCGACTTGACTTTCTTCGACTTGAAGATCAGCAGTACCAGCATCGGCATGACCTCCTTCGTCATGTTGTTCCTCCGACAGATCAACCACTTGAATCTCTTTTGGTTGTTACTCTTCTATTTGTGGATCTTCTGTTTGTTGTTCTTCTGTCTCAGCATTGGCTTCATCTGTTTCAGCATTGGCTTCATCGTTCGCCAAGTCTTTTTCTTGTGGCCTACTGAGTTCAGCAGAATCTAACGTTTCAGAAGTCTTTGGCGCTGAGCTTTCAGTGGTTTCCTGGGAAAAGCAGAAGAAGAATCTTCTAAGTTAGGAAGGGACATAATCGAACGTGGGTATCGACACCTGAGTTAAAAAAGGGTCAAAGAAATTACCTGCAGAGGAACTTCAGCCCCAGGGCTGGAATTGTCGCTTTCGACAGGTTTATTGAGAAGAACATTTAGTTCCTCCTCCGTTGGCTCTTCAATAATTACTGGAGGTGGCCTGGGTTTTCTCCCAACAACCTTTATTCTGATTGTTCGAGTCTCAGGAGAGGGAACATCCTTCTTCAGTTTTCGTCTTTTTAGAGGGGCGGGGGGAGAGTCATCTTCTTCGTCACTCCCAGATTCGACCGTCAGAGCAGGTCATTTCTTGGTGAAGGTGCCTAAAAACCAATTGGAGTTCGATTTAGAAGCTACATTGAAAGTCAGAATGTTAAAGCCAGAAGAAAATAATAAAAGTCTGGTTACCGGTGCAGAAGGCTTTTTTGAAGGACCTTCCCCCTGATGGCTTGTTGTAGTCTTCGCCGGTGCTATAGTCTTTGCCGGTGGTGGAGGTTTTGTCAAGGGACCTCCTCCCTGATGGCCTTCTGCAGCTTTCTTGGCTGCAGGCTTTCGAACAACTGAAAGAAGACAAAATAATTAACAGGCTGCCAGTCGAAAGGGAAAGACAAAATAATTTGGAAGAATGAACTTACATTTCTTTATTTTGTCCAAGACAAGAACAAAAGACTTCTGAAGTTCGTCCACGAAGTCCTTCTCGTCGAAGAACTCTTCAGCGTAGTAACTTTTCCACCACTCTTCGAAGGATGGTGAGCAGAGAAAGTTAAGTTGATAGTCGAACAACGAAAGAACTGTTCGACCAACATACCTGCCGATATGCTTAGTGGCAGCGTCTTCAGTGTAGTCGTTGCAAAAGTATAACATAGACTTCTCCCTGGGAAAAATAGGAGAAGGAAGTGTTTGAATGATACCAAACTGGCGGGAAACCAAGTTTGGTTGATATGCGATCAGGCTCAAGTGAGTCTTGGAGCTCTTGAATCGCAGGGGCATTATTCTTGGTGTGAGAAATGCTTCCCACACTGTTGTATGTTCTTCAACCTGAGGGCCACTTGACGACTTAGGATGGGGCCTCGTGAACCACTCTGGACCAACCTTTCGTCGAGCAAAGGGAGCCATGGTCGAAACAAATTCTTTCCTTTTTGCAAACATCAAGACGAAGTTTGTAAAAGTTTGTTGAAGCTCCAGCCCATCTTCAGTTGGGGTCAGCAGAGCCAATCTGGTGCCTTCGATGCACCTATTTGCTATCTCCGGAGCTTGCTCATTTATTTGAGTCTTCTGAAGTAAGAAAGACTCGAAGGTGGCATTGAGCCACAGCTGAAGTAGCCAAAAAGGTCCTGCAAGCAGCAGACTGGCTCTGTTCTCGATGATCTTCAAAAGAGTCGCTCCGCTGCTAATCGACTCGTACAGATTCGCCAAGATCAATTCTGCCAAACAGATATTTTGGCCATGGTGGAGTTGGGTGGCGAGGGTGACCATCTTCTTTGTCACCTGTAAAGACTTTGTGCAAAACACAAAGCGTGGCAGCCATAAGGCTAGAAACGCGATATGCTCTACATCCGATACAGTGGCCGTCGACTTATCGTGGTAATGGTTGATATAGGTGGTGTAGGTTGGTTTTGTGGCAGAGAATCCAATCTGATCCTCCGACATTTCTTCTGGGTCGAAATAATCCCCAGTGGGTCGAAGGCCAGTGATGGCAGCCACGTCGAACAGCGTGGGTGTCAGCATTCCACAGGGAAGGTGGAAGGTGAAATGAGTGTAATCCCAGAAGAGTAAGGAAGCTATCAACATTTCTGGGGAGTAGTTGAGACCCGTCTTCGACAACATAACTAGGTCGAATATCCCCAGGTCTTTCCAGATCGAAGCCTGGCTTTTCTCCATTTTTCCAGCCAAGCACTGTAGTCAGGAGTGAGGCTAGGGCTAGACCTGAAAGCCCTAACACCCCTATTGAAGAAGCGAAGATCAATTTTCTCCTTAGCGGGATCTTCGTTATCCTCTGCATCTTTCTTAGAGCATCCAACAGGTTTGAGCTTTTCGAGCACTGGAAAGAAGCTTTTGATCTTCATGGCTTCAGCGATGCTTGGGTTGAGCGGGCCAGACATGGCGAAGATTTGGTTGGAGTATCCAACCGAAATCATGAGTTGGTGTGAATAAGCATCACGTTCAGCAATGTCTAGGGGCTCAGGAACCCTTCGTTGGCCTGTAGGAGTAACTACGGGGGCAGTGGAGAAAATCTTAGGTTTAACATTTCTGGAGGGGATGTTAGAACTAGGAGCGGTGGAAGAACCGGACGCCATTGTTGATGTTAGGGTTGAAGATGAAGTGAAGAACAAGTTGTTTGCAAAGTTTGCAGAAAGTTTGTATTCAACAAGGAAGTTTGAAGGCAAGATAGCGTGAAAAAGTCCCACAATGGGTACTTGACGCTATTTATAGTAGTTGGGAAATCCCCAAATTCGAGGCCATTTAATGCCATTTAATGTTGCAGAAGATAGTGGGACACGTGGCGTCCCCCTGTTGACATAGCCGTTCTGCAGAAATGAAAGGGTGCAGCGTGCGCCCTCGTTTTTGGGAATTGTCATGATGACAATTTGTGAAAAGACATTTGGCACGCTGCACGCCGTACTGAGGTGACGTCTTAGGTACGGATGAAATGATGGCTTTTTCTTGGGATTGTCAGTGGTTGGTAGAAGACAAAAAAGTGCACAATTTAATTTGTGACTAAGAATGAAAAGACAGGTGTCGAATGGAGTTTCAAAGAATGCCTTTTTCTTTTCAGAGTCGAAATAAGGCATTCTTGGGGGAAATTTGTTGGCTCCTAAATTTGACACCCTTGTTTTTATTAATATCAGCCATTAAAGCTGAAGGATGGTTTCGACCAGCTGGGTCTGTCGAAATGCCCATCAGAAGATGGCAATGTACTTAGAGAATTTCTTCCAAGGGAGAATTTGGTTGCCTTCGACGTCGAAGGTGTGGCTCGTCGAAGATGCCTCTCGACGAAGGTGTTCGATTGATCATAGTGGGACGGTTTGACATTCAAACGTTTGGAGGGAAAACGGTTCCCAGCGGTTACCAAGTGCAACGTGCAAAGATCTGGAGCGTCGAACGCTGAGAACGTGCCAAGTGGAGTCATCTCGAAGCAGTGTAACTGCCCGACGATTACTTGGGATGTTTAGTATAAATATTAGTAGTTCACGCAGTTTTTCGCGTGTGTTCACAATTATATACAAGTCACTCATATAGATTCGAGTATCCAGCGTGTGAGAAAGAATTGTTGAGAATGTATGTGTGAAGCACCACTTTTATTAATCAAAGTCATTTATTTTCCAGAAACTTTACTTGTTTTCTCCTTTACTTTTCCAGTCGAAAGCCTTTATTTTCAAGCCTTCCTTTATTTTATCAAGTTCTCTTCTTCATGCAATTTACATTCTTCATGCAATTTACTTAAAACTTCTTTATTTTCTCGTCATTTACCCATTACCAAACTTAACCAAAACCCCAAAATCAACCATGTCTTAGGATCAATCTGATCGATCCTGCGAGTCACCAAATAAGTAACCATTTGGAAGATCAGCGGTTGTTTACCAATTCCCACGGTAAACAACAGGAAGCAACACGCCATGTGGAAATAAAACACGAGGTTAGAGGGATTCAATGATGGAAAGAACGAGATGAAAGACATAAGAGAAAACTTTGAAGAAAGAAAAGAGAGAATTGAGAAATTCTCGAGAGAGAATTTTAATCTCGGAGCGATCTTGAATTCATATTTGATTTATTTTAGACTTATCTAATATTTACCTACAAATAGTATTTGTTAGTCACTATCTCATTAATAAGTGATAACCCTCAGATTTCATACATTTAAAGAAAAAAAAACTAAAATATAAATAAAAAGTTAATAATATCACTGCATAAAAAAAGCATTTAATAATTATCGCATTAAGTCAGTTCAATTAATAAATATGCAGAAATATCAATTAAAAAAAAAGCAAATTAGATTCCACGATTTGTTACTTATTCATCATTTCAACTACTAAGCTACTTTTAAAAAAACCATTTAATCATTAAAAAATAATATTATTTTTTCTAAATTTTAAAACTATTACAAGTGAATTTTGATATACTTTAATGATTGATGTTATTTTTTATTTTTTGATGGATGATTGATGTTATTAGATCAACATAGCAATAACAAAATCCAGATTGCTAACCATATTCACAAATGACATTACTCGCTTCATTCATCTACAACACCCTTCTTAACTCCACCTTCCTTTTTCCAAACCCTTGATTCCAATTCACCGATTCACTCGCTCATCACGGCGATGGCAACGGAGAGATTCTCTTCTCCGCCAGCCACATCGCAGGAGGAAAACGCTCTGTAAGTACACGCTCCGATTTTAGTTTCGTCTATTTTAGTTCCCAATTTTCAATTTGTGAAATCATGCTCTATGATTTGATTTCGTGTTTTGCATTGATGTAGCTTTCTGGATATACTTCATGAAGCTCCTTTGTTTGCTCATCGCAAGCCTGCGAGGATCGTTGGGAGTGTTTTCTATTGCATACTATTGGCAAGTTGATTTGATCATTCTTGATAATCTTTGATGATGATGATTTTTAATTTTTGTTGAATTTGATAGTTTGGCCTGATGATAATTTAAGAAAGTAAAATTGATTGAGTATAATTATCGTGCGCGCCTTTAATCTGAAGTGTGTGTTACGTAGGTTTGTTGTGTTGAGAATAGTATAATAGTTTGATGATTTGTTTATTGTTTGTTTCATTTTAGGCAGGTTATATTACTTTGGCTGTGGGAGCTCAGTGGATATTTCGTCCCGTGCAAGGATTGATTTCTCCTGTGTTATGTAGTTGTGATGTTCTTCTTATGCTGTTGACAGGTGGGTTTGGAACTGGAAGCAATGTGTTTGGTTGTTCTTAGTTCTTTTATTTGGATGTGCATAGTTTTCTGATTGGGATGTTGCTGAGTTTTTTAGGAAAAAGTTATGTCATAATTCTAGGCTGATGTTCAT
The DNA here is from genome assembly GCA_948472305.1 of Vicia faba. Taxonomy (NCBI): domain Eukaryota; kingdom Viridiplantae; phylum Streptophyta; class Magnoliopsida; order Fabales; family Fabaceae; genus Vicia; species Vicia faba. The sequence goes on from OX451736.1 coordinate 1,340,393,640, forward strand.
TGAATTTGACTTTGGGTAATGGAATAATGTTTTCTGCATTGTTGCTGTTTTATTCTTGAAAGAATTTCTACTGTTGGTAAAGTATTTTTTTTCATTAAGTTCAAAAAGTTGTTTCATTTTGGAACCATGAATCCGAATGCTTTTATGACGATGTTCCTTCTTTCTGTTAATGTGTGCTGCAAACTTTGTTCTGACAATTTCAGATAACTAGTAAATGTTTTCCAATTTTAAATTTTATTACTTTAAAATGTCAAAGAAGAACTCCTGCAGAGTATTTTACTTACTAAAGAATGGTGATGGTGATGGTGATGGAGCAGTCTAGCAAATCGGAGTCCTAATGCACCCCCTTGATCTCAACTTTAAAACTATATTTGTATCTTTCTTCATAGCTTGAATTTGATAGAAATATGTAATTGTTATTTGTTGCATTGATATGGCTACTGACTAGTTGTACCCTTGTTGAAATTTTTAAAAGAGAGAAACTAGTAATAAGGAGAAAAATCATATAACTTTATGATTGATTTTCACAATAGCCATTTAGTCCAATAACGTGAGGGTGAATATCCTCCCATGGTTAACTAAGAGTGGCACCTAATAAAATCCCTACATTATTCAAACTCAAGTGCAAACAATGCTTTGGAGTTTATGTTTTCTGTGGTGGATTAAACAGGCTAAAAGCCCCTTTGACATTTGCATTATTGCGTTTTTCAATGGTAATATGTAGAATAATACTATTTATCTAGCTGAATAATCTTAATAAATGTTATTTTACTAAGCATTAAAAGCTTCTGCAGTACTGCTAGTTAAGATTTAAGGCACATTTTTATCGGGGTTCATATGCCGTGCCTTTACTGTTTCAGGAATCTTTCAACAATATCTAGTTTATCAAGTGCATAAGATACGGTTGCAGGTAATCCATTCAATTGCTAGTACTTTTTGGTCACAGTAGTATATTTGTTTATCTCTTTTATTTGAAAGCATTGACTGGTAGAATATAACTCTGGAATCTGAAAGTTCAACAGTTAGATCTATAAAACATTAAAATTACCAAACGAAATTTTGCTACTAAGATCTTTGAAGGTTTCTTTTATATTTATCGTGTTCCTGTTTAATTCTGTTTTTAATTATTGATGTGATTTCTCAGGGCTATTATAGTTTCAGCCAGAAGTTGAAATTTATTGTTCGCATACCCTTTGCCATTACAGCTTATGGTACGCATTTCAGTGTTTGGACTTTTTTAACTTTTAGAAGATACTTACCTTGTGAAGTCAATTGATACGAATGTGAAACTGTCAAGTTCCAAATCAACCCAAGAGCTTAAAATGTAGGAGGCACATGAATGTTTTCAACAAGCATATTATGAGTTCATAATTATAATGCAAGTATTCTCAACAATTTGGTTTAATTCCAGGTACTGCTGCAATGCTACTTGTTATAGTCTGGAAACCTTACACTGGTTTTCTGTCAATCTCTGCAATATTGAGGTATTATCATCATTTGGTCATACTTGTCCGTCCATTTAAGACATTTTCTATGGGATATATTCAATGAAACTAAGAAATGGAATATCAGCAAGAGAATGTTGCTTCTAAATATGAAGGAGTGGTTAATGTGAATCTTATCAATATAAAATCGCTTATAAATTTGTTTGATGATTAAATGCTACAAATTAGTATTTTTTTTGTTGGAGACGGCGCATGTTGCCATGAAGTACAACAAAGACCGAGGCTTTTTTGCATGTTTCATTGAATGACTATTCCTAATCTTGTAATAGTATTATTGTAAGATGGCTTTGCTAGTAGATAGTGATGTTTGATACGTTGCGATTTTTGGAACTTTTAGCTGCAACATACTTGGTTGGGGATAAAGAGTTTGGTTGTTTACTCTTGTTTAGGCTTGTCAGAATTTGTACTTTTAACTTGACCGTAATCAAATGAAATTTGAATTTTCATATCATGGAGTGATTTTTCTTGATTAATATTGGCTGTTCTTGATTTTCCTATTTATTTCGGATTGAGTATATGCATCCCTATAAATAAGGATTAGTGTAGTCTATTGTATGAAGTTGATATCAATCAAGATATTATCAATAATATTCAGACTCTTTATATTTCTCTTATCATTTTATCTAAAATTTCACAACTACAACATTTACCTTCTGAGGTGTTTGTCTTATTTTTGTTGCCTGAAAACTCTGCAGGATTATTATGGTAGTCGAAGCATTATGTGCTGGATGTTTTATGAGCCTTTATATTGGTAAGTTATAATCCTTTTGTATTTTTATTAGAGGGTCTTAGCTCGAAATTTTCTATTAAGATTAACTTCTTTTATGGTGCCAAAAAATTATATAAAAAATAATAAATGTTAAACATGTATAAGAATAAGTACACTTAAAGGAATACTTTCAGCCTTCAGGTGCCACGGCCGCTCAATGAATGATAAAACTGGGAACATTTATTGATATGCAGTAAATTATATGCCGAAATATTAAGCAATTTTAAGATTTGTTCTGTTTGAAAAACGGTAATGTAATGGGTGAGGCTTGGGGAGGGGAGGACAGCACCCTAATTGGCTGAAAAATCTTGAAATGTTTACTGCGTTATACCCATCTACCGTACTTGTTGAGTTAAATATTTATGAATTTTTTTCAAACTCACCTTACTTTTATAATTATAAGATCTTATTTTTGTATAGTAGTTATCGTAGTATAGTTTTATGTAATGTAATCCTTTCTATGTGCATTTTTTTTACATGCAGGTTACATACACCAGTACAATTCATTGAACTCCCATCCTGATGTTCTGAAGTCCTTATATTCACCACTACAACCAGCAAGTTCTTTGGAGGGTCTAAGGCAATCACTTTGTAATTTAGTTTCTTTCGTAATTAACTTCACAATTCAATATCCATGTTTAATTCTCAAACCACAAAATTAGAACTTAGTTTGGCAAACTGTATTCTGGATGCATGGTCTACTTAGTACCTTTTAGGCATTCCATTCATGTTATGCCAAAGCGCAACTGCAAATCACATTTGCAAACACATCAATCATTGGGTTCCTGGATTGTGAAGAACCACACAATTAGAAACGTTGTCTGGCAAACCATAGTATTTCGAGTGCACACCAATCTACCTTTTATGCATATGTTACACAATAAAATCCAAATTACATTTGCAAACACATATGAAACACTGGGTTCTTGGATCGTGAAGAATGTAAACTGTGTAATTAGTATATTGATGCAACAGGTACCATGATGGTAGACTCTCTGATCAGCAAATGGCTTTGTTGCAATATCAGCGTCAAAATCTTCATTTTTTAAGTGAGGAGGTAACTCAGGATTTGAAGCATTCGTTAATTATTTGATTTTATACACTTTAACTCGTACTGACAGTGTAGATGTTTTACTGCACATAAATTAGTTAATGAACATTTTGTCTTGCAGATTCTTCGTTTGCAAGAGTCTTTAAACAAATATGAACGAACTGAAGATCGGAGCACACCTCAGGTAATAATGGACACAGATAAACTATTTCTCTTTCTAGTTTTATTTACTAAGTCAACTTAACTTTAATTCTTATATGTTACGTATCTTTTTTTATAATATTATGTCTATGTCTCTAACAGTGAGCATGTGTTGTGGCTTATCCAGCTAGAATATTCATTACGAGATAGAAAAGGTCTATTGAATTATTAGATTTGTTGCAATGCACTGCACTGCAATCTGAATTCATCTTGTGATGTAAACCAGAGTACCAAATTGAAGTTTATTCAATTTCTCTATTCAAAATCCTTCCTGCTAAAGTACAGTTTTATATTCAACATTGACAGTTGAGTTCTTGAAGATTGGTTAGCATCTAGTTTTCAATTGATACTCGTAGCTCTACAACCAATTTTTCCATTTATAGGGAGAAAATTGCTTTATTGCTCTTTGACCATGCTCATTTTATTTAATAACTTTTGGAATATATTTATAGTGGAGGGATATCGTAAATCTTGTTTCAATTACCTGTAAACTTTCAATTACCTTTAAACCTATTATCGTTGATGTCATCTACTCCATTGATAGTTGAACCATTATTTTACATAGGAACGACAATGTCTCAAGTTTAGCAGAGCTTAGACTTGAGAGACTTATATGTCATGTCTGGAAAAACCTGATAAAATTTGAGCCTAATTTCTGAACTTGAGCTGTTAAGCCACTCAAGCTCACTGAACCAAGCTTGAACTCACTTGAGACTTGAGAGACTTATTCATGTCAGGATTAACCTAATAAAATATGAGCCTAATTTCTGAACTTGAGCTCATAAGCCACTCAAGCTCACTGAACCAAGCTTGAACTCTGTTCAATTTCGAGCCTTGTAGGCTAAATCACAATGAGCTAGGCTTGAATTGTATAGTTTAATCAAACCAAATGTACAGTTCACATAAGCAAGTAGTGAAAATCTCCATACATGCATAGTTAACAACTCTTGGTTTCCGTTAACATTTGTGACTCCATATTTTTCTTTTTGTGGGAATAAATTGCTTATGTTTCAGGTTGACCTTGCTCATCTACTGGCAGCTCGTGATCAAGAATTGCGTACAATTTCTGCAGAGGTGACTATTATCTGTTTTATCTAGCACGTGATCTTTTTTTTTATCCCAGCCTGAAAATTATGGCTAGTCTGGAATGTTCCAAGGACACCATTTATCATGAGATTCTATGACTTGTGAGATCCCATGTGTGAATAGAGCAATTAGTTAAATATTTTGCTCTAGATATTTATGACTCAAGTTTTTATCAGAACTCAGTTTTACTTATGTTAACTTCCAAAGAGAATGATTTTTTTTAATGCTACATCAAATTCGGTATACTTAAACATTACAATCATTCAGATATTGACATTTATTTATCTGAGAAATTAGTGTATTGTTGAGTTTAACACGGAATCAATAAATCAGTGATTTGAACAACATCTCTTATCCCATCCCACTATCTCATTATTTGAATATCTACATGAATTAGGGGATTCCACATTGAATGAGGATATAGCATGATAAAATGTTATTAAGTACGAGACATCCATCACCTTACAAACTGATTTTGTAAGGTTGAGTTGGATCAATCCAATTTTTAAGAATTTAACAAAATGAATTTAGTCATGAGATATTCAACTCCATTTACTCAAAACTAAAGGTATCCTTGCTTGAAATTTATGTTACAGATGAACCAAATGCAATCTGAACTAAGGCTTGCCCGGTCCTTAATTGCTGAAAGGGACTCAGAGACCCAACGTGTCCGGATGACCAACAATCAGGTATCTTGCAGGTTTTACTAATACTAAAAAGGAGTTAATATGTTTTTTATTCCTACAATATTCTTAAATTTGATGCTCATAGTAGAGTGCTGGCTATTATCATGTCACAGTATGTAGAAGAGAATGAAAGACTCAGAGCTATTTTAGGAGAATGGAGCACCCGAGCTGCAAAGGTATTATTCGTAATAACTGTAACACAGGAATATCCATCAAGTATTAGAACAATCATTTAAGCTTTTATGGTTGTTACAATGTTCTGCTAATACCATTTATTAATGATATTTTGAAAGCTTGAGCGAGCGCTGGAGTCCGAGCGAATGTCAAATATTGAATTACAAAGGAAGATTTCATCGCTAAGAAGCCAAACACATATGTCAGTAGAAGCAACTGATCAAGGAGGTTAATTCACTAGCTAGTTCATGTGGAGCATTTCACTTTGTTCTCTCTGTTAAAAACATGCAGTGAATTTGTATCCGCAGAACCAACGCTCTTGTGTGGAGAACCATTGTACATACTATATCAGATTCAAACAGGGCTTAACTTTTGTAGTCATTGAGGCAAATATGTTTCATCTTTTAATTTCGTTTCTTTCTATTACAGGTGTTCGATTTTATTTTTTTTGGTAAGGGTGTTCAATTTTATTTAATACAAAAAAGAAAAACTATCACAGCTTAATGTACTTTTTCTTTTTGAGAGAATAGGTAATAAATATTTGGACAAAACTCAAGTGTTTTTTAGTTGTTCTTAACTTAAAATATTCTGTGGGGTTATAACAAACATAAAGAAAATTATGTGTAATGGGTGAATTTTTTTATAGTAATATCTAGGTATTGAAAAAACAATACATAAATAACCATGTTTCAGAGAAAATTACGCAAATAACTATGCTTTAGAATATACAACAATGGAGACGTCATTTCACTTGACGCATGCACCGACCTTTTTGTCTTAGGTGCCACCTCACTTGGCGCATGTATTTTGTTTTAGTCACGTGAGATGACACATGTATTCTAATAAGGGGAGGAGACACCATCTGAGATGACTACTACGTGCAATTGTGTTTTCTATAAATAAAACACCTATTTCTCCATCATTCTTCACACTTTCTCACATTCTCTTCTCATTTTCTCTCTGTTCTTTGTATCATGATATTTCTCATGATTTGCATCAGAGATGAATACGTTAATTTATCGGCCAGCAAACCTCTGATGAAAATGAAATTTTGGCACATTCACTCCATGGAGCGTCTGAAGAGAGAGTTGATGCAATGACTAGAGGGTGACATTGATGTTGGAGAATAAATTAGAAGGATCCAGAGAAGAAGAACAACCACCTCACTTGCAACTGGAAGACCTCAGTTTTGGCTGGAGGAAGTCAAAACAAACAGAGACGTAATGATGATGATGCATGACTCAAATGAAATTGTTTTGACGGTTGTAATTTCTTAAATGTTTTATCGTGTTTTTATTTGTTGTTTGCGTATGGTTTGTTGTAACAAATGCGAAAAAAGTTACATTTAGATCTTAAAAAAATGTAGATAGTTTGCATACAATTTTTATGTTGTCGAGCTTGTAGCACGAGTGGGATAATTTTTTCGATTGTGTTCGACCTGACGGCATATATCACACTTTCTTTCTAGCTTATCAAGTGAGTCCATTTCAGTTGTGATACGCTTGCTTTTGGGACGACCTTTTTTATTTCTTCGCATTTGATCATTATGTCATATTATTTCTCCTTTGTATGCAGACCAATAATCAGGTTTCACTATCATTGAAAAGCCATTGTTGTATACGTTGAGTAAGTTTTCAGACTTGTAAATGGGAGATAGAAGTAGTAATGCATCTTGATGAGTATACGCACATGCCGCAATGACATGAGAGCAAGACACACGAAATGCTTGAAACTTTCCACAATCACACCAATAAGATGGTAGTATAACCTTATAATCTTGTTTTGGCAGTCCCTCGTTATGGTCGATTGTCTCTTTGACAATGAAGTTGTGGCTATGTCGGTTGAACCTTATAACAAGATGAGTGTTGACTTTGGCACTTTCTGTCTTAATATATTTCATGCAGCTTTTATTCCATAGTTGTCCCGATTGTAAGACCGCATTCCATATTTCATCTCTTTTTGCAAACAACGAAGCCATCCTAAAATATGTTGATTTCACCAAAGCGGCTACTGTGATGTTTCGTATGCCTTTGAATACACCGTTAATTGATTCAATAAGATTTGTTGTCATGTGGCCCCATCGTTGTCCATTGTCGTATGACCTTGTCCATTTCTCCACTGGAATATTATCAATCCACCTACCTGCATCTGAATTTGATAATCTGATATCGTTGCGATAATGTTTGAACGAAGTTTGTGTTAATGCGTACCCCGAGTTCATAATTGTTTTTCTAAGAGCCTTGTCTTTGATCTCCCTCGTGAAATTTTGTACGATATGTCTAATGCACTAGACATGCGTAGAAGGAGGATCATGCCAACTATTTGCAGGATTATTGCGTGTACTCTTAATAGATGCATGTCTGTCAGAGATCAAATAGAGATCAGGTTGTGGAGCCACAAGTGTTCGGAGATTCTTGAGAAAGAAACTTCAAGCACCATCAATCTCTCCCTCGACTAGAGAAAAGGCAATTAGAAAAATGTTGTTGTTACCATCTTGTGCAACTGCCATCAGTAGCGTGCCTTTGTATTTCCTGTACAAACATGTTCCATCTATTTAAATAATAGGTTTGGAGGATGCAAACTCTATGATGCAAAGTTGAAAATCCAAAAACAGACGATTGAATATTCCATTTCCGTTGACAGAAGTATCATCTGGGGCATACGTCGGTAATGTTTTTATAATATAAATAATTCCAGGAGAATACATCTGAAGTGCATGCAGGTAGCACGATAGTTCTTTGTATGACTTCTCCCAGTTTCTATATATCTTTTCAATCGCCTTGGTCTTTGCTAACCACGCCTTTCTGTATGATGGAGTATAATTGTATACTGTAGTGATGTGAGAGATTATGGTTTTCACCTTCAATGACAGATCATTGTTGAGGAGAGGTAAGATTTCTTGACATATTAGATCATAATTTAGTTTACGGTGATCTTGTGATTGAGTAGAATTAACGCATATGTGGGTGGACATAAAACCTATCACTCAATAATCACCTCTCAACCTGTATGATGCAGTGAGCCTAAACATATAATCTGGATGAACACACTTGTGCTTGTACCTTTATAGATTTACCGGATCTACCTTAAAATCGCCAGAGTTTAACATGTGAAACTTTTTTATAACTCGCATACAATCTTCTCTTGAACGGAATTTGTCTTTCTCTTTTAAATTTTCATCTGACTGCATATACAGGTTGAAAAAAAACTGATGACGGTTCATATCCGCCCATGTTGAAGTTTGTCATGTGTGAAGGTGGTGTGTAGATTTCATTTGGAGGTATTTCAGGTAGCGCATCATCTTCAGAATCATCGTTGACCATGTTGTCAAACTCTAACTCTTCATCTTCCTTTTCTTCGTCAACGACATCTACTTATGCTTGTTTTCCTTCGATAGGATCAACCACTTATGACTGAGTTGGTTGTGACAACTGAGCCTCTTGGAGCACAATGTATAACTCAATCGAGTCGTACCTAGAGTACTCATGACTAGAAAACATATTTTGAAGGTCCTCGTCATCTTGAACCTCTACCATATAAAATATTATTTAGTTCTCACAAAAAAAAACTGATTTTGATAGAAGATGCGTGTCACTGGACCTCGTCCAAGTTTGACCTCTAATTGTTTTTTGAAATACAAAAAATTGGCTTTTTTATTTAAACAAAATCAGATATTATCAGTGTCTCTAAATAAAAAACCATAGGTGGGAAAAATGTACGTTTCACCATTGAAATGTGCACTGATAACGTATTATGGTGTAGAGGACATTGTGTTTGGTGTTTGAATGTTTGAGTGTTGATAACATTATATGCATGTAGGATAAATAGGTTTCATTTGCCTTGAACAAGACAAAAATGCTCCACCACTGATTCACCAATTGAGATGGTGAAATCTATTAATTTTGGTCTTATGTGTCGTTTGGGATGGCGCATCCCTACAGGTCATGCCACCTTACATGCATGCATATAACACTGTCCCTATGCTTCCATCATACACTGCACCTACTCTACATGTAGGCCCGTCCCACGCCAAACTAACTGGTGCATGCTCTTTAAAATGCATGTAGGCGCCATTTAACTTGGCTCCAACATGACATGTATCTTGCATGCATGCAACCACAAACCATCTTATTAATCCACTTTTATATGAATTCACCTATAAATATGGCGCCTGAGACACTTATTTTGCATCACCAATCATCACACTCTCTGATACAAACTCTTTCATTATCTTATACAATTTCAAATATGATTCTTCTTACGATGAGCGATTCTCACAGAGACACAAGAGACGACATTGTGGCATTTGTAATTTTCTATAATCTCTTAAATATTCTTTTATATTAATATATTTTTTATAAAATTATTATTAAATTAGTCATCTTATGGACTCTTACATTATTTACATTTTGAATTTAGGATACTAAAAGATTTAGAATTCGCTCACATAACTATATTACTCCCGACCGTTGATCGTGCCCTATCTGAAATATGCCGGTTTTAGAAATGTTATAAAAATCTCAAACTGTACGATTGATTCCAAGTTTATACTTGCAATATTGGAAAGGTGAAGACCCGAGACACACATATTTCATCTACCAATAGGTGAATGTACCGCCACACTAGAGAACATTTACATGTTGTTGGGTCTCCCTATCAATGGTAAGACAATGAATGGGTCGATTCAACAACCCAATTCTCTATGCAAAGAATTGTTGGGCAATTATATGGTAGAAGGTAATGGTTCTAGGGGCAAATGTATACTACTAACCGAACTTAAAAAGTATTATGCGACTTCTGAGTTGAATGAAAATAGCTAGCAAGAATAATTAAAGCTAGAAGTTATATGATGATACTATTTGGAAGCTTGTTATTTCCTGAAAGTACAAAGAATAATGTGAGTTATTTCTCGAAAGTACATGGTATAGTTAGGGTTCTGCTGTTTTAACCCATCTATACAGTTCTTTGTGTAAAAACGTAACAAAAGATAAATGTACTTTCTATGGATGCGCTTTCTTACTCCAAGCATGGGGTTGATGGAGAATGGAGTCCCTAAAGCCTGCCAACAACAATGTATTCATTTTCCCATACACAACAAAGTAAGTCGATAACTTAAATAATTTATTATTCATTCTTTCGCTAAATAAATGTATAAAATTAACTATTATTTCATTCCTTTAGGTACTTTGTAACGGGTATGGATTACGGCCATAATCCAAGATTAAATGTCGCTCTATATCGTAATCTATTGGGTCACCTTGGCCCGAATGATGTACGTGGTACCTTTGAACTTTTCTACTTTTAAATTATTTATTTTCTTACGTTTTTATTATTCTTATTAATTTTTATCCACAATTTGTCTAGAGACCGACCGTATTTGGGTTTGGACCATGAACCCAACCTCGAGGATACAACAATTTGGTCTGCAAAGACTTCAATCATACGGTTCAACATTGTGGAGATTGTCATACCCCAAATTTGACCCATCGAATAATCATATTACATTACCTTTTTATTTTATATTGTGTAAATTTTCTAGTTTTAAGTCTTGTTATACTAGGGAGGGGTTTAAAAATTGATAAGAGGGGTGTTAATTAAAGGGTTCGTGGGCCTTCTATATCTGAATGGCCTATAAGAGTTTTTTTTTGTCTGGTCCATCATTTTTGTTAAGTAGAAGTCAAATTCTGACTTTTACTATTCAAATTACACTACATTATTATGTATACAATTAGTTATTATTTTACTAAACATAATTATTATTTCATTTAAATCATTTTTATCTTAACCAAAATCTGGTTATGATTTATTATTATTATATTTGAACATTTTAGTTTCATAATTACTATAATCAACGAAATTATTATTGTTAAAATTATTGGTATCAGTTTATTACTAACCAAATTATTTAGTATTATACTATGTTACCGCTAATTACTACTAAATATTTATTAATTGTCATTTGTTTTATTATTAAATTTATTTTATTATTCTTAGGGATCGTTGACTAAGTCAACAAAGAGTTTTAAACTCTAACTCAGTACCCAGCAACGCTGTTTCTGTGTTCATCATCCTCATCTTTTACCCTAATCTTCATCAAAAACGTCTAAGCTCAAAATGTGAAAACACGCATAGTTCAAATCAAACGCAAAAAAAAAACACATCTTTTAAGTTAGAATAAATACTGTATAATTCAACAAAGTCAAACTGTATCTTTTATACAGAACAAACCGGTTGGATTTACAAATAGAATCAAGCTATTATGCAAAATCATATCAAATATTTTCAAAAATATTACAAAACAAATCAACAAGCAAATCTTTCTAATCCCTAATTTCCTAAACAATCAAAATTTGTAACGACAAAACATAAAAGGATTCCTAAATCTATCTAAACTAAAAAGCTATAAAAACCTAAAGAATCTAAGAGAAAAAGGGAGGAAATCGGAAGCAAGAAGAAGTAGAAAAGAGATTGGAGAGAGGATCGTCAAAACGCCAAGCACTGAATTCTTCTTCATTTAGATCTAGGGTTTCAACATATGAAACCCTAGATTCCTTAGATCACCACTGCCGGTCCTTCAGCCTTTAAACCGCCGATCAACTCACTATCATCTCTGCGCAACCCAGAAACAGAGGGAGAAGAAGGACGCTCGATACGACTTGAGAGGTAACCTTTATTGCTTTAGCTTATTGTTGGGTCATGATTATTGTGTTTCAATGGGGATAGGGGTCGATTCGCGATTCATGGTCATTTTTCTTCTTGATTTGCGCCACCGTTTAGGACTTGAGGGGGTGGGGTTTCTGGTTTGTTGTTGTGGTTTGTTTTTGTTTGTGTTCAAAGAAGAGAGATAAGAGAACGAAGGGAGAGAGAGACAAACCAGATAACAAATGATGAAATTTTTTAACAAAAATAAAATATATTATGTCGTATGATCCAATGCTTGTCACCCCACAGTCATTATCACACGCCTTCAACAATCACCGTATGATCATAATCCAATGATTCTCGAAACACATGTCCACGACAACATCATACGACCGCATGCACGAAGTCCAAACGGACTCCCAACTCTCCCTTGGGCCAGGCCTAATTATTACTCACACCTCCCCTCTGTTTTTTACTAACCACGCGTAAATCAACACCCCTAGGCCTGATGGACCAAGTCCAATATCTTGACTTGGACCCTACTCCTTACACTCCCTATTTTTCTAACATAGTCTAAAAACATACCCTCCTGCGTTGGGCCTGAATTCAATATCTAAATTCAGAGTCCTAATACCTGCACCCCTATATTTTGCTAACCCAATATAATTCACACCCCTGCGTTTTATTTAATTTCCTTTATTATTTTATTAGAATTATTTTTTATATTTATAATTTTTATATTTTTATAAATTATAATATTATATATATATATCATTATTATTAAATCAAATAATATTTTTTTATAAACTCATCCAATATTTATTTATTTATTTTCATTAAAATATTTTTTAGCATGCATTAATAAAGATATTTTTACAATTAATACATTAAAAAACATTCAACCAACGCCAAATCATTTTCATAATAAATTAAATCCAACAATTAATTTTCAAAAAAAGGATTACAAATATATTCTAATCGACTGTGCACTTTATCCAAAATCTCCTCTATTCACATACCCGAACTAAGTACAAGGAGAATTTGAATATCTTCGTAATCCATAAAAAATCAACCCACTATGAACTACAAATTGAGACTCTGATTCCTCGTAAGAGGATACATAGGTATATGACTAAAATCGTGGCGAGTTCATCTAATTAAAAATTAAAACTCTATTCCTGAACCTTAAACATAAATCCTAGTAACCTTGTGAACAAGGTAGATGAAGGGTGCCTAACACCTTCCCTTCGTCTAAAACGAAGTAAGAACCTAGAATCTATGTGTGCAAAATTAGGGTTTCCTATTAGATTCTCTTCCTTAGGATAAAAACTAGTAGTATCGACTCTTATTTTAAAACCAGTTACAACAGAGATGTACCACAACGACCGTGTCAAGATGCAGTTCGGAATGCATCAAGAGATACCATACGATCCAACTTGTTTGTCACCCTGACATCTCAAAAGGGTCGACGCCCAATGGGGTCTAACTAATTGGAAAAAATTTGCTCTAGAATGGTGTAAGATGTGGCATAAGCATCACCAACATGTCTTACAATTCCCTGTTTTCCTCAACTAGAATAATATGCGACACACGAATCAATATTTTGATTGGTACATATCAGTTACTAACCCAGAAATGCATGTGTATCACCTGAGGTATTTGATCAACCCACAAACACAATGGACACAAACCTCAAATCCCCAACAACAAACCCAATACACATCAACCTTCCACCAAACACCACGACGATACAGATCCACAAACACTCAATCACAATCACCACCTCAATACCAATACACCCATATGCCCCACATCCTACCCCAATCCCAATCTCAATACCAATATACCCACATGCCTTACACACAATTCCAATATTCTGAACATCCCGACACGGGCCCCTCATCATCTCACCTTAGCACATATCTAGGCTTTCCTGAAGAATATGATCTAACCAACCCAACTTACCATCAACCATCACATTACCATAGCACCCAACAATCTCAATACCAAACACCCCAAGATTCATTTCCTTTTTACCCCCTTACTCAAACAACCAGTGCTATAGATCATCTATGGAACCCCATCCCCACAAAGACTACCAAACGTTAAGGGCATGGGTAACCGACTGTACCAAAACGGATCTTCCAAATATAGTGATCTGACATATTTCATGGATCCCAAATGCATTAACTTTGTTGGACCGTCGACCCAACTACAACAGGAAAATCGACAAAACCCACCACGAGATAGGCAAGGATGCGAGTGTAGAACCACGGGTCGTTACCGAGTTCCAGGGGACAACTAAATAATATGCATGGTTTTTTCCCATTATGTAATCGTTCATTTGTTAATGAAAAATCGAAGTTTTATTAAACTATATTGTTTACTTATTGTCTCTTATTTAAAATAGAAAGCATAAAAAATTAAAGAGGATGTGCCATCTCACTTGACTCTTTTGTTTAAGTGTTTTCTAAAACATGGTTATTTGCGTAATTTTTCCTGAAACATGGTTATTTATATTTTTTTTCAATATCTGATTATTGTTAAAAAAAAATTCGTAATGAATCAATATGAATATTTTAAGTTCTGAATAGCACGAAAAGCACTTAAGTTTTGTTTTAAATATTGTGTAGACTATTCCCAAAAATCATTTAAAAAAATGATGTATGTGTTGAAAATAAAATAGTTATTTTAGATTAGCTTATGAGAAAATCATTCAATGGAAGGGAGATAAAAATATAGTCTATACTTTTCAATTATATTAATAAAAAATATTTTAACATGTATAATTGTTAAATGTTTTTCGAATCATAATTTATAATTTTATTTTTCAAAACCTCTAAAATATATTCTCTAAATTAATTATATTGAAAATAGAGACATCAAAGAATAGAGACATCAAAGAATGACTATTTCTTCTTGTGTCGAAATTGACATTCTTGGAGGGTAATTTGTTAGATCCTAAATTCGACACTCATATATGTTGGTCTTATTGATTAAAAATAGATTGAAGAAATCTAAGCTGAAGACACTTCGACAGAAGAGCCTGTGAAAGGAGTTGTGTCAAAGTCATCCTTGCTAAGAAGGAAAAAACACTTAGAGAATTTTCTAAGTTAAAGACAGTTTCGACCGAAAAGCACTTGTATCAGCAGCAAGTGGATTTGAATCTGAAGAAAGGAGGGAAAGACAATTCATTTGGCAGTTGGGAAAAGCGACGTGACGTGAAGATAGGGGTCAAAGAGCATGCAGAGGACACTTGTCCTAATCCTGGAACGAAGCAACTGTTCGACAATTACTTATTATTAGTATAAATATAGGAATTTTGTGTAGAATTCCAGGTGTTCAACTCATTGTACAAGTCACTCAATTTTATTTAAGTACCCGCTGTGAGAGAAAGAATATTGAGAATGTACGTTTGAATCACCATACTTTATTTCAATCAAAATCTTTACATTTCTTTACAATCCTTGCCATTTAACATTTTTCTGCAAACTTTACCATTACAACCTTTTAAATTACTGCAAATTTACTTTATCCTCTACTTTACTTGCGTTTTTACCAAGTTTTTACCTTCATCCTGTGCATTTAAACCTATCCAAGCCTTTACTCTTAGTGTCCAGTCGAACTTGTTCATTAACAATGTTAAGACTTCTTATCAAACCCCAAAAACACTTAGCATATGTCCTAGGATCAAACTGATTGATCCTGCAAGTAACCAAAACAACCTTTTTTGGAAGATCAGCGTTTGTTTACCAATTTTCACGGTAAATAAATTGGTACACCCAGTGGGACGTTGCTAAGTTTTTGCTTTTTTTACAAACTTTGATAAAAACAGTTTTTATCATAAGTGCTTTATGTAATTTCCTTTCTCTCAAAAGTGTTGTATGTTATTGAGAAATGATAAATCAACCACCAAAGAGTACATACCTAGGAGAAGAAATAGGAGAATGGCTAATCCTAATCATCCAAGTAGTGGAGAAATGCCTCCATCAATTCCCGCGGGAATAGCGGTTACACCAACAGTTAGTGAACCTGTGCCATCAATGGTTGGTTCGACACCAGCATTGGCAGTTACACAAACAAGACCAATACTTCCTCATGTAGGTCCTAGGGGTCCACCAGGAACACCCCCACCAAGGGGAAATCCAGAAGTTCGACCTTATGTCCTTCCAGGATTTTCGACAGCCTTGATGGGTCGAGACCAACCCCATGGCATGCCAACTGCTGAAATGGCAAGCCTTATGAATGCCTCATCCACATTTTCAGAACCTTTGGTGAGTGCATCTTCACCATTGCAGGGATTTGAAACTGGTATGGAAAATCTGAGTAGAAACCAACTCTTAGGAGGGACATCCCATATAATGCCAAGCCTCACAAATGCTTATGTAGCAATTTTGAGGCAACAAGTGGATGGGAGTAACCATGACATGGTGCAGATGTTGGCACAAACCATGAGTACAATACTTAACCCTCTGATACAAAATACCACCCAGTTGAACCAACAAATGGTAGCGCAAATGACGCACATGGCCGAATTTTTTGGGGTTCCTCAACCTATTTGACACCCCCAAAGAGAGCTAATAAGAGAAAATCAGGGTGTGGTCTTAGAGGGTGACATGACCATTAACCAGAATCCACATCCATATGGGATGAACCATAGAGTGGAGGTTGAACAACCTAGGGTCGAAGTACCTAGAGTTTCCCCACAAATCCCAAGAGTTGTCGAACAAGGTGTAGTTGCGGTAAATAAAAACCAAAATGCTGATGAGGTAATAGAGAAAGTTCGACACCACAACCATGCGGGAGATAATAACTTGACAACCATGGTTGAAAGAATCATGGCACAAAATGGAGTGAACATTGTCTTTCATAGGCCAAACTTTACATCTCCTTTGTCAGATTATATCTTGCAATCAGATTTATCCCCTAGGTGGAAAGTTCCAAAGTTCACCAAGTTTTCAGGGAATACGACAAAGTCCACTGTCGAACATGTGGCAAGGTATTTGATAGAGGCTGGGGAAATCTCAAATAATGAGAATCTTAGGATTAAGTATTTCCCAAGCTCCTTAACCAAAAATTCCTTCACTTGGTTTACCACACTCCCAGCCAATTCGATTTACAATTAGAATCAGTTGGAAAGATTGTTCCATGAACAATTTTATATGGGACAGACCAAGATAAGTCTGAAAGAACTGGCTAGTGTGAAGAGGAGATTCACTGAGCCACTTGATGAGTATCTGAACAGATTTTGACTGCTCAAATCCAGATGCTTTACACAAGTGCCTGAACATGAGTTGGTCGAAATGGCTGCAGGGGGTCTAGATTATTCCATTAGGAAGAAATTAGATACCCAATACCTGAGAGATATGGCCCAATTGGCCGATAGAGTTCGACAGGTAGAACGCCTTAAGGCTGAAAAAGCTAAGGCGAATAAAAATCATCAAAGAGAAAGGGTAGCATATGTCGAAGTGGATGATGACGATCCAGAGACATCTAGTGACCCTATAACTGTCGAAGAGAGCAAGGTCGATCTAGAAGAATTAAAGCAGGGGATACCATACTCTTGCAAACTGTTAACACCCTCAAATGGGAAGAATCCTACTGAATATGAAAAGAGTAGTGATAGGTTCCAAAAGAAAACATATAGTTTCGACGTCACAAAATGTGACGAAATATTTGACTTGTTAGTTAAAGATGGTCAGATGATAGTGCCCCCAGGGGAAAAAATACCTCCTTTAGATCAAAGGAAAAAGAGAGATTTTTGTAAATATCATAATTTTGGGCCATAAAACCTCACAATGTTTTCTTTTCAGGGATCTCGTTTAAGGCGCAATAAAAGACGACTGACTCAAATTTGCTGATAAACCTCCCATGAAGATTGATGCAAACCCGTTGCAGGAAGATGCCCATTATGCTGAACCTTCATGCATCAATATGGTCGAAGTCTCAGAAGACTTCATCAATAAACCTATTTTTGGCAGTTTCACTGAGGACATTAGCAGAAAACTGTTGAAGAGGTACAAAGAAAGGCCGCTGAAAGCCTAAACAAGGGAGCCACTGAAGGCTCAAATAAAGGAACTACTGAAGGTTCCTACTTGGCTGCTGTCACATGTTCGACATAAATCCTAGAGGCCAAGATGCAGAAGCCAAGTGTAGCTGGTAAGAGCAACATGGGAATAAATATGGTTGAAGTGTCTGAACCTAAAGCCGCAGATTCGGAAGTCAACATCAGACAAGAGGAAATCAATAAGCTTGCATTTCCTAAGGAAAATGCAAATCTGGCAGATTTTCTACACAAATGCCAGAAAAAGAAGTCAGAAGTTATGTTGTGTCCAAGATACAGTTCTATCTTTGACAAAAATGCTGCTGAGTACATACAAGGTGTACGTGTAGCAAAGAAAAAATGGGGTAACATTGCCCAGCCTAACATGGATCCTGAAATAAGGTACGCCCCTAGAAGGGGATACCAAAAGGGGCCAGTAAACCAGATGAGCAGGCCATCAACCTTCAAGCCTCCAACAAATGTCCCTGTGGATACTTGGTTGAAGGCAGTGAATAGAAAAAGGCCCAACGAGGGAAAATGGAAGATGTTCGATATGCCAAGAGGATCCTCTTTAGCCTACAGAAAGGAATTTCAGTCAACAACAACAAACATGGTTGCTCACGTGTCGAACAATTACAAAGGAAAGAACCCTATGACCTGCTCCCAATGAAGAAGGTATCAGAGACAACGAAAGGCCTGCAGAAAAGCCCCAACCAGAAACAAGCACGAATGTGCCAGAAAGAAAAGAAAAGGCTAAACCAAGAATTCCTTTGGAGAAAAAGCCAATTACTAGAAGGTTGGTATGGTCTGAACAATATGAATTGGAGGAAGAATCTGATTCTGGGTCTGATGCTACATTAGACATCATGGTAAATGTGGTTTCTGTGTTGCCCAGAGAATAAGACCAATAGGTCAAAGTCGAAGAGACCGAGTGGGAGGTCGAATAAGAAATGGCCAAGCATATGCCATTATGCTATTATGTTATGAACAATGGATGTGTAGAAGAGAAAAATGCCTTCTTCGAGTGTCCCAATGAGGCAATGAGGAATCACCTCAAACCCTTGTTCATAAGGGCAAAAATAGGGGAGGCGATCATTAACAAAGTCTTGGTTGATTGTGGGGCCACAATTAACATAATCCCTCAATGTATGCTGAGAAAGCTGGGTAAGGGAGATGAAGACATCAAGCCCCATAACATGGTTTTATCAAACTATGAAGGTAGAATTGGGACCACCATGGGAGTAATCCAATTGGACCTTAAAGTGGGGACCATAGTTCGAACAACAATGTTTATGGTCAGCTCAGCAAAACCCAACTACAATTTTCTCCTAGGTAGGGAGTGGGTCCATGGCATAAGAGCAGTGCCATCGTCGATGCATCAGTGTGTTACAATCTGGCGCCCAGACAACATAGTAGAAAATATTAAAGCTGACCAGAGTTACTATATGGTCGAAGTCAACAATGTTGACATAACAAGTTTCGACAAAAATTTGACCCATATAGGGCCAAGTAATCCTCCATACTTCAACTTGGCGCCAACACCCAACGCTTTATGCTCCCTATACCTACACTCAGATCATGGATTCCAATGGGATAGGGAGGATTTGTCAAACATTAATTTCAGAGGGATTGATGATATACGGCCAACAGGTTGGGGAAGTGATTTTAGTGACCATGACTGAGTCACAAGCATTACAGAGGATTTCAGCATATGTGGCCGAAAACAGAATGATAGCGGCTTTAGAGTCTGAAGTGAATTATATGGCTGTCAAAGCCAATGAGCAAGTGCCACTTCTAGAAGGCCCTGGGAAAGATTTCGACCCAGAACCACCTGACTCAAGAGAGGAGGAAGTGCAAGGCCAGAGGCTAGATGCCATCTATGATGATGAGCCTTTGGGTTTCAAGAAGGATCTGCTGGAAAGCAATATTAAAATGCTAGTGCAAGATCCTCTTGAAGAGATAGACTTGGGAGAAGGAATGGTGAAGAGACCAACATATATCAGTGCAAAGATAGATCCAGAGCTCAGCGTCAAAGTAATCCAATTACTGAAGGAGTTTAAAGACTGCATTGCATGGGATTATGATGAAATGCCTGGTCTCGATATAGGATTGGTGGAGCTTCAACTACCAATAAAGCCTGGGAAAAAGCCTATCAAGCAAACTCTAAGGCGTTTTGCACCAGAGATCTTATCGAAAATCAAGACGGAAGTCGAAAGACTGCTGAAATGCAAGTTCATCCGAACAACCAGGTATGTCGAATGGATTGCAAATATAGTACCTGTTATAAAGAAAAATGGAACATTAAGGGTGTGCATTAATTTTAGAGATCTAAATGCTACAACACCCAAGGATGAATATCCAATTCATGTGGCAGAAATGCTTGTTGATTCTGTCGTTGGCTTCGAGTACATGAGTATGCTTGATGGATACTCTGGGTACAATCAGATTTTTATTGCTGAAGAAGATGTGTCGAAAATAGAATTTCGATGCCCTGAGGCTTTAGACACTTACGAATGGGTAGTAATTCCTTTTGGCCTAAAAAATGCAGGGGCATCATATCAAAGAGAAATGAATTCTATCTTCCATGATTTTATTGAAACTTTCATGAAAATTTATATTGACGATATTGTTGTCAAATCTGTTTCAGGGAAGAATCACATCGACCATGTTCGACAATCCTTTCAAAGGATGAGAAGCTATGGTTTGAAGATGAATCCTCTAAAGTGAACTTTCTGCGTAAAGGCAGGGGACTTCTTAGTCTTTGTGGTCCACAAAAAAGGAATCGAAATAAACCAGAACAAGACCAAGGCCATTTTGGAGGCGAAAGCGCAAACAAACAAGAAGGAATCACAATCTCTACTTGGCAAGATAAGTTTCTTGAGGAGATTTATATCCAACTTAAGTGGAAAAACACAAGCCTTCTCACACTAACATTGACTCAACAAAGGAGGATTCAAATGGAGGCAAGAACAACAAGAGCTATTCAACAAAATCAAAGGATACCTCACCAAGCCACCTATTCTGGTGCCTCCTTGTAGAAATAGGAGTATGAGATTGTACATAGCTGTATCTGATAGAACTTTAGGGAGCATGTTGGCTCAAGAGGATGAGAATGGTGTCGAAAGGCCCATCTACTACCTTAGTAGAGTTTTAAATGATGCATAAACTAGATATAGCGAAGTTGAAAAACTATGTTTATGTCTTTACTTCTCATGTACAACACTCAAGCAATATATTAAACTAGTTGATGTTTATGTTTCGTCTCATTTCGATGTTTTCAAATATATGTTGTCGAAACCCATCTTGCACAATCGAATTGGCAAATGGGCACTTGCATTAACCGAGTACTTACTAACCTTTATGCCTCTCAAGGCTGTAAAAGGACAAGTGGTAGCATACTTTATAGTCGACCACTCAATAAATGAAGAATCCTTAAATTAATTGGATATTGAACCCTAGAAGTTATACTTTGATGGTTCCAGTCACAAAGATGGAACTGGAGTGGGAGTTCTAATTATTTCTCCAAATAAAATTCCAACAAAATTCAAGTACAAGATCAAAGGTTCTTGTTCGAACAATGAGGCTGGGTATGAAGCTTTAATTGTTGGCCTTGAAATCTTGCTGGAATTGGGGGCAACTCGAGTCAAAATAATGGGAGACTCAGAGTTAGTCATAAGGCAAGTTACAAAAGAATACAAATGTATAAGATAAAATCTGATCATGTATTTTGTAATAGCCAATCGCTTGTTGAAAAAATTCGAAGTGATCAATATTCGACATATACCAAGATTATAAAATCATGTGGCTAATGACTTAGCACATATCGCATCTGGGTATAAAATTTCAAAAGAAAAATCACAACAAGCGATCGAAGTTAGAGGAAGGGTAGTCTCAACCAAGCTGTCTCCAACAGATTTGGAAACAACAAAGTTGGGGTACGTTGACCAAGAAAACTTCGAGATTTTGTTCATAGACAGTCTAACAGAGTAAAATTGGAGAAAGCTTATAGTAGATTATTTGCAAAGTCAAACAACTCGACAAAATGAAAGACAAAGTATAGGGTGTTGAGTTATATTCTAATGGGAAATGCGTTATTCTAGAAGATGCCTGAAGGAGTACTACTAAAATGCCAAAGTGAAACAGAGGCATATATACCCCTTTCGACTACACATGCTGGAGCATGTGGAGCATATCAAGTAGGCCATAAAATGAAATAGTTGTTGTTTCAACAAGGATTATATGGGCCTACTATGTTGAAAGATTGTGTTGAGTTTGCAAAAGGCTGCCAAGAATGTCAAGTACATACAGGCATCCAGCATGTACCTGCAAGCGAACTTCACTCAATTGTGAAACCTTGGCCTTTTAGGGGATGTGCTTTGGATCTTATTGGAGAGATTCGACCAGCATCATCTAAAAGCCAAAAATATATATTGGTGGGCATTGACTACTTCACTAAATGGATCGAAGCAATTCCTTTAGTCAATGTAGACCAAGAAGATGTCGTTGGATTTATTTGAAAGAACATTATATATAGGTTTGGAATCCCTGAGACAATAACAACTGATCACGGATCAATATTTATTAGTCGAAAAATGCAAGAATTTCCTACAGAACTGGGATTTAAGCTATTAACATCTACACCTTATTATGCGCAAGCCAATGGACCAGTCGAAGCGGCAAATAAGGTAGTGATTGGCTTAATAAAGAAGCGTGTAGGAAAAAAGCCAAACAATTGGCATAAGACGTTGGACCAAATCTTATGGGCATGTCAAACTTCTCCTAAAGAAGCTAGCAATACGGCACCCTTTCGATTAACCTATGGTCATGACACAATGTTACCATCAGAAATCTGTCCGCAGTTAACAAGAATTCAGAGACATCAAGATATTCCTTCTGAATCTTATTGGAATATGATGTTAGATGAACTGGTTGATTTGGACGATGAAAGACTGAGATCTTTCGACCTCTTAAGGATACAAAAGAAAAGAGTGGAAATATCTTATAATAAGAGAGTAAAACCCAAGACATTCTTGCCTGAAGATTTGGTGTGGAAGGTAATTCTCCCAATGAATCGAAAGGATAAGAGCATGGGAAAATGGTCTCCTAAACAGGAAGGACCTTTTAAGATTATCCAAGTATTTTCTGGTGGTGCCTTTGATATCGAAGAATTAAGTAAAGATAAAAGACTCTTGAGAGTAGATGGTAAATATTTGAAAAAATATAGACCTGCACTTCAAGAAGTTAAAATAATAAGAAATTGATCTCAGTCAAAGTATATAGCCAAAATGGAGAATTCATTAAGTTGGCCGAAATGGCTCCAAATCATTACATATACCCATTCTGAGGGTTCGAATATTCATTACATAAGCATGGTTGTACAAAAGAGAAGTATAATAAAAATGGAAGAGTAGCCTTAATTTGGAGGTATTTGGTCTTCTGAAGTTCCAAGCGCCTTTCACACAAAGCCATCAACTGATGGAGAGCTTCAATCTTTGCATCCAAGGCTTGGGCTTGTTCAACATACTTCAGTCCATTATTAAGCTCCTTCTGGCTCTCAAAGTCATTGCTGGCGAGAAGCTATTCTCTGCATTTGTCATTCGCAACAATCTTGGTCTCCAGTTCTTTGATTTGAGCTTTCATGTAGCAGTACTTTGGTCGATCTCCTCGACCTCTTTTTTCTTGGCTTCTTGTTCTTTCGATAGCTTATTTAACTTCGAAGCTGATTCACCAGCAGTAACATAGGCAACAGAAACATGGCCATTTTCCTCTTCAATTTCGCGGTTGAGAGTCCTTCGGCGAGTGTAGTCAGCTGAAGCTTGATCTATGATCGAAGTCAGGTTTAAGAAGATGCTAGCTATTTCACGAGAAACAACAAGGAGATCGACAACTTTAAGAGTACTTTTCAGAAAGGAGGGGGCAGCGGGTTCTCCCTCTAAGGTCAACATCAGATCCCTCTTGAAAATTTGAGCCTTAACCTTTTGAAGTGTTTTCTCAATGGGAGAAGCTGAAGTAGACTTACTAGATGAAGTCGAAGCATCACGGCTTTGTTCGGAGGAAGTTTCTCTGCTTTCAAGAATGGCGTTCATATAACCAAGAGGGTTATTCCTTTTGAGTAGTGCCAAGTCTTCTTTGGTGCGGGATCCCGTCGAAGAAACTTTTTCATTGGTGGCATGAACTGTTGGTGTAAGCCCTAGAGGCCAATACTTTTGGTACTTGTATCGAATTATTTATTAATAATAAAAGGCATTTCTTTATTATGTTTGCTTTCCAAAATAATAAAGTCCCTAGAATGGTTTATTTGTTTAATGAAATGTTAAGTGTGACTTAATCATGAGATCCCATTAAACCTAAGACACTGTTCTTAAAGTATCCGTAGTCAAGCTTTAATATGAAGTGGGATAACATTAAAGCATTAAGATTATTATGAAGATAGATTGATGATCACATCTCATGGATCATAGATAAGGAGTTATCAAGTCTTGACATAGATATGAATATTAGGAGTAATATTTATACTGGATTGACCCGCTATGAGAATACTACATAGAATGTTATGCAAAGTGTCATAAGTTATTCTCATGATGATAATGGTGTATACCACCCTTCGACCTGAAACCACTATGGACCCTAGATGTAGAGTCAAGTACTTTATTGCTGATCAAACGTCATCCGTAACTGGATGACTATAAAGATGGTTGATGGGTATTTCACAAAGCATGCTAAGGGACATGAGTGACCTAGATGGAATTTGCTCATCCTGCATAACAGGATAAATGTCTAAGGGCCCAATATTGAACTGGACAAGGGTGACACAGTGTATGCCTTGTGTTCAATATAGATATGAGGGCAAAAGGGTAATTGTACAACACAAATATTATCACGGAAAAGGTTTGGTCAGATCACATGACATTTTCGTGACTTGGGTAACAGTGATGTGTTGCTAGATACCGCTCACTGTTTATTATATTAAATGTGTGATTTAATATAATTGCCAACGTCGCGAAAACCTACAGGGTCACACACATAAGGACAGGTTGATGAGAGACAGAATAATTAAGGAACACCGTAAGATACAGTGCACTTAATTGTAATACGGAAAGTGGTAAGGTACCACGTGGATAAGTGATTTATGGTACATCATAAGGTATGATGTCCATAAGCTTAATTATGCTTTTAGCTTATAGCCTTAATTGGGCTTTCAGCTTGTAGCCCACATGAGTGATTCTATAAATATATCCCTTGTGATGAAGCAATTTCACTTGATGCAATTTCGTTTTTGATTCTCTCTCTCTCTCAAGGTTTCCGTTCGTGATCAGCTAGCACTGTGACCGGAAGCGATTTGTTCGTGTGGACTGAGTAGAGGCGTTGTTCTTCATCAACGCTCGTGATCACAACATCAAAGGTCTGAATCGCCACAAGAGGTAAATATTTCTATCACTGACCATGCTCATTCGTAAGGATCACTAAAGGAAAATTTTAAATTTCGCTGCGCTTTTGATCGCAATTTTCCTTCAGTGGTATCAGAGCCACTTACGAAACCATGGATCTGATAGTTGTTTATGTTCTATATTTTCTGTTTTGATTCGATTAAAACCAGAATGAATTGAATAATAAACGAGTAATTAAATTTGGCATCTGTTGTGTACGATTTGGATGATTGATGTTGACTATGCTTCAGAATCCGACATTAGTATGGTGAAGCAGCGATACATCGATCGTCCATAGGTTACACAAATAAGATCAATCACTTTTATATATGATATAAGTAAATATGATGCAACGATGGTATATGGGATATACTGTTTCTGTTTCGTTCATTCAAACACTTGATGATTGTTATTCCTTTGACCGATCACTGTTCATATGCTTCGGAATCCGACATTAGTATGGTGAAGCAATGGCATGTGATTAATCATACTGAATTATCAATCGAAATGTGTTTGACAGCATGAAACTGTTGCATTAGGGTTCATGACGGCACAAGGGTTGTGTTGTTGCAGAGTTATGCGATTAGGGTTGTGAATGCACAAGAGTTGTGCAAAAATGACGCCGATTTCAAATGAATTGTTCATTAAAATTTTGCACCGGGGCGCTGCCCCTGACAACCCCGCAAAGGGGCGCTGCCCCCTTGACCCCCATCCGCTGAACGGTCAGCGGAACCCCCGGCTAACTCTGTGTAGTGTGATCAATCGTCGAAATTTAATTTGCCTTTTTTTTAATTAACAAAATTTAAACTAATAATAAAAGTGTGTTTATTATTATTGTCTTGTGGTGATCAGTTATGGCCTTAGTTTTTTTTCCTTTATTTTGTTTTGGTATTGTAAAATACGGCCTGCGTGTCGTGCCTCTCTCTAAAATTCTTGATGTAACTTCTTTTCTCATCTCACTCCCTCGTATGTAAAACGAGTTTCTTTTATGTAATGTAATGTTATGAAGAAAGAGAAGAATACAATATCAAAGGAGGATAACCTTGGAGATCTTGCTTGGAGAAGTTTAGATCATTATTAGGTTAGCTTAGGTTCTCTCATTGGCTTGGGAGAACAATTGCGCTAGGGGCCATAACTGTATCCTTTTATGTATATTGATGCATGTGTTTGTATGTTGATGCATGAGAGAGACGAATTGCATGTTAAGCCGGTGAGATCAAACTAATAACAAAATCCCTCAAGTTAAATATTAAGTTCATGCTTTCCAAGTTTTAGCATTCATCAAGACTAGTATCGAATAATGTAGGTTTCACCTACGCGAGGTGCATGTTCTATATTAGTAAGGTGCGATGGGATAATTGTAATATCCAACTGCTAAAACAATGGGTCAAACTTAACTAAACACATTATAATAAGATTATACATGTTTAGAAGCAAGAGTTAGGAATGATTCATATGATGAATTAGAATAAGGAGTTATTCACCCAACTGAAAATATTCGAGAGTTGTATGAGATACAATTGGAAGGAGTTCCTACCTAAATAACCTAGTTTTGTGTAATCAGCCTAACGCTGACTTAGAACGAAGTGAAATGTGGATCTCGACCCACTAGAAAGTCTTCCAACGGGATTTTCCGAGTCAAATGATGAGGGTCATTTGGTTTGAGTAAAATAGTGGGAGCATATTTGATTAAAGGCCTAATTAAATATGTTGTTTTGATGATACTTATATTTTCATTTTTTTTGTAGATTACCATGACAACAAACAACCATATTTTGCGATCAATCCTAGATAAGGAAAAATTGTCTGGGACAAATTTCTTGGATTGGCACTGAAATCTGAGGATTATCCTCAAGCACGATAAGAAGCTGTATGTCTTGGAGACACCTGTTCCTGAAGAGGAACCGCCTAGTTCGGCACCTAAGGCAGAAAGAGATGCTTATAAGAAGCATTTTGATGATGCTAACGAAGCCGCTTGTCTCATGCTAGCTAATATGAACTCGGAGTTGCAAAAGCAACACGAGAACATGTTAGCGTTCGATATGATCAGACATCTGAAAATGCTCTATCAAGAGCAGACAAGAAATGAGAGGTTTTAGGTTTCAAAGGCCCTTTTTAACAGCAAGTTATCTGAGGGAAACCCTGTAGGTCCCCATGTACTCAAAATGATTGGGTATGTGGAGAATCTTGAAAGGTTAGGGTTTCCGCTTGGAAAGGAACTTGCAACTGATTTTATCTTGCAATCGTTGCCAGATAGATTTAATCAGTTTGTCATGAATTTCAACATGAATGACATGGATAAGAGTCTTCCAGAATTGCTAAGCATGTTGAAAACTGCTGAGCAGAATATGAAGACAAAAGGGAAGTCCATTCTGATGGTCAGTAATGGAAAGAAGCTGAACAAGAGGCCTACCAAGCAGGTTGGTAAAGGGAAAGGCAAGGAATTTGCCAAGCCTAAACCTACTGTTCCTGCTTTGAAGCCTAGTGGAGGCATAGCAAAGGAGGGAACTTGCTTCCATTGCGGTAAGACCAGACATTGGAAGAGAAACTGCCCAAAGTACCTGGAAGATAAGAACAATGGAGTAAGGACTTCAAATTCAGGTATTTTTGTTATTGAAATTAATTTATCTACTTCTGCATCATGGGTATTAGATACTGGATACGGTTCTCACATTTGTACTAATGTGCAGGGGCTAAAAAGGAGTAGAGATTTGGCAAAAGGTGAAGTTGACCTACGAGTTGGAAATGGAGCAAAGGTTGCTGCTTTAGCCGTAGGAACTTATGTTTTGACTTTACCTAGTGGTTTAATAATTCAGTTAGAGAACTGTTATTATGTACCTGCAATTAGTAGGAATATTATTTCCGTTTCTTGTTTGGACAAGTTTGGTTTTTCATTTATAATAAAGAACAATTGTTGCTCTATTTATTTGAATGATATATTCTATGCTTCTGCACAAATGAACAATGGACTATATGTCCTTGATCTTGAAATGCCAATTTATAACATTAATACTAAACGGATTAAACCTAATGAGTTAAATCCAAGCTACCTTTGGCACTGTCGCTTAGGCCACATAAATGAGAAACGCATTTCCAAACTCCATAAAGATGGACTCTTGGACTCTTTTGATTATGAATCATATGAGACATGCAGATCTTGTTTAATTGGAAAGATGACAAAGTCCCCATTCACATGAAAAGGTGAAAGGGCTAATGATCTTTTGGCCCTCATACATACTGATGTATGTGGACCACTGAACATACCAGCCAGAGGAGGTTTTCAATACTGCATCACATTTACTGATGATTTCAGTAGATATGGTTATGTGTATTTAATGAAACACAAATCTGAAACCTTTGAAAAATTCAAGGAATTCAAGAATGAAGTACAAAAACAACTAGGTAAGAATATTAAAGTTCTTCGATCAGATCGAGGCAGTGAATATTTAAGCCTAGAGTTTGATGACCATCTAATGGAATGTGGGATTTTATCCCAACTTACTCCTCCCGGAACACCACAATGGAATGGTGTATCTGAGAGAAGAAATCGAACCTTGTTAGACATGGTCCGATCCATGATGAGTCACGCCGATCTTCCGAACTCCTTTTGGGGACATGCGCTATTGACTGCAGCTTACACACTTAACCGGGTTCCATCCAAAAAGGTTGAGAAGACACCATATGAGATATGGAGTGGTAAGAAACCACATATGTCTTACATGAAGATTTGGGGTTGCGAAGTTTATGTGAAACGACAAATTTCAACTAAGCTTGAGCCAAAATCCGACAAATGCTTATTTGTGGGGTATCCTCAAGAAACAAGAGGGTATTACTTCTATAATCCTTCTGAGAGAAAAGTGTTTGTCGCTCGAACTGGAGTTTTTCTGGAAAAGGATTTTATTTCCAAAATAATCAGTGGGAGGAAAATAGAGCTTGAAGAAATTCAAGAACCAAAAAACATTGATACACCTATGGAGGAATTAGAGCAGGAAACACAAGTAGTTATGGAAGAGCAACCTGCTCAAGTAGAACAAGACCAGCGTAGGTCAAGCAGGATACGTCAACAACCTGAGAGATATGGATATCTCATAAGTGATCAGGGTGATGTATTACTCATGGATCAAGATGAGCCTGTGACCTACCAAGAGGCCATAACTGGTCCTGAGTCCGAGAAGTGGCTAGAAGCCATGAAATCTGAAATGGATTCCATGTACACAAACCAGGTTTGGACCTTGGTAGAGCCTCCTATAGGAGTTAACCCTATAGGATGCAAGTGGGTATTCAAAAAGAAGACTGACATGGATGGTAAGGTACATACCTATAAGGCAAGACTGGTTGCAAAAGGCTATAAACAAATTCATGAGGTTGACTATGATGAAACCTTTTCACCAGTTGCAATGCTTAAATCTGTTCGGATTTTACTTGCTATCGCTGCATATCATGATTATGAAATATGGCAGATGGATGTCAAAATTGCTTTCCTTAATGGGAATCTTCTTGAGGATGTGTACATGACACAACCTGAAGGATTTGACATACCAGAAGAAGCCCAAAAGATATGTAAGTTACAGCGATCAATTTATGGATTGAAGCAAGCTTCCAGAAGCTGGAATCTTCATTTTGATGAAACAGTAAAACAATATAGATTCATCAAGAATGAAGATGAGCCTTGTGTCTACAAGAAGGTTAGTGGGAGCATGATCGTATTCCTGGTATTATATGTAGATGACATATTACTCATTGGAAACGATGTACCTACCTTGCAACAAGTGAAGGCTTGGTTAGGGAAATGCTTTTCAATGAAGGACCTAGGTGAAGCAGCCTATATATTAGGAATCAGGATCTATAGAGATAGGTCACAAAAACTGCTTGGCCTAAGTCAGAGTACATACATAGAAAAAGTGTTGAGACGCTTTAATATGCATGATTCCAAGAAAGGATTCATACCTATGCAACATGGCATGTGTCTGTCAAAAAAACAATCCCCTTCAAGTAAGGAAGAAAGGGATCGCATGGATAATATTCCATATGCATCTGCAATAGGATCTATCATGTATGCCATGCTATGTACTCGACCAGATGTCTCGTATTCTTTAAGTGCAACGAGTAGGTACCAGTCTAATCCCGATGATGCTCATTGGGTAGCTGTCAAGAATATCCTTAAG
This sequence comes from Vicia faba, assembly GCA_948472305.1. Taxonomy (NCBI): domain Eukaryota; kingdom Viridiplantae; phylum Streptophyta; class Magnoliopsida; order Fabales; family Fabaceae; genus Vicia; species Vicia faba. The sequence goes on from OX451736.1 coordinate 1,340,424,389, forward strand.
TACTTGAGAAGGACTAAGGACTCATTCTTGATATATGGAGGTCAGGAAGAGCTTGCTGTAATTGGATACACCGATGCTAGCTTCCAGACAGATAAGGATGACTTTAGATTGCAATCTGGTTATGTGTTTTGTTTAAATGGTGGCGCTGTGAGCTGGAAAAGTTCAAAGCAAGATACAGTTGCTGATTCTACAATTGAGGCTGAGTATATTGCTGCCTCAACTGCAGCAAAGGAAGCTGTTTGGATCAAGAAGTTCATTAGTGAACTTGGCATAATCCATAGCATTGTGGATCCCATTGATCTCTATTGTGATAACAATGGTGCTATCGCACAAGCTAAGGAGCCTAGATCTCACCAACGATCCAAACACATACTTAGGCGTTATCATCTCATTCGAGAGATAATCGATCGGGGAGATGTGAAAATATGCAGAGTACCTACACTTGACAATGTTGCTGACCCATTAACAAAGCCTCTTGCGCAGCTGAAGCATGATGGACATACTAGATCTATGGGTATTAGGGGTATGCCTGATTGGCTCTAGTGCTAGTGGGAGATTGTTGGTGTAAGCCCTAGAGGCCAATACTTTTGGTACTTGTATCGAATTATTTATTAATAATAAAAGGCATTTCTTTATTATGTTTTCTTTCCAAAATAATAAAGTCCCTAGAATGGTTTATTTGTTTAATGAAATGTTAAGTGTGACTTAATCATGAGATCCCATTAAACATAAGACACTATTCTTAAAGTATCCGTAGTCAAGCTTTAATGTGAAGTGGGATAACATTAAAGCATTAAGATTATTATGAAGATATATTGATGATCACATCTCATGGATCATAGATAAGGAGTTATCAAGTCTTGACATATGTATGAATATTAAGAGTAATATTTATACTGGATTGACCCGCTATGAGAATACTACATAGAATGTTATGCAAAGTGTCATAAGTTATTCTCATGATGATAATGGTGTATACCACCCTTCGACCTGAAACCACTATGGACCCTAGATGTAGAGTCAAGTACTTTATTGTTGATCAAACGTCATCCGTAACTGGATGACTATAAAGACGGTTGATGGGTACTTCACAAAGCATGCTAAGGGACATGAGTGACCTAGATGGAATTTGCTCATCCTGCATAACAGGATAAATGTCTAAGGGCCCAATATTGAACTGGACAAGGGTGACACAGTGTATACCTTGTGTTCAATATAGACATGAGGGCAAAAGGGTAATTGTACAACACAAATATTATCACGGAAAAGGTTTGGTCAGATTACATGACATTTTCGTGACTTGGGTAACAATGATGTGTTGCTAGATACCGCTCACTGTTTATTATATTAAATGTGTGATTTAATATAATTGCCAACGTCGCGAAAACCTACTAGGCCACACACATAAGGACAGGTTGATGAGAGACAGAATAAATAAGGAACACCATAAGATACAATGCACTTAAGTGTAATACGGAAAGTGGTAAGGTACCACGTGGATACGTGATATATGGTACATGATAAGGTATGATGTCCATAAGCTTAATTGGGCTTTTAGCTTATAGCCTTAATTGGGATTTCAGCTTGTAGCCCACACGAGTGATTCTATAAATAGATCCCTTGTGATGAAGCAATTTCACTTGATGCAATTTCGTTTTTGATTCTCTCTCTCACTCAAGGTTTCCGTTCGTGATCAGCTAGCACTGTGACTGGAAGCGATCTGTTCGTGTGGACTGAGTAGAGGCGTTGTTCTTCATCAACGCTCGTGATCACAACATCAAAGGTCTGAATCACCACAAGAGGTAAATATTTCTATCACTGACCATGCTCATTCGTAAGGATCGCTAAAGGAAAATTTTAAATTCCGCTGCGCTTTTGATCGCAATTTTCCTTCATGAACCACATTATCAGCATGTTGAAAAGTTGAACCTCCGACTGGTGGATCCTGCGTCTGGGCATTGACACTTTCGACGTTTGGGGGTTTCCTTCCTCTTCTGTATAGTTTTCTCTTTCGGAATTTGCAAGATTGTCCTCGTTCTCTACAACTTTCTCTAAATTATCCTCATTTTGTATGCCTTCCATTTCTGTTCCTGCTTCATCATCAGCAACTTCTTCTCCATGATCATCATCAGCAGCCTGTGAAGTTCTCAGATTAGCGTGTTACAAATCAAGATCTTCCTCACTAAGGACTTCATTATTTTGCTCCCCAGTGGCTGCAACTTGGTGTTCTGAAGTTTGGTTCACTTCACTCGCTGAACTTAAAAAAGATCCCTTTGTTGAAAAAGGCTTGTAAATAGGATTGCCTTCGCTATTTATTGGGGTGGTAGAATCTTCTGCAGGTGTAGGATCTAGTCTAGAAGTACCAGCAGTATCTTGGAGATTAAGATATTGTTGTTAGAATCATTTCAAAATGATTCAAAGAATGGTCTTCGATGGTCGAAATTATTACCTTGGGAGGAACTTCAATACTAGGACTCGAATTGTCGCTCTCACTTGGATCATTCATCCTGATAGCTATTTCCTGTTCAATTGGTTCTTAGATGATGATGGGAGCAGGTCTAGACCTGTTGGCCGTAACCTTAATTTTAGTTTTTGGGCGAGATTCGGGGATGGGTGCTAGATTTTTAACTTCTGTTTCTTGGGAAGGATAGAAGGTGTTTCTTCGTTATCACTAGATAGTTCAATTTCTTGGACTTTTCTCTTTTTTGGTGTGGATTTCTTAGTACCCTAAAGGAAAGGAGTCAAAAGCGTTGGCATTAGTGTTGATGTTTTAAAAATAAATTTATGGTGAAAAGTATTTACCTATGGTGGGGGTTTCATAGACAGGTCTCCTCCCTTTGAAATTTCAGTGACCTTCTTGATAATTGGCTTGGAAGTGGTTCTCTTAACATCTAAAAAATAAGCAAATGTCAGCCAGATATCGAAAGAGTGAATTAAAACAAAATAAGGCATTTGCTTTGGGAAGAAAGAGTATTTTTCTTAATCTTGTCAGAAACTAACAGAAAAGCATCTTGAAGATGGTTGGAAAAATCTTTGGCGTTGAAGAACTCTTCGTTGTAGTATTGCCTCAAAGATGACTATTTCTTCTTGTGTCGAAATTGACATTCTTGGAGGGTAATTTGCTAGCTCTTAAATTCGACACTCACATATATTGGCCTTATTGACTAAAAATAGATTGAAGAAATCTAAGCTGAAGACACTTCGACAGAAGAGCCTATAAAAGGAGTTGTGTCAAAGTCATCCTTGCTAAGAAGGTAAAAACACTTAGAGAATTTTCTAAGTTAAAGATAATTTCGACCGAAAAGATCTTGTATCAACAACAAGTGGATTTGAATCTGAAGAAAGGAGGGAAAGACAATTCATTTGGCAGTTGGGAAAAGCGACATGGCATGAAGATAGGGGTCAAAGAGCATGCAGAGGACACTTGTCCTCATCCTAGAATGAAGCAACTGTTCGGCAGTTACTTATTATTAGTATAAATATAGGAATTTTGTGTAGAATTCCGGGTGTTCAACTCATTGTACAAGTCACTCAATTTTATTCAAGTACCCACTGTGAGAGAAAGAATATTGAGAATGTACGTTTGAATCACCATACTTTATTTCAATCAAAGTCTTTACATTTCTTTACAATCCTTGCCATTTAACATTTTTCTGCAAACTTTACTGTTGTACCCCAATTTTTGCCCCTAAGATCCCTTCATCATACCATGTTGATTCAATCACAACAAGATCACATTAGGACTTTTGGTTCTTCTCCCTATAATTTAGCTTTTCTCTTTTTGAGGAGTTACCAAGCACCTTGACTTATTTTCTTTTATGATCATGAATATTTTGCTTTGATTTTTCTTTTATTAATAAAATGCAATGTTGGTTTGCCTTACTTGTTAATAATGTAGGTAAAGGCTATGAGGTTTAGCAAGTTGCTTCATGGGTTCATGAGTTTATTTCCATGCCCTAGTCAACATAGCTTGAGGAGTTAAAACTTCACTATTGGAGTGGTTTTGGAAGAAATAGCATGACAAGGCTTACTTTGGTTCAACATATTTCAAAGTTATCAAAATTGATTCAAAAGTACAAGGGGTTGAATGAAGAAGTTGTCATGATTGGACAAGGTCTTGTTCCTATTGGTCACAAGAGCACATTTCTCTCAAATTTCAATATATGGAAGTGGTTTTGGTGTCTATGAGTCCTCATCATCATCCTCAATAACTTCCATTCATAAATAAATAATATTGGTACAAGAAGTTTGTTCAAACTTGTCAAAGTTCCTCAAAGCATTCCCTTGATCTAGAGGCTAGGGTTTTTGAACTTCAAAGGAGTATATCTTGCTCACCTTTTGGTATTTTTGAGTGATTCCAAAGACATATTTCTCTTTAAAGAGTTACCAACAAATTACTTCAAAAGTTCCAAGGAGTTTTCATGTGGAAGGATCTTGGTAAAGAAGAAAGATTACAGGTCATCTAGATGAATCCATAATTTTCTATATGTGACTTCAAATGGTCATAACTTGGTCAATTTTTATCACCTTAAGTCCATTCGTTTTCCATGAGGATCTTGAAGATGTGTACTTTTTTCCTTCTTTTATATGCAAGGTGAGAAAATGGATGGAAGTTGCCTTAAGAATGCAAAATATTATAGGTCATTTCATGATTTATGGCCAACTTCAACATGTCATAACTTGCTCAATTTTTGGAGATTTTGGGTGGTTCAAACTTCAAAATGTCATTCAAGAGGTTTAATTCAGTCCATCTTTTTTGGTCAAGAGAAAATTCTAAGTGGAAGGCCATGTTTAGATAAAAAAGATTATAGGTCAGTTTTGAAAAAGAATTTGAAATATTTCTAAGTATGGAAAGTCAACTTTTTTTCTTCAACTTTGACTCCATGTAACTTTCAGCTCAAGCATCCATTTGATTCCATTCTTTTTCCATTGAAAAGCTTGTAACCTCATATTTCCAAAGCATCAAGAATTATGCCCTAAGACCCCTTGAGTTGGAAATGCCATGGATTTGAATTTGGTAACTTGAAATTGAACTTTTCACAAAGTCAGAATTTTGAAATCTTTGTTTTGGCTCCTAAACACAAGTTTTCCTTGCGTTTTTGTTTCTAATCATGATTATCAACTTCCCAAAAGTGTTTAGCATCATGAAACGCACGATTTAGCTAAGTTTTGATCAAAATTGAGTCACACTTTCTTCATGATGCAGACCCACATGAATTCCCTCCAAAACGCATCATTCACTTTTCCTTTTGATCCCATTTGCTTCCCTATAAATAGAGGGTCATCCCCCATCCATTTTCCCAATCTTAGAGAGCCAAGAACACCCTGCCAAAACCTCACACGAACCCACTTTTTTTGAATCCAGTTTTTGAAATTTAAGCTTCCTTTTCCAAAATTCTTTGCGCATTCATCATCCTTGAACTTCATACAAACTCTCCAGCACTTAAACCAATCAAAACGACCCATAATTCAAGCTACAGAAGTCCAGTTTCAGAGCTTCTTACTTGAACTTCGAAAAGGTAGAATTCTCCATCAATTGAGTCCAAATCAAGCACTAATCTATTCTACTCCTTTGTCTGATTCTAATGCTGCTTACAATTTTTAAATCCATTGAGAATTGAGAGAGAAATCTCAAATTGAAGGTGCTCTCTATTTTCTGGGTTTTTGATTCATATCTCTCTCCATACCTTATATAAATTTGGCGCGATTGTTGTGCTAGAATCGTCTTGAAGAGACGAGTTCAATGATGCTAGCACGAAATCCTAATTTTTCCATTTGAAGGATCTCACAAAATCCCCATTGCAGGGTGTCTGGAGGTTGAAGACGATGACATGTCTCGTCTCAGCCAATGATAGCATGCCAAGCGTTTTAATTTCATTGGTTGCCCTTTTCCTGATCACATGCGTCTTTCACTAAGGTCCATATTAAGCACAGCGCGTCTGGTCCATTGGATTAGCTTACTAACGCGTTTTAACTATGATCTGATGGTCCACATCTTTTTGGTTTTATTTTATTTTCTGATTTTATATTTTATTTGATTAAATTTTCAAAAATTCATAACTCTTTTATTTTTTATCCAAAAATTATGAAAAAATTCACAAAAATACTTTGAATTATTTCTGATCTCATGAATATTTTTTCACGTTTTTATTTTGAAATTTGTTATTTTTTATATTTTTTGTATTATTAGCTTTCTTTTAATTACTTAAAAAATACTTTCTGACATTTTTTAAATTTTAAAAAAATTCCTAAATATTATTTTGCATATTTTTGACTTTCTGAAAATTTTATGGAATTTTATGTTGAAGTTTACTATTTTTGATCTATTTTATGTTTGTCTTAGAAATTTTAAATAGTTTAAAAATAGTTTCTGACTTTTAAAAATTACCAAAATTTTTAAAAAATATTTGGATCCATTTCTGAATTTTCCATGGCCTTATTTTTATTTCTTGATTAATTTGAACATAATTGATATTTTCCTCATTACTTTCTATTTTTAAAACTTTTCTTAACCCTTTTAATGTATATATTAAATATATTATTATTTTATGATTAATTTCTGGCTGTCTTGAGTTGATTTTTTTGATCATGACTTTATTAACATCATTAGATCTTGGGTGTTGAGTTCAACTCCACCAAAATGGACGAATGATTTTAATAATAGTTTGATTAAATTTTTAATTCAAAAGTGGTTTATTCATCTTTTTGCCCTAATCCTCTTCATCTCATCCCCTTCTTATTGCATTAAATGTTGTTGGAGCATGATCTCTATATCATGTCTCAAAACAAATGGTGCATAGATTGCTATTGACCGTCCTTAAAATAGGTGCGACTTCTATATAAGTCTACTTACGATTGCTTAACATAGCGCTAAATTTTGTCCCGATTCTAATAAATGATCATTCGTGGCCCAAAATTATGATTGCAAGCCCAAGTATGTTAATTTGATCTCTTTGATCCAATGATCTTGAGATTCATTGTGTGGAGGCTTTGGTTCTACCAATCCTCTAATGGATCTACAACACCTTTGGTCAACGCGGATCACTTAAACATTGTTGATCATTAAATGGTACTTGTGTGAATTCCAAATGGATGATATACTTGACAAAAAGCAAATGCAACTTGTTGTGTGGAGGCTTTGGTTCTACCAATCCTCTAATGAGTTTCAAATGCAAGTTTCAAGATGGTCATCCAACTAACCACTAATTATTGACTTGATTTATCTTATGCTCTTATTCCTTTTATGCTTTATGTACTATTTATTTTTTAGCATTTACATTTCATGCCATTTTCATCTTTGCTCATTTGAGCATTTATTTTCTTGTCATTTTTACTTTGCTCACTTGAGCTTTTTCTTTTCTTTTCTTAAGATACTTAATAATCAACATAAACCCTAAACAACTCTTAATGGTACTTGGACTATTTGGTTACTATCTGTGATACAGTGGGAGAACTGACTTGAGGGTTTTGCATTTTATCGCAAATTTTGCGGTTAGCAATAGTCGCCACCAAATTTTCTTTTATCCAAAAGGAAAGGTGAAAAAGCCCAGGAAAGACCTTTGAGATTTTTTCTTGAGTTCGGGGGGTAGATTATGAAAAGGGAAGGTGTTAGCATCGTTCTCATTCATGGTTTTCCATGGGCTCTTAGTTACTTGCTAGATCACTTGCTTTTGTTTTGAAATTGCGCTTTGTATGGTTTTGAAAGTATTTTGTAAAAGAGGCCATTCGTTTAGGCAATCTTTGTAATGATTCTCGTTCGTAAGAATGTATACAAAGATGTTTGTCTTTTTGAAAATGTTTTCAAGTTTGTAAAATATTTGGAAATGTGTGTGTTTGTTTTGGAAAATAGCAAGGATAATGTTTGGAAATAGAGCAAGTAACTAGAAGTAATCTACCTACTCAAATGTCTTTCTTGTGCATTTTCTATTCCTTTTACATTGTTGTCTTACCATTGATTTGGTAAGCAATCTTATCTTTGGATGTAAATGGGACGGGCGTGGGTCATCGTATAACCATGATTAGCAATGTTGTAAAGTATCTTAGCATTTTGAGGGACTAAGATCATTTTGTAAGGCAACTTTTAGAATAGCGTCATCGAGGGACTATGATCTTATAATTGTTTGTTTTGCCAAGATACTTCGCATGCGTAATATGGCTATTTTTTGTACAAGGCAACCAAGTGGAGAAACCCTAAGGATGCTTGTGTGCAAGTGTGTTATTTTCATGCTTTGATTTTATCTTGGATTTAGGGTTTTCTATTTGATTTGTTTTTATCTTGCCATACAAACCCTAATTACTAACATGGCATGTAAAGCGGTAAATTGCGTAATATAAAGATTACTAAGCTATTACAACAATTTATGGGAGGGGGGAATACAAATTTGAATGGGGATTTGCAAGAAGGTAAATCTAAATAAGCTATTACAACCAAATCGAATTTAATACGAATATTGGAATAAACAAATACAATATTTAAATATGCAATATTATGTACATGCAAGAAAAAGATTTTGTTTTGTTTTTTGTGTGAAAAGGAATTTTAACCTAATCCTAATAACTTAAGAAAGAGAAATTAATTCTTGAAATCCAAAATTAACCCTAATTTCTAGTTTAAAAGAAAATAAAGTTCTTATGTATTATTTTTGTGTATTTTTTATATTAAAAATAATAAATAATATTTTATGAAAATATTTAGTTTTCATATGTTAAAGTAAATATTTACAAGTATGGAAAGAAAAGGAAATAAAAAAATTAAACTAAACCTATTTTATTTATGTTTACAAGTTTATTGAGAAAAATAGTTAATATATATTGAAGATAAAATATATTTTTTCATGTGAAAATAAAATAAAATAAAAATGCAATATTATCATATATATATTTCTCATGATTTTATATATTTAAGAAAATATTTAATAAAACAAAAAAAAGAAAATAAAACAAAAAAATAAAAAAATATGAAAATAATTGGGCCAGGGGGGTATCCTGAGCAATCAAATGGTGAATGTTAGAAAAAAACACAAGACCCAGCGTGGAGGCCCAAACTTGCAAAACAGCAAAAACTGAAGAATGGAAAAATGTGAAAAAACAAAAGGTAGCGCCAAGGTTCGAACCCAGGACCTGGGCCTCACCAACGCGCTACCTTGCCACTGGGGTGGCTATACATCCGTTGATTTATGTGAAACAAAAACAACATAACATGAACAAGGTCCATGCCCTGTACTTCATCTTCTTCCCCAAGCTGGTCAGAAGCTCTGTAACTTTCTCATCTCTCAATAAAAATGGAAACTGATAACATGAATGTTGTAGCATTTTGTCTCACGATTCTAACCATGTAAATCATGTAAGCTAACAATCAAATATTAAAATGAATTTTAAAAGCCTTAAATTTAAACCTAATTTTTTTTCCAGGAACTTCAAGTTCAAAATTCTCTCAACTCAGGCCAAATAAATGCAAGATATATATATATATATATATATATATATATATATATATATATATATATATATATATATATATATATATATATATATATATACAGCTTCGTAGCAATGAGGTCTACATTGTTTATTCACAAATCGTGGCCAATGGATGCCTGTATGAAGAGATAGAAGTTGAGATTTTTACCTCTTTCAGTTGAAATTGTGAATGGAGTTTGAGTGAGTTTTAGGAAGGCCTGATGATTGCTTGAGCTTGCTTGAACCTCCATGGGTGTGTTCCAACCCTTGCCTTGCTTTGGAAGTGCCTGGAACTCTCTATCCAAGTCAACCTGCAAGCTTTGAAAACAAAAATGGCAGATGATGGAGAAGGAGTTATAGTGCAGGGATGATGGTCTGGATCACTTAGATATCAAGTAGGTAAAGTGTTTTGATGGTTAAAACTTGAAACACACGAGCCAAATGATGGATTGCTATGCTTATGCAAAAACTGCAAGTTTTGACAGTTTTTTGGGTGATATGGAGCGTTTGAATGTTCTAGGCCTCTAGCAATAATGTTTCTAATTGTAATGTGTTTGTGTATTAGTATGGGATAGGTTTCAAGTCAGCTCTCCAACAAATTTGTGAGTTCTAGCCTTTTGGCACACTTTCTTGCTTTTGAAGCAAAGTGAAGAGACAAGTCTTCACATGCTTGTACTGGCTTGCTTAGGGATGGTATATGCTTTGTACAATTTGCTTTAGTCCTGTAAGACTTGTGTGTGCAGAGAAGACAGGTCCAATGCTCAAGAATTGGAAAGTTGCAAAAGTGAAGCTTTTTCAAAATGGCAATGTCCACTTTATGCCATTTATGGAATTACAACTTGGACAAAGGCTCTTGAGCTTGAATTAAAGCTTTGCCAACTGAGTAAGCATTAAATTATAAAGTGAGAAACAAGTTACGGAAATGTAAAGCATGAATTAGGCAGCATAGGTTCAAATTTGAATTTTGTTCTTCATGAAATGGCTTGTATTCAAAGTGAGAAATTGCCAACTTCATCTCTTCGATTCTCCCTACTCAAAAATGATCTTGAGAAGTTCTTATACATTTTGGAAATATTGAAATTTTCTATATAACTCATATTTGAAATGCATTTCAATACTCTTCTTGGAACTAGGTGAAAAATTGCCATGAAGTTGGGTCCAAAACCTGCCTAAATTAGGGCAAAATTTCACTAAGTTATCTAGTTCATGAGCATGTATTCATAAAATTATATCTTGAGATCCAAGCATCTTTAGGGAAAAGTGTGTGAAGAAAAGTTGTAGATTTCATGGAAGTCTACAAATTTCATGATGGGGACTTTCTTTGAATCATCTTGTATCATAGTGAAAAAATGGCTTAAAGTTGAGAAAAAATAAGAAATTTTCTATACTTAGAAAAATTTCTAAGTTAAGAAAATTTCCAATTTTAAAACCTAATCTTCAATCCTTGATTTCTTGATGAACAAGTTTCATATTTTGACATGTTTTGATGAATTGTGACCCTTGGCACTTGATTTTGACCAAAAAGTCAAAGTTTGACTTTTCAGTATACAGTTGACTTTTGATCAGTTGACTGCAAATTTCATCTGTCTATTCGATGGATTTGCAATGTTTTGAACCATATAATTAGGTAAAGATGATGCAATTGAATCCTTGGAATCATACTTTAACTCAATTGGTCATTTGCTAGGTCAAAAATCAAAAATTACCTTTTCTCAATCAAAACCCTAATTTTGACCATTTTGCCCTTTTGATGATTTGATCAAATTTCTTGAGGAATTGTGATACAAACTTGATCAAATGATACATATGAGTCTAAAATGTTGATGTGGATAAAAAATTATGAAGTTTGACTGTAAATTAGCCATGGTTGACTTTTTCCCTAATACAATTGATTTTTAGGTCAACTATCCAATTGACTGATCAAAAATGTAGTTCCAGGCTTGAAACTTGTCATGAGTAAACTTAGGGGTCCATAATGATGCTAGAAAGTCATATGAAGCATTGATAGTCCAAAAATCCTTGTGCAAACTCAAACCCTAATTTTGGGTTAAAAGTGTAAGATGAGATATCTTGAGCTGACCAAACCCTAATCCAGTCTTGAGTCAAAGAGATCTTGTGAGAATAATCTTGATAAATGAGAGGGAAATTTTTTGGGTACAACACTATCCTTGGCATATGGAGCATGGGACTATTTCTTGGACTTAGGATTAGAAACCTTGGCATATCTTTGAGACCTTGTGATCTTATCTGATTATTTTGTCTGGAGTTCTTGAGGTTTACGTCAAGACATTGGGTTGCTTGTTTGTTTTGTGTGCAGGTTTTTGTGATACATTCTTTGTTTGTAATATGGAATTCACTCGTATGCAGCCGTTACTATGCCCAATTTTTGTGAAGACTTAATACACTTGAAGAGGTCTAGTATCTTTGCTTGCTTGGTTTCAATCCAAAGAATGGGAATTCTATCTTTGCTCATAATGTCAAACTTTTGGCTTCTTGTTGGTTAGATGGATCTTATCCTTAGCTTTCACCTTATGCTTTAGGATAGTCTCCTCTTCTCCTCCCATTTTCTTTAATTTCAAAAATCTTCTCTCTCCTTTTGAAAACCCTTCTTGTTTTAAAACTTGAAACACTTTCATAATAAACTTGGACTTAGGTCCATGCATTTTAAAAACATTTTCATCAATAAAATTCAATCAACTTAATAATACGTTGACATTTTTTTGTGAGAAGACTAAAAGTCAATCAATCTCATTTCAAACCATTTTGCCACTTTGGCTTTTATCTTTAAACTTTGCTCAAAAGATTAGACTCTTGTCAATCCTTGTAGTGATGCAAACAACTATACTTCTACAATATGTAGTGAAGTGAGATATTTTCCACTTGGGTGTTGAGTGAGGCATTGTTGATTTTAAAATCCAAGCCATGTCCTCCACTTTTAGATGATGCAAATTCTCCTTTCTCATGATTGTGGGTAGTAAGTATGTTTTCCACACGGACAATGACGATGATGTCTTACCTCTTAAAATCAACCAACACACTTGTGTTTCAAATTTTTAAAAGAGGAACTACATGTACCCTGACCCCCTATTGCACGAAAGATGGTACGTAGGCACTAAAGATTCGCAACCGCGGCGGGTGCAAATATCATAAAAATATTTCTTTTCTCACCTCCACCATCCATTTTATATACAACACATTTATATAGCCAAAATATACAGATTTTACAAAGAGGTTCCTGCGGAGTACCGTAGATGTTTAGGGTGCTAATACCTTCCCTTTTCATAACCAACCCCCTTACCTTGAATCTTTCCCCCTCTTTTTGGGTTATTCTCTCTTTTCCCGTTCCTTTGTAAACAATAAAGCGCGGTGGCGATTTTTTTTTGATTTGTATAAAGTCTAGTCAATCCAATGGCTTAGTCTTGAACATTTCTACCGCTACAAAAAAATGGAGACTTCGTTGGGGAAAGATTGAACTCTTGTTGGTCCATCCCTAAGTGGGTTGAGCCTATCTTTGTTTATATCTGTATATGTGTTATTGTGTTTATGTGTTATATTTTGTATATATGTTTGTTTGGATTTTCCTGGTTTTCAGGGTGCTTGGTGATTACTCATAAGTCCTATACCCGGACTTGGGCAAACTTTTAGATAGGACGGGCAGTATAGTCATGTTAACTTTGAGGGAGTAATCCCAAAAAAGGAGGCATGAGATCTCCCACTCAGTGGAGGCCCCTTTGACTGTAGTGTCGTTTACCGAGTAATCGGGAAGACATACTGCTTTCGACCTGGGAGCCTGCTGAAACTGAGGACCGTAGAATACCAAACCCATCTTGGCCTTTTAGGTGTAGTGCGGAAGCTATGACGGAGTAATCCCGAAATAGTTGTCACGCGATACTACGCTCAGATGAGTCTTTTGAGAATATTACTAATTACCGAGTTAATCGGGAAGTTGGTAATATCCGAAGGAAGGATGTAGACTCTGGGAACCTCTAGAACCTTGTTCGGCAGGTGATAACTTTTTAGGCCAACACCTTATGGGTAGTACCTTCGGCTTCATGCTCGTGACGTTGAACCTATGAACCGTATATGTGTGATCTTGTGTGTGATTGTTGCATCATGCATCCATGCACTCATAAGCATCTTTTGAAGAAAACAATATTTCAAGGGATTTAAAGGTTGGCTATTTGTGAATATCTCAGGTACTTTTAACCATGGATTCTGGAAAGAGAAAGACCGGGAAATACAGTTTCAAGGACCCTAAGATAGATGAGTTGGTCAGTCTAATTCTAGAGATCGAGTGTTCTGCAGACTTTCGGAAGAAGTATGGATCCGTTATTCCTCTCATGAAGCTGAAGATGAAGGAGGGTATTCTCTCGACCTTGGTCCAGTTCTATGATCCAGTGTATCACTGCTTTACTTTTCCTGATTATCAGTTGATGCCTACGCTGGAGGAGTATTCTTATCTATTGGATTTACCTGTTACTGATCGTGTTCCTTTTACTAGTTTGGAGGGTGAGCCAAAACTACATGAGATTGCTGCTTTGATTCATCTGGGGAAGTCTGAGGTGGAAGCCCATATGACTACTAAAGGAGGGATTAGAGGATTACCAGCCCAGTTCTTATTGGAGAAAGCTCGTTACTTTGCCAGAATGAAGAGTACGGTTTCTTTTGAGGCCATCTTTGCTCTACTTGCTTACGGATTGTTCTTATTTCCTAATATGGACAAGTTTGTCGACATTAACGCTATCAGGATTTTCATGATTGGAAACCCAATTCCTACACTGTTGGGTGATGCTTATTACTCCGTTCATCTTCAGAATTCTTATCATGGGGGAATGATTATCTGTTGCATGCCTTTGTTGTACCGATGGTTCATCTCTCATATGCCTCAATCTGATACTTTTTGGGATGTCAAGAAGGAACCCCTTTGGGCTCCTAAGATCATGGAACTTACTCACTAGGATATTGATTGGTATCATCGAGCTTACCAGGATGTGGAGATTATTGACAGTTGTGGTAGTTTCCCCAATGTGCCTCTTCTTGGTACAAAGGGAGGAATTAACTATAACCCTGTTCTTTCACGGCGGCAAATTGGTTATCCGATGAGAGATAAACCGAATAGTATTCATTTGAGTAGTTTATTTCTGAAGGAAGGAGAAGACCATAGGGAAGCTAGGGAGCAAATTGTGAAGGCCTGGTGTCACATTCATAAGAAGAGTAGGAAGGATTTGGGACCTAGGGGTGCTGTTTCTTTGGAGCCATATCTTCAGTGGGTCCGGTCGAGAGCCATTCAGTTGAAGATGCCATATACTCGGGAGACACCCATGCCTGATCTATTTGTGAAGACCACTCCTCCCTTATCAGATGATCTAGAAGAGCTGCAACTCGCTTTGGTTAGGATGCAACATGAAAGGGATGCTTGGAAGAACAAGTTCCAAACTTTAGAGAGTTCCTATAGAGTAGACCTGAAGGAGAAAGACGATTTGATCGAGATCCTTGAGAGTCGAGCGGTGGAGTCTATGGAGTGGCAAGGGGATTTATTTTCCCCTAAGCCTCAAACAGGTGCTGATTACTCACTTTCTGATCTAGATGATTGGAGAGAGGTTGCCATCAGACATATGGAAGAAAACCAGAGGTTGAGGGCTCAGATTGCCAGGCTCACAGGGAAGCGCCAGCGTACAAATTGATCTCCATCAGTTCTTTTTCTCAGGATTTTAGATTATATTTTCATCTTGTACTTGGGATCATTGAAACTTGTAATCCATTTTGAAGTTATTATAATAAGAAATTTCAGTATTTCAAAAGCTTTATTACTTGGATGTTTGCAATATGTCTATAAATCTTAAATCCCTTGAAATATTAAATAATGAAGTAAAAATAATCATGTGCATTGCATATAATGCATCATGTTACACATATTTCTTGCATTTGTTATGCATACCCAGGTGCCTTACCCAGCTTCTTTACTTCATCCAGGAAGCTGACTCATCACTACAACACTCAGGCTAATTTCAAAAGAAGATGGACAACTTAGAATAGGAGAATTACGAGCTGCGCGAAGAAGTTTCTGCTTTGAAGGCCCGCATGGCCAATCTAACTGCTCTGATGGAAGCTCTGGTGGCTGCTCAGAATCAGCCACCGAGTGTTCAACCTCAACCAACAAGGGAAAATACTAAAGTTCCGACTGTTCCTGTATCCGTTACTGTTGTTCAAAACCGTATGCCTCAAGGTTATCCATGGGGAATGCCAGAGAATTTTTCACCTGAAGGTTTCAATCTTGGCCCTCAAGATGCTCCAGTGGTTTAGATTGTTGTTACTTCTGCACCTCCTGCGGTGCATACTGTTCCTGCTGCACCTCCTTCGGTGAATTTGGTTCCGTTTGTTAATGAAGATGTGTGTCGTCCTTTCCCTCCGCCGAGTGAAGACTTGGGTCTTTATGACAGAATGAATGATTTTCAAGAGAAGTTTGATAGAATGCAAAGAGAGATGAAGGCTCTTAGGGGAAAAGAGCTATTTGCACAAAATGTGAATGAGCCGTGTTTGGTCTCGAATGTAAAGATACTTGCTAAGTTCAAGGTCCCAGAATTTGAGAAGTATAAGGGCAACACTTGCCCTCGTGCTCACTTGGTGATGCACGTAAGAAGAATATCTACCCACACCGATGATCAGCGCCCGCTGATTCACTTTTTTCAGGATAGTTTGACCGGTGCAACACTGAAATGGTATATGAGTTTAGACAGCGCCAACATCCATACTTTTAATGATTTTGGAGAAGCATTCATCAAATAATACAAGTACAATGTGGACATGGCGCCCGACCATGGCCAACTTAGGGCCATGATTCAGAAAGACAGGGAATCGTTTAAAGAGTATGCACAGAGATGGCGCGAGGTAGCCGCCCAACTGATTCCTCCCATGGAAGAGAAAGAAATGACTAATATTTTTCTGAAGACGCTGGGCGCTTTCTACTACGAAAGGATGGTTGCAAGTGCGCCAAGTTATTTTACAGAGATGGTAGGAATGGGTATCCGCCTAGAAGAGGCTGTAAGAGAAGGCCGTTTGACGAAGAGTGAAGGATCCAGAGGTGTGAAGAAGCCATCTTATGGGTTTACCAAGAAGAAAGAGGGGGACGCAAATGCTGTTATACAAGAGAGGAGAGTAAACGCTCCTAGAAGGAATTTTCAGCGTCACCAGTAAGTCGCCTCAGTTACTCCTGTAATGAGTACCACTCCGACTACCGTTGCTTATCAAAGATAGTCCCAACAGGGGAACCAAGGGAATAATCAGAGAAGGGAGAACTATGACCCTATTCCCATGAGCTATGTAGAGTTACTACCAGCATTGATTCAGAAGAAGTTAGTCCAGACACGACCACCTCCCGCTTTACCATCACCATTGCCTTAGTATTACAAAGCAGATCAAACGTGTGATTTTCAATAGGGAGCACCAGGGCATAGTGTTGAGAATTGTTATCCTTTGAAGACTGAAGTGAAAAAGTTGGTGAAGTATGGAATTCTATCTTTCAAGGACATGGGACCTAATGTGAAAGATAATCCTCTACCCAAACACGGGGGAGTGAATGCTGTAAATATGGTGGCCGGTTGTCCAGGAGACTTCCAGATTTTTGAAGTTAATCTGGTTAGAGGAGATTTGATGCAAATGCATACAGACCTCTGTGAATTCATCTACTATACGCATGACCACGCCGGTTGTGCTGTTTGCAGTACAGACATACATGGTTACGAGAAGATAAAGGCTGATTTACAGGAGATGATGGATGAGGGTTTAATCCATATAATCAGGCCTAGTGAAGAGTATGAAGAGGAAGTGAATATGGTTTCTGGATGTCCTGGTGAATTCAAAATTTTTGATATGGAGTATTTGAATGAGGATCTCGTGCAGTTGCATGCTACCTTCTGCCGTACTGCTGGTCAGGTGGAACACCAATATGGATCTTGCATAGTTTGCTATCGAGACCACCGAGGATGTTCTATTATGAGGGAGGGTGTTCAGTTGCTGTTAGACAATGGAACTATCAAGATCACAGGTCAGAGAGATGATTATCATGAGATTGATATGGTTGAAGTTTGTTTAATGGAAGAAGAGTCAGAGGAAGAGTATGCCTCCGCGGATGAGTATTTCTCTTCAGACGAAGATTTGTTTGCCAGAAATGACTTTTTGATGCCTGATTGTGTTGAGGAAGGGGTAAACGTTATTGTACCTTGTTTTGGTGCACCCGCTCATCTTGAAGTGGAGTACCATAGCAAACGAGCTGTTACCCCATTGGTAATTAGTCTGCCAGGTCCTATTCCCTACAAATCAGATAAGGTTGTTCCTTACAAATACAACGCTACAATCTTAGAAGATGGGGTGGAATTTCCCATCCAGCCAATGCCTGATGTTGGAAATATAGCTGAAAATAGCAGGGTGACCCGTAGCGGTCGTGTGTTTGCGCTAGTTGTTCAAAGAGATGTTGTTGCTGGAAAGAAAATTGCTGAGAATGATGAACCTAAGAAGGCTATAGAATAGACTAGTGGAGCTACATTAGAGAAAGAAGTGGATGATATTTTGAAGATAATTAAGATGAGCGACTACAGAATTGTAGATCAGCTACTGCAGACTCCTTCAAAGATATCTATCCTAGCTTTATTGATGAACTCCTCTACTCATAGAGAATCATTGATGAGAGTACTAGACCAATCTTTTGTGAAGAGTGACATGCCATTAGATCAATTCAGCGGCGTAATTGGAAACATTACATCATGTAACAACTTGAGTTTCTGCGATGATGAGTTACCAGATGAAGGGAGGAATCACAACCTGGCCCTCCACATATCTATGAACTGCAAGAATGATTCGCTGTCCAATGTGCTAATTGATAATGGATCCGCGCTGAATGTTATACCGAGGAGTACTCTCATGAAGTTAAAGTATCAAGGAGCACCTATACGCACGAGTGGCATCATTGTGAAGGCTTTTGATGGGTCAAGGAAATATGTCATCGGTGAAGTGGACTTACCCATCCATATAGGACCAAATTTGTTCCTGATAACCTTCCAGGTCATGGACATTATTCCCGCATATAGTTGTTTGCTAGGACGGCCATGGATACACGAAGCAGGGGCTGTCACTTCAACTCTGCATCAGAAGCTAAAGTTTGTGTGTGAAGGGAAGGTAGTGATCATAAATGGCGAGCAGGCGTTGTTGATATCCCATCTATCCTCTTTCAGTATTGTAGAAGCGGATGAGGCTACTGTTGGAACCAAGTTCTAAGCACTATCCATTGACAACATAAGAAGAAATGAGAATTCTGTGGTTTCGCTGAAGGACGTGCAGCAGGTTATGCGTAATGGTCATAATGTAGTTTAGGGACGACTTGTGGATCCACCCGTGAACAAGAAAAAAACTGGTTTGGGTTTCTCTCCGAAGATTGGTAAAGGCGAAGGTATGAAGTCAAAGTCTACTGTGAATAGTTATCAGGATGTTTTCTGCAGTGGAGGATACCTCCATCCCACTGGTTCTGGAATTAATGCTGTCGAAGAGGATGAAGCAGAGCAAGAAGTACCAAATTATGTGACGCATGGAGTCCGAGTTCAGAACTGGGTCACCATTGATGTTCCTTCTTGCATACATGTTTCAAAGTAATTTGTTTTGTTAATCTGTTTCTTTCTTTTGAAAAGCTTTCACCCTTCCCAAGGTGGAAGTATTAATGTTGTAGGGCTTATCTGTTTGCTATGACTTTTAAGATCATTAATAAAAGTTGTCTTTGCTTCCCAAATTATGTCTTTATTTTCTGTTTTTTCTTGGGAAATGGTAATAAAAAAAACCTTTCAAAATAAATAATAACTGAAAATTAATATACATGATCACTTGTTATATGTGTCAGTTTCTAAAAGCAATCATAAATCATATGTGCAGATTAATTAAAAAACCCGTTGAATACAATGACCCTGCACCCTCTCCCAACTTTGAATGTCCTGTGTTTGGGGCTGAAGAAGAAGATTACGATGAGATACCAGAAGAGGTCTCACGGTTTCTTGAGCACGAGGAAAATGCCATTAAGCCATATAAGGAGCCTTTGGAAGTGATTAATTTGGGTTCAGAAGAAGATCCGAAGGAAGTCAAGATTGGAGCATCGTTGCATCCTGATGTAAAAAGTGGGTTGATTGAGTTGTTGAAAGAGTATGTGGATATTTTTTCTTGGTCTTATCAAGATAGGCCTGGTCTAGATATAGATATTGTCGAGCATCGTTTGCCGTTGAAGCCAAGGTGTCCGCCAGTTAAACAAAAGTTGAGAAGAACCCACCCAGATATGGCAGTAAAGATCAAAGAGGAGGTCCTAAAGTAGATTAATGCTGATTTTCTTGTGACGTCAATGTATCCTCAATGGATTGCCAATATTGTCCCAGTACCGAAAAAGACGGAAAAGTCCGCATGTGCGTAGATTACAGAGATCTAAATAAAGCTAGTCCAAAAGATGATTTTCCATTGCCTCACATCGACATGTTAGTGGATAGCACAACAAAATTCAAAGTATTCTCGTTCATGGACGGATTTTCTGGGTATAATCAAATAAGAATGGCTCCAGAGGACATGGAAAAAAAATATTTATCACACCCTGGGGAACATTCTATTACAGAGTGATGCCCTTCGGGTTGAAGAACGCTGGTGCAACGTACCAGAGGGCTATGACAACCCTATTCCATGATCTGATGCACAAAGAAATTGAAGTATATGTTGATGATATGATTTCCAAATCCCAGACTGAAGAAGGGCGTATAGAAGATTTGTTGAAGTTGTTTCAGCGTTTGAGGAAGTATCATCTCCGCTTGAATCCAAATAAATGCACCTTCGATTTTCGATCAGGGGAATTGTTGGGTTTCATTGTTATCCAGAAAGGAATTGAAGTTGACCCTGATAAAGTCAAAGAAATTCAAGAAATGCCAGCACCAAGAACTGAAAAGTAAGTTAGAGGTTTCCTCGGGCGCTTGAATTATATTTCCAGATTTATTTCTCACATGACTGCAACATGTGAACCGATCTTTAAGTTGTTAAAGAAAGATCAAGGTTGTGTATGGACGGATGAATGCCAAAGGGAATTTGAGAGTATTAAAGAATATCTTCTTGAACCTCCTATCTTGCTCCCTCTCGTAGAAGGAAGATCGTTGATTATGTATCTAACAATGTTAGATAAATCCATGGGTTGTATTCTGGGACAAAAGGATGAAACAGGGAAGAAGGAGTTCGCCATTTATTATCTCAGCAAAAAGTTCACTGATTGTGAGTTGCGGTATTCCACGCTAGAAAAGACATGTTGTGCTTTGTCCTGGGCGGCAAAGCGTTTGCGGCAGTATATGTTGAATCATACCACTTGGTTGATCTCCAAAATGGATTCAATCAAGTATATTTTTGAAAAGCCTACTCTTACTGGGAGAATTTCCCGCTGGCAGATGTTGTTATCTGAATATGATATCGAGTACCGCACTCAAAAGGCTATTAAAAGTAGTGTGTTGGCAGATTACCTTGCTCACCAACCGGTGGAAGATCATCAGTCTGCAGAATATGAATTCCCAGATGAGGATATGATGTTCCTGTGATGTACCCCAAAATTTGCCCTCTCATGTTTCCCAAAGGTTTCCCCCTGCATGGTTGATCACAAACTCTTGCCTAAGGAAAAGGAATTTTTTTGAGTGGTGCTTCAAGTACATTTCGATTGGCATTCTGAAGGACCCTTCGATTGGTGTTCTGAAGGAGCCTTTCGATTGGCATTCTGTCAAGCTCTTTCGATTGGCATTCTGGACAAGCACTTCGATTGGCATTCTGAAGGACCCTTAGATTGGTGTTCTGAAGGAGCCTTTCGATTGGCATTCTGTCAAGCTCTTTCGATTGGAATTCTGGACAAGCACTTCGATTGGCATTCTGAAAGACTCTTCGATTGGTGTTCTGAAGGAGCCTTTCGATTGGCATTCTGGACTAGCCTTTCGATTGGCATTATGGACAAGTACTTCGATTGGCATTATAACAATGTCCTTCGATTGGAATTCCAAAAAGGTCCATTCGAAGAAGAATTCAAAGGGTCCATTCGAAGAAACTTTGGAAAGCATTCAAAGGAGGCCATCAGCCCATTCGAAAGGGAGCATTCGAAGGAGGTCATCAGCCCATTCGAAAGGGAGCATTCGAAGGCCAGTTACATGTCATTCAAAATTCAAAAAGGGACAGGATCCCATGTGTTTAGCCAACGTTACAAACTCTCATTCATGACTTTCAAACACAGAATTAACGTTACAAATGCTCATTCATGGCTGTCAAACACATAATCAAGGTCATTTAAACCTTTGTCTTCCTGTCCCCTCCACCCCCTCTATATAAAGAAATCACAAATGTTGCAAAAGGACACGGAAAATATACAGAAAAATAGAGAACTTGGAGATACGCTGCCAGCACTTCCAGGAAGCCATACCCAATCCTTGCACAAGCCAAAGCTGCCACCCAGCGAACACCACCACCCTCCGAACTACAGATCGAAACACTTCTGTTGGTAAAAAAGGATCTAATCTCAAACTCATTTTTTAAATTCATTTTTGATTGCATATTCATATTATTACTGCTGTTTGTGAATGATTTAATGTGCTACATATAAGCTACATCGCAGAGATGAGATTGTGCCATTGCTTGGGCACAATCTGAGTTCCCCTTTGAATCCCAGGATAAAACAAACCCAGGCCCAGATTCAGCAGGTGCGAATAAGGGGGAGATTTGAACCAGGGGGTAAAATCCCCCCTGGACCTTTAACATATGTTTCGTTTCTTGCAGGAAATACATTCTCAGGTTCCTGTTCAGAGTTTCGAAGCTCAGCAGTTTGGCTTCGAACTGGACCCAGGATTTCCAGGTCGAAGGAGGACATGTCCAGATCGAACACCCTCAGAGTGCAGCCCCTCATGCACCTTCGATCCAGCCTCTTCACTGGGTCGAAAGACAGCCTGCACCTCTTTCGACCCAGACCTCCAAAATTATATTTTTTCTTGTTTTGCTGCCTGGCCCATTTGTACTTTGTTTACTTTGTTTTTGTTTATTTCTTTTAGTTTGTTTTTTCTAATCTACATAAAAATCATAAAAATCATAAAAATCAAAAAAATAAATAACTTAGAATTAGGATTTATTTTAGTTAATTATTTTAACTTATTTTCCTCAATTTTAAAATTAGTAGACTTAGGATTTATTTGAATTCAATTCTTTTCATAAACAAAAATGCAAAAAAATATTAGGTATGTTTTAGAGTTAATTTTAATCATTTTTTTAATTAATTAAATTTGACTTAATTGAACATTTAGCTTTTTTCCAAAAAAATAAAATCAAACAACAAAAAGATTATATGCTCAGGATTTTTAAGATTCACGCGCTTTTTATTGTAACTGCTTATTATCCCCCAATTTTGGACATGTAAACAATCCCCCTCCCCGAAGCCTTGTAATATTTTCAATTCCCGCACTTTAAATTCCTGTATATATTTTAATTGCTTAGATGTATGCTAACTAGGATTGTATGACAAGATCTAAAAACAAATGGTAGAACACCTAAAAATACAAAGATGATATAAACTGAAAATTGACACACTTGCACATGCCACTCCTAGGGTACACCTCACTTGGTTGCCTCAAATGTGGTCATTAAGTATAGGATGTTTTAGAGGCCGTCCTTTTGTCCTGAGATCATAAGTTGCCTCGAAATGGTTGCCTCGATAAAAATGATCTAAGACATTAGGATTACCACTAAGGCGTCCTAACGTTGCTTTAGTGACCACACGTCCCATAAATCGAATTGACCCGAAAAACTCCAACGATGGTGCTACCTACTCCTCAATAGTGGGATAGCACTGTCTAAAGGACGTTTGCACAATTTAATTCCTTTTTGAGTAGGTAGAGGTTCTTAAGTACTTGCTCCTTTTAAAAACAAAACAAACTTTTTGCACTTACACTTTCTTCAAAAAAC
This sequence comes from Vicia faba, assembly GCA_948472305.1. NCBI lineage: Eukaryota > Viridiplantae > Streptophyta > Magnoliopsida > Fabales > Fabaceae > Vicia > Vicia faba. The sequence continues at coordinate 1,340,447,834 of OX451736.1, forward strand.
AAAACTCTTTTCAAAAACCACAAACACAAAGAAAATCATACTTTTGAAAACATAGTGAGCAAGTACCTAAGAGCCCGTGGATAGAAAGGGTGCTAATACCTTCCCTTTCTATAATCTACCTCCCGAACCCGAGAAAAATCTCGAAAAGGAATTTTTCTGTGCTTTTGTCCTTTCCTTGTTGGATAAAATAAAAGACGGTGGCGACTCTTGCTTACCGCGACACTTTGCGAAAACAAACGCAAACGCGAACCAGCATTAAAAAACAGTCAGTTCTCATTCCCACCGATCACAGAACTGGCGACTCTGCTGGGGAGGCTAATAAGTGAGGTGTACCTTAGGACTAGATCACTTGTGTTTTCATTTGTATTGCTTTGTATGCTTTTAACTTTGTGGGCTTGTATCGGAGTTCTATAAATCCTCTACCCGGATTTGGGAAACATTCATAGATAGCAATAGGTTGTGGAAACTGTGCGGGGTATACCGACATGGTTGAAGCAATAGCTATATTAGTGCGACATATTTGTGAGTACCGGTAACCTTTGAGTCAATCAAAGAGAATACGGGGCCGTTGAGTGATGTCACTAAGCACTAATAACCTAGAACCTTACTTGACCATCTTGGCCTTTTTTAGGGTAGTGAGATGACCGACTTTGGTGCAGTCTGAAGTTGGTAGATACTCGATACTACACTCGTTGAGGATTGTTTTCTTGGAATATTTTGGTCGCCAGTTAAGTGGCTAAACCGAAACGATGAACATAGAAAATAATCCAATGATATTGAGCTCCTTAGAACCCGGTTACTATTTATAGGACAGGTTTTGAGCCAACTAAACTCAAGAGGGTACTTGCCTATGAAACCTCCTGCAAGCCTGAAACTAGGGTTTTTGTGTGACTTGTTTGTACATGTGTTTTTGCATACATCATAAAGCATCATATGCATCTGCTAACCATTTCAAGGATTTAGATCTTCATCTTTGTTCTTGTTTTGCAGGACATGGAGTCCCTCTGCAGGAAAACAATTCAAGTCAACCTTGTAAGGATCCCTCTTCAACTCAAAGAGCTTACATCCAGGATTCTCGAGAATTCTCTCTTCAGTGAAAGACATGGTAGGCTCCTCAGCTTGGTCAACACCAACATTGAAGAAGACATGATGAAAGTTCTCTTCCAGTTCTTTGACCCCTACACCACTGTTTCACATTCCCTGATTATCAATTGGTGCCTACTTTGGAGGAATTTTCTCAACTCCTGAGAATTCCTATTCTTAGTCAACTACCCTACAACAGCACGGAAAAGGAACCAAAACTTGAAGATGTTGCTCAAGCATTACGCTTACAACCATCCGACATCAAGGGGCATTGGGAAACCAAAAGTGGTATCAAAGGATTCTTGGCAAAGTTTCTGTTTGAGAAGGCACGAGAATGTTGGAATTCTCTTGATCTACAAGCCTTTGAAGAGATTGTGACACTCCTTATCTATGGGTTGGTTTTGTTCCCAAATCCTGATCAACTTATAAATGTGAATGCTGTCAAGATTTTCATATCCAGGAATCCCATACCTACATTGCTTGGGGACATCCTCCACTCATTTTACACACGAACAATGAGGAAAAGAGGTGTTCTCATGTGCTGTACTCCTCTCCTATCAAGGTGGTTTATTTATCACCTTCCACAATCAGTTTTGAAGAATGAGCAGGGTTTAAGGTGGTCACAACAATTGATGACCCTCACACATTCTGATGTACATTAGTGTTCTCGGTCCAGAGAAAATGTCACCATCATTGATCGTTGTGGAGAATTTCCTAATGTTCCATTACTTGGAATTAGGGGAGGCATTACCTACAACCCCTGTCTAGCTTTGAGACAATTTGGATATGCTCGGAGGGATGGCCCTCATGACATGCTGATTCCTGACATAGTTTTTGACTTCGACAATGATGCGCAAGGACTTCGATAAAGGTTCATCAGAGCTTGGAGGATGCCTAACAAGGTGGATAGTAAGACACTGGGGCACAAGAATTCCATCCCCCTTGAGCCTTACCTCAAGTGGGTACGAACCCGCTCCCAGAATCTTATGATGCCATATCCTCACATTCTCCCCTTGATCAAAGAGCCTGTTATGGAAGGAGAGGTTCCATACGCCATCCTACATCCTGACATGCCAACATCATTGGAAGAAATGTAAAAGAGTTGGATCCAACTCAAAGAAGAGCGGAATACTTTTGAAGCCAGCTTCTATGCCAGTGAAAAGAAGGTTTTGGAGCTTACCCGCCAATTGCACAAGGAGGAGACCCTCAATGTTTACATCGCTCCAAAGAGGATGCGCAATGTCTTTTTACATTAAGAATTTTGTAATATTTCGCCCATGGGGCACTTATGTACTAACAAAATTCTTCTTAGTATGACGTGTGTTCTTTTTTGTCTGCAACAAATTTGAATTTTTGAACCCTTGAATGCATTACATAAATAGCATACCATTCATCATATGCATAACAGGTACCCTTTTATAGGTCTCTTATCTTCTTCGCTGTTTATTTCAGCAATCATCATGTCTGCTGAAACTTCCACTGAGCAAGCTATCAAGGCCCTCCAGGCCCAAAATGCCCAATTTCAAGAGTTGGTCATGAGCCTAGCTAAGGGTCAGCAGGACCTGAAGACCCTGATCCTGAAAGAGAGGAAGAAGAAGAAGAGGACCATCCTGTTCAACACCGGACGCAGGCTTGGAAACGAGTTGCAGAATGAAATTGATCTGGCCACCCCGTTTGGAGAGAAAGACAGTCCACAAGAAAGGAGGGCTTCCAGCCCTATGGTCTCCGACAATGAGACGGACTATGATGAAGAACAGTATCGTCCTGCTGAGGATAAGTACAAACAACTGGGAGACCGTTTGAACACTATGGAAGTACAGAAGGTGCCCGGTCTGGACTTCGGAGATTTGGGTTTATCATCTGGGGTGGTGATTCCCCATAAGTTCAAGGCACCTGCCTTTTCCAAGTATGACGGAGCTTCCTGTCCAAAGCTGCACCTCCGGTCATATGTGAGGAAGATCCAACCTTACACTGCTGATAAGAACTTGTGGATCCATTTCTTTCAAGACAGTCTTTCAGGAACTCAGCTTGAGTGGTTCTATCGGTTGGACGGAGCCAGTATCCGCAGCTGGGAGGATTTGGCTGCTGCATTCTTTAGGTATTATCAGTATAATTCCGACCTCGGTCCTACGCGTACCCAACTCCAGGGTATGTCAATGGGGACGGGTGAAGGATTTAAAGAGTATGCTCAAAAATGGAGAGACCTTGCCGGAAGGGTGCAACCACCTCTAGCTGATCGTGAACTTGTTGATATGTTTTTGGGGACCCTGTCCGGTCCATTCTTTAACCATTTGATTGGAAGCTCTTCAGCTGGGTTTACAGACCTTATCTTGACTGGTGAGAGGATTGAAGCTGGTATTAAGGCTGGGAAGATACAGAAAGGTGCCTCGTCGAGCACCGAGAAGAGACCGTTTAAGAAAGAGTCCAGTGCCGTCTACAGTTCAAGAAGACAAAACAGACCTGAACACCGCCAAGCTGTCAATGCGGTTGTTATTTCAAAACCTGCTGGTACTCCTCAGCATCACAACCAACAAAGGAAAGAGAGACCTCGAAGGCAATTCACTCGTCTCGGCATGACTTTGTCTCAGATATTGCCACAGTTGCTGAGTACCAATTTCGTGACTCTAAAAGAAGCTCCAAAGAATCCAAACATAACGTCCTCAAAGTATAACCCCAACGCCCGCTGCGCTTATCACCCTGAGAGCCCGGGGCATAATATAGATGATTGTTGGAGTCTGAAAAACAAGGTTCAAGACCTAATCGATGCAAAGGAGATTGAGTTTGAGGTGCCCGAGAGGCCTAATGTTGTGACTGCTCCCATGCCCAAGCATGGAGTGAATGCTGTAGAGGAAGACTTGTTTGTAGTTTCTATGGATGATGTTGTTACCCCTCTAATGACTATCAAGAAGAACCTGTTGCTAGCCGATTTATTTCCGGGCTGTGGTGAAGGTTGCCCTATGTGTTCTGCTTTACCTACTGGTTGCCCATCTCTGAAGTCAGGTATCCAGAACCTGATGGATAGTAAAGAGATTCTTTTTGAGAAGGCTGCTGTTCCACCCGTTCATTCTGAAGAAGTTTCTATCATTACCATTTTCGACAATTCTTCCAAGGCTCCCTCGAGGACGCCTGTTAGAATTACATCTGTTCCAAAGACCACACCTATAATCATCACTGTTCAGGGGCCCATCCCATATACATCTGACAAAGCTGTCCCTTGGCACTATGGGGCAGATGTTTATGTTCTTGGAGTTAAGCAAGAGTTCGGTGCTGATACCAGCGTCAGCAACATTACTGGGCCTGCTAAAGTCACCTGCAGTGGTAGACTTTTCTCACCTGATATTGCTCCGCCAGCTGTCCGAAGACCTGTTGTCATTAAACCTGCAAGTGTACCTACTACCATTCCTGATCAAGTCCCTGTTCCTACCCTTGTCACCGAGTCATCTAACGCTCGGGGCAAAGGGATCACCACTGATATGCCTGCCCAGACGGAGGCGCCAAAGACAACCACTGTTGAAGCTTTCAAACAGGAGATGGAAGAGATTCTGAAGATTATTAAGAAGAGTGATTTTAATGTAGTTAAGCAACTGGGGCAAACCCCATCCAATATTTCTATGTTATCACTGTTGTTTTGTTCAGAGGCCCATGCCAAGGCTCTGATTACCTTCCTGAAGACGGCCCACGTGCCACAAGAAACATCATCTGATCAATTTATCGATTGTATGGCCAATTTAACTGCTGATAATGGTTTGGGTTTCTCCGATGCTGATCTGACTGCTAAAGGGAAGAACCATAACGATGCCCTGCATGTCTCCATTGAATGCAGGGGCACTACTCTTGCACATGTGTTGGTTGACACTGGTTCCTCGTTCAACGTCTTGCCCAAGAAAGCTCTAGACAGGCTGGATTGCGAAGGTTTGGAACTAAAGCCGAGTAACATTGTTATCCGGGCCTTTGATGGGTCTAAGAGGATGGTGCACAGTGAGGTTGATATTCCAATCAAAGTTGGTTCTCAGGTCTTCAACTCTACATTTTACGTGATGGACATTCGGCCGTCCTATTCTTGTTTGCTGGGTCGTCCATGGATCCACAAAGCTGGAGCCGTAACCTCGACGCTCCACCAGAAGTTGAAGTACCCGGTCAGAGGGAAGATTGTGACAGTACATGGGGAGGAAGAGTACATGGTCAGCCACCTCAACTCGTTCCGGTACGTAGAGATGGATGGGGAGTTCATTGAGACCCCATTTCAGCACTTTGAAGAGGTTCCTCAGACACTGGCGTCAACTGAGACTGTGATGGAAGATTCTCCCATGAAGATGGCCTCCTTAAAGGATGCCCGGGCTGTTATTGAGAAGGAAGCTCAAAGGGCTGTTCAAAGTGCAAGGATTGGAAGACCTCCTGTGTTCATCAGCAACTCGAGGGTAAATGACATCGAAGATGACGTGGAGGAGTCTGAATTCGACAGCTGGATCTATCTTACGACCAACGGTGGACCAAACAACTGGACAACAAAGGATTTCATCCCTATTACTTTTATTACTCAGTAATGAGCCTTTTGTTTCGAATTTGTAACAGACAATGTTTTGAAACTTTATGGCCCGATGTCTTATCCGGGGCACCGTGGCTTTATTTATGAGAGCTTTTGTATGCCATTTTCATATATCATTAATGAAAGCATTGGACATTTTCGCATTTAAAATTTTGTGCTCCTTGTATTTCTTTATTACATATTGCAAAACAGCTATTTTACACACACTCACATATACAGGTCTCCATCCACTCTGGATCTCACTGGTAACGACTCTGCTACTGCCAGTTATGACTTCAAAAATCCGATCAACTTAGCCGAAGACGAAGGTGAAGATGATTGCGAAGTGCCTGGTGAGCTTACAAGACTGCTACTCCAGGAAGAGAGGGCCATTCAGCCACATGAAGAGCTAGTAGAAACAGTGAATCTGGGTACTGAGACAGACAAAAAGGAAGTCAAGATCGGTGCAAATTTGGAGCTTAGTGTGAAACAACGGTTGATTCAAATGTTGCATGACTACGTGGAAATCTTTGCCTGGTCTTACTAAGATATGCCTGGGTTGGATACCGACATTGTGGTTCATCGCCTGCCTACGAAGGAAGACTGTCCTCCAGTAAAACAGAAGGTTCGCCGTATGCGTCCAGAGATGTCCGAGAAAATCAAGGCCGAAGTTATGAAACAGTTTGACGCCGGTTTTCTAGCAGTAACTTCTTACCCTCAGTGGGTTGCCAATGTGGTTCCGGTACCGAAGAAGGATGGTAAGGTCTGAATGTGTGTTGACTACAGGGATTTGAATAGGGCAAGCCCTAAGGATGACTTCCCTCTGCCTGACATCGACGTTCTGGTTGACAATACTGCTCAGCACAAGGTATTCTCCTTTATGGACGGTTTCTCCGGTTATAATCAAATAAAAATGGATCCCGAAGACATGGAGAAGACCACCTTTGTTACTCAGTGGGGTACCTTTTGTTACAAGGTCATGCCTTTTGGGTTGAAAAATGCTGGGGCAACATATCAGCGTGCCATGGTTGCTTTATTTCATGACATGATCCATCATGAGATTGAAGTGTACGTCGACGATATGATTGTGAGGTCCCAAAATGAGGAAGAACACCTTGACCATCTACAGAAGCTGTTTGACAGGTTGAAGCTATACAAGTTGAGGTTGAACCCGAACAAGTGCACCTTTGGGGTGAGGTCTGGCAAACTGCTAGGTTTCATCGTAAGCGACAAAGGTATTCGAGTGGACCCTGCCAAGGTGAAAGCCATACAAGAGATGCCAGCTCCCAAGACAGAGAAAGAGGTCAGAGGCTTTCTAGGACGACTGAACTACATTGCCCGATTCATCTCGCACCTAACTGCTACTTGTGAGCCAATCTTCAAACTGCTGAAGAAAGATCAAGTGGTATGTTGGAACGATGAATGTCAGGCTGCTTTCGAAAGAATTAAAGAATATCTCCAAGAGCCACCCATTCTGATGCCACCAGTGGAAGGGAGACCTCTAATCTTATACTTGACAGTACTTGACAACTCAATGGGGTGTGTGCTGGGGCAGCATGACAAGTCTGGCCGAAAAGAGCATGCTATTTATTACCTTAGCAAAAAGTTTACCGACTGTGAGACCCGATACTCACTGCTCGAGAAAACTTGCTGCGCTTTGGCATGGGCTGCTCGCCGGCTGAGACAGTATATGTTGACTCACACTACTCTGTTGATTTCAAAGATGGATCCAATCAAGTATATCTTCGAAAAGCCTGCCTTGTCTGGAAGAATAGCAAGATGGCAGATGATCTTGACTGAATATGACATCCAGTACACGACTCAAAAAGCAATCAAGGGAAGTGTACTGGCAGACCATTTGGCACACCAGGCAGTGGATGATTACCAGTCTATGAACTTTGAATTTCCAGACGAGAATATCATGGTAGTGACTGATTGTGAGACACCTGGACCGGATGAAGGACCTGAGGAAGGATCCCGATGGTCTATGCATTTTGATGGAGCTTCAAACGCTTTGGGCAATGGCATTGGCGCTGTGATCATATCTCCTAAAGGCTCTCATACTCCGTTTATCGCCCGACTGTGTTTCAACTGCACCAACAACATGGTGGAGTATGAAGCATGCATTATGGGTCTTCGAGCTGCAATTGACCTAAGAATTAAGTTTTTGGGTGTCTTTGGAGATTCCGCTCCCGTGATCAGTCAGATCAAAGGAGAGTGGGATATAAAACACCCAAATCTTATTCCTTACAAAGAGTATGTATTGACGTTGCTTCCCCATTTCGAGGAGATAACCTTTGAACACTTCCCAAGAGAGGAGAATCAGTTGGCGGGCGCGCTAGCTACGATGTCTTCTATGTTCAAAGTCAAATGGGACAACGAGGCTCCCCAGATCATTATTTGGAAGTTGGATGAGCCTGCACATTGCTGTGATCTTGAGACCGAAGAGGTAACAGAAAAGCCTTGGTATCATGAAGTGAAGAGGTACCTTGAAACTCAAGAATACCCCGAGGGTGCATCTGTTAATGACAAGAAGTTTCTGAGAAGGTTTACGGAAAAGTTCTTCATAAGCAATGGCATTCTTTACAAACGTAACCATGATTCAACCTTACTGCGTTGCATGGATAAAATTGAAGCAGAAAGGATCATGGCAGAGCTGCATGAAGGTACTTTTGGAACTCATTCCAGTGGACATACCATGGCAAAGAAAATCCTTCGGGCAGGATATTACTGGTCCACAATGGAAGCCGACTGTTATCAGCATTCTCAGACATGTCACAAGTGCCAGGTCTATGCTGATAAGGTGCACACACCTCCAGTTCCTCTGAATGTTTTGACAACACCTTGGCCTTTTGCAATGTGGGGCATTGACATGATCGGCGAAATCAGACCTACGGTATCCAACGGGCATCGTTTCATCCTGGTAGCGATTGATTACTTTACGAAGTGGGTTGAAGCAGCTTCCTTTGCTACAGTAACCAAGAACGCCGTGGCACGGTTCATTCGGCACAACCTGATCTGTCGATACGGTGTACCAGAGAGGATTATTACAGATAATGGTACCAATCTTAACAACAAAATGATCATTGAGCTTTGCGAGCAATTCAAGATACAACATCATAAATCTTCTCCCTACCGGCCGAAGATGAATTGGGCTGTAGAAGCAGCTAATAAGAACATTAAGAAGATTATGCAGAAGATGACAGTGACATACAAAGACTGGCACGAGATGTTACCATTTTCTCTTCATGGGTACCGTACCTCAGCACGGACGTCAACATGGTCAACACCCTATTCCTTGGTTTATGGCATGGAGGCAGTCTTGCCCGTTGAAGTTCAGATACCCTCTCTTCGGATCATGAAGGATGCAGGTTTGAGCGAAGACGACTGGATTCAGACCCGGATTGATCAATTGAATCTAATCGACGAAAAGAGACTTACTGCTATTTGTCATGGTCAGACGTACCAAAAACGAATGATCAAGGCATTTAACAAGAACGTCAGACGACAAGAGTATCAAGTTGGGGACCTGGTAATCAAGCGCATTATACTACCGCAAGGTGATCCCAGGGGTAAATGGACCCCTACTTACGAAGGTCCATTTATGGTTAAGAACATCTTCTCAGGAGGAGCGATGATTCTAACCACCATGGATGGTGACGACCTTCCTCACCCCGTCAATGCAGACATAGTAAAAAGATACTACGTATAATCAAAGACCCGCTAGGTCGACTAGCCTAGGCAAAAATAAGGGCTTCCCGGCGAACCAAAAGGGTTCGGGCAAAAATAAGGGATGAAAATAAAAAAAATCTGTACACCCGGCAAGTCGAAAACCTGAAAAAGGTGGCTTGGGCAAAAATGGGTATCCCGGTGGACTGAAAACCCGAAAGGGCGGTCCAGGCAAAAATTAGGGATAAGCGTAACACTATGTTTCATTGGATCACCCTGCATCTAGATTTCGGTATCAACTACAGGCTCGGACGACACCAATCAATCAGATTCATCTCCAACTAAGCAGCAAAGTGATGAGACGCTTGAAGATATAAAGGCAATAGCAGAGCTGGAACCCAGTGGGACTATTCACATAGCTGTTTTGTTTTCTTTTCACAAATTGTATAAATTCTATTTGTTCGGTGGCGTTCTCTTACTAGGACGTCAGCCTCTTGTACAAAACGCTTACTTACAGGCCAAACTTCAAAAATCAATACAAATTCATTTCCAGACAAATTTCAAACTGTTTTCCCTTTATCTGTTTTGTTTTGCAAAGAATGTCCAATGTTCATTTTTGATATATGCATTTGACATTAATTGCTGCTCATAAATATTTACATGCGAAACAAAAGACAAAATTACGGGTGATATCAGAAACAAGGGCAGTAAGAGTTGTCTGAGCTGTCTAGTTGTTCTGTCCACCAAGGTACCAAGATATATTCAGCTGAAGAATATGGCTAAGATACCTTCACTCCCCGCAGAATAAAAACGGTAATGGTAGCTCTCCCCACTGAGACTTGCAACCATGAACAAATCAGCAAGACTCTTCCCAAGCAGAGTTGATCTACCATCAGCCCGAAAAGGCTTGATATCCCCAAAAGGTCTTAATTTTCCTCAAAGGAGTATAAGAATGTTCCCCAGCGGAATATAAGATACCCCCATTGGATCCGTTTCCCCAGCGCAGTCTAAAAAGCTTCCCCGCCAGGATTAAGTCATCTTACCCAGTAAATTCTGGAAACTCATCCCCTGCAGAATACAATAATCTCCCCAGCCAAACTCAGAAGGTTATCCTCTCAAGAGTCTAACTGGGTTATCCTCATCAAGTTGCAACTGAAAGATCATCCCTAGCGAAGTTCTTTCTTTCCCCAAACAAGACTTCTATCCTCAACAGATTCAATATCGCCAGCAACGGTAATCCATCCCCAACGGAGTTCGTCATTGAAACCCCCAACAGAGCTTATCAATGGAATCCCCAGCGGAGTTATCGTTAAAATCATCAGCAGAACATCTCTCCCCCCATAGAGTAATTCCCCAACGAAGTCATCCTCTCCTGCAGGTATATTCTTACAATCATCTTCGTTCGTCATCCCCAGCGGAACCGAAGAATTCAACTCTATTCTCCATCAATTTATCCGGGATTTATTTTCCCCGGCTAAAACATTACATTTCCATACATCATGATACATGCATAAACGCATCATACCACATAATCTAATTTATGTTGAAAACATCATTGCTTGATCCATATCATGCATTGCATATGACTGACCTTTACCTTTCAGGAAGGACACAGTTAAATTCTCAGCCATATCAAAGGCCTTCTCTAGATCAGTTAAATCGATTCCTAAAGATTTTTTTGAGGTGAAGCCAGTCAATGGAGACAAGATCAGTTAAATCGATTCCTAAAGATTTTTCTGAGGTGGAGCCAGTCAATAGAGACAAGATCAGTTAAATCGATTCCTAAAGATTTTTCTGAGGCGAAGCCAGTCAATGGAGACAAGATCAGTTAAATCGATTCCTAAAGATTTTTCTGAGGCGAAGCCAATCAATGGAGACAAGATCAGTTAAATCGATTCCTAAATATTTTTCTGAGGCAAAGCCAGTCAATGGAGACAAGATCAGTTAAATCGATTCCTAAAGATTTTTCTGAGGCAAAGCCAGTCAATGGAGACAAGATCAGTTAAATCGATTCCTAAAGATTTTTCTGAGGCGAAGCCAGTCAATGGAGACAAGGTCAGTTAAATCAATTCCTAAAGATTTTTCTGAGGCGAAGCCAGTCAATGGAGACAAGAGCAGTTAAATCGATTCCTAAAGATTTTTCTGAGGCGAAGCCAGTCAATGGAGACAAGGTCATTTAAATCAATTCCTAAAGATTTTTTTGAGGCGAAGCCAGTCAATGGAGACAAAGTCAGTTAAATCGATTCTTAAAGATTTTTCTGTGGCCAAACCCGTCAATAGAGACAACCTGTCAATGGAGACAACCCGTCAAAGGAGACACACCGTCAATAGAGACAACCCGTCAACGAGGATAGAACCACCTACAACAATCTCCAAATGGCATCTGTAAGCCTATTCCCGACATCACAATGCTGATACTGCACCATGCGAGTGCAAATTTCTGGGCACTCTAGTGTTCAATCATCTTTCACCTTCGGATCACGAAAGGTACGCAAGCCAATCTACATCCTCAGGTTTAAGAAGATTGAACAGGGGCAACTGTTGTACCCAAAAATTTACCCTCTCATGTTTCCCAAAGGTTTCCCCCTGCATGGTTGATCACAAACTCTTGCCTAAGGAAAAGGAAAATTTTTGAGTGGTGCTTCAAGTACATTTCGATTGGCATTCTGAAGGACCCTTCAATTGGTGTTCTGAAGGAGCCTTTCGATTGGAATTCTATCAAGCTCTTTCGATTGGCATTCTGGACAAGCACTTCGATTGGCATTCTGAAGGACCCTTCGATTGGTGTTCTAAAGGAGCCTTTCGATTGGCATTCTGTCAAGCTCTTTCGATTGGCATTCTGGACAAGCACTTCGATTGGCATTCTGAAAGACTCTTCGATTGGTGTTCTGAAGGAGCCTTTCGATTGGCATTCTGGACTAGCCTTTCGATTGGCATTATGGACAAGTACTTCAATTGGCATTATAACAATGTCCTTCGATTGGAATTCCAAAAAGGTCCATTCGAAGAAGCATTCAAAGGGTCCATTCGAAGAAACTTTGGAAAGCATTCGAAGGAGGCCATCAGCCCATTCGAAAGGGAGCATTCGAAGGAGGTCATCAGCCCATTCGAAAGGGAGCATTCGAAGGCCAGTTACATGTCATTCAAAATTCAAAAAGGGACAGGATCCCATGTGTTTAGCCAACGTTACAAACTCTCATTCATGGCTTTCAAACACAGAATTAACGTTACAAATGCTCATTCATGGCTGTCAAACACATAATCAAGGTCATTTAAACCTTTGTCTTCCTGTCCCCTCCACCCCCTATATATAAAGAAATCACAAATGTTGCAAGAGGACACGAAAAATATACAGAAAAATAGAGAACTTGGAGATATGCTGCCAACACTTCCAGGAAGCCATACCCAATCCTTGCACAAGCCAAAGCTGCCACCCAGCGAACACCTCCACCCTCAGAACTACAGATCGAAACACTTCTGTTGGTAAAAAAGGATCTAATCTCAAACTCATTTTTTAAATTCATTTTTGATTGCATATTCATATTATTACTGCTGTTTGTGAATGATTTAATGTGCTACATATAAGCTACAGCGCATAGATGAGATTGTGCCATTGCTTGGGCATAATCTGAGTTCTCCTTCGAATCCCAGGATAAAACAAACCCAGGCCCAGATTCAGCAGGTGCGAATAAGGGGGAGATTCGAACCAGGAGGGTAAAATCCCCCCTGGACCTTTAACACATGTTTCATTTCTTGCAGGAAATACATTCTCAGGTTCCTGTTCAGAGTTTCGAAGCTCAGCAGTTTGGCTTCGAACTGGACCCATGATTTCCAGGTCGAAGGAGGACATGTCCTGATCGAACACCCTCAGAGTGCAGCCCCTCATGCACCTTCGATCCAGCATCTTCACTAGGTCGAAAGACAACCTGCACCTCTTTTGACCCAGACCTCCAGAATTATATTTTTTCTTGTTTTGCTGCCTGGCCCATTTGTACTTTGTTTACTTTGTTTTTGTTTATTTCTTTTAGTTTGTTTTTTCTAATCTACATAAAAATCATAAAAATCATAAAAATAAATAACTTAGAATTAGGATTTATTTTAGTTAATTATTTTAACTTATTTTCCTCAATTTTAAAATTAGTAGACTTAGGATTTATTTTAATTCAATCCTTTTCATAAACAAAAATGCAAAAAAATATTAGGTATGTTTTAGAGTTAATTTTAATCATTTTTTTAATTAATTAAATTTGACTTAATTGAACATTTAGCTTTTTTCCAAAAAAATAAAATCAAATAACAAAAAGATTATATGCTCAGGATTTTTAAGATTCACACGCTTTTTATTGTAACTGCTTATTATCCCCCAATTTTGGACATGTAAATAATCCCCCTCCCCGAAGCCTTGTAATAGCGTAGGATTTTCAATTCCCGCATTTAAATTCCTGTATATATTTTAATTGCTTAGATGTATGCTAACTAGGATTGGATGACAAGATCTAAAAACAAATGGTAGAACACCTAAAAATACAAAGATGATATAAACTGAAAATTGACACACTTGCACATGCCACTCCTAGGGTACACCTCACTTGGTTGCCTCAAATATGGTCATTAAGTATAGGATGTTTTAGAGGTCGTCCTTTTGTCCCGAGATCATAAGTTGCCTCAAAATGGTTGCCTCGATAAAAATGATCTAAGACATTAGGATTACCACTAAGGCGTCGTAACGTTGCTTTAGTGACCACACGTCCCATAAATCGAATTGACCCGAAAAACTCTAACGATGGTGCTACCTACTCCTCAATAGTGGGATAACACTATCTAAAGGACGTTTGCACAATTTAATTCCTTTTTGAGTAGGTAGAGGTTCTTAAGTACTTGCTCCTTTTAAAAACAAAACAAACTTTTCGCACTTACACTTTCTTCAAAAAACAAAACTCTTTTCAAAAACCACAAACACAAAGAAAATCATACTTTTGAAAACATAGTGAGCAAGTACCTAAGAGCCCGTGGATAACCATGGATAGAAAGGGTGCTAATACCTTCCCTTTCTATAATCTACCTCCCGAACCCGAGAAAAATCTCGAAAAGGAATTTTTCTGTGCTTTTGTCCTTTCCTTGTTGGATAAAATAAAAGACGGTGGAAACTCTTGCTTACCGCGACACTTTGCGAAAACAAACGCAAACACGAACCAGCATTAAAAAACAGTCAGTTCTCATTCCCACCGATCACATCCTGAAAGTGAAAGATTGTGATGAACCGTTACCTGAGGAAGGCCCTGACCCTGAATCTCGTTGGAGTATGATTTTTGATGGAGCGGTGAATGCTTATGGTAAAGGAATTGGTGTTGTGATTGTCACTCCTCATGGATTGCACATTCCTTTTACTGCAAGGTTAACATTCGATTGCACTAATAATATGGCAGAATATGAGGCTTGCATCATGGGTCTTGAGGAAGCTATTGATCTCAGAATCAAAATTCTAGATGTGTATGGTGATTCAGCTTTGGTAATAAATCAGATTAAAGGAGAATGGGACACTCATCATCCTGGCTTGATCCCTTACAAAGACTATGCAAGAAGATTATTATCCTTCTTCAATAAAGCTGAATTCCATCACATCCCTAGAGATGAAAATCAAATGGCGGATGCTCTGGCAACTCTGGCTTCCATGTACCAAGTGAATACTTAGAATTATATACCCCAAATTACAGTTCGACGGCTGGATAAGCCCACTCATGTGTTTACGACAGAGGAGGTAGCAGATGAAACACCTTGGCATAATGATATCAAGCATTTTCTTCAGACTTAGGAATACCCGATTGGTGCGTCGAGGAAAGATAGAAAGACACTGAGAAGGTTGGCAGGCAGTTTCTTCCTCAGTGAAAATGTGTTATACAAGATAAATTATGACATGGTCTTGCTCAGATGCGTGGATAGACACGAAGCAGACATGTTGATGCATGAGATTCATGAAGGTTCATTTGGCACTCATGCTAATGGACATTCAATGGCTAAAAAGATGCTAAGGGTAGGTTATTATTGGTTGACAATGGAACCTGACTGTTACAAATTTGAAAAGAAGTGCCATAAATGCCAAGTTTATACAGATAAGGTCCATGTGCCTCCGACACTTCTCAATGTGATTTCCTCCCCATGGAATTTCTCTATGTGGGGTATAGACATGATCAGGATGATAGAACCCAAAGCTTCGAATGGGAACCATTTTATCTTGGTAGCAATTGACTACTTCACCAAATGGGTAGAGGCTGCTTCATATGCCAATGTTACCAAACAGGTGGTTGTGTGTTTCATCAAAAATAATCTTATATGCCGGTATGGTGTGCCGAGCAGAATCATCACCGACAATGGCTCGAATTTGAACAACAAGATGATGACAGAACTGTGTGAAGAATTCAAGATTGTCCATCACAATTCGTCTCCATACAAGCCAAAGATGAATGGGGCTGTTGAGGCTGTTAATAAGAATATCAAGAGAATTTTCCAGAAAATGGTTGTTACTTATAAGGATTGGCATGAAATGCTCCCTTTTGCTCTGCATGGATATCAAACATCTGTTCGCACTTCAACAGGAGCAACCCCGTTCTCCCTGGTGTATGGAATGGAAGCTGTACTCCCTGACGAGGTAGAGATTCCCTTGTTGCGTGTGATAATGGAAACCAAGTTGACAGAGGATGAATGGGTCCAGAACAAGTTTGACTAATTGAATTTGATTGAGGAGAAGATGATGACAACTTTGTGTCATGGCCAGTTATATCAGAAAAGGATGAAGAAAGCTTTTGATAAGAAGGTCAAACCTCGTGAATTCAGAGAAGGCGACCTCGTACTCAGGAAGATCATGTCTTTCAACGCTGATTCTAGAGGCAAGTGGACTCCTAATTTTGAAGGCCCGTATGTTGTCAAGAAAGCCTTCTCTGGTGGTGCATTAACTCTTGAAACTATGGATGGCGAGGAGTTCCCACGTCCCATGAATGCTGACACAATCAAGAAATACTTCGCCTAAAGAAATAAAAGAACAACTCGCTAAGTTAAAAACCCAAAAGGGAGACATAGGAAAAAAGGAGCGTCTCGGTAGGCCGAAAACCCGAAAGGGCGGTCTAGGAAAAAAATTAGAAACATAAACAGAATAAATTTCCCGCTAAGTTGAAAACCCGCAAGGGCAGCTTAGGCAAAAGTTAGGGATTCTCTTGGAAAGTAACTACGTCAGACAAGACTTGATTGTTAAAGCAACAATCTTCTCGAATCCTCACCATACTTTAACAAAAGCTGTTGCTCAGGATTTCAAAAGTTGTTAGGGGGAATAGTGGTCATTGTATCTCAATGTATCTTTTCTATTATGTATTACCATTTCCAAAACTTTGTAATCATCCATGGAGTCTCGCCATTCGCGGACTACCATTCTATTAATGAAATTCGAGCTTTTACCCAATTCTTTGTGTTCTTATTTTATTTATCTTGCAAAGACTCCATTTATTACTGATAATAACTTTCAAAGCAAAAAGATTAAAAAGCAAAATTGACTTTTCAAAAAAAAAGGGAGAGGTTTTTACAATTCAATTTACTTCGAGATTTGTGATGACACAATGACAACAAGAAATGGTGATCCCAAGAATGAACAAACTCCGGTTTTTTTGAGAAGATTTACTTCCTTCTTGAAGGTTATCTTAGGTCATTTTGCTGGTATGTGCATGATCCTTTTATGTTTCTCAGATAGTTAAAGACAATACCAATCGGTGTAAGGTTCAGTTTTGGGTTCGTGATCCCATTGTCTCCAGTCAAGTCTTGGTTCACTTTTGATTTTGGGTTTGTACGGTCAGAAGCCTCTGTCCCAGATTCCCCAGCGAAGTCTTCCCTCATATGATGAAATGTTTTATTCCCTTGTTGTACTGAGATGTCGCTCTTTCTGCAGTATTGGCATTATTGTTGGTATTTACTTCCCAGGAAACTAGACCAGGGCAGTATCTTTTCTGAGAAGTATTGAAATGATTATCAACCTTTGGGTTTTCACCCACCAAGTGCTGGGTTGGATTTAAAATCCCCATGGGTTTGACCTCTTTCTTTATTGATGACTTTCTGATTCCCCGGGAAGGCTATCCCAGGGCATCTTTTGTTGGAATAAGTATTCATAATGTAAAGTTTCAATCCACATCTTTCTCCAGGGAGGTAGGCTTGAATTCCCCGGCGAGGTCAGTTTGTTTCAGCGTCAGTCTGCTTTATTTGAGGTTGGTCTTGCAATCTCCAGTAGGTGTGTTACTTTTGAAGAAAAACTGGTTTCTCTGATGAAGCCGGAAGGAGGATGTTCTATCCCAGTATCTGTTTAATATGTATACCTTCGAATTATGTTTCTCTTTTGTAAAGTTAAAGGCATGCAATAGGTTTGGTTTCCGCAGTTGGATTTTACCTTTCTTGGAATGATCTTTCTGGTTGAAGTTTAGCCAAGTGTTGTTAGTACCTGAAGCGGTTTTGTTTGTTTGTTCCCACTGTTTGTGTATCTGTTTTGCCAGCATATGCACGATAGCACTCATACATTCATACATACATCATGCATGGATAAAATTGACAAATCATTGTTCATTGACATTGTGTTCTGACCTTCCTACAACGCTCTTTGCTTAGATGGATTTGTTTTTCCCTCTTGAGTTTATTTATCAAAGGATGTATCTTCGTTGATTGTCTTGCTACAATTTATTTCTAATTTGGATTTGTGGTTACATGACAATATTAGTTACTTTGGATTTCTGAAAACTTCGAGTTTTGGTTTGTGCATTTATTTTACATGAGAAGACTTTATCTCCTCAGTAGGAATATATTGGCATTTTCCCATGAAGCCATAATTCTTTCCCCATGAAGTCATATTTATTTCCCCAGGAAGTCATATTTCAATCCCCATGAAGCCATAATTCAATCCCCATGAAGCCATAATTCAATCCCCAGGAAGTCATATTTCTTTCCCCAGGAAGTCATATTTCAATCCCCAGGAAGCCATATTTCTTTCCCTAGGAAGTCATATTTCTATCCCCAGAAAGTCATTTCTTTTTGTAATTCTCCATGATAAAAAGTAACAAGTCTCTTTATTTGAGATAGCTTATGTTTTATCTTTTCCAGGCAGATTTCCTTGGTTAAAGAAGAAGTTGAGACCCGTTCTAGGTGAAACACCCGAATTTTGGGGAAAACTTGATATGATATTTTCTCTTTCTACCTTTAGTGAACGTTGGTAGGACATCAACAGTGAACGTCAGTGTATATTATCTTTTTGCTATCTTTAGTGAATGTTGGTAGGACATCGGCAGTGAACGTCAATGTATATTATCTTTTTGCTATCTTCAGTGAACGTTGATAGTTCATCATCAGTGAACGATGATGATATTATATTTTCTCTTTCTACCTTCAGTGAACGTTGGTAGGACATCGAAAGTGAACTTCGGTGTATATTATCTTTTTTCTATCTTCAGTGAACGTTGATAGTTCATCATCAGTGAACGGTGATGATGTTATATTTTCTCTTTCTACCTTCAGTGAACGTTGGTAGGACATCGATAGTGAGGTCGGTGTATATTATCTTTTTGCTATCTTCAGTGAACATTGATAATTCATCATCAGTGAACGGAGATGATATTATATTTTCTCTTTCTACCTTCAGTGAATGTTGGTAGGACATCGACAGTGAACATCAGTGTATATTATCTTTTTGCTATCTTCAGTGAACGTTGGTAGGACATCGGAAGTGAACGTCAGTGTATATTATCTTTTTTCTATCTTTAGTGAACGTTGGTAGTTCATCATCAGTGAACGACGATGATATTATATTTTCTCTTTCTACCTTTAGTGAACGTTGGTAGGACATCGACAGTGAACGTCGGTGTATATTATATTTTTGTTATCTTCAGTGAACGTTGTTAGTTCATCATCAGTAAACGATGATGATATGATATATTTTCTCTTTCTACCTTCAGTGAATGTTGGTACGACATCGACAGTGAACGTCAGTGCTTGTTATCTTCCTCTCTGATTCAATTCTTTTGGTCCACCAGTGATTTATTTTTCTGGTGGGGTTGCTCCTTTGTTTCTTCATTTTTGTGGCATCCCTAGTGATACTTTGTGTCTCTTTGGTACTGTTCATATGCATTCATATGCATAAGCATTTGCATGGCATCTTAGGGCCAAAAATAGGGTTTGTTTTATATTTAAGTATCTTCGATCACGTCGACACGAAGATTTTCAACCTTCGTATCTCCGGATAAAAGAAACTTAAATAAGGGCAGCTGTTGTACCCCAATTTTTTCCCCTAAGACCCCTTCATCATACCATGTTGATTTAATCACAACAAGATAACATTAGGACTTTTGGTTCTTCTCCATATCGTTTAGCTTTGCTCTTTTTGAGGAGTTACCAAGCACCTTGACTCGTTTTCTTTTATGATCATGAATATTTTGCTTTGATTTGTATTTTATTAATAAAATGCAATGTTGGTTTGCCTTACTTGTTAATAATGTAGGTAAAGGCTATGAGGTTTAGCAAGTTGCTTCATGGGTTCATGAGTTTATTTCCATGCCCTACTCAACATAGCTTGAGGAGTTCAAACTTCACTATTGGAGTGGTTTTGGAAGAAATAGCATGACAAGGCTTTGGTTCAACATATTTCAAAGTTATCAAAATTGATTCAAAAGTACAAGGGGTTGAATGAAGAAGTTGTCATGATTGGACAAGGTCTTGTTCCTATTGGTCACAAGAGCACATTTTTCTCAAATTTCAAGATTTGGAAGTGGTTTTGGTGGCTATGAGTCCTCATCATCATCCTCAATAACTTCTATTCACAAATAAAGAATATTGGCATAAGAAGTTTGTTCAAACTTGTCAAAGTTCCTCAAAGCATTCCCTTGACCTAGAGGCTAGGGTTTTTGAACTTCAAAGGAGCATATCTTGCTCACCTTTTGGTATTTTTGAGTGATTCCAAAGACATCTTTCTCTTAAAAGAGTTACCAACAAATCACTTCAAAAGTTCCAAGGATTTTTCATGTGGAAGGAACTTGGTAAAGAAGAAAGATTACGGGTCATCCAGATGAATCCATAATTTTCCATATGTGACTTCAAATGGTCATAACTTGGTCAATTTTTATCACCTTAAGTCCATTCTTTTTCCATGATGATCTTGAAGATTTGTACCTTTTTACTTCTTTTATGTGCAAGGTGAGAAAATGGATGAAAGTTGGCTTAAGAATGCAAAAGATTATAGGTCATTTCATGATTTTTGGCCAACTTCAACAAGTCATAACTTGCTCAAATTTTGGAGATTTTGGGTGGTTCAAATTTCAAAATGTCATTCAAGAGGTTTACTTCAGTCCATATTTTTTGGTCAATAGCAAATTCTAAGTGGAAGGCCACGTTTGGATACAAAAGATTATAGGTCATTTTTGAAAAAGAATTTGAAATATTTCTAAGTATGGAAAGTCAACTCTTTTTCTTCAAATTTGACTCCATGTAACTTTCAGCTCAAACATCCATTTGATTCCATTCTTTTTCCATTGCAAAGCTTGTATCCTCATCTTTCCAAAGCATCAAGAATTATGCCCTAAGACCCCTTAAGTTGGAAATGCCATGGATTTGAATTTGGTAACTTGAAATTGAATTTTTCACAAAGTCAGAATTTTGAAATCTTTGTTTTGGCTTCTAATCACAAGTTTTCCACGCGTTTTTGTTTCTAATCATGATTAGCAACTTCCCAAAAGTGTTTAGCATCATGAAACGCACGATTTAACTGAGTTTTGATCAAAATTGAGTCACAATTTCTTCATGATGCAGACCCACACAAATTCCCTCCAAAATGCATCATTCACTCTTCCTTTTGATCCCATTTTCTTCCCTATAAATAGAGGGTCATCCCCCATCCATTTCCCCAAGCTTAGAGAGCCAAGAACACCCTGCCAAAACCTCACACGAACCCACTTTTTTTGAATTCAATTTTTGAAATTTAAGCTTCCTTTTCCAAAATTCTTTGCGCATTCATCATCCTTGAACTTCATACAAACTCTCCAGCACTTAAACCAATCAAAACGACCCATAATTCAAGCTACAGAAGTCCAGTTTCAGTGCTTCTTACTTGAACTTCGAAAAGGTAGAATTCTCCATCAATTGAATCCAAATCAAGCACTAATCTATTCTACTCCTTTGTCTGATTCTAATGCTGCTTACAATTTTTAAATCCATTGAAGAATCTCACAAAATCCCCATTGCAGGGTGTCTGGAGGTTGAAGACGATGACATGTCTCGTCTCAGCCAATGATAGCGTGCCAAGCGTTTTAATTTTATTGGTTGCCCTTTTTCTGATCACATGTGTGTTTCACTAAGGTCCATATCAAGCACATCGCGTATGGTATATTAGATTAGCTTACTAACGCGTTTTGACTATGATCTGATGGTCCACATATTTTTAGTTTTATTTTATTTTCTGATTTTATATTTTATTTGATTAAATTTTCAAAAATTCATAACTCTTTTATTTTTTATCCAAAAATTATGAAAAAAATTCACAAAAATACTTTGAATTATTTATGATCTCATGAATATTTTTTCACATTTTTATTTTGACATTTGGTATTTTTTATATTTTTTGTATTATTAGCTTTCTTTTAATTACTTAAAAAATACTTTCTGACATTTTTTAATTCTGAAAAAAATTCTTAAATATTATTTTGCATATTTTTGACTTTCTGAAAATTTTATGGAATTTTACATTGAAGTTTACTATTTTTGATCTATTTTATGTTTGTTTTAGCAATTTTAAATAGTTTAAAAATAGTTTCTGACTTTTAAAAATTACCAAAATTTTTATAAAAATATTTGGATCCATTTCTGATTTTTCCATGGCCTTATTTTTTATTTCTTGATTAATTTGAACATGATTGATATTTTCCTCATTACTTTCTATTTTGAAAACTTTTCTTAACCCTTTTAATGTATGTATTAAATATATTATTATTTTGTAATTATTTTCTGGCTGTCTTGAGTTGATTTTTTTTATCATGACTTTATTAACATCATTAGATCTTGGGTGTTGAGTTCAACTCCACCAAAATGGATGAATGATTTTAATAATAGTTTGATTAAATTTTTAATTCAAAAGTGGTTTATTCATCTTTTTGCCCTAATCCTCTTCATCTCATCCCATTCTTATTGCACTAAATGTTGTTGGAGCATGATCTCTATATCATGTCTCAAAACAAATGGTGCATAGATTGCTATTGACCAACCTCAAAATAGCTGCGACTTCTATATAAGTCCACTCACGATTGCTTAACATAACGCTAAATTTTGTCCCGATTCGAATAAATGATCATTCGTGTTCCAAACTTATGATTGCAAGCCCAAGTATGTTAATTTGATCTCTTTGATCCAATAACCTCGAGATTCATTGTGCGGAACCTTTGGTTCTACCAATCCTATAATGGATCTACAACACCTTTGGTCAATGCAGATCACTTAAACAATGTTGATCATTAAATGGTACTTGTGAGAATTCCAAATGGATGATATACTTGACAAAAAGCAAATGCAACTTGTTGTCTGGAGGCTTTGGTTCTACCAATCCTCTAATGAGTTCCAAATACAAGTTTCAAGATGGTCATCCAACTAACCACTAATTATTGACTTGATTTATCTTATGCTTTTATTCCTTTTATGCTTTATGTACTATTTATTTTTTAGCATTTACATTTCATGCCATTTTTATCTTTGCTCATTTGAGCATTTATTTTCTTGTCATTTTTACTTTGCTCACTTGAGCTTTTTCTTTGTTTTTCTTAAGATACTTAATAATCAACATAAACCCTAAAAAACTCTTAATGGTACTTGGACTATTTGGTTACTATCCTTGGCATTATGGAGCATGGGACTATTTCTTGGACTTAGGATTAGAAACCTTGGCCTATCTTGGAGACCTTGTGATCTTATCTGATTATTTTGTCTGGAGTTCTTGAGGTTTACCTCAAGACATTGGGTTGCTTGTTTGTTTTTGTATGCATGTTTTTGTGATTACATTGTCTGTTTGTAATCTGGAATTCACTCGTATGCAGCCGTTACTCTGCCCAATTTTTGTGAAGACTTAATACACTTGAAGAGATCTAGTATCTTTTCTTGCTTGGTTTCAATCCAAAGAATGAGAATTCTATCTTGGCTCATAATGTCAAACTTTGGCTTCTTGTTGGTTAGATGGATCTTATCCTTAGCTTTTACCTTATGCTTTAGGATAGTCTCTTCTCCTCCTCCCATTTTCTTTAATTTCAAAAATCTTATCTCTCCTTTTGAAAACCCTTCTTGTTTTAAAACTTGAAACACTTTCATAATAAACTTGGACTTAGGTCCATGCATTTTCAAAACATTTTCATCAATAAAATTCAATAAACTTAATAATACGTTGACATTTTTTTGTGAGAAGACTAAAAGTCAATCAATCTCATTTCAAACCATTTTGCCACTTTGGCTTTTATCTTTAAACTTTTCTCAAAAGATTAGACTCTTGTTAATCCTTGTAGTGATGCAAACAAGTATACTTCTACAATATGTAGTGAAGTGATATATTTTCCACTTGGGTGTTGAGTGAGGCATTGTTGATTTTAAAATCTAAGCCATATCCTCCACTTTGAGATGATGCAAATTCTCCTTTCTCGTGATTGCGGGTAGTAAGTATGTTTTCCACACGGACAATGACGATGATGTCTTATCTCTTAAAATCAACCAACACACTTGTGTTTCAAATTTTTAAAAGAGGAACTACGTGTACCCTGATCCCCTATTGCATGAAAGGTGGTACGTAGGCACTAAAGGTTCGCAACCGCGGCGGGTGCAAAAATCATAAAAATATTTCTTTTCTCACCTCCACCATCCATTTTATATACAACACATTTTCATAGCCAAAATATACAGATTTTACAAAGAGGTTCCTGCAGAGTACCGTAGATATTTATGGTGCTAATACCTTCCCTTTGCATAACCAACCCCCTTACCTTAAATCTTTCCCCCTCTTTTTGGGTTATTCTCTCTTTTCTCATTCCTTTGGAAACAATAAAGCGCGGTGACGATTTTGATTTTGATTTGTATAAAGTCTAGTCAATCTAATGGCTTAGTCTTGAACATTTCTACCACTACATTTACCATTACAGCCTTTTAAATTACTGCAAATTTACTTTATCCTGTACTTTACTTGCGTTTTTACCAAGTTTTTACCTTCATTTTATGCATTTAAACCTATCCAAGCCTTTACTCTTAGTGTCCAGTCTAACTTGTTCATTAACAATGTTAAGACTTCTTATCAAACCCCAAAAACACTTAGCATATGTCATAGGATCAAACTGATTGATCCTGCAAGTAACCAAAATAACCTTTTTCGGAAGATCAGCGGTTGTTTACCAATTTACATGGTAAACACTCACTTACATATTTTTTTTATGTGTAATAGGGATGTCTAGAGGTTAACTCTCGGGCTGCGCCAAGGGTATTTTCGAATTTCATAAGGGTGACTCTTCACCATTAAGGATGCGAAGATGAATCCCCTAATTGATACCATAGGAAAGCAGTCAAAACTACCTGACCCATTTGGGCCCAACCTTTGATGGACTCAGATTTTTACGAACAAGATCAAAAAGCTTGGAATTTAAACGAATAAATTTAAGGGTGGTGTTCACTACATCACATGTTATAATCACACATCCTATAGAAACTCGAAAAAGCCCTTTATAGCGTTTGAAGATTGAAACTCAGACACACCTAATTTACAAAAAAATCATTTCGTCAAAGATTTTTACTTGCAAACAATATTATATTGTATTTTGACTACAAGAAACGCAAAAGAATATAGAATTACATGTCATGTACATGTATTCCATTAATCATTGATGAAAAAATATGGTTTAGTTTTGTCTAAAATATGAATGTTGCATCTAGATTTTAAAATTTGAATTCTTTTACGAATGTGTTGAGAATTGAAATCTTGATTGTTTTAATGCTGAATTTAAATTGTCGTATGTTTTATTCGTTGTAGTTATGCACCCTGATGTCATCACCAAAGCTATTGCATCTAAGGATGTTAAACCGAGTGATGTCCAAGTTGATGTTGGAAAATTATTTACAAATAAACAAGAGTTTTATATATGTGAACATATGGTTCAATGGGTCGGCACAAAAGCTGTAAAATTAGGGTTCGACATTGTTATCGGGAGTTTGGGTTCTAGTTCTGATAGAAGATAGTTATTTGTTACAATGAAATGCAAAATAAGTGGCAAGTATAAAGAACCTATCTAGAAGTCGAAACATAATGACACCGAATCGAGGAAATGTGCATGTCTTTCAAAGTTGTTTGGGCACCTCAAGGCGAATAATAGACTGGCATTTAATGTGATTTGTTATATACATAACCATGCTTTCTGTCATAAGTTAATTGGTTATCTGATTGTATATCATATGAATATGAAGAGAAGAAACTTGTTTCAGACATGACATTGAACATGGATTAGTCCAAAAACATATTATCCACTTTGAAATCGGAAATAACTGAAAATGTCTCAAATCTTAGACAAGTATACAATGTTCGCACACAAAACAATAAGGGGATAAGAGGTTGAAGATTTGAAATACAACAATTGTTGAAGGTTTTGGATAATGATCACTATGTATCTAGGTAAAGAGTGCGTGAGGATGCAAAAATTGTTCAAGATATATTTTAGATTCATCCTGATTCTATCAAGTTGTTCAACATATTTTACAATTTTAATAATTGATTTAACATACAAGACAAACAAGAACACGTTTCCACTTATGAAAACTGTTGGTGTTACTTCTACATGCTTCCACTTCTATTTTTTTGATAACAAGGTAGAATCCAAATTTTGAAATCCAAACAAACCCTTTAACTTTAATTTTGACTAATATGAGATTGGGCGTGGAGTGGTTTGTTGAGGCACGTCAGAATTTCTATCTATCTATGTATGTTGTCAATCCAAATTTCAAAGTTTTGACAGATACTTACTTATGATTTGGCTTGATTAAGGGAGAGACTATTTTGTATTTTGTAAGTTCAAATCTCAAAATCTAGATTGTAAAGATATTATAATTTCATCAAAGAGTTAGTAATGCATTAGGTGTAATGATTAATGCCCTAATTTAAGGTGTTTGCTCATTGCACTCTAAGTATTTCTCATAAACCCTATAAATGTTTGAAAATGCCCTTGTACGATAGTTAATTTTCGGACGCACCATGTATTATGATGTTCATATGATTTCACTTGACTAAAATGGTATGTTTGGAAGTTGACATCCGAATACTATTATCTACGAAAAATCTCAAATATTTTTGCATGAATAACAATTCACAGGAAATTGCATAATAAAATCTATAGGGATTTCCGCAGAAAACTTTGATGTTGAGAAGTTAACTTTCAATGTCACCCTGTTCTATTTTGAACATCTAATACTATTACCTAATGAACATTTTGTAGGTATATCCTTAGGAAATGTTAAATACTAACAAAACATGCTGAATTTACTTTGAAAAAAATTTAGGTAGCGTCTAAATTGTTGAACATGTGACTCCATAAATAAGAAGGGGGTGAATTATGGAGGTTTGGAAATCGATGATTTAAAACAAAATTATTTTCTAAATAAAAGTTCAAAAACATTTTGTTAAAAACGTTTGAGTAAGCAGCGGAAAATAAAGATAAATAAATAAAAATAAAAATAAAAGAGTTAAAGGGAGAGAGATAACACAATAAATTTATATAGGTTCGGTCTTAAAGAAGTGGCCTACTTATTTCTACAAGAGTTGATCTTGAGGGTATTGAATAGTTTTAGAGATTTCAGAATGTTAAACCCACGAACCCCCTTATACAAGAAAATGAAGTTTCAGGCTAACTTCCAATAAAAAACGAACAATGGAATGAAGTGATTAGTTTTCACTCAAAACAAGAACAAAACTTCAAATGATCAATCTCTAAGTCAAACTAAGATTTTTCATAGGCTTATCTCGAACCAAGATAGAGTTTTAGTTGTCTGTCATCTGAATCAAACCGAGGTTTTACTTAGGATGACCATGAACCGAACCAGAATTTTTACCAGATTGGTCTCTAACCTGCTGAGCTTTTAGACAGTCTAAACTTAAAAATCGAGTGAGATTTTATATCAAGCTAATCTCAAACTAATTGAGCTCAACAATTTTTATGAATATTTTTTACTAGTTAATCTTTACGAACGCAAAAGAGAGTTTTTCCTTAATGGCGAAGCTTACAAACAAAATAGAGACTTATACTAATCCCCAATAGAGCTTTTATATAGGTTTCATTCCAAACCAAAATAGTTATTTACTAAGGAATAATGATTTACTCAAGAGGAAAATAACTCTTGGTAAATTTAGAATAAAACTCTCACCCAAAAAAAATTCCTCGTTAAACTGAAGAACGCTCTCAAAGCACTATGGCTAAAACATGTGAGAGAAAGAGAAATAATTTAGAGAGGTTGAGAAAAGGGAAAAGTGGGGTAATTTAGGTTTTCTGGATAATTTGAAATGTTAGGAAATCCTTTATTTATAGGCTAAGAAGTGATGTATTTTTGGAAAAATAATCAATGATCCAAATAAACGACCTAATCAATTAGGTACCCGCAGTAACCGATTATCATTGCCCAAATTGAAAGGTTTTAATAGAGTCATTACTAATCATTAATACATGGTTAAAATAAATTATAGACTCGATTATCCCTTATTTAATTGATTAAGACTATTTTCTAATCAATTAGACAGTTATAAAAAATCTTCTAATCAATTGAACAATATCCTAGTTAACTTGATAAGCTCCAAAAACATGTTTGGTGATTTTAATTGAAATATAGATACTTTAAAAATAGTGTTTAGCATGTGTTTGATTTAGCCATTATACTTCCAAAAACACCCTTGTGTATTTACAATATACTGATCACTCAGACGAACACGCTCAGGTGAGCTTTCACCCTTTCTCTCTTTCACACTTTAAAGATTCAATTTTATTTGCCAGATATACCAATCATATAAGCACTTCAAGTTCACTTCTATTTGACGTGGCTTGAGATATATTCAAGTTAGTCATCATCATTATAAAGTTGTAAAGATATCACAAGTGACCATAAACCATCAATCTTTTAGCTTTGATTAGGAAGAATAATTTGATTAACCATCTTGTGCATCTTTGACCGCTTGAGCTAGCTTTAGTATTTGCTTGTCTTCATACGTTGTTATCATCAAAACCACTTCAAGTATTATTAATACTTCAGGCGTTGTCATCATTAAAACCATGATATCGTAAAGGCTAAGCATTTTCTTCTTGAGTCTTGGTATCCATAAACTTTTGATTATACCTGAAAGCACATGGTTTTAGACGAAGGAACATTTTTGAATTTTCATAGAGTTTTAGATATAGAATGTATTGACCAACCCCAATTTAGTTGTCCAAACTCTGTCTTTTGTGATCTATGATTAATCAAGGGAGTCGAATTAAATTTAATTTTTAATTAAAAAAGTGGTTTTAAAAAAGATACTAAAATAAATTTATATATACTAAAAAGCGGGTCAAATTATATATATATATATATATATATATATATATATATATATATATATATATATATATATATATATATATATATATATATATATATATATATATATATATATATATATATATATATATATATATATATATATATATATATATATATATATATATATATATATATATATATATATATACTACCAGCCTTTTGCCATTTATTTTCCTTATATTTTTATGTTTTGCAGGATTGAGTATAAAACATGCTGGAGCTGTTTGTTATCACTAAGGCGTGCTTGGCCCAATGGTGAAGGTGTTCGTAGAGGGTTCCAAGGGCTTGGGTTCAACATCCACCCTTACCATTTAGTTTATTTTCTTTCAATTATCTCTTTCCTTTTCCTATTTTTTACAAAAAAAACCTTTTTTCAAAACCCTAACATTTTCATAAACCCTAATTAATTTTTAGGTTTTTCATTTAATCAATTAACTTAGTTTTTTAGGTTTTCACTAATTAACTACTTTCTTTTAATCAAAATCAATTTAGGGTTTGTTTAAATTAATTAATTCTTTTTCTTAATTAAAACTAATTAGGTTTTTAGATTAATCATCAAACTTTTTCTATCAAACAATCACAAGACGATTTCCTTTTCCTTTTTCCTTTTGCTTCGCGTATTTTATTACTTTCGCATTTATTCCCAATTATGTATCTGTTTACGGTTTGTAATAGTTTAATTAGGGTTTTACTTTTTTCCCCCGTTTTACTATTTGTACCCCCATTCTAGAAGCCTTGTAATAGTGTATGATTTTACTTTTCTGCACTTATATTTTTATGCCTTGTATATAACTGTTAGATGTATGCTAATATGGTTTGTATGGAAAGATTAAAAACAATCGTAGAAAACCCTAATTTCAAGATAAATTAACTGAAAACAAATCACTCTTCACACTTGCACCTCTAGGGTAACCTCACTTGTTGCCTCAGAAAACAGTCATATCCCTCGAACGTGGGGACGCCTTAGCAAAGACCCTCGGTTAAAAGATCGTAGTCCCTCGATGACCTTTTCGAATGTTGTCATCGGTAAACAATCTAGTCCCTTACGATAAAATTGCTAAAGCGCCCCTAAGAGTTTCCTTCTATGACTATACGATGACCTGCACCTATCCCTTCACATCCAACGATAGGGCTTCCTACTAACTAATGGTAGGATAACACTATCTAAAAGAGGAGGAAAAGAACGATGAAGACTTTAAGTAGGTAGATAATTCTTAATCGCTTGCTCGCGAACATTTCAAAACATCTTTTTCACACGAAACACTTTTCTAAAATATTTTCAAAAAAACAAACACTTTGTACGCATTCTTAACCAATACGAGAATCCTTACAAAGTTTTCCTTACTATTGGCATTTTCAAAATATTTTCAAACACACATTCACAAAGCAATTTTCAAAACAAAATGAGCTAGCGATTAAGAGCCCATAGATAACTACGGATGAAAAGGGTGCTAACACCTTCCCTTTTCATAACCTACCCCCCGAACTCAAAATCTCGAAGGTCTTTCATGTTTTTTTCACCCTTTCCTTATTGGATAAAAGAAAAGTCGGTGGCGACTCTTGCTATCTGCACATTTTCAATAAAACGCAAAACAAAAGTCAGTTCTCACACCGTATTACAACCGCCATCTGTTTTTTCTCTCGACTTGCCCGGTCGTCGCTAACTTCACTTCACTTTTGATATTATCTCGTCGACCACTTTTTTGGGCGTAATTCCTAAAATCTTGTCGACATGCCTATATATCTTTGTTGACACTCTTATTTTATGAAGGATATCACCTAACATGTGGCCTAATACTTAATTCAAAAATTTACTTATCAACAAATTGTCCCCCAAACGACCAAGTTTCCCTGGAGGTACTGTCGACTAAGAACTTTGGCATTTTCAACTTTTGATTTTTTGACCGCGTGTCTTTTAAAATGATGTCACATGATATGATGGCCGCTTTCTGTGCCACTATTCCACATGTCAATCCATCCTTTCTCATGATGGCTCCTAGTTTCCAGGACATGGGGTTTCAGCAAACCCTACTATCTCTTCCACTTCTAGGCTTAGTGTTAATCACAACTAACTAACGCCTACTATTGTTAGCCTTCTTACTCCATGATTTGCAGAATCCGTGAGAGAACAAATCTCCACCTCCTAAAAATGGCTGCTTCTCCATGTACTCCTTTTAACATAGGTAATAATCCTGTAGCTTTTCTCTCTTCGAAGAAGAAAGTTTGGAATTCATCCCCTAGCCATCTCCTGACGAAAAATCAAAGATAAAAAAGTGGAAACGACAAATGTTGATCCTATTTTCTATTGTAGAGAAACTTGTCACATTCCACGGGCCATATCCAACCCAGGAGAGACACCCTAAGAAGCTTTATAGACATTTCCATTGTTTTCACTCCACTATCCCTTCCGCTCTCAATAAAACAAAACCCATTAGCGTTAGGTTTATGGATCAAACGACCAAGGTGTGTTGTTTAATGTCTTCATCTGATCATGAAGCTTACATCATTTTCTCCATGTCCTCAGGTGCCATTTTGATTTGATTATAGCCTGAGAAACCATCCATGAAGGAAAATACTTTATACTGTGCGGTGTTGTCAACCAGAATATCGATATGGGGAAGCGGGAAGTCATCCTTGGGGCTTGCCCTATTCAAGTCTCTGTAGTCCATACACATACGTACCTTACCGTCCTTTTTAGGAACTGGAACAACATTGGTGACCCATTGTGGATAGGAGGTGACAGCTAAGAATCCGGTGTTGAATTGTTTCATGACTTCAGTCTTGATCTTCTCTGAAATGTCTGGCCACATGCAACGAACTTTCTGTTTTACCAGAGGGCAGTCTTCTTTTGTCGGCAGATGATTGACCATGATATCAGCGTCAAGTCCTGGCATGTTTTCGTACGACTAAGCAAAGACTTCAACATAGTCATGTAGTAACTGAGTTAAGCGCTTCTTGACACTAGGTTCCAGATTGGCTCCTACCTTGACTTCTTTCTTGTCCTCTTCGGTACCTAAGTTAATTGTGTCAACCAGTTCTTTGTGGGGCTGTATAGTCCTTTCTTCCTGTTTTAGTAACCTGGCTAGTTCCCCTGGCACTTCACAATCTTCCTCACCTTCGTCTTCGGCTCGGTAGATCGTATTTTCAAAGTCACAAAAGGCCATAGCAGAATCGTTACCCATGGGATCCTGAGTGGATGTGGATCTGCATTTTGATATGTGAGTGTGTGTAAGAGCATAGCTATCATTGAAAAAATAAACATGTAGAAAAAGAAAAACAAAGAGCTTAAAGTTTGCATGCAAAAACATCCATGATTTATTGATGACATATGAAAATGAAGTAACAACCCTTACAAATGGACCATTGTGCCTCGGGCAAGACACAAGGTTTTAAAAGTCTCAATTGTTTAATTATTACAAGTCTGACAAAAATTTAAAGACACTTACCGTTGGATAAAATTAATAGGGACAAATTCTTTGGCTTCCCAGTTGTTGAGTCCTCCGCTGACAGTTGGGAAAATCCAATCTTCCAGGTCACAACTGTCATCACTATCTTCCACTACGTTGACTCCATGGTTACTGATCCGCAAAGGTGGTCCCCTGATACGAGCACGACGAACAGCTTTATGGGCTCCTGAAGTAAAACCTAAATCGAATTTGTCAGACTTGTAAGGGATATCCGGGAGTTGGCCCCAAATAGTACACCCACCTTCTTCGACTACTGCCTTGGCATCTTTCAGAGAAGCCATCTTTAGCAGAGGTATGGTAATCTTCAGGACTTGGGAAACAGTCTTGGTTTCTGCAACTGTTTGTGGGACTTCCTCAAAATGCTGACACGGATTTTCTATGAATTCACCATCCATTTCCACGTATCTAAAGGAGTTTAGGTGACTGACCATATATTCCTCCTCTCCATGGATAGTGATGATTTTTCTCTTGATTGGGTACTTCAACATCTGATGTAATGTAGAGGTGACGGCACTAGCATTATAAATCCAAGGTCGGCCCAATAAACAGGAATAAGAAGGGAGAATATCCATTACATAGAAAGTTGAATCAAAGTTTTGATTTCCAACTTTAATGGGGATGTCCAACTCCCTGTGCACCATTCTCTTTGAATCGTTGAAGGCTCTTACCACTATGTTGCTGGGTTTTAAGGTCAAACCTTCACAGTCTAGTCTATCTAGAGCCTTCTTAGGCAGCACATTCAAAGATGAACCAGTGTCTACCAGGACATGGGCCAAAGTAGTGCCCCTTCATTCGACAGAGACATGCAATGCCGCATTGTGTTTCCTCCCTCTAGGTGTCAAGTCAGCATCAGAAAATCCCAAACTGTTGTCAGCTGTTAAACTAGCCACACAGTCCTTGAATTGGTCAGCAGAGGTTTCCTATGGCACGTGGGCAGTTTTAAGAAATTTCACCAACGCCTTCGTATGAGCCTCGGAGCACAACAATAAAGCTATCATAAAGATCTTTGAAGGGGCCTGCCCTAGCTGTTCGACCACATTATAGTCGCTTCTCTTTATAATTTTCAAAATTTCTTCCATCTCCTTCTTGGAGGTCTCTGGGATAGATACTGATTGCGCCTTCATCCTACAGGTTCAAACAAAATGCCTTTTCCCCGAGTCTCGGTCGACTCGGTGATAGGGGTCTCAGTAGGCGTAACCATATGAACTATAGTAGTAGTGTCAACAGGAACAAAATCAGGGATGATCACAGGACCAATAACAGTTTTCAGAGGAGCAATCTCATGGGAGAACACTCTTACACTTCTGGTTATTT
The DNA here is from genome assembly GCA_948472305.1 of Vicia faba. Classification (NCBI taxonomy): domain Eukaryota; kingdom Viridiplantae; phylum Streptophyta; class Magnoliopsida; order Fabales; family Fabaceae; genus Vicia; species Vicia faba. The sequence continues at coordinate 1,340,481,527 of OX451736.1, forward strand.
TTCTGACTCCCACAATGTTGCCGATGTCGGGGTCAGCCTTCTCAAAAACCGAGTCTTCATCAGCCAGCCAATCCTGCCTGGCACCGTGATAGTAGACGTCACCCCCATAGTTCCAGGGGACAGTTTTATCTGAAGAGTAAGGGACTGGCCCTGTCATAGTAATTATCAGTTGAGTCACCTTCGGAACAGATGTAATCCTAACGGGTCTATTGGTGGAGACCCTGGAAGGATTGGCGGAAATGGTTACTATTGAAACATCCTTGTAAGAAATGGTTAGAACGAGAGTCTTTTCAAACAAAATCTTTTTGTCATCCATCAGGCGCTGGACACCTGCTTTCAATAAATGACAACCAGTTGGTAGGGATAAACAGAGGTGGTAGCCTTCTCCACAGCCTGGAAATAAACCGGCCTTCAACAGGTTCCTCTTGACAGTCAGGAGAGGAGTAACAAGCTCATCAACAACAGTAACAAACACATCATCTTCAACAACATTAACATCACAGCCGTGCTTAGGCATAGGAGCGGTGATAACATTTGGGATCTCAGGAGCATCAAACTCAATTTCTTTTTCCTCGAAAAGGTGTTACACCTTGTTTTTCAAAACCCAACAGTCGTTTGTATCATGACCTGGACTTTCTAAATGGTAAGCACAACAGGCGTTTGGGTTGTAACGGGGAGAGGCAGTGTTAGGATTCTTCGGAGATTCCCGCAAGGTTACCAAATTAGATCTCAACAAATGTGGAAAGACTTGAGACAACATCATATTTATCCGGGTAAATTGTCTTACTGGCCTTTCCATTCTAGGTTGGTTATTCCTTTGTTGAGTAGGTGTAGGCTTAGGGGTCATGACGGCCCCTACCGTTGAACGGTGTTCAGTTATGTCCTGATTCCTTTGATGGTACACAACACCAGCCTCTTTCTTCCCAGTGAATGGTTTTCTCACGGCACTGGAGGGTGCGTCCTTTTGGATCTTCCCACTCTTAATCCCAACTTCCACTGTCTCCCCGGTCAAGATTAATTCAGTGAAGCCGACTGAGGAGCTTCCAATTAGATTATTAAAGAAAGGACCGGACAGGGTACCCAGAAACATGTCCACTAGCTCCCTATCAGACAGGGGAGGATGGACTCTTCTTTCTAAGTTCCTCCCATTCTGAGCGTAGTCTTTGAAACCCTCGCTCAAACCCATAGCCAGACTCTGGAGTTGAGTACGGGTGGGAGAAAGGTATGCTCTGTACTGATACTGCTTATAAAAAGCAGCGGCCAGGTCTTCCCAATTATGGATATTGGCCCTCTCTAGTGTATAAAACCAATCTAACTGAGTCCCAGATAGACTATCCTGAAATAAGTGGAACCACAAATCTCTGTTAGCAGTGTGAGGATGTATCTTCCTCATATAAGATCGGAGGTGCATTTTGGGACACGAAACCCCGTCGTACTTAGAGAACACTGGTGCCTTGAACTTTGGTGGAATAAAAATCCCATACACCAAACCCAGCTCTTCAAAGTCCATCTCGGGCACTTTCTGAATCTCCATTGCACTTAGACGCTCTTCCAGTTGTTTGTACTTCTCATCAGCTGGAGGATATTGCTCTTTAGAGTAATCATCCTCTTCTCCCTCTTCAGATTCTGGATGGTCAGTCACTTCCTTGTTTTTCCCCTCTTGATTGTCCCCTTCACCTGATGATGTTGCAAAGTCTAGGGTCCGTCTTGCTGGCCCTGGGAACCTTCTTCCCAGATTCAAAACACCGGTTGATTTCTTCGTTTTCTTCTTCTTTTCTTTGATCAGCAAAGTTTCCAAATCCTCTTGTCCTTTGGCCAGAGTCAAGAACATTTGTTGAAACTGAGCTTTCTGCGCCTGGAGATCTTTTACTATCTGTTCAATATCCATTTCACTGAAATAAATAGTAGAAAGATAAGGAGACCTGTTGTAAGAAACCTGTTTGTGTTATGATGAATGAAGATGCATATGCGAATGATTTCAAGGAAATTAGAGATTTAAATTTGCTTTAGACAAAAAGGAACACACATTATATTAATAAACTAAAGTTTGAGTACATCATGCCTCTTTGGGCTTACAAAGAAATAAAAAACTCTAAGATAAAAAAGTTGAACGCATCCTCTTTGGTGCGATGTAGGCGTTCAGACTCCACTCCTCATGAAGCTGCTTGGTGAGTTCCAGAACTTTCTTCTCGCTGGCGTAGAATTGGGCCTCAAAAGTGTCTCGCTCCCTCTTAAGCTGTATCTAATCCCTTTGCAAGTCTTCGAGAGAGGCGGGCATGTTAGGATAAAGGATAGTGTATGGAACATCCCCTTCCACAACAGGCTCTATGATAACTGGGAGAATGGAGGGGTAAGGCATCATAAGACTTTGAGCACAGGCTCGTACCCATTTGAGATAAGGCTCAAGAGGGATGGAATTCTTATGCCCCAGTGTCTTGCTATCTACCTTGTTCAACATCCTCCAAGCTCGGATAAACCTTTGGCGATAACCTTGATCATCATTCTCGTAGTCAAATACCAACCCTTGAATAAGCATCTCATGGGGACCATCCCTTCAGGCGTAACCAAACTATTGCAAAGCCAAGAAGGGGTTGTAAGTGATACCTCCTCCAATGCCAAGTAAGGGGACATTAGAGAATTATCCACAATGGTCGACGATAGTAACATTCTCCAAAGATCAGGAACATCAATGAATATCTGAATGTCTGAGCGTCATCAACCTATGTGACCACCTTGAACCTTGCTCATTCTTCAATACAAATTAGGGAAGATGCGAAATAAACCATCTTGCCAAGAGAGTAGTACAACACATGAGGATACCTCTTTTCCTCATAGTGCGAGAGTGAAAAGAATGTAGCATGTCTCATAACAAAGTAGGCACTGGGTTACGAGACATGAAGATTTTGACGGCGTTTACATCTATGAGTTGGTCAAGATTTGGAAACAAAACCATCCCATAGACGAGAAGAGCCACAATTTCCTAAAAAGCTTGCAAGTCCAAGGAGTTCCAATAGTCTTGATCTTGCTCAAACAAGAACTTGGCAAAGAAACCTTTGACACCATTCCTTGTTTCCCAATTAGTTGTGACATCAGATTGTTGCAAGTGTAGAGCTTGAGCAATCTCTTCTGGTTTTGGATCTCTTTCTGTACCGTTGAAGGGTAGTTGATTGATAATGGGAATCCTCAAGAGTTGGGAGAATTCTTCCAAAGTTGGCACAAGTTGATAATCGGGAAATGTGAAGTAATGGTGTAGAGGATCAAAGAATTGGAAGAGCACCTTCATCATATCTTCATCTGTGTTGGAGGTAACCAAGTTTTGGAGGCGACCATGTCTTTCGGTAAATGAAGAATTCTCAGGAACCCTTGATGCTAACTCTTTAAGTTAAGGAGGGATCCTTACGAGATTGACTTGAATGGTTTTCCTGCAAATAGAATCCATGTCCTATAAAATAGAAAATAGATAAATCCTAAAAAATCCTTGAAATGGTTAGTGAGTATGAGTATGATGTTATGATGTTTATGATGTTATGTACAAGTAAATATATACAAACAAAACAAACAAGTCCTTAGGTTTAGGCTTGCATGGAGTCTCATAGGTAAGTACCCTCTTGAAGTTTAGTTGGCTCAAACCTGTCTTAGCAATAGTAACTGGGTTCTAAGGGAGCTCAATATCACTGGTTTGTCTTCTCGGGCATTGTTTCAGCGCAAGCCTCTTTAATAGCGACCTAAATATCCCAAAAAACCAAACCTCAATGAGTGTAGTATCGAGTATCTACCAACTTCGGACTGCACCAAAGCCGGTTATCTCACTATGTCCTAATGGCCAAGTTGGTCAAGTAAAGGTTCTAGAAGTTAGTTAGTGCTTCATGACATCACTCAGCGGCCCCGTATTCTCCTTGACTACTCAAGGGATACTGGTACCCACAAATATGTCACACTAACGTAGCTATTGCTTAGACCATGTCGGCATACCCCGCATAGTTTCCACAATGTATTGCTACTTACCTATAAGGTATCCCAAATCCGGGTAGAGGATTTAAACCCAAACAAAGAACCAAAATGTAAAGCAAATAAATCAAACAATGAAAGCAAGTAAATCTGATCTAGCCCTAAGGTAACCCCAATTTTAAAATTTTCCCCAGCAGAGTCGCCAGTTCTGTAACACGGTGGGAGAACTGATAGTTGTTTTGTATTTGATCGCAATTGTTGTGGATATCAAAAGTCGCCACCGACTTTTCTTTTATCAAAAAGTAAAGGTTGAAAAGAACAGGAAATACCTTTGAGATGTTTTCTTGAGTTTGGGGGGTATATTATGAAAAGGTAAGGTATTAGCACCCTTTTAATCCGTAGTTATCTACGGGCTCTTAGTTGCTTGCTAGATCACTTGCTTTTGTTTGAAAATATGCTTTGTGTGGTTTTTGAAAGTATTTTGAAAAAAGGCGCCATCGTTTAGGCAAACTTTGTAATGATTCTCCTTCATAATAATGTATACAAAGTGTTGATCTTTTTGAAAATGTTTTCAAGTTTGAAAGATGTTTTTTTGAAATTGTTTGGTGTTTGTTTTGAAAATAGCAAGGATGTTTTGGTTTGAAAAATGAGCAAGCAACTATTCTACCTACTCAAAAGTCTTTCTTATTTATTTCCTCTTTCCTTTGACATTGTTATTTTACCATGGATTGGTAAGTAACCTTATCTTTGGATGTAAAGGGACGGACGTGGGTCATCATATAACCATGATTATCAATGTTGTAAGGTACCTTAGCATTTAGGGACTAAGATCATTTTTGAAAGGCAACTTTGATAGCGTCATCGTGGGACTATGATCTTGTATTTTTGGATTGCTTTTGCTAAGATACCCCACATGCATAATATGGCCATTTTCATAAGGAAACAAGTGGATTTACCCTAAGAGTGTAAGTGTATTAATTTATATGCATTGTTTTGTCTTGAATTAGGATTTTCTAAGTATTGATTTTATCTTTCCATACAAACCCTAATTACTAGCATTTATGTATAAAGCATTAAATTGCAGAAAATAAAAATACTAAGCTATTGCATTATTAGGGGAGGGGGTGTACAAATTTACAAATGGGGGAAATTGCAAGAAAATTAAATCTAAATAATTATTACAACCATATTGAATATTGCACAAAAATGAAGATAAAAAAGCAAGAATGCAAAATGGAAAAAGAAATGATTTTTATTTGGTTTTATAGAAGGTTTTGATCTTAACCTAATTAAGAAAATAATTAATGGAAATTAACTAAAATTAAAACCTAAATTGATTAACAAAGAAAAATAAGTTAAAAATGGTTTTCTAGGGTTTTTTATGAAAAAGGTTTAAATAATAGAAATAATAGGAAATTTAATTAAAATAAACCTAAGTTCTAAATTAATTTTAATTTACAAGAAAATAATATAATATAATAATTAAATCTAATTATCTAAATATTAATCAAGAAAGAGAAATTAATTTATTAAGAAAATTGTTTTTTGTTCTTTTTTAGTTTTTTATAATGAAAAATAAAATATAAATGAGTGTAAAAATAATAAAATAAATAATTTTTGGATTTTTTTATTAATAACAATAAAAATAATAATAATAATAATAATAATAATAATAATCATAATAATAATAATAAAGGAAAAAAGAATAAAATAAAAAAGAAAATAATAATGAAATTGGGCCAGGGGGTGCTGAAGTAAGTCAGGGGTTAGTAAGCAAAAAATGAAGGTCCAATGCTATAGGGCCCAGGCGCTGCAAACAGAAGGAAAAGAAAAATGTGAGAAAAATAAGCAAAAGGCAGCGCGCTGGGTGTTGAACCTACGCCCTCTTGGTTACCAGCGCGCTGCCTTACCACTGGGGTGGCTATACATCTGTTCATTTATATCAAACCATAAATATATATTACAAATCAAGTCCATGGCCTGAACTTCATCTTCAACCTCACGCCCAGCCAGAGTACCTGTAACTTCTTCATCTCTCAACAAAAATGGAAAGTACAAACATGAAAATTGTGGTATTTCTTCCCACGGATCTAACCATATAAATAACTAAAGCTAAAAGTCAAAGATGAGTGAGAATTTTTCTGGCCCTAAATTAAAACCTAAAAATTTCAGAAACTTCAACTCTAAAATTCTCTAAGCTCAGGCCATATAAATGCAAACTATGGATATGTATAACTTCGTGGCAATGGTATCTACATTTTATCTTCACAAATCAGAATCAAATTATGCTTGTATGAAGAGATAGAAGTTTGAAAACTTACCTCTTGCATCTGGATTCGTGTATGGAGTTTGAGCAAACTTTGAGGTTTCCCAATGATCTGTTTAGCTGGCCTGGACCTCTTTGAGTGTATTCCAACTCCTACTTTGCTTTGAGGATGGCTGAAACTCCCAACTAAAGTCAAGTTGAAAGCTTCAGTTTTGAAAATGGTGGATGGTGATGGAGGAGTTACAATTAGGAAATAAGGGCCTGGGTTACTTTGATATGATGTACGAAAGGTGTTTGGATGATTAATTTTCAAAACGCACGAGTAGAAATGAAGATGTGAGTTTTTGCTCAAAACTATCAAGTTTGGGCAATTTTATGCAGCAAGGTGCTTGGGAGGTTTTGAGGGTGCTTGAACTCGTGTGTTTTGATGAAAACAACTTGTTATTAAGTAAGGAAAAGGTTCTAGCACTTGAGAGGCTCAGAATCAGACAAGTACAAGTTTTGGGATTTTGCTTGTTTTTGAAGAAAAGTGAAAATATAGTTTCAAGACAAAGTACAAGCATGGGATGAGTTGTTTTAGAGACTTTAGACAAGTTTCTTTTGGGTTATAGGTTATGTGTGATCAGAAGAAAACAATTTCAAAGCTTAAGAACTGATTTTGTGCATAAAAGCTACTTTTCCAAAATGGCAATGTGCATTTTCTTTCCAAAATGGCATTAAGCATGGGCAATGCATTGAATTCTTAAGTTGAAGCCTCTAACAGATGTGCAAAACATTAATTATGGAGCGCCAAGCAAGTTTGATGCCTGCAAAGCAAAGATTGTGCAACCTAGCATGGATTTGCATTCTTGTTCACCATGAAATTGACCTATAATTCAAGAATGAAATGCCAACTTCATGCCTTCGATTCTCCTTGCTCAAACATGATCTCAAGGAGTTATTAGAAATTTTAGAAAGATTGTAATGTTCTCTACAACCCCTCTTTAAATCACTTTTGAAAATTCCCCTTGGAACTATGTGAAAAATTGCCATGAAGTTAGGTCAAAATCTTGCCTAAACTAGGGCAAAATTTCACTAAGTTTCTAAATTTCATGAACATGTATTCACAAAATCATAACGTGAAATCCATGAATTTATAGGAGAAGTTGTGTAAAGAAATTTTTTAGATCTCATTGAGATCAACAACTTTCATGTTTAAATTTTCCTTTGAATCATCTTGCATCATAGTGAAAAATTGGCTCAAAGTTGTGAAAAAAATATGAAGTTTTCAACACTTAGAAAAATTTCTAAGTTTGGAAACTTTGACTTTTTAAAATGAAATCTTGACTTTTTGATTTATTGATGAACAAGTTTCATATTTTGACATGTTTTAATGAATTGTGATCTTTGACACTTGATTTTGATCAAAAAGTCAAAGTTTGACTTTTCAGTGTACAATTGACTTTTGATCAGTTGACTGAAAATCAACTATCAATCAATTGATCTTGAGGGATGTTTTGAGTCATGCCATTAGGTTAAAATGATTAAATTGAATCCTTGAGATCATTTTTCCAACCAATCAACCATTTGCTAGGTCAAAAATCAGAAATTGCCTTTTCTCAATCAAAACCCTAATTTTGACCATTTTGCCCTTTTGGTGATCTGATCAAATTTCTTGAGGAATTATGGTCCAAACTTGATCAAATGACATATAGGAGTTCAAAATGTTGATATGGATAAAAAATTATGAAGTTTTACTGTAAATTGACCACAGTTGACTTTTCCCCCAATACAGCTGATTTTTAGGTCAACTGATCAATTGACCGAGCAAAAATGTGATCCAAGACTTGAAACTTGAAATGAGAAATCTTGAGGGTCCATAATGATCCATGAAAGTAATATGAGGCATTTAAAGTTCAATTAACCTTGTGCAATCTCAAACCCTAATTTCAGTCGTCAGTGCTTAAGGAGGTGTCTTGAGCTGATCAACCCTTGTGCAGTCTTGATCCAAAGGAGATCTTGTGAGAAAATACTTGATAAATGAGAGGGAAAATTTTAGGGTACAACAATATCCCTAACAACTATTGGTTCATTTTACTATGAAATGATGGTTGCAAGTGCACCGAGTGATTTTACTGAGATGGTAAGTACGAGTGTTCGTCTAGAAGAAGCTGCCAGGGAAGGATAATTGACAAAAGATGAAGGTTCTAATGGAACAAAGAAATCATCATATAGGTTTTCTAAGAAGAAAGAAAGTGAAACAAATGTTTTCGTTGAGGAAAGAAAGGTTAGACCTCCAAGAAAAACGTCATCAGTACCAACAATAAGTTGCTTCTGTGACTCCAGTCGTCAATGTAGCTCCGACTGCTATTTCCTATCAGAGAGCATCTCCTCAAGTTAATCAAGGGCCAAGTCAAAAGAGAGAAACTTTTGATCCCATTTCGACGAGTTATGCAGAATTATTTCCAGCTTTGTTTCAAAATAAATTGATGCACACAAGGCCTCCCCCTGCTATACCTTCAACTTTACCATGGTATTATAAGGAAAATCAGACTTGTGATTTCATCAAGGAGCCCCTGGGCACACCATTGAAAATTATTATCCATTGAAGTCTGAAGTGCAGAAGATGGTAAGATCTGGTCTCCCGTCTTTTAAAGACATTGGTCCCAATATGAAAAATAATCCACTACCCAAGCATGGAGGTGGAAATGTTGTAAATATGGTTGCTGGTTATTCCGAGGACTTTAGGATTTTTGATATCAACCTGGTCAGAGGAGATTTTGTGAAGATGCATGCTGATCTTTATGAATTCAGATATTACACACATGACCATGCCACTTATAGTGTTTGCATTACGGGCGTTTATGGATGTGATAAGGTGAGAGTTGATCTTCAAGAAATGATGGATGAAGGTCTTATCCACATAATCAGACCAAGGGCTGAATATGAAAACGAGGTGAATATGGTTTATGGATATATCGGTGAATTTCAGATTTTTTATATGATTTATATGGATGATGAGGTGGTACAGTTGCACGCTACATTTTGTCACATGGATGGCCAAGAGGTACATCATTGTGGGTCTTGTCAGATCTGCTGTAGGGATTCTTGTGGTTTTTCTGTTGTAAGAAGAGGTGTTCAATTGATGTTAGATAAATGTACTATTAGAGTACATGCCACATAGATGATTATAACGGGGTTAATGTGATCGAAGACTACCCTGTTGAGGCCATGTCTGATGACGAGTATGTTTCTGCTGATGAGTTCTTTTCTTCTGATGAAAGTATGTTTTATGATAATGATTGTGATTCTTGAGTATGCTAAAGAAGCAGGGGTGAATGTCATTATGCCATATTTTGGTGTTCCCGCTCCTGTAGAGATTGCGTACCACAGTAAGTCCGCTGTTGCTCCCGTAGTAATCAGTCTGCCTAGTCCTATTCCATATGAATCAAATAAAGTTATGCCTTATAAGTGCAATGCAACTATCTTGAATATGGTGTGGAAATTCCTATCCAACCTTTGTCCCATGTTGAGAATATCGCTGAAGCTAGTCAGGTAACTCGCAGTGGTCGTGTCTTCTCTCCTACCTTTTGAGGAGATGTTAGTTCTGGTAAAAAGGTTGTTGAGAATGCCGAACCTAAGAAAGTGGTAGGAGAATCTAGTGGAGCCTCCTTGGAAAAGGATGTTGATGACCTGTTGAAAATCATTAAGATGAGCGATTACAAGATTATGGATCAGTGGTCACAAACTCCATCTAAGATTTCCATTTTAGCCTTATTGATGAACTCCTCTGCTCACCGGGAATCTCTGATGAGGGTGTTGGATCAGGCTTTATTTAAAAGGGATATGTCGCTGGATCAGTTCAACAATGTTGTCGGTAATATTATGTCTTGTAACAATCTGAGCTTTTGTGATGACGAGTTTCCTGATGAAGGGAGAAACCGTAACCTGGATATACATATATTTATGAATTGTAAGAATGACTCTTTATCCAATGTGCTGATAGACAATGGATCTTCCTTGAATGTCATACTGAGAAGCACTCTCATGAAGCTTAAGTACCAAGGAACTCTTATGCACCCTAGTGGCATTATAGTGAAAGCTTTTGATGGTTCGAGAAAACCTGTCATTGGATTGGTGGATTTACCTATTCACATAGGACCACACTTATTCCATATCACCTTTCAAGTTATGGACATTGTCCCAACCTATAGTTGTTTATTGGGACGACCTTGGATACATGAATCATGAGTCATTACTTCAACCTTGCATCAGAAGCTAAAATTTGTTTGTGAAGGAAAGGTAGTCATTGTGAATGGTGAGCAAGCTCTGTTGATATCTCATTTGTCTTCCTTCAGCATTGTAGAAGCTGATGAAGTCGCCTTGGAACTCAGTTCCAAAATTTGTCTATTAGTAATATAAGGAATAATGAATATTCTGTCACCTCATTTAAGGATGCGTAACAAGTAGTACAAAAAGGCCCTAGTAAAGTGTGGGGGCAGGTTATTAATCCACATGTGAACAGGAATGAGACTGGTTTGGGTTTCTCTATGAAGAAGAAATTTGTGAAGCCAAAGTCCACTTTGAGTAAATATCAAGATATCTTTCATAATGCAGGATATTTCCATCCGACTACTCCAAGGATCAGTGCTATTATCGAAGATGAGTCAGAGCAAGAGATGTCGAACTTTGTGACACATAGAGCCAGAATCCAGAATTGGATCACTGTTGATGTTCCTTCTTGCATTCACATTTCAAAGTAATTTGTTTTTTTGTCTATCTTTTCAAAAATCTTTCACTCTGCCCAAGTTGAAAGTAATGATGTTGTATGGGCGTGTCTGTTGTTTTGAATTTTAAAATCACTAATAAAAGTTGTTTTTGATTTCTAAATTGTATATTTATTTTTCATTTTTCTTGGAAAATGGTAATCAGAAAAAACCTTTCGAAATAAATAATAACTGTAAATAATTCTGCATAATCACTTGTTACATGTGTCACTTTCTAAAATCAATCATAAATCATATGTGCAGATTAATTAAAAAACCCGTTGAGTGCAATAACCCCGCACCCTTTCCCAAAATTCAATATCCCATGTATGTGGTTGAAGAAGAAGAATATGATGAAATCCCAGAAGAGGTTTCACGGTTTCTTGAGCGTGAGGAAAATACCATTCAGCCGTATAAAGAGCCGTTAGAGACGATTAACTTGGGTTCAGAGGAAGATTTGAAGGAAGTCAAGATTGGGGTGCTGCTTCATTCCGATGTGAAGAGCAGGTTGATTAAGTTGCTGAAAGAGTGTGTGGATATCGTTGCTTGGTCTTACCATGACATGCCTAGTTTAGATACCAATATTGTGGAACATTATTTGCCGATAAAGCCAGAATGTCCACCAATCAAGCAGAAGATGCAAAGAACTCACCCTGACATGGCAATGAAGATCAAAGAAGAGGTTTTGAAGCATATCGACACTGGTTTTCTTGTGACATCAGTGTACCCTCAATGGATTACCAATAATGTTCCAGTAGCAAAGAAAGACGGAAAAGTCCGAAAGATGATTTCCCATTGCCACATATTGATATGTTGGTTAATAGTACATCAAAATTCAAGGTGTTCTCATTCATGGACGGATTTTACGGATACAATCAAATTAGGATGGCTCTTGAGGACGTGGAAAAAATAACATTTATCAGATCTTGGGGAACATTTTGTTACAGAGTGACACCAAAGGGTTGAAGAACGCTGGTGCAACGTGCTAGAGGGCCATGACAACCCTATTCCATGATCTGATGCATAAAGAAATTGAAGTATATGTTGACGATATGATATCCAAATATCATACTGAGGAAGGGCACATAGAAGACTTGTTGAAATTGTTTCAGCGTTTGAGGAAGTACCTTCTCCGCTTGAATCCAAATAAGTGTACTTTTAGTGTTTGTTCAGGAAAGTTGTTAGGTTTCATTGTCAACCAAAAATGAATTGAAGTTGATCTTGATAAAGTTAAGGAAATTTAGAAAATGTCTGCACTAAGAACCGAAAAACAAGTTAGAGGCTTCCTTGGACGTTTGAATTACATTTCCAGATTTATCTCCCATATGACTGCAACATGTGAACATATCTTCAAGCTGTTGAAGAAAGTTCAAGGTTGTGTATGGATGGATGGTTGCCAAAGGGAATTTGAAAGCATTAAAGAGTGTTTACTTAAGCATCCTATCTTTCTCCCTCCTGTTGAAGGAAGACCATTGATTATGTATCTGACTATGTTGGATAACTCCCTAGGCTGTTGTTGTACCCCAAAATTTGCCCTCCCTTTTTCACAAGAAAAATCACAACCCTAGGGTTTACTCTGATTTTTTAGGATTGGCTCAGGAATCGATCAAAGAGACTTTTCTTTGACAGTAAATCAAGAATCAGGGTTTCTCTCACATTCCTCAGAAGAAATTTAATCCACAGAAATTCAGTTCACCGTTACATTGGTTTCTCACTTTTTCAAGTTTGCTGAAAGGTTAATTGTTTGTTCTCAAAGACTGATTATCTAGGATAAGAGCTGAGATTGTTATTTGGAATATCAAGACATCTGCTTGTTAATAGAGTGAAAGGTTGCCGGTTAATGGAATGCTTGCTTGTTTATTATACAATGCATATTGAGATTGGAATACTGATGCAAAGCTATGAGAGTGCTAAGTTTTTAAAGATTACTTGGATTTTAAGTTATCTGTATTGGAAATGGTGGAATGCAATTTCAGTCATTTTTAATCAGGAATCTTAAATAAAAAGTGAAGAGGCAAAGGGAAAGATTGAAAGATATTTGATAGTAGAAAATTCTTGGATAAAGACTTTTTATTCATTTTCAAATATTGCTACAAAAGAATAATTTATTATTTTTAAATATTGTAAGTTTTTACAACTTATAGTATTTTAAAAGAAATAAATATTTATAGTAAATGAAAAAAAGAGCCTATCTAATATAAGCCTAAATCTTCTAAGCTTCAGTGCTTCCATGCTTAAGATCTTTGGTTTCTACTGCTTACTATATCGTCCAATTAGTACGCACCTGCAAAAGGAGAAGGAAAAGAAAATTAGTACAAGAATTTTCGAATGAAAAGAAAGAAAAGAAGCTCATCATTAAAGTTTGCCGGCCGGAATCAGAATGCTATTTGTTCATCATGTTTTTGTTTTTCTCTTTGCAAATCACAAGAAGATCGCTCTTCTTGGTTCACAAAGAGAAAAGTAAAAGATAAGAATGCAAGCATACATTTGGTTCAAATGCTAAAACATGGTAAGGTACAAAGCAAGATACAAAGCAAACTTGCAGCAAAACTGAATACCAAACTGCAGTAACTAAACATTGCAAACATTGCAGCAAATTGCAAGGCAAACACAAGCAAGTCAGCAAAGCAAACTAAGCATGTAAAACTAGATGCAAAATGCATACAAGTACAGAAGGTACAACAGAAATGCAGCAGGTAATATAATGCAGAGGAAAACCTGTTGACAAGCAAGAGGCTTGTAATAGCCATCATCATTTTCCAGCCTAGACAAACTTTTCAGAAAAAATATAATAAACAAAGCAAAAGTGCTTATTGGAGAGAGAGAGATAAAGAGAGGACCTTTAGTGAAAAGTTTTGCAGTTTGGCTAAAGCAGACTGTCTCAAGTTATCAAAGACAAAAAGAACAAAAAGATATAAAAAGAGGAGACTGCATAACAGTCTAGGGGGGGGGGGGGAGAGAAAATACTTAGCCAATTCCAAAACAGTTTCAAACAAAGAGCTTGAAAACACAAAAGCTCAAAACCATAGCAAAATTGTTAAGCCAAGCTTGCTCAAACTCCAAACCTGCAGTCCAAAACTGCAAATCAAACCTGCTAAACACCTGCATGGCAAGCAAGCCCAAACAAATTCCTAACCAGCTTGCCCAAACCTGTCAAACCAAACTAAAGAACCAAAAAGCTACATCAAAACCTGCTTGCCAAACATGTCAAAATACACACCATAAACCTGCAGTTTCAAAACTGCAAAATCAAACTGCAAGCCTAACAGAAAAACTTGTAAACCTTGTGAACAAAATATAACAAACAACAAAACTGTGAAATCCCCAAAACCTGTGACAGTATCCAAACCATAAGCCTAAACAAGCTCAACACCTGCCAAGCCAAGTCCAAACAATGAAAGCAAGCTTGCAGAAAACCAACAAACTTATGAAGACTGTCAAACCACAAGCCTAAACAAACTTAGCTAGCCAACCAAGCTTCAACAAGAAGCAACCCCAAAAAAATACAGTTTCATAATTCTTTCGTTACCAACCTTTCAAAATCCAAAAAGAGATAAAGAAAGAGTTTTGGAAGTAAAAACACATAGTTTCAGAATAGTGTCTATCATTATCAACAAAGAGAAAGGAAGAGTTTCAAGAACAAACAGTTCTCAGAAACTCATCATCCAACATCATATTCAAAAACAACAAAAGTTTCAAAACAATCTCAGAGACACTCTCATCATCAATATCAAAACCAAGAAAGGAAGAGATTCAGAAGCAAAGCATAGTTTCAGAATCAAGTTCATCATCAACAAGAAACAAAAACAAGCAAGGTTTCAGAATCGAATACATCATCATCAACAATCCATAACCAACAACCAAGTTTTCAGAATCAAATCATCATCGAACATTAAACATTCAGAAAAAGAAAGAGGAAGAGATTCAGAATCAAATCAGTAACAAAAGTTTCAGAATCAAATCATCATTAACAAGCCAAAGAAGAGGAAGAGCAGTTCAGAGGCGAAAGGCAAAAGTTTCAGAAGCAAGTTCATCATCAACCAACAAATCTTAAAGGACCAAAGAGAGATTACCAGAAGTGCGGCCATCATCTCATCTCCATCCTCCGCCTAGCCTCCAAGGAGCGCCTCCGTCTCACGTCCCTCTCTCTCCATCTTTTTTCAAAAGCAAAACGCTCAAGGTAAGTTTTTTTCAAACTTTCGCTGCATCTCACACATAAACATCAAAGGATTAAAACGAAGTAACATGCAAGCAAGAATCAATCAAATGAACACAACTGTAAAAACCCTAAAAAACAAATCGTACCATTTAGTCAAACGTAGGATCATTGCAAGGAGGGTGAGAGAGTGAGGTGGCGCAACAGGCGACCCAGGGCTCATGGAGGGAGTATCAAAGCATCGTGACTGAGAAAGATGAAAACGGAGAAGAAGAGCAAGAGCGTCGCCGCTGTAACCCTAATGTATAAACCCTAATCCGCCAAAGTGAAAAAAACCCCTAAAACAAAAAACATTGTACAAGCTTTCATTTGGGCCGCCCCACGCCTTTGCCTTAAGCCCATTTTTTTTTGTTACCAACATAACCCCCTCCTATTTTGTCCTTTCTGCCTTCTTTCCTTATCTTGGGCCCAACTCCCATTTTGGCCCATTCGCCTTATTTTCTTTTCATTAAATTAGCAAACACTTTTTTACTATTTAATCTTAATTAATTTGTTTTCTTTCTTTTAGTTAATAAAAATACTAATTGAATTTTGTTTTACTTTCTTTTAAGTTAATTTTATTATTTCTTTATTAATCTTGTTTAACATAATTAAAATACCAAAAAAAGGAATAGTTGTTTTGATTTAATTAATTTTGGTTTTCTTTAACCCTTTTTATTGATTAATAAAAAATATAATAGAAGCTTTGATTTAAGTAACTTTTCTTTCTTTAAAAATTTTCTTATCATAATTAATAAAACCCATGCAAATAATAATATAATAACTAATCTTTCTTTTTTAGAATAGATTTTATTTGTTTATTTGTAAATAAATACATGCACTTCATAATTTATGGATTTTCTTTATAATTTGTTATAATTAAATTGCGACAGTTCGATTTGGTTGTAACACATATTTGGACATTATTATTCTTATGAGACTCATCCCCATTTGTAAATAATTGTACCCCCATCCCCGGATACTTTTTTTGTAATAAATTAGACTTTTAATTCCCATAATTTATTGCTTTCAATATACTGTATAATAATTAGGGTTTGTATGGCAAGATTCAAAATCAATCGCTAGATAACCTAATACAAGACAAATGCATGAAATTGACAAACACGATGCACAGTTGCACCTCTAGGGTAACCTCGCTTGTTGCTTCGGAAAATGAAATCATGTCCCTCGAGTATGAGACACTCTAGCAAATGCCCCTTCAATAAACAAAGATCGTAGTCCCTCGATGACCCTCGATGTTGCCTTCGATAAAACGATCTTGTCCCCTACAAAATTGCTAGAGCGTCTCACAAGTTACTTTCAATGATTGTATGTGATGACCCGCGCCTGTCCCGTTTAACATCCTAACACAAGGTTGTTCACCAAATACAATGGTTAAATAACACTGTCAAAAGGGTTAAAAACATAAGAAAGATCTTTTGAGTAAAATAGGGTCGACAACTCTTAGTTACTTGATCAAAAGCTTGCAAAACATCCTTGCCATTTTCAAACACACTCCACAACACAATTTCAAAACAAACTTTCAAAACATTGAAATATCTTTTCAAAAAGACACACACCTTTGTATATATTCAAACAAGAATCATTACAAAGGTTGCCTAGACAAGGCCTCTTTTTCAAAGCATTTTCAAAACCACACACACAAAGCACCATTTCAAACAATTGAAAAGCAAAATCAAGTGATCTAAAACAAGTAACTAAGAGCCCATAGGTAACCATGGATGAAAAGGGTGCTTGCACCTTCCCTTTTTATAATATACTCCCCGGACCCAAGAAAACATCTCAAAGGTCTTTCCTGTGCTTTTTGACCTTTCCTTAGGATAAAATAAAAAGTCGGTGGCGAATCTTGCTAAACCGAAACATTTGCGAACACAAACGCAAAACCTAAAGTCAGTTCTCCCACCGTATCACAGAACTGGCGACTCTGCTGGGGAAATGTCTAAAAGTGGGTTTACCTTAGGGTTTTAGATCATCTTTACATGCTTACCTTGATTTCTTGGATTGCTTTACTTTTTGGGTTCCTTGTTTGGGTTTGTTTTAAATCCTACACCCGGATTTGGGGACACCTTTTAGGTAAGTAGCAATAAACTGTGAGGGAACTGTGTGGGGTATACCGACATGGTTGAAGAAATGGCTATGTTAGTGTGACATATTTGTGGGTACCGGTAGCCTTTGAGTCAATCAAAGAGAATACGGGGCTGCTGAGTGATGTCATGAAGCACTAACGAACTCTTAGAACCTTACTTGACCATCTTGGCCTTTTTTAGGGGTAGTGAGGTGACTGACTTTAGTGCAGTCCGAAGTTGGTAGATACTCGATACTACACTCGTTGAGGGTTGTTTTCTTGGAATATTTCGGTCGCCAATAAAGTGGCTAAACTGAAACAATGAACACAAAATAATCCAGTGATATTGAGCTCCTTAGAACCCAGTTACTATTTATAGGACAGGTTGAGCCAACTAACTTCAAGAGGGTACTTACCTATAAACCCCATGCCAGCATAAACCTGAGGACTTGTCTGAATGTGATTATCTGTATATACACTTGCTTATTTTTGCATACCTGTACATAACATCATAACATCATACCATAGCACTTTCAATAACCATTTCAAGGATCTTGAGGGTCTTTGATGCAGGGTCATATTAAACCAGACGTCTACCAAAGGGCAAGAGGATTCATTTCCCTCTAAACAAACACCGTCAAAGATCAAGTACAACAACTTGAATTAAGGGATATGACCCACTCGACATGGTGAGCTTGATTCTCGTGGAAAGACATCCACCAATACAAAGTTCTCCAATCAAAGATGTTGATCGAAGTTCAATCTCTAACATTTTCTTGTGTTTACCCCGCGAGATCCTTGAAAACATGCATCCACATATCATGCATTGTATCATAACATGTTTTCTCTTTCAGGTTTCCTTATTCTCCTACTGTTTATTTCAGTAGAGATGGCTCTAGAGAGGACTGTCAAAGATATCCAGGATCAAAATGCTCAACTTCAAGAAATGTTCTTGAACCTGTCCCAGGGACAAGAAGAAGTGAAAGCTCTCCTCACAAGGGGCATGGTCCAAGGAAATCCAGGGGGCATCATGAATGATCAATTGGAAGGGCTACAGATTGAATTGGAAACAATGAAAATCCAGATGATGGGACAACTGGTGGGCCAGATGGCTCTCATTCAAAACCTGGCTCAAAGACAAGAAGAGCTAAGGGTCCTCATCAACAAACTGCTTCAAGATAACCAAGTGAGGCAAACAACTAGGGTTGAAGATCAAGTCATCGTTCAACCTCCTTTGAGACAAGAATACAAGGGAAAGGCTCCCCATCTTGCTTCAGGGTCACAAGCCCAACAACAATCTCGCCAGTGTCAACGGGGAAATCGGTGTAAGCAAAATACATTTGGAAGACATTTCACTGAGACTGACATACCATTATCTCTAGTACTGGAACGCTTGTTGGAGGTCAATCTGACTGCTTTAAAGGATCCTCTTTGGAATCCCAATACCTCTGCTCCTGGCTATCACCCCGACGCATTTTGTGTATACCACTCCTATAGTCCTGGACATGACACCGACGACTGTTGGGCTTTGAAAAGCAAAATCCAAGATTTGATTGACAGAGAAGTGCTGAAATTCATGCCGGATGGCGAGATGAAAATCTTCCGCTGAGGGTTCTCCACCTGAAATGACAAGTTCAAACTAAGAGACTTTTGTTTCATTTGAATTTTCAAGTTGTAATTTCTTTTGTTATTCAAACAATTATCTGCTGATGTCAAACTCTGTTTCATTAATGCATTGCATATGTTTGTCTTGAATTCATCCATTCGTTTTCACTATTCTTGAATTATGCTTTCTACTTTCTTTATGATATTTAACTCTTGCTAAAAGTCATAAGTCTTTAGAGGGAGGATGACGAAAACAATGCCATAATCTCATACAGTATGCTTTTGGACAGACCTTGCTAATGATGTACATGTGTTTCCTTCAAATCCTAAACACTGGAGTTATAAGGAAGATAATCCCTAGTCAACCCCTTCGAGCCAAAGAAGTAGAAGTTTTCTGTTTTAAACACAAAATTGAAACCTTTAATCAAAACCTGGGGAAGGGTAATCTTTCAGTTAATTCAAAAGGTGCGCATTAAAGTCGCAAACTCTCAGTTCATAATACAATGAATGACATCAAAAACTTTCCTTTGGAACCAAAAGACAGGTGATGGTTCCTTATCTCATAGGCAGTCATTATCTCTCAAAAAGAAAAAAGCCCACTAAGCCAAAACCTACAAAGGAGGCTTAAGAAAGCTGGGGCATCCCGCTGACTGTAATCTCGAAAACAGGAACAATCAGGCAAAAAATTAGGGATAACAAAAAAATCAAGAGAAAGAGATCATTACAAATCCTCAACAACATGAAAAATGTTACAAAATGATGACTGCCTTCCAAAATTCAATTTGTGTGAACCATCACCAAAACGTCATTCCAAACTCGAATAGGGTTCGACGCACGATTAACTGAGTTTAGGATTGAAGAACATCACGAAGAACGGGTGGGTACAAATATACTTTGAGCCTTTATCCTTTGTTTCTTAAACCGTGAACCAAGCCACGTTACAACCCTTCAAAAGTCATAATTGAAGCATGGGTTCGTCCGAAAGCATACTGTTACAAAAGGTATCTTGACTCCTGTAAGGCTTTGCTCTAAATCTTGAGCTGAATTTTTCTTATAAAAGGTTTTCTGCTAAAAAACTCATTTTTCAAAATTTCAAGACAAGCATGAACTTTTTATTATTTGAATATCGTTGTTTGCACATGGTTATTTGTTTGACAGCGAAGAAATTCACACAGTGAATGTTCGGATGGGTGAAAGCTCTCTCAGTGAACAAAATCACTTCAAGTGGGATGACACTCCCATTGCAAAAATATCCTATCAACAAAAGGGGACTTGGTTTGGTATTGTCTAGTAAACCTGGGGAAGTCCAGTCAAGATTTTCAACAAATCTTTCAAAGCCCAGTAAACTTGGGGCAGTCCAGTCAAGATTTCAAGAAATCTCTCAATTGCAGATTAACCTGGGGCAAGTTTCCATCACCATCACTTCGGGCATTAAACGTCAATCTCATCAAAGGGTTACATACAGTCCAAATTTCCTAGCAGTGTCACAAACATCTGATACTAGGGGCTATGACGAATCTCTCCAAGGCCCTTCTGAAAAGGAATTCAAGCATCCTCGAGAAGTTCATCACCTCTCTAGCAGACCAGTGGTCATGGCCTTATTTCCCCAACACTCGTCAAGGATTTATTCTCCAAAACAAATTACATTTCAACAACATTCATAACATACTCAGCTTGATCGGCAGGTAAAGATTCCTTCATCACCTGTTGGAAGTTACGGTCGTCGAAGATTCCTTCATCACCTGTTGGAAGTCACGGTCGTCGAAGATTCCTTCATCACCTGTTGGAGTTACAGACGTCAAAGATTCCTCCATCATTCGGTTGAGTCAAAGTTAATCCAAGACCCTCTCTGTTTTGGTCAGATCGACACTAAGATCTCCCTGATTCTTATGCCAGTGGAAGATATTCCGGGTTTTTGATATTTCAGATAAATCTCTCAGCGATTTATTCTGATTTTCTTCACTATCAAAGATGAAGAATCCAACTCTTTTATCCTTCATCAGCTCGGGATTTATTTTCCCCAGCGAAAGGTCGTCTTGAAATACATTACACCTCCGTGCATCAGGACATCATGCAACGCAATCTCATTTATTTTGAGAACGTCATTGTTTGATATATGCCACTAACCTTTACCTTTCAGGAAAGGTACAATCAAATTCAAGCGACAAATCTTTTCTTCAGTCGAATAATGGACAAATTCATAAATCTCGACAAAGCTTTTCTTCAATTGAATTACAGAAAAGTTCCTAAATCTCAACAGAAATGACCTACCAGCAGAATAACGGACAACTGGAGCTCCTAAAAATCTGTTTTCTCTCAAGAATGAAGATTCTCATCCTTTAAACCTCAGAAGATTGGTATACTCCCAAGCTCTTGATACCGTTAACAGAATGAAGATTCTCATCCTTGAAACCTTAGAAGATTGGTATACACCCAACCTTCTGACCCAAACGCCTGAATGAAGATTCTCATTCTTGCTTCCCCAGTAGATTGGCATACACCCAACCTCCTGATATTCCCGACAGAATGAAGATTCTCATTCTCAAAGTGGCATATTACCTGAATTACTGATATTCCCGACAGAATGAAGATTCTCATTCTCAAAGTGGCATATTACCTGAATTCTTGATATTCCCGACAGAATGAAGATTCTCATTCTCAAAGTGGCGTACAACTTTAACTCCTGACCTTCTTCCAAACAGGAATGAGCTTTTCCCAAAGTCCTGAGTTTTACTCTCTAACATGATATCTACTCTTCAGCAGTACAGCTACTCCCCACAGAGTTCTTACTCCTCAACAAAATCAAGATTCTCATCCTTGATTCTCCAGAGCTTTCTTTACTCTCAGCATTGAATTTGTCAGAGTTTTTAATCCCCTACAGATCGAAGATTCTCGTTCTTGGCTCCTCAACACAAATCCCCCTGGCAGAATAAAGATTCTCATTCTCAATTCCTCACAGAGTTTTCAGATATTCCCCAGCGAGTTCTCCTCAAACAACATAACAGAAATCCCCAGTAGATTGGCATACAACCCAAACTCCTGATTTCCCCAGCAGTATAACTTCTCCCCGCAGAGGTTGTCCAAAAGCTTGAAGATACACATACTCTTCAATAGTGGTCCCAAGACTTCTCATTTTCAACGATCAAAGGATTTTCAATCCCCAGCAGCAGTCAAGGATTTATTTTCCCCGACAGCGGTCAAAGATTTTATTATCTCCAGCTATCCAGGATTTACCTTCCTCAGCAAGACGGCTAATCAGCTTACATGCGCATTCATTGCATTCATATATCATAAACATTGACATAACACATATATTGCATCATACATTTCATGCAACATAACTTTGTGTTTCAGCTAATATTTTACCCTTTTCAGGATAAGATTAGCAAGCTTCGACTCCAGAATCATGAAAATAGTTTACGAATGCTTCCCAACATGGATGTTGATCTATCGCTTGTTCAGATTCAAATTTTGAAAACAGTTTACGGATGCTTCTCAACATGGATGCTAATCTATTGCTTATTCAACATCAACTTCTGAAAACAGTTTACGGATGCTTCCCAACATGGATGTCAATCTATCGCTTGTTCAGATTCAACTTTTGAAAATAGTTTACGGATGCTTCCCAACATGGATGTCAATCTATCGCTTGTTCAGATTCAACTTTTGAAAACAGTTTACGGATGCTTCCCAACACGGATGCTAATCTATTGCTTATTCAACCTCAACTTCTGAAAACAGTTTACGGATGCACCCAAACATGGATGCTAATCTATTTCTTATTCAACCTTAACTTCTTAAAACAGTTTACGGGTGCTTCCAAACAGGGATGTCCATCTATCGCTTGTTCAGATTCAGTTCACTGAAAACAATTTACGGGTGCTTCCAAACAGGGATGTCCATCTATCGCTTGTTCAGATTCAACGCGCTGAAAACAGTTTACAGAAGTTCCAAACACGGATGCTAATCTATTACTTGTTCAGGCCCCCAGCTCAGAGACGTTCCAAACATGGATACCTTTCTGATACTCATTCTTTCAATAAATATTCTTGGATGGCATCTTTAAGCCCATCTCCAACAAGGTTTTGTCACATCTCCAAATGGCATCTTTAAGCCCATTCCCTCAACTATGCTTTGACGAGTGCAAATTTATGGGCATTCTAGTGTCCAATCATCTTTTACCTTCGAGTCGCAAACAGCAAAATTGTCAATCTAACTCTTCAGGTTCAAGAAGATTGAACAGGGGCAACTGTTGTACCCCAAAATTTTCCATCCCTTTTTCACAAGAAAAATCATAACCCTAGGGTTTTCTCTGATTTTTTAAGATTGTCTCAGGAATCGATTAAACAGACTTTTCTTTGACAGTAAATCAAGAATCATGGTTTCTCTCGCATTCCTCAGAAGAAATTGAATCCACATAAATTCAGTTCACCGTTACATTGGTTTCTCACTTTTTCAAGTTTGCTGAAAGGTTAATTGTTTGTTCTAAAAGCCTGATTATCTAGGATAAGAGCTGAGATTGTTATTTGGAATATCAAGACATCTGCTTGTTAATAGAGTGAAAGGTTGCCGGTTAATGGAATGCTTGCTTGTTTATTATACAATGCATATTGAGATTGGAATACTGATGCAAAGCTATGAGAGTGCAGAGTTTTTAAAGATTACTTGGATTTTAAGTTATTTGTATTGGAAATGGTGGAATGCAATTTCAGTCATTTTTAATCAGGAATCTTAAATAAAAAGTGAAGAGGCAAAGGGAAATATTGAAAGATATTTGACAGTAGAAAATTCTTGGATAAAGACTTTTTATTCATTTTCAAATATTGCTACAAAAGAATAATTTATTATTTTAAAATATTGTAAGTTTTTACAACTTATAGTATTTTAAAAGAAATAAATATTTACAGTAAATGAAAAAAAGAGCCTATCTAATATAAGCCTAAATCTTCTAAGCTTCAGTGCTTCCATGCTTAAGATCTTTGGTTTCTACTGCTTCCTCTATCGTCCAATTAGTACGCACCTGCAAAAGGAGAAGGAAAAGAAAATTAGTACAAGAATTTTCAAATGAAAAGAAAGAAAAGAAGGTCATCATTAAAGTTTGCCGGCCGGATTCAGAATGTTATTTGTTCATCATGTTTTTGTTTTTCTCTTTGCAAATCACAAGAAGATCGCTCTTCTTGGTTCACAAAGAGAAAAGTAAAAGATAAGAATGCAAGCATACATTTGGTTCAAATGCTAAAACATGGTAAGGTACAAAGCAAGATACAAAGCAAACTTGCAGCAAAACTGAATACCAAACTGCAGTAACTAAACATTGCAAACATTGCAGCAAATTGCAAGGCAAACACAAGCAAGTCAACAAAGCAAACTAAGCATGTCAAACTAGATGCAAAAAGCATACAAGTATAAAAGGTACAACAGAAATGTAGCAGGTAATACAATGCAGAGGAAAACCTGTTGACAAGCAAGAGGCTTGTAATAGCCATCATCATTTTCTAGCCTAGACAAACTTTTCAGAAAAAATATAATAAACAAAGCAAAAGTGCTTATTGGAGAGAGAGAGAAAGAGAAGACCTTTAGTGAAAAGTTTTGCAGTTTGGCTAAAGCAGGCTGTCTCAAGTTATCAAAGACAAAAAGAACAAAAAGATATAAAAAGAGGAGATTGCATAACAGTCTAAGGGGGGGGGGGGAGGGAAGAGAAAATACTTAGCCAATTCCAAAACAATTTCAAACAAAGAGCTTGAAAACACAAAAGCTCAAAACCATAGCAAAACTGTTAAGCCAAGCTTGCTCAAACTCCAAACCTACAGCCCAAAACTGCAAATCAAACCTGCTAAACACTTGCATGGCAAGCAAGCCCAAACAGATCCCCAACCAGCTTGCCCAAACCCGTCAAACCAAACTAAAGAACCAACAAGCTACATCAAAACCTGCTTGCCAAACCTGTCAAAATACACACCATAAACCTGCAGTTTCAAAACTGCAAAATCAAACTACAAGCCTAACACAAAAACTTGTAAACCCTGTGAACAAAATATAACAAACAACAAAACTGTGAAATCCCCAAAACCTGTGACAGTATCCAAACCATAAGCCTAAACAAGCTCAACACCTGCCAAGCCAAGTCCAAACAACGAAAGCAAGCTTGTAGAAAACCAACAAACTTGTGAAGACTGTCAAACCACAAGCCTAAACAAACTTAGCTAGCCAACCAAGCTTCAACAAGAAGCAACCCCAAAAAAAATACAGTTTCATAATTCTTTCATCACCAACCTTTCAAAAGCCAAAAAGAGAGAAAGAAAGAGTTTTGGAAGTAAAAACACATAGTTTCAGAATAGTGTCTATCATCATCAACAAAGAGAAAGGAAGAGTTTAAAGAACAAACAGTTCTCAGAAACTCATCATCCAACATCATATTCAAAAATAACAAAAGTTTCAAAACAATCTCAGAGACACTCTCATCATCAATATCAAAACCAAGAAAGGAAGAGATTCAGAAGCAAAGCATAGTTTCAGAATCAAGTTCATCATCAACAAGAAACAAAAACAAGCAAGGTTTTAGAATCGAATATATCATCATCAACAATCCATAACTAACCACCAAGTTTTCAGAATCAAATCATCATCGAACATTAAACATTTAGAAAAAGAAAGAGGAAGAGATTCAGAATCAAATCAGTAACAAAAGTTTCAGAATCAAATCATCATTAACAAGCCAAAGAAGAGGAAGAGCAGTTCAGAGGCGAAAGGCAAAAGTTTCAGAAGCAAGTTCATCATCAACCAACAAATCTTAAAGGACCAAAGAGAGATTACCAGAAGTGCGGCCATCATCTCATCTCTATCCTCCACCTAGCCTCCAAGGAGCGCCTCCGTCTCACGTCCCTCTCTCTCCATCTTTTTTCAGAAGCAAAACGCTCAAGGTAAGTTTTTTTCAAACTTTCGCTGCATCTCACACATAAACATCAAAGGATTAAAACGAAGTAACATGCAAGCAAGAATTAAACAAATGAACACAACTGTAAAAACCCTAAAAAGCAAATCGTACCGTTTAGTCAAACGTAGGATCGTTGCAAGGAGGGTGAGAGAGTGAGGTGGCGCAACCGGCGACCTAGGGCTCATGGAGGGAGTATCAAAGCATCGTGACTGAGAAAGATGAAAACAAAGAAGAAGAGCAAGAGCGGCGCTGCCGTAACCCTAATGTACAAACCCTAATCTGCCAAAGTGAAACGAACCCCTAAAACAAAAAACATTGTACAAGCTTTCATTTGGGCCGCCCCACGCCTTTTCCTTAAGTCCATTTTTTTTGTTACCAACAAAACCCCCTCCAGTTTTGTCCTTTCTGCCTTCTTTCCTTATCTTGGGCCCAACTCCCATTTTGGCCCATTCTCCTTATTTTCTTTTCATTAAATTAGCAAACACTTTTTTACTATTTAATCTTAATTAATTTGTTTTCTTTCTTTTAGTTAATAAAAATACTAATTGAATTTTGTTTTACTTTCTTTTAAGTTGATTTTATTATTTCTTTATTAATCTTGTTTAACATAATTAAAATAACAAAAAAAGGAATAGTTGGTTTGATTTAATTAATTTTGGTTTTCTTTAACTCTTTTTATTGATTAATAAAAAATATAATAGAAGCTTTGATTTATGTAACTTTTCTTTCTTTAAAACATTTCTTTTCATAATTAATAAAACCCATGCAAATAATAATATAATAACTAATCTTTCTTTTTTAGAATAGATTTTATTTGTTTATTTGTAAATAAATACATGCATCTCATAATTTATGGATTTTCTTTATAATTTTTTATAATTAAATTGCGACAGTTCGATTTGGTTGTAACACATATTTGGACATTATTATTCTTATGAGACTCATCCCCATTTGTAAATAATCGTACCCCCATCCCGGATACTTTTTTGTAATAACTTAGACTTTTAATTCCCGCAATTTATTACTTTCAATATACTGTATAGTAATTAGGGTTTGTATGGCAAGATTCAAAATCAATTGCTAGATAACCTAATACAAGACAAATGCATGAAATTGACAAACACGATGCACACTTGCACCTCTAGGGTAACCTCTCTTGTTGCTTCGGAAAATGCAATCATGTCCCTCGAGTATGAGACACTCTAGCAAATGCCCCTTCGATAAACAAAGATCGTAGTCCCTCGATGATCCTCGATGTTGCCTTCGATAAAACGATCTCGTCCCCTACAAAATTGCTAGAGCATCTCACAAGTTGCTTTCAATGATTGTATGCGATGACCTGCGCCTGTCCCGTTTAACATCCTAACACAAGGTTGTTCACCAAATATAATGGTGAAATAACACTGTCAAAAGGGTTTAAAACATAAGAAATATCTTTTGAGTAAAATAGGGTAGACAACTCTTAGTTACTTGATCAAAAGCTTGCAAAACATCCTTGCCATTTTCAAACACACTCCACAACACAATTTCAAAACAAACTTTCAAAACATTGAAATATCTTTTCAAAAAGACACACACCTTTGTAAATATTCAAACAAGAATCATTACAAAGGTTTCCTAGACAAGGCCTCTTTTTCAAAGCATTTTCAAAACCACACACACAAAGCACCATTTCAAATAATTGAAAAGAAAAAGCAAGTGATCTAAAACAAGTAACTAAGAGCCCATGGATAACCATGGATGAAAAGGGTGCTTGCACCTTACCTTTTCATAATCTACTCCCCGAACCCAAAAAAACATCTCAAAGGTCTTTCCTGTGCTTTTTGACCTTTCCTTAGGATAAAATAAAAAGTCGGTGGCGACTCTTGCTAAACCGAAACATTTGCGAACACAAACGCAAAACCTAAAGTCAGTTCTCCCACCGTATCACAGCTGTATTTTGGGACAACAAGATGAAACAGGAAGAAAAGAATATGCCATTTATCATCTCAACAAGAAGTTCACTGACTATGAGTCACAATATTCCATGCTAGAAAAAACATATTGTTCTTTGGCCTGGGCGATAAAGCGATCGCGATAATATATGTTAAATCACACTACTTGGTTGATTTCCAAAATGGATCCAATTAAGTATATTTTTGAAAAGCTTGCTCTTACTGAAAGAATTTCCCGCTGGAAGATGTTGTTGTCTGAATATGATATTGAATAACATACTCAAAAGGCTATTAAATGCAGTTTATTGGCAGAGTATCTTGCTCACCAACCAGTTGATGATTATCAGTATGTTAAATTTTATTTCTGTGATGAGGATGTGATGTATTTGAAAGTAAAATATTATGATGAACCTTTGCCTGAGAAAGATCCCAATCCTGAATCCCGATGGGGTATGGTGTTTGAGGGAGCTGTAAATGCTTATGGAAAAGAAATCGATGTTGTGATTATCACTCCCCATGGGTCACATATCCCTTTCACTGCAAGGATGACATTTTATTGTACCAATAACGTGGTGGAGTATGAAGCTTGTATCATGGGTCTCAAAGAGGCTATAAATCTCATAATCAAAATTCTTGATTTATATGGTGATTCAGCTTTGGTAATAAATCAGATCAAGTGGGAATGGGAGAATCGTCACATTGGCTTAATTCCCTACAAAGATTATGCAAGAAGATTATTACCTTTCTTCAATAAATTCAAATTCCATCATATTCCCAGAGACGAGAATCAGATGGAAGATGCTCTAGCTACCTTGGCTTCCATGTACCAAATAAATGCTTGGAACAATGTACCTCATATTACAGTTTGACATCTTGATAGACCAGCTCATATGTTTGCTATAGAGGGGACGTCAGATGAAAAACCTTGGTATTATGATATCAAACATTTCCTTCAAACTCAAGAATACCCGCTTGGTGCGTTCAATAAAGATAATAAGACATTGATAAGGTTGGGAGGTAGATTTTTCCTCAATGAAAATGTGTTATATAAGAAGAATTATGACATGATCCTGATTAGATGTGTGGATAGACACGAAGCGGACATGTTGATGCATGATATACATGAAGGTTTCTTTGGTACCTATGCCAATGGACATTCCATGGCAAAGAACATGCTTAGGGCAGGTTACTATTGGCTGATAATGGAATTTGACTGTTACAAAGTTGCGAAGAAATGCCATAAATGTCAGATTTACGCTGACAAGATTCATGTGCCTCCAACGCTTCTCAATGTTATTTCTTCCCCATGGCCTTTTTCTATGTGGGGTATTAATATGATATGAATGATTTAACCTAAAGCATTGAATGGACATCGTTTCATCTTGGTGGCAATTGACTACTTCACCAAGTGGATAAAAGCAGCTTCTTATGCTAATGTCACCAAACAGGAGGTAGTACGCTTTATCATGAACAATCTTATATGTCGATATGGTGTGCCAAGTAGGATTATCACTGATAACGAATCAAATTTGAATAACAAGATGATGACAGAACTTTATGAAGAATTCGAGATTGTCCATCACAATTCTTCTCCTTACACGCCTAAGATGAGTGAGGCTGTTGAAGCTTCTAATAAAAACATTAAGAAGATTATATAGAAGATGGATGTTACCTATAAGGATTGACATGAGATGCTCCCTTTTTATTTGCATGGGTATCGTATATCCGTCCGCACTTCGACAGGGGAAACCCTGTTCTCTCTTGTGTATGGTATAGAGGCAGTGCTCCCCGTTGAGGTTGAGATTCCCTCTTTGCATGTAATAATGGAAACCAAGTTGTCAGAGGCTGAATGGGTCCAAAACAAGTTTGGCCAGTTGAATTTGATTGAATAAAAGAGGATAAAAACCTTGTGTCATGGTTAGTTATATAAAAAAAGAATGAAGCAAGCTTTTGATAAGAAGATCAAGCCTCATGAATTCAGAGAAGACGACCTCATGCTCAGAAAGATCATGTCTTTTAATGGTGGTTCTAGGGGCAAGTGGACTCCCAATTACAAAGGCCTATATGTTGTTAAGAAAGCCTTCTCTAGTGGTGCATTGATTCTTGAAACTATGGATGGTGAGGAGTTCCCACGTCCTCTGAATGCTGACGCAGTCAATAAATACTTCGCCTAAATAAATAAAAGAACAACTCGCTAAGTTGAAAACCCAAAAGGGAGGCTTAGGCAAAAAAGAGCGTCTCAGCAGGCTAAACCCGAAAGGGCGGTCTAGGAAAAAGTTAGAGACACAAACAAAATAAATTTTCCCGGTAGGTTGGAAACCTGCAAGGGAATCCTAGGAAAAAGGTAGGGATTTCCCGGCAAGTAACTGCGTCAGACAAGACTTGATCATTGAAGCGACAATCTTCTAGGATTCTCACAACACTTCAAATGAAGCCTCTGCTCAGGAGTTCAAAGTTGTTAGGGATAATAGTGGTAATTGTATTTAAATGTATCTTTCCCTTGTATTTACCATTTTCTAAAACTTTGTAATCATCCATGGAGTCACGCCATTTGCGGACTACCATTCAATTAATAAAGTTTGAGCCTTATACAATTCTTTGCAGCTCTTATTTTATTCTGTTTATAAAAATATCATTTATTATTGATAGTAATTTTCAAAACAAAAGGACTTAATAATAAAAACATGTTGATAATTGACGTAGAATCTCTTGTATAGCATTGTTCTCTCCAGTTATGACATTGTTGTTGTTGTGTGCTCTTCGAGTAGCCAGACAAAAGCAGTATAATTTTCTAAGAAGTATTGAAACATCTGTCAACTTTTTAGTTTTTCTCTCGCCAAGTGTTGAGTTTGATTTAAAATCCCCATACTTTTGACTTATTATTGTGACGTTAACTTCTTAATTCCCCAGATAAAGCGGAGATGATGCTTCCCTCTAAAGTTGTTATCCCCATGAAGGTTCATAATTCCTTCCCATAGAAGTTTGTGCAACCATTACTCTTGATATTGAAGATTTCTTTTAGGCTCCCTTCGACGTGCATGGTTTCATTTTCCATAGTGAATTCAGTATGTAATCCCTAGTTGAAGTCTAGTCGATGTTGAATTGTCTTCCCTAGCGAAGTCTGTATGATATTCCCCGATGATGCTTGGAGGAGAGTGTTATATCCATACAACTATATTGGTTTATTACTATCAAATTGTATTTTGATTATTTTCAAACCATGTTTCTTCCCAGTGAATTTAAGCCGTGAAGTAGGACTTTGTTTCCTCAGTTGGTGCTCACTCTCTTATGGAATCTTTATTCTGGATGCAATTTAGTCGAGTGTTGTCCTTACCCAAGTTGGTTTTATCTGGTTATCCTCGGTGCAATTTGTCTATTTTGTCAGCATATACATGAAAAAATTCATACATTCATATGTACATCATGCATAGCTAAATTAAAATTCATTGCTTATTTGCATTCATTGATGTTTTTGTTGGCATATTGCCCTCTTTGCAGAGTTATGTTATCCTCTCTCCAATATAGTGTCAACCTTAAGTAGAAAGTGTATATCCTTTCAATTTCCCCACTGAGTTATCCCTTGTAGAAGAATTTTTCTTTAGCCTTCCTGCCCATCTCATCATCTGGATGAAATTTGATCCCCATTTGAGTTTACTCCTCATTGGGTGGTGTCTTGGTTGACTGTTTCACTCCGATTTGTCCCTGGTTTGAATTGTTTGGTCCCCGACAGCAATATTATTTTGATCCCTATAGGCTGTGAGACCTCGATTGAGAATGTGCATTTACTTTGCACGTGAAGACTTTACCACCTCAACAGGAATGGGTTGGTATATCCCCATAAAATCAAGCTTTATTTCCTAATAGGGTTATCATAACAGCAAGTGGCCGTTTCTTTATTTGAGCAACTTGTACTTCTCTAGTAAGTCCATTAGTTCCTAGAGAAGATTGGTTTGATGTACTCTGATGGATGGTAGTCTCTTTGTTATGGGAGATAGTTCATTGTTGAGGTTTGATTTACTTTGATGTATGGTAGTCTCTTCGTTATGGGAGATAGTTTGCTGTTAAGGTTTGATTTACTCCGATGGATGGTAGTCTCTTCATTATGGGAGATAGTTCGTTGTTGAGATTTGTAGTCTGATAGATGGTAGTATCTTTGTTATGGGAGATAGTTCGTTATTGAGGTTTGATTTACTCTGATGGATGGTAGTCTCTTCATTATGGGAGATAGTTCGTTGTTGAGATTTGTACTCTGATGGATGGTAGTCACTTCATTATGGGAGGTAGTTCGTTGTTGAGGTTTGATGTACTATGATGGATGGTAGTCTCTTTGTTATAGGATATAGTTTTGTTGTTCAGGTTTGATTTAATCCGATGGATGGTAGTCTCTTTGTTATGGGAGATAATTCATTGTTGAGATTCATTTTACCCCTTGTTCCCAGCCATAAGTTCTGATGTCAAACTTTTGTCCCGAGCCATAAGTGCTTATGTCAATATTTGTTTCTAGTCATAAGTACCGATGTCAATCATTTGTTACCTGCCTCAATATTGATGTTTACCGTCATCTCTGAGTTGGTATTATCATACCGTTTCTATTCGTGTCTTTTGGGTTGGTAGTTTATGATTCCCTGTGAGTTGATGTTATTCTCTTTTTCCTATATCCTCTATGAGTGGGTAGTTCACAGTTATCTATCGATCGTTATTATACATTGATTTTTCCTTATTTATTGAGTTGATAATATTTTGTCTCCTCTTTGGGCTTTATCCCAGTAGAGTTGAGTTTTCTTTTCCTCAGCGGAGTTGATTTTCCTCCAACGGAGTTAAGTCTCTTTCCCCAGTGGAGTTGATAACCCTTTCTAATGGTTACTTCCTGGTTAGCTTGTTGATTGCATTGTTAAGAATTTTTGCCGTTGATGTCTTACTATGCACTTAGTTTCTTTGATCGTGGTTTTGGCTTTACATGTTTATAGCCATCCCCAGAGTTGTGTTATTCCCCAACAATTTATTTTCCTGGTCGTACTCTCTTCTTGGTCCTTCGGTTTTATTTTCTACTTCCCCAGTGGTGTTTTGTGTCACTTTTGGAGTTGTTCATTTGCATTCATAAGCATAAGCACTGCATGACATCTTATGGCCAAATATAGGGTTTATTTTATATTTAAGTATCTTTAATCGCGGCGAGACGAAGATTTTAACATCCGTATCTCCGGATATAAGACAATTAAATAAGGGGAGCTGTTATACACTAATTTTTGCCCCTAATATCCCTCATCATCTTATATGATCAAAACATCAAGATCACACACCAAGGTTGGTTCTCTCTCTACTTCATCCTATCTTTAAGTTTGCTCTTGAGGGATCACCAAACACCTTGAATTGTGTATCTTGGACATGCGTTCTTTTAACTAACATAAATATATATATATATATATATATATATATATATATATATATATATATATATATATATATATATATATATATATATATATATATATATATATATATATATATATATATATATATATATATATATATATATATATATATATATATATATATATATATATATATATATATATATATATATATATATATATATATATATATATATATATATATATATATATATATATATATATATATATATATATATATATATATATATATATATATATATATATATATATATATATATATATATATATATATATATATATATATATGTCTCCTTGAATATTCATATTATAGGTGATGGTACCATTGCATTCATCTCACTATATAATTTGGGGTTTGAGGGTTGGTTCTTAATCAAATTATTATTCAATGGATTTCAAGAGCTCAAGCTTCAAGGCTATGTCTATGATATCAAATATTTGTGGTTCAAAGAGCTCCCTCACTTTGTTTAGTTCAAGTTCTCCTCAAAGTTGGTGGTGGAATTCATCAAGAAGATTCATATGTTCATATGTTTATTTCCATGCCTTCTTCAACAAGTTTCATTGATACTTTAGCTCCATATTTAAGTATGCTTCAAGAAAACATTCTTACAAGGCCTATTGTGATTCATCATGCTTTATTTTTCCCAGAAAGATCAAAATATTCAAGGTTGGTTCAACAAGTTTGACCTAATTGATCAAATGCTCGATTCAGTGGTCACAAGTGCATAACTCTCTTGACTCAGTGACCCAATTTAAATATTTTTAATTGGTTATTTTTTCTATTTATTCTTATCATCATATACAACAACCTCTCTTCACATAACAAGATCCAATTGTGCAATAAAAATCATCAAAAGTTGAAATGGGTTTCAAGTCATTTTGACACTCTCTGAGCTAGGGTTTGTTGACTTCCAAGGACCATATCTTGCTCATTTTCTGAGATTTTTGATTGATTCTAAATACATTATTCTCTTTAAAGGGTCCTTAACAATCTCTCTTCAGGTATCTAAGGCTAATTTTTAATGGAAGGTCACTTATGGTTGAGGAAGATTACAAGTCTCTTTGAAAAGCCTATGAATTTTAGGGGTTGGCTTCAAATGATCATAGCTTGGTCAATTTTTATCTCCTTGAGCCCATTATTTTCCCTAAATAATCTTTGGAATGTCTACTATAACTTTGTTTCAATGTGCAAGGCTTGAAAATGCTTGGAAAGTTGTTGAAGAATTGAAAAGATTATAGGTCTTTTGTGAATTTTCCCAGATTTGCTCATCATCTTCCAAAGACCATAACTCAATTTTTATGCATAACTCAATTTTTATGATTTTTGAGTGATCTCAATTTCACAATTCAATTAAATAGTTCTAATTCATGTCATCTTCAGAAATCAAGATCAAATTTTGAGTGGAAGGTCATGTAATTTTGAAGAACATTATAGATCATTTTGAAGTTCAACACTTAGAAACATTTCTAAGTACAAAAATCAGTTTGTTTTTCACGATTTCAAGAGGACATAACTTTTTGCTCAATTATCCAAATGGAGTCTCTCTTGGCACATTGTCAAGATTGTGACCTTGTATTTCAAACGCTTCAAGAGTCATGTGATAAAGCCTCTTGAGTGGTGGACACCATGGATTCAAAGTTGGTACCTTGAAACTGATTTTGTCAACAATCAGATTGCAAATTGGTTAATGTGGATTCTAAACACCAATTTTGTGTGTCTTTTCCACTTAAACGTGTTTAACAAAGTTTCTAAGGCTGGATTAAGGGTTGAAACACAAGAATTAGCTGAGTTTTGATGAGTTAGAAGTCACACTTTTGTCATGTTCAGGGTACACACGATTTCACTTTATTACTTATCATTCACCCTCTCTCAACATTGCATCATATTTTCCTATAAATAGAGACCATCTCTACATCATTTTGAGAAGCTTGAACAACGAGAATCACCCTGCCAAATTCTCTCCATAGCTCATAATTTTGAGATTTCGAATTCACTTTTCTTTGCTTTTCAATCCAATTTCTTTGTTCATTCTTCATCCTTAAACTTCACTGAAGCTAACAAAAGAAGAATAAAGCCTTGAGGTGCCTTAAATCGTGCAAGCCAAGTCAAGTTTCAGAGCTTTGAATTTGAACTTCAACAGGTAGATCCCTCCATCAATTCTTTCCAAACTTATTGCTACAATGTAGCTCTCATCACTGATACTGATCGCATCATTAGCTTTTAACTGGAAGTGAGTTTTGATCATGAATTTTCAAATCCCTTTCCAACTTTTTTATTCTGGTTTTTCTCAAATCGACTGAGCTACATTTTATATAAATTTTTTGCGAGGGTACCATTGGAATCATCTTGAAGAGACGAAGCGAATGACACCAGTCTGAGCTTCTGATTTTACAGTTTGTGAGACCGATAATTTGCGTGTGGCTGGAGGTTGAAGATGACCAGCGTGTCATCTCTCAACCAATGACATGGTGCCATACATTTTTTTCAAATCTGTTTTTTTAATTATGATTAGGTGGTTTATTCACTAATGTCCATGTCATGCACAACGCGCCAGATCTCTTAGATTTGATAACTAACACATTTTGACATTGATCAAATGGTCTGCATCTTTTTGACTTTATCTTTATTTTCTGATTTTAAATTTTTATTGTTTTAAACTTCAAAAATTCATAAAAAAAATTCATTTCAACTTTTAAAATTATGAAAAACTTCTCAAAAATGCTTTTGATTTTTCTCTTTCTGATTTTTATTTTTTCACAATTTTGTTTTTTGATTTGATATTTTTATGATTTTTCTCTATTTGAGTTGTTTTAATTGTTTAAAAATACTTTTCTTAATTTTTAAATTCTGAAAAAATTATGGAATGATCCAATAACCTCTTGACAAATATTGGTGACCTCATTTTTATTTTTATTTCTAATTTGACTATTTTTTTACAAATTTTGGTTTATTTTGCTTATTTCTTTAAATTCTAAAATAGTTTTTGACTATAAAAAATTCTAAAATATTTTGTCAACACTTATTAACTCATGTTTGACCTCTGACAATTTTTTAGGATTTTTATTTGGTGTTTTAATATACTTTGTGTATCTTACCAATTATTTCCAATTTATTGATTATTTAAATATTGTTTTATTAAATATATTTTATTATTTTTATTTGGTCCTGATTTAGGTATTGTTTTGGACAAGTTCCTCAATCTCATTGGATCTTGGGTGTTGATATGTTGAAAAACCAAATCCACTAAAATGGATGAATGTTGTTGATGATATTTGAAACCCTAATTTCATCTGATACATCCTTTCCCTCTTCATCTTATCCCATTCTTGTTTTTACTTGTACTACATATTATTGGAGAATAATCTACATATCATTTTTCTAACATGTTGGTACATAGATTTCTATTGTCCGGCCTCAGAATATGCGTGCCTCTATATAAGTCCACTTACGATTGCTTAACATAGCACTAAATTTGTCCCAATTCGAGAAATGATCATTCGTGGTCCAAACCCATGTTTGCAAGCCCAAGTATGTTTAATTGGAGACATTTGATCCAATAACTTTGAAGTTCATTGTTAGGAGGCTTTGATCCTATCAATACTCTAATGAACTTCATGAATTTTGGTTTAAGTAAATCATTTAAACATCGTTGATCATATGTGATTACCTTGATTATTTAAAATAATTGATATACTTGACAAAAAGCAAACGAGACTTGTTGTTGAGAAGCTTTGATTTTATCAATCTTCTAATGAGTTCTCAAATGCAAGTTTCAAGATGGTCACTCAACTAGCTTCTAACTTCTAATTCACTAACATTTGACTTTACTTTATATTTTTACTTTATGCCTTTTATTTTACACCTTTAATTTTATACACCTTGTTTATTTTAGCATTTACATTTCATGCCCTTTTATCTTTGCTCATTTGAGCATTTACTTTTTTTATGTCATTTTATCTTTGCTCATTTGAGCTTTTATTTTCTTTTTAAAGACACTTAATAAAAAAATTGAACTTTAAAAAACTTTATGGTTACTTGAACTATTTGGTTACTATCCTTGGTATTATGGAGTTGTGGACCTCTCGAACTTAGGATTAGAAGCCTTGATACTTGGGACCTTGTGGCTCTGTTGATATTTTGTCTGAAGTTCTTGGGGTTTACTCCAAGACATTGGGTTGATTTTCTTTGTGTGCAGGTTATTTTGATTATATGCTTTGTCCGTGATTGAGAATTCCTCTGTATACAGCCGTTACTCTACCCAATTTTTGTAAAGACTTAATTCATCTGAAGC
The DNA here is from genome assembly GCA_948472305.1 of Vicia faba. Classification (NCBI taxonomy): domain Eukaryota; kingdom Viridiplantae; phylum Streptophyta; class Magnoliopsida; order Fabales; family Fabaceae; genus Vicia; species Vicia faba. Next base: position 1,340,518,964 of record OX451736.1, read on the forward strand.
TTGGTTTCTCATAGGTTTAATATTCTTGCTTGTCTGGTTTCAATCCAAAGGATAGGAATTCTACATTGACTTAATATGTAAAGTGTTGACTTCATGTTAGTTAGATCATTCTTTTCCTTGGATTTTACCTTATGCTTTAGGATAGTCCATTCATCTCCTCTCATCTTCTTTAATTTCAAAAATCTTCTCCCTCCTTTTCAAAACTCTTCTTGTTTTCTAACTTGAACCACTTTCATAATAAACTTAGACTTAGGTCCATGCATTTTCAAAAGTCTTTTCTTAAATAAAAGATTAATAAATTTAATCATACTTTAACATTTTTTTGTGATAAGACTAAAATTCAAGTAACCTCATTCAAACCATTTGCCACTTTGGATTTTTTACTTTAAAAACCTTTTTCTCAAAAGATTAGACTCTTGTCAATTCTTATAGTGATGCGAGCTACTATACTTCTATGATATATAGTGAAATGAGATATTTTCCACTTGGGTGTTGAGTGAGGCCTTATTTATTTTAAAATCTAAGCTATATCATCCACTTTGAGATGATGCAAATTCTCCTTTCTCATAAATGTGGGTTGTAAGTATGCCTTTCACTCAGATATAACGATGATGTCTCTTCTCTTAAAATTAACCAACACACATGTATTTTAAAATTTTTTAGGTGAACTACGAGTACCTTGATCCCCTATTGCACGAAAGATGGTACATAGGCACTAAAGGTTCGCAACTGTGGCGGATGCAAAAATTATAAAAAATACTTCTTTTCTCATCTCCACCATCCTATTTTTGTATACACCTTTTTATAGCCAAAATACACAAATTTTCAAAGAGGTTCATATGGAGTACCGTATATGTTTAGGATGCTAATACCTTCCCTTTACATAACCAACCCCCGTACCTAGATTCTCTCCCCTCTCTTTTTGGGTTTACTCGCTCTTTTCCCATTTCCTTTGGAAATAATAAAGTACGGTGGCGATTTTTATTTGATTTGTGCGAGCTAAGTCAATCCAATGGCTTATTCTCAATATTTCTACCGCTACACCCATTTCTCGATTCGACTATGCAATATGGGTTTTGATAGCATATGGTTAGTAACATCAACCGGTTTAATATATTGCTTTAATTTCATACATGAGAAATAAAAACATAGCCACAAATTTTCAATTGAACTATACCTAGTTTCTGCATCTACCAATACTCGACTAAGGTAATAAATGGGCCTTTTGACACCATTATCATCCTCTTGAGCTAACATGCTTCCTATTGTCAAGTCATACATAGCTATATACAATCTCATGTTTTTGTTTTGACTTGGTGTCAATAAGACTAGAGGCTTCGTCAGATATTCCTTGATTGCTTCAAAAGCCTCTTTTGTCTTTCTATCCTATAGGAATTCGCCTTCTCTTTTGATCTTGAGTAATGGCGAGAACACTTTTGTTTTGCCACTTAGATTCGATATGAATCTTCTCAAGAAGTTGATCTTCCCCAACAAATATTTTAATTGTTTCTTTGTTGACGAAGGCTTGAGATCCAAAATTTCTTTTGTTTTGATTTGGTTGATCTCGATGCTTTTTTTGTGCACCACAAAGCCTGAGAAGTATCTTATATGAACACCGAAAGCACATTTTAATGGATTCATTTTCAATCCATATTTTCTCATCCTTTTGAATGATCATCGAAGATAGTTTATATGACCATTTTTAGATGAATACTTAATCATAATATCATCTATGTAAATCTGCATAAAGTGCTCTATCAAATCATGAAATATGGCATTCATAGCCCTTGATAAGTTGCTCTAAATTTTTTTAAAACCAAATGACATTACAACGCATTCATGAGTCTCTAGGGCTCATGGATATCGAAACACCATTTTAGACACGTCCTCGTCAGCTATAAAAATTTGATTATATCTAGAATAAACATCCAACATGTTCAAATATTCAAAGCCTGCAACCGAATCTACTAGCATTTCTGCCACATCCATCAAATACTCGTCTTTTGGAGCTGCTTTATTTAAATCCCTAAAATCTATACAAACTAAAAAAATTCCATTTTTCTTAATAACAGGAACAATATTTGCTAGCCATTCGACGTACTTGGCAGTTTTGATGAACTTGCTCTTTAACAATCTCTCGATCCCCTGTTTGATCTTTAATGTGATTTCCGGGGCAAATCTTTGAGGATTTTGCTTTACCGATTTCTTCCCTTGCTGGATAGGCAGATGATACTCTACTACTTTCTAACTCAACCCAAGCATTTCACCATAATCCCATGAAAAGCAATCTTTATACTCCTTCAATAAGTTAACCAATCGAACCTTTATCTTCGACCCAACTTTTGTACTGATATAAGTTGGTCTTTTCGTTACGCCATTTCCCGGGTCCATTTCTTTTAAAGGATCTTAGGACTTCATTTTTTGCATTGAATTCAATGGGTCTTTATCGAACCCCAAAGGCTCATCGTCATAAACACAATCTAGCATCCAAATTTCTAAAGTTGATGTTTGGCCATATTGGCCTTCTCGACTCTTCGAATTGGATCCCAAAGCCAAACTTTGTAATATTTCGGCTTCCAAAGCCGATTTTATTTCACATAGGCCGAAATCTGAGCCAACACTTCTGAATTACTAGTCATATCCTTCGACCATATTCCACCCCGTAGGTGGATTTTGTTCCATGAGCATTATTTCTTCTTCAATGTCTCACATGAATCCATGATCTGGATCCAAATCAGGAAAAAATTTGTGTTCTCTTTATGAATGTCAATTTCAGTATCACAAGGCGCCACATATGCTAGATATTAGTCAAATGATTTCTTTCCAACTCTACTCTCGTCGATTTTGTTGTAACTCTTATCAGCTTCAATATTTTCGACGACACCATCTTTACTCCAAATGGATATTATATGATGTAGGGTTGATGGCACTGCTCCTATCCCATGGATCCATTCGCGACCCACCAGTAAATTAAAATTTACTTTGGAATTAATGACCATAAAGAGAGTAGACCTGATAGTTATGTCGAATGCCAATTCGACCTGAAACACTCCCAAGATGCTGCTGATTTTCCCTTCATAGTTAGATAAAACCATATTATATGGTCGAAGACCAGTTCCGCATTTTCCATCTTCTTGAACAAAGCATAAGGCATCAAATTTACAGCTGCCCCCATCGACAAACACTTTGTTGACCGGCATTCTGATAGGAAAAATAGCAAGTGCACTATTTCCCCCTTGTAATAATAGGGAAATTCCCCAAATTTAATCTCAAGGACTGCATACAATTATCGACTTCAATTCACGTTCAATTAAACAAAAACTTAACTTGAGGAGTTGGTTTTAGAAATTGTCACTTAAGAATAAGCAGAAATATAAATATGCTTTTTCACAAATATGATGAACATGCTAGGGTGTGGTGTGTAATTTTCCTTATAATAACCTTGAATCCTAATTTCTTCAACAAGTTCATAATATTCAACCACCACATCTTTAGATTATTTTTCCCTAAGTCCTTAGAGAGAAAACCTTTAACCATTCATCCTAAACCCTAAGTCCTTAGAGATATCTAATGGAGTCAAGCCTTTATTTTATCAAGAGTGATCTGGTAACTACAGGGTGCCCTTAGTCCTTGGTTATATCTACTATAGTCTATTCATACAAAAACCTTAACAACTGCGGTCCAGCTAGTTGTTAACCGTGAATTAATCCTAATTGGTCCGATCAGGAAAGCATAAAAACATTGCACAATTAAATTTAATAAGAAAAAGACTTTATCAAATAACTCAGGAATTCATAATCATTACAGATTCAAATCAAGGACACCCCTTAGCATTGGGGGGTTTATCCATTCATATTGTTCACGAGAATTACAAAAATATAAGAATTAGACATTACAGATGATGAAGGAACTTTGGTCTTCAATCACGTCCACTCATGAAAGATCTTCGTTCTTCAAGAATCTCATATCCTCACTCGTAGACTCTGGAATTCGTTTTCTGCAACAAAGGTCCTTTTTCTCTTCTCAGAAACAAACCTAAGTAGTATCAGGTCATCACCCAGCAGTGCAAAAAGTTCAAAGTACCCTTAATGATCCTAGACCATATAAAACTCTAAAAATCAGAATTATTATCGCGTCTGCCAACACAGGCCGTGTCAGGTGACACAAGCACCCATGTTGTCCCTCTGCCTTTTTCATTTAAGTTGCCAAGTATCAGGCCTGCTGACACGGGCCGTGTTAGGTGACACGACACCCATGTCACATCCCTGACTTCTCATATTTCTGGCTTCATCCTGGCTATCATCCTGACATGGCCCGTGTCAGGTGACACGGGTAGCCGTGTCAGGCCTCCTGTAGGTGGATATTTGCATTTCTTCCAAAACTCTGAGATTCCCACCGATTTTTCCTGATTTAATCTTTTGAACCTGAAAAAAAGAAACTACACAACCAACACATATAACATAGGAGAATGAAATAAAACACTTGACAAAATGAAGAAACGATAACTAAAATCAATTGTAAATAAAGATGGAAAAACCATTGATCATATTCCATTCACTTTCCCCCTTATAAACAAGGGTTTGAGGTGACAGAACATGCACGGACTTGGTTTTTCAAACACCACATTCTGCTCCTCCACCACACAACTATTCATGACATAGTAGCATAATGGTTTTCCTACGATGTCGTTTGGCACGTAATCATCCTCATTTTCTGACACTTCAGATTCCCTTCCGAATTCAGCAGGAAAAACAGACACAATGCCATAATTGATGATAAAGTCTTAGCCATAATTATCGTCAACCATATCATCTTCATAGAGGTCATAATAATCCCCTTCATCCTATGGGAGAGGTTCATACTCCTCTTCCTCTTTGTTTCCATCTTCATCCATGGGAATGTACTCCACACTCTGTGTCGCCACTACCTCCTTACTCCCTAGAGGTGCTATTCTCATCGTCAATCTCTAATTTACGGTGATTTTTTCTTTTTTGCTTAGCCTTGAAACAACCAGATGAACATATCATCAAGATGAAATCAATGAAGTCGACATCGAACGTTTTTATCCCACGAGAAGGGAAAGATGATCATTGAGTAAACTTGAGAAGGGTGAAATCATGATCAAACGACCGAGAGATCGGGTAAGAGAGTCTATTACACAATGGGAAGGTATTAGCACCCCACATGCCTGTAGTACTCTATGGTATCTACTCTTGTTGTTCTAATCAAAAGGCGTGTTCAAATCTAATACTTAAGAGCTAAAAATAAAATGCAAAGAGGGAATGCATGCAAAAGAAAACATGGGGAAAAGAAGGAAATATTTACAAAGTTTCGCTCGGCTGAGCCCCGTGACCAGATGCCTACATATCCTTTTTAAGGAATCAGAGAGTCGTAGTTCAACTCACATATTTTGGTTTGGTTTGCATTTTTTAATGAAAAATATTAATTTTCCCTTTTGCTGCAACTTGACCTTTGGAGATTCACACGTCAGCACATAAGTGAATTAACATGTTATGTTGAAAATTCGATTAGTTTTATGCAAAGCGCGGAGGTGGAAAAAAGGTTTGAGTTGGTTGGTGTTTTTTTTTACTTTGAAAGAGGATTTGATTGTTGTTAGATGTTTTATGCATTTGCCAAGAAAAATGAGGTTTTATTTTTAAGGATGCAAAAGAAAAGAAAACAACTAAGGGAGACTATCTAGAATCTAATCCCTAATGTTATCATACAATGATGGCCCTAAGGTCAAGGATGAAAGGGAAATTTCTACCTAAGTTAACATGCATGGATGCCTATCTTAATGTTTAGCTTGAAAGCTACTCTAATCGAGCGATCCTAAGGGAACACACAACGGTTCAAAGCCTAAGGGAACATGGTATACACAAAGATAAAAACAAATAAACAATCCACAGGCTCAAGAGAGCACACACATGTCATGAGAAGCACTCGCTAGCTCAAGTCACAAAGGCCTAACCAAGATATTATGCATCGAGGTAGGAAATGGGAAGCTTTAGCCAAGGAGTCATATCAACCGAGGCAAACAAGCAGGATATGATATTGGAAGCTTTAGCCAAGGTGTCATGTCAATCGAGGCAAACAAGCTATATGTGGGAACAAAAGCGTCTATACTATGATGTATCATATTACCAGGCAAGAAGAGTAAGGGGAAAAGTGATAAACACAAAGCGTCAATGTCGACCAATGTGAGCTCAAGACAAAGTGTGGGGGATGGATTACAAATCCCTTTTCCATCTGACTGACTCGATAACAAGAATAACTCAACTCCAAAGCATCATGGTGCATCACAAGTTAAGGATGACACAGACAAAATGCGAGGGTTGATTGCAAACCCTTTTCCGCTTGCCTTCTTTGAGGACTTATTAAGAGGAATGGAAATGGGCGCCTCTTTTTGAGGTCTTTAGGCACAAATGTAAACACACAGCAAAAACGCCTACTTCGAGGTTGGTCTTTAAACAAGCTGCAAACCCAATTAGAAAACAAGTGTGGAATTGCCTTAAATATGTATTTAAATAAAGCAGAGGGACTCTTGACATAATCCACAATGAATGTCCCCGTCATATATATCTATCCTACTTCTCATGGCATCAGAAAGATGTAAAGTGCAGTAAAAAGTGAGAGAGATAAAGGAAATAAATTGGACTACCAATCGAGCAAAAACATTCCACTAAACTGATAGCAACAAGAAATCTAGAGAACATCAAATGAGCTAGCATCAATAACAAACAAAGTCAGAATATGCGTCGAAGCACCAAAGCAACATAAGCGGTGTGTGTCAGAGACAACTGAAAAAGTATCCTTCCAGAAAACCAACAATCCAGACAATACATAATATACAAATATACACCTCATAACTGAGGGACAAATAATAGCAACATGCGAAGAGTGGTACCCCACACATAAAACGGAGTACCGAGATGTCGACACATGAGAAATACAGTATCCCACAAATAAATTGGAATACCAAGCAAGTAAGCGTCATCGAAATCCCTTATGGTAATCCTTCTATAAACTTAATAAACAAGTTAGTGATAAAAAGAAAGCAACTGACAATTACATCATTGGCTTATAATGTGAAAATCAAGTGATGGCACAAAATGGTAAAATCGGCTATGTCAAATCACATAGTGTACATGGAATGAATCCAAAGAAAGAAAACATAAGTGCTATGGTATACAAATAACCAGGGAAACATGAATACAAGTTAAGTAAAAGTCAAAGCACAAGGTACATGTCAATCGGTATCAAAAACCACAAAATCGGGAAATAGGCGTCAAAACTTATCGACCCGAAATTAAATGAAAATCACATGGTTAATTGCAAACATGTCAACAGACTCAAAAATGAACTCGGTTTGAATTAATTCCGTCTGGAAGCGGGAGTTTTAGGTCAATTTCGTCGGCTGGCAGTAGCGAAAGGCAGAAAAAAAAGTATCTGAAAATGAAAAAAAAGTACACCGATAGCTTCGGAATCTTGGACAAAGTCAAGTTCCACTAATTATTAGTGTAAAAACTCATCATGGTTAGGAAATTAGCTCAAAAAATGAGATTATGTCAAGTGTTAGAATTTTTTTAAGAATTGTGACATTTTCTACTTATCTTAAGTTTTTATGCATAAAAAGAAGTCGATCATGTGTCTTGAGTCAAATAGAAGATGTTACACCTCATGGATAAGAAAATGTTAGTATGAGTGTATGCACGTTCACACAATTAAAATATTACATATTATGAAAATGTTAAAGTAAGTGAGCAAAACTAGAATTTAACACTAAGTGCTAGTAAGCAAGACTTGAATATTAGTACTAGGAATTAGTAAACAAGAGTATGCATATTGAGGTGAATAGCATAGAACAAACACAACACAAGTTAGTAATCACGATTCTGGAAAATTATCATTTAGGCACAACACAATTAAGCTCAAGACTCAACCAATTCCGAATCTATCCATATTTGTTTAAAATATCAAGAATCTAACATCAACACAAACAATTACAATTAACTCTATGTCAAAAGATTAGCACAATATCAAGAATTAGTTCTTTTGTCAAGAATTAGCAATACAATTCTATGAGGAATTTCTACATACACTTAATATGCAAAGTTTATGTCTGCAAATCTATGTCAAAATCCACATCACAAATTCATATAGACATTATCACAAACACATAATATGCACTAGAATATTACAAATTCTATGTCAAGAATTCTAGATCTAAACTAATCTACTTCATCAGTTCATGCATAATTCACATAAACAAAATCAAATTACTCAAGTATTCAACAAAACTATAAGAATCAAGTAATGTTACCTAAGATAATTTGTAGAAAATTGGAAGTTAAATGATGTTGATGGTGATGCTTGCAATAGCGAAGAGAGAAGGGAAGGAGTGTCTGATCGGAGCTACAACGAATAGAGGGAGTATGCGACGGAGGAGAAGGCTATTGACGGAGGACAAATCACTGGAGGGAGGTGGCATCAGAGTGACGGTTGCAGTGTGGGAGAGAGAGGCCGCGAGTTCTTCTTGGTGGGAGAGAGAGAATTTTCTTCTCTTTGATTTTTATGTTGCTGTGTTGAGAGAATGTGAGAGAGTTTAAGAGAATAGAAAATGAGAGTGAAGAGGGAAAAAAAGATTATGAGAGTCCCATTGTAAAAGTTTGGAATATTGTAAAGTGGTGTTTGGCTTGTTTTTTTAGATTTTTTGATGCATACTCGATACAAAACCCAATCCTCATAATAATCGGTGCGAAATTAAAACTTGCAATCAACAACAAAATCGTTCGTGACAAAATGTGTGACACGGTTCAAAAAGAATGGACAAAATACAATAAAAATTGAGTGAGTTTGACAACTTTAAGTGACGATACCTAAAATTAGAAATTATAAAAGTGAATTTTTCAGCTTATTTCGAGCTTAAGTGACAACAACGTGCATCTCGGAGCAAGATACACATTTGGGACCTGAAGCAAAGTTTTAGATGATGAAATTTGTGACGCAATGCAAAAAGAACATACTCGATCAAATAAAAAACGAGGAAGTTATGAATTTTGAAGTTGCATTGATGCATAGAAGACTGAACCAAAACAACTTTTTTTTCCAATTAATTTCAACGTTCAGTTCGGAAGAACGCCTTGAACGACAATGCTCCTATCAAAATTTGAATTTGGCATATGAAGAAAACTTGTATCTAACATCATTTTTGAAATTTTTCTGAAAGAACCATCTCAATACGATAAAAATCGAAGGAGTTACAAATTTTACAATATCGAGAAACAGTGAATAAAAATTTCAGTTCAGCACAATCATGTCTCTGGTAATCCATAATTCCGGGGACTTTCCTCAAGGAATCGGCTTTCAGTCTGAAAATATGAAATGAAGAAGGCATCAAGACGGATTTTTACCAAAAAGAACCGCTTCAAAACAATATTCCAGTCAGAAGTTATGAATTCTTTAATGTCTGCAAAATTACGGTTCAGCACAGTATTTTCATTATTTTCCACTGTGTCACTTCTAGAAGAATCACGTACTCGGAAGCCTTCCTCCAAGAATTAGCTTTCGGTCTGAACACGAGAGTTGGAGAAGACATTAAGACGGTTTTAATGCCTCCATAATCTCTCTAAAATAGTATTTCAATCAGAAGATATAAATTTTTTATTACCCGCGCAACGACGGACCAACAAATAAATTCAGTATATTGTCTTCAAAGAATTAAAATTCCATGAGATTTTCTTCACACAATTAGAAATGAAAATAGAATCAATACAGTCTCAATGCTTGAGGAATCCACTGAAAATACCAAATCAGATGACAGTTACAGATTTCCAAACATTCAATAAACAGATAACCAGTCATTAAATCCAAATACAGCTTCAGAGAAAACAAATTATTTGGAGACTTTCTGCATATAATTGACTTCTAGCCTGAACAGATGAAATAAAGAAAATACCTAGACGTCCAATGCTTGAGAAATCAGATCAAAACAGTACTCTGATGGCAAGTTGCGAATTTCTAAGCTCAAACCAGCAAAGACATTGTTTCTGGTTCACACTGCCTCAAATTCATTGAAACACCCAATTCCTCCATAATTCAGAGTGCATTGGAATACATGATAACTTTGACGAAGAATTTCTTGGTAATTGCTTGGATAACTTGGAAACTGTGTAGAGCACATTAAAACACAGAAAACCTTGAATTTCTATTTTTGATGTACCGCTTGGTAAAACACTTGCCTCAAAGCTTGATGCCGATAAAATGCCTTGATCCCATAAGTATGAGCCTAATGACATGTATGTATACATATAATAATGAAGTATAAGCCAATTAGGTTCAAAGTGAAGAGGAAAAATTTGGGGTACAACAATTGTCCCTGTTCAATCTTCTTTAACCAGAGGGTGAGATTGGCGGTAGCCTTTCGAACAATCAAGGTGAAAGAGGATTAAATACTTAATAGAACCATAAAATTTGCTCTCTGAAGCTAGTCAGATATTATTTATTTATGGTTTTCTGTTATATATTTTTTGCTTTTTAAAGCTAGTGGTTATCAAGGATAGATGTATGTCAGGTCAAGGTTAGATACACAAAAGAGAGATTGGATATCAAGGAACATGTGTTCGGAGCTGGTAGCGAACACAAATGACAGAGACTAGCCAAAGGAAGCCATATCAAAGATACTAACGACATATGTTCGGAGGAAAGGACACATACAAAAGATATTGAATAGACATGCCCAGAGCTGGTAGCAGACACAAGAAAGAGACCAGATGAAAGGACTCTTACGAGGGTATCACATACATATGTTCAGAGCCGATAGAGAACACATGACAAGAAAGAGACCGGAGGAAAGGAATCTAACTCAAATATATCATGAGTACAGGTCTGGAGGAAAGGACATATACAAAGGAGACGTCGAATATACAAGCCAGGAGTTGGTAGCAGACATATACAAAAGAGACATACCGAAGAATGCTCTAACAAGGATATCAACATGTCTGGATTTGGTAGCACACACATAAGAAAGATACCAAAAGAAAGGACTCTAACCAAGATATCACATATACATGTCTGGATTTGGTAGCAGACATAAAATAGGAGAGAGGCTGGAGGAAAGGATTCTAACCAAAGATATCACAACGATATGCTCGGAGTTAGTTGTAACGCCCGTAATTTAATTAATTATTTAATTAAATTATTTTTGGAATATTTGAGAAGATGTGTGATAATTAATTAATTGGATTTAATTATAATATTAAGTGGAGAAATAATATTAGAGATATAATATTATGTGGTGAAATAATATTAGAAGTATAATATTATTTGATGTGGGCCTATTTTGAAGGAATAAAAGTAATAAGGGGTGTATTGGTTTAATCCCATTAAGGAGTAAATAGAATAATAGGGTTATTTTATTGTTGTTGGAATAGAATAGAAAGAAGCAGTAGAAGAATAAGGATTAAGAAAGAACGTGCAAGCTGCTAGAGAAAGTGAAAAAATGGCAAGCACAAGAATTCAACCGGAAATTTTAGAGCGACCTTGAATACAAGGTAAGGGTGGGGTTCTAACTCTATGATTGGGTTTATGATGATTGGTATGTGGTGTTAGAGATAATTGTTGTCTTGTTCTTGAATTGAAAATATATGATTGTTGTATGATGAGAATTGATGAATTTTAGATGAATATTAATGTCATGATGTTGTTTAATTGATGTAGAATTATAAGGTAAATTATGAGTGATGATTATCCATGATTATATTAAGTTTTAGGGCTTTAGGTATGAATTCTGTAGTGAGTGGCAGTGATGAAAAACACAGAATATTGCAGTGATGAAAAATGCAGAATTAGGCAATTGATATCAAGCGCTACCGTATTAGAATAATGAATTAATTGGAGATAGAATTTGTCATATTGTTCTTAGTTAGGTTGATATAAGGCTAAGAATTAAAATAGTAGGATTGGTAAAAAGTAGAAATTCTGATGGTAGAAGCTATGGTGGTTAGAAGTTGCGTTGAATTATTAGAGAGTAGAAGTTCTGATGGTAGAAGCTATAGTGGTTAGAAGTTGCGTTGAATTATTAGAGAGTAGAAGTTCTGATGGTAAAAGCTATGGTGGTTAGAAGTTGCATTGAATTATTAGAGAGTAGAAGTTCTGATGGTAGAAGCAGTGTTAGTCAGAAGTTGGGTTAGTCAAAAGTTGCACTGTCAGAAGTTGCATTGGTCAGAAGTTGTGTTATTAGAAGATGTGTTATTAGAAGTTGTGTTGGTTAGAGGTTATGCTGGCCAGAAGTTGTGTTAGACTTTGCATTCTTTTTGTACAGAGTGTGGAAGTAGATGCTTAGAAGTTGCTGTTTGAACTATAACAATAGGAATAGTGACGGTGATGACGTTTGAGTTACAGAATAGCAGTATTGATTTACTGTGGAATTAATGTTCAGCTGAGTTATTAGTGAGAAGTTATTCAAGATGTTCTGTTTGATGATGTATAATAAATGAATGATGTTTGATGATTTATAATAAATAAATGATGTTTGATGATTTATAATAAATAAATGATGTTTAATAAATTATTTTGATGATATGAGATGTTGATGACGAGACGTTGAGATGCATTTGAGATGTTGTTATTTTGAGATGCTTTTGAGATGTTAATTGAGATGTTTTTGAGATGATTTGAGACGTTGTTAACTTGGGTGTCGTTATTACATTCATGGTTGTGTCGCATACATTGCATTTTTGAGATGGAGCTTATGCTTGTTGAGATGACCTGTATTGGCAAATTTTGAGATGAAGGCTATGCCTTGTTGATGCCTATATTAATTGGCAAATTTTTGAGATGGGAGTTCTGCTCCAATGGTACCACATGCATTTTCATAGTATTGATTCTCATTATATGATTGTTTAGAGAAGTGTATTTTGTTGTTGATGAATGCTTATATGCGTTGTAATTATTGTAGATTATGAGATGAGAAGTGGTGATGTTATTGATCTAGTTTAATATATTAATTATCATGTGCTTTATTATATTGTAAGATATCTCACCCCTTCTGTTTGAATGTTTCCCTTATGTTGGTAACGTGCAGGTAATCGAGAGTGAAGGCTGTATTCCTTCAATAGTTTGAGTCGGTGTCATTGCTCTGATATGTAACACTCGAGGGGATGAACGCTTGCTGTTTTTGATTGTTGATTTTCAGTTGTTGAAATTTAAATTGATTATTATTAAATATGTGATGTTTCGAAGTTGTTGTTTTGTTGTTAGAGATGTTATTAAGAATTCCGCTGCGTAGATGTTGAATTATTTGATTAAAGATGTTATGTTGATGGTTCACCCGATGTTTTAAAAAAGTTTATATATCCACGATGAATGCAATGAATTTTGATAGAAGAATTTGTGATGTCCTGATTTGTTTGTATGTTTGAATTTTATAACTCTGATTTATTTATATAATTTTCCGGGGTAGAATTGGGGTGTTACAAAGTTGGTATCAGAGCAAAAGGTTGGTCTGACCTTGTCGTTGAGTCGTAGTTGTCTAACAGTCGAGTATTGTTATTTTGAGTTCTAACCATTGTTTATGTTGTAGTGAGAAGTTGAGATGGCTGGAACGAATGATGCTGCACTTGCTGCTGCTTTACAAGCAATGACTCATGCGATGGAAAATTAGCCGAATGCTGACGGGAATGCTGGATCTCATAGCTTGGCGACCTTCCAGAGAGAGAATCCACCTACATTCAAGGGAAAGTATGATCCTGACGGAGCATTGGAGTGGTTGAAATAGATTGAGAGAATCTTTCGCGTGATGGACTCATCTCCAGCGCAGAAGGTTCGTTATAGGACTCATATGCTAGCAGTCGAGGCTGATGACTGGTGGCTAGAGACTTGTCAGAAGTTGGAAGCTGCAGGTGAGAATGTCACTTGGGCTGTGTTCCGTAGGGAGTTTTTGAGAAAGTATTTTCCTGAAGATGTCCGTGGTAAGAAGGAAATTGAGTTCCTTGAGCTGAAGCAAGGAAGTATGTCTGTTGTTGAGTATGCTGCCAAGTTTGCTGAGTTGGCCAAGTTTTATCCGCATTACACTGAGGAAAATGCTGAATTTTCGAAGTGTATTAAGTTTGAGAACGGGTTGCGCCCGGAGATTAAGAAAGCAGTTGGATATCAGAAAATCTGTGTCTTTGCTGATTTGGTTGATAGCTGCAGGATTTATGAGGAAGCTAATAATGCGCAATACAAGATTATCAGTGAGAAGAGGGGTAAGCACCCAAAAAATCATGGTAAGCCTTATGATACCCCAACTGGTAAGGGTAAACAGAGAGTTTCTCATGGTCAGAGGTCTAGTGGGGGAGATGCTCCTGCTGGTGTGATTTGCTTTAAGTGTGGGAAGCCTGGACACAAGAGTAATGTGTGCACTGCTGAATTGAAGAGGTGTTTCCGTTGTGGTAAGAACGGACATGTTGTATCTGAGTGCAAGCGTAAAGATATGGTTTGTTTCAACTGTAGAGAAGAAGGGCACATTGATAGTCAATGTCCAAAACCGAAGAGTGCTCAGTCAAGTGGAAAAGTGTTTGCTTTGGTTGAGGATCAGACAACTGCTGAGGACAGACTTATTAGAGGTACATGTTTCATTAATAGTACTCCTTTAATCACTATTATTGATACTGGTGCTACGCATTGTTTTATTGCTGCTGATTGTGTTGAAAGATTGGGTCTTGTGTTGTCTTCTTTGAATGGATAAATGGTCGTCGATACTCCATCCAAGGGGTCAGTGACTACTTCTTTTGTGTGTGCTAAGTGTCCCTTGTCGATCTTCGACAGAGACTTTGTTGTTGATTTGGTTTGTTTATCGTTAAGAGGTTTGGATGTAATTTTGGGTATGAACTGGTTAGAGCATAATTGTGTTTATATTAACTATTATGACAAGTCGGTGAAGTTTTCTACTCCTGAAGAAGAAGAAGATGGTCTGTTTTCTGCTAGACAGTTGAGGAAGTTAATGCAAGAGGAAGCACAGATGTTCTCGTTGATGGCGTCGCTATCTGTAGAGACTCAAGCTATAATTGAGGAATTGCAGGTGGTGTGTGAATTTCCTGAAGTTTTCCCTGATGAGATTCCTGATGTACCGCCAGAGAGGGAAGTTGAATTTGTAATTGATCTTGTACCTGGTACCAGACCTGTGTATATGGAACCATACATGATGTCTGCATCTGAGTTGTCAGAGTTAAAGAAGCGATTGGAAGAGTTACTTGAGAAGAAGTTTGTAAGGCCAAGTGTATCGCCGTGGGGTGCTCCAGTGTTGTTAGTGAAGAAGAAAGATGGAAGTATGAGGCTTTGTGTTGATTATAGACAGTTGAACAAGGTGACAATTAAGAACAAGTATCCGCTTCTAAGAATAGATGACTTGATGGACCAATTGGTGGATGCTCGTGTGTTTAGTAAGATTGATTTGAGGTCAGGTTACCATCATATTAAAGTGAAGGATGAAGATATTCAGAAGACGGATTTCTGAACGCGTTATGGACATTACGAGTATTCAGTGATGCCTTTCGGTGTTACTAACTCGCTGGGAGTATTCATGGAATATATGAGTCGTATCTTTCACACTTATTTGGATCGGTTCGTAGTGGTGTTCATTGATGATATTTTGATTTACTCTAAGTCAGAAGAAGAGCATGATGAACATTTAAGAGTAGTATTGCATGTTTTGAAAGAGAAGAAGTTGTATGCAAAGTTGTCCAAGTGTGAATTCTGGCTGAAAGAGGTTAGTTTTCTTGGTCACGTGATTTCAGGTAGTGACATTGTTGTAGATCCATCGAAGGTTGATGTTGTGTTGCAATGGGAAACTCCAAAGTAAGATACTGAGATTAGAAGCTTCTTGGGATTAGCTGGTTATTATAGAAGGTTTATCAAAGGGTTTTCTAAGTTGTCACTTCCATTGTCTAAGTTGACTTGTAAAGGTAGAGCGTTTGTATGGGATGTTCAGTGCCAAGAAA
Source organism: Vicia faba (assembly GCA_948472305.1). Lineage (NCBI taxonomy): Eukaryota > Viridiplantae > Streptophyta > Magnoliopsida > Fabales > Fabaceae > Vicia > Vicia faba. Next base: position 1,340,534,944 of record OX451736.1, read on the forward strand.
GTTTTACGGAATTGAAGAAGAGGTTGATGTCGGCTCTAATTTTGACGTTGCCTAATCCAGGAGAGCCTTTTGTGGTGTATTGTGATGCTTCTAAGATGGGTTTAGGAGGTGTGCTTATGCAGAATGGTAAGGTAGTTGCTTATGCGTCAAGGCAGTTGAGGACTCATGAGAAGAACTATCCTACGCATGATTTAGAGCTTGCTGCAGTTGTTTTTGCATTGAAGATTTGGAGGCATTATCTTTATGGTTCAAGATTTGAAGTGTTTAGTGACCATAAGAGCTTAAAGTATTTATTTGATCAGAAGGAGTTGAACATGAGGCAACGGAGATGGTTGGAATTGCTAATGGACTATGATTTCGGTTTGAATTATCATCCAGGAAAAGAAAATGTGGTAGCTGATGCGTTGAGTCGAAAGACTTTACATATGTCAGCAATGATGATTAAAGAGTTGAAATTGATTGAGCAGTTCAGAGATATGAGCTTAGTTTGCGAGGTTACTTGCAGAGTGTTATGTCGGGTATGTTGAAGATTAATAATGAATTTTTAGACAGTATCAGAGAAGCTCAGAAGTTGGATGTGAAACTGGTAGATTCGATGGTTAGAATTGATCAGTCTGAGAATAGTGATTTTAAGCTAGATGCGCAAGGTGTGTTGAGGTTTCGTAACCGGATTTGTATTCCTGATGATGTTGAGATGAAGAAAGTGATACTTGAGGAGAGTCATAGAAGTAAGTTGAGTATTCATCCAGGAGCTACTAAGATGTATCAAGATTTGAAAGGTTTGTTTTGGTGGCCTAGAATGAAGAGTGACATGGCTCTGTTTGTGTATGCATGTTTGACTTGCTAGAAGTCGAAAGTTGAACATCAGAAGCCTGCAGGATTGACGCAACTGTTGGAAGTTCCAGAATGGAAATGGGATAGCATTTCAATGGACTTTGTGACAGGGTTGCCTAATACTTTAAGAGGACATGATTCGATTTGGGTGATTGTTGATAGGCTTGCAAAGCCAGCTTATTTTATTCCTAGTAACATCAGTTTTCCAGTGTCGAAGTTGGCTGAGATTTACACTAGTGTGATTGTGAAGTTGCATGGTGTTCCTTTGTGCATTGTGTCAGATAGAGATCCAAGATTTACTTCTGATTTTTGGAAGAGTTTGCAAGAAGCACTGGGTTCTAAGTTGAGATTGAGTTCATCGTATCATCCTCAGACATATGGTCAGACTGAACAGACTATTCAATCGTTGGAAGACTTACTGAGGGAATATGTTCTTGAGCAGGGAGGTTCGTGGGATACTTATCTTCCGTTGATAGAGTTCAAGTATAATAACAATTATCATTCCAGTATTGGGATGGCACCTTTTGAAGCGTTGTATGGTCAAAGATGTAGAACTCTGTTATGTTGGCATGAATCTGGTGAAAGTGTACTTGGACCTGAACTTGTTCTTGAGACTACCGAGAAGGTGAAGTTGATTTGAGAGAAGATGAAAGCTTCACAAAGTAGACAAAAGAGTTATCATGACAAGCGAAGGAAGGATTTAGAATTCCAAGCTGGTGATCATGTGTTTTTGAGAGTTACACCTGTGAATGGTGTTGGACAAGCATTAAAGTCTAAGAAGCTCACTTCTCATTTTATTGGACCGTATCAGATTTCAGGGAGAGTGAGAAATGTTGCTTATAGAGTGGCTTTAACGCCTAATCTTTCGAATTTGCATGATGTGTTTCATGTGTCACAACTTCGGAAGTATATTTCAGATCCATCTCATGTGATTCATATGGACGATGTGCAAGTACAAGATAATCTTACGGTGGAGACGATGCCTGTACGGGTCGCGGATCGTGAAATGAAGACTCTGAGGGGAAAAGAGATTGCCTTGGTTAAAGTGGTTTGGCTAGGAGCTGCTGGTGAAAGCATGACTTGGGAGTTGGAGAGCAAGATGCGAGACTCCTATCCTGAATTGTTTGATTGAGGTAAATTTTCGAGGACGAAAATATTCTAAGTGGGGGAGAGTTGTAACGCACGTAATTTAATTAATTATTTAATTAAATTATTTTTGGAATATTTGAGAAGATGTGTGATAATTAATTAATTGGATTTAATTATAATATTAAGTGGAGAAATAATATTAGAGATATAATATTATATGGTGAAATAATATTAGAAGTATAATATTATTTGATGTGGGCCTATTTTGAAGGAATAAAAGTAATAAGGGGGTGTATTGGTTTAAGCCCATTAAGGAGTAAACAGAATAATAGGGTTATTTTATTGTTGTTGGAATAGAATAGAAAGAAGCAGTAGAAGAATAAGGATTGAGAAAGAACGTGCAAGCTGCTAGAGAAAGTGGAAAAACGGCAAGCACGAGAATTCAACCGGAAATTGTAGAGCGACCTTCAATCTAAGGTAAGGGTGGGGTTCTAACTCTATAATTGGGTTTATGATGATTGGTATGTGGGGTTAGAGATGATTGTTGTCTTGTTCTTGAATTGAAAATATATGATTGTTGTATGATGAGAGTTGATGAATTTTAGATGAATATTGATGTCATGATGTTGTTTAATTAATATAGAATTATAAGGTAAATTATGAGTGATGATTGTCCATGATTATATTAAGTTTTAGGGCTTTAGGTATGAATTCCGTAGTGAGTAGCAATGATGAAAAATGCAGAATATTGCAGTGATGACAAATGCAGAATTAGGCAATTGATATCAGGCGCTATCGTATTAGAATAATGAATTAATTGGAGATAGAATTTGTCGTATTGTTCTTAGTTAGGTTGATATAAGGCTAAGAATTAAAATAGTAGGATTGGTAAAAAGTATCAGTTCTGATGGTAGAAGCTATGGTGGTTAGAAGATGCGTTGAATTATTAGAGAGTAGAAGTTCTGATGGTAGAAGCTATGGTGGTTAGAATTTGCGTTGAATTATTAGAGAGTAGAAGTTCTGATGGTAGAAGCAGTGTTAGTCAGAAGTTGGGTTGGTTAGAAGTTGGGTTAGTTAGAATTTGCATTGTCAGAAGTTGCATTGGTCAGAAGTTGTGTTATTAGAAGCTGTGTTATTAGAAGTTGTGTTGGTTAGAGGTTGTGATGTTAGAGGTTGTGCTGGCCAGAAGTTGTGTTGGCCTTTGTTTTGTTTTTGTACAGAGTGTGGAAGTTAGATGCTTAGAAGTTACTATTTGAACTATAACAATAGGAATAGTGACGGTGATGACGTTTGAGTTACAGAATAGCAGTATTGATTTACTGTGGAATTAATGTTCAGCTGAGTTGTTAGTGAGAAGTTATTCATGATGTTCTGTTTGATGATTTATAATAAATGAATGATTTTTGATGATTTATAATAAATAAATGATGTTTGATGATTTATAATAAATAAATGATGTTTAATAAATTATTTTGATGATATGAGATATTGATGACGAGACGTTGAGATGCATTTGAGATGTTGTTATTTTGAGATGCTTTTGAGATGTTAATTGAGATGTTATTGAGATGATTTGAGATGCTGTTAACTTGGGTTTCATTATTTCATTTTTAAGATGGAGCTTATGCTCGTTGAGATGGCCTGTATTGGCGAATTTTGAGATGAAGGTTATGCCTTGTTGATGCCTCTATTAATTGGCAAATTTTTGAAATGGGAGTTTTGCTCCAATGGTACCACATGCATTTGTATAGTATTGAGTCGTATTATATGATTGTTTAGAGAAGTGTATTTTAATGTTGATGAATGTGTATATGCGTCGTAATTATTGTAGATTATGAGATGAGAAGTGGTGATGTTATTGATCTAATTTAATGTATTAATTATCATGCGCTTTATTATAATGTTAGATATCTCACCCCTTCTGTTTGAATGTTTCCCTTATGTTTGTAACGTGCAGGTAATCGAGAGTGAAGGTTGTATTCCTTCAATAGTTCTAGTCGGTGTCATTGCTCTAATATGTAACACTCAGGGGGATGAACACTTGCTGTTTTTGATTGTTGATTTTCAGTTGTTGAACTTTAAATTGGTTTTTATTAAATAAGTGATGTTTCGAAGTTGCTATTTTGTTGTTAGAGATGTTATTAAGAATTCCGCTGCGTAGATGTTGAATTATTTGATTGAAGATGTTATGTTGATGGTTCACCCGATGTTTTAAAAAAGTGTTATATATCCACGATGAATGCAATGAATTTTGATGGATGAATTTGTGACGACCCGATTCGTTTGTATGATTGAATTTTATAACTCTGGTTTATTTATATAATTTGCCGGGGTAGAATTGGGGTGTTACATTAGTAGTGATCACATACAAAAGAGGACAGATGAAAGGATTCTGTCGAAGATATCAGGAATATACGTCCAAAGGAAAGGACGTATACAAGGAGAGAGGTTGGAGGAAAGGACTCTAACCCAAAGATATCAGGAATATACATCTGAAAGAAAGGACATGTAACGAAAGATATCGATACTACATGTTTGGAGCTGGTAGCAGACATATAACAATAAAGAGACCGGAAGAAAGGACCCTTTAAACAAGATACCATAACCACATGTTCGGAGGAAAGAATATATGGGACAAAATCTGGATGAAAGGACTCTATCGTGGATATGAAGAATATATGTTTGGAGTTGGTAGTGAACATATAACAAGAAATAGACCGGAGGAAAGGACTATTTACAAAGATATCACAAATATATGTTCGGAGTTCGTAGCGAACATATACGAAGGAGACCGAAAGAAAGGACTCCACCGGGAATATCAAATATGCATGTCCGGAGTTAGTAGCTGACATAAAATATAATGGGTATACGCCAGGTAAAACTAGTCACATACAAATAAGGAAGAGACCAACCGAAGAAGGCTCCAATAAGGTACGCTAACCAAAGATAGACTCCTGGAGAAAGTACACTCATCAAAGGTGAATTTACTGGGGATAAAGTATACATGTCGGATCAGAGTTAGACACAAATAAGAAAGAGACTGATTGAAGCCGACTCTAACAAAGGACACTTGAACACAGGCGAACCTGCCAAGATAAGGAGACTAGCCGAGGGTAAACTCTTGGGGAAAATGACTTACTGGGGGTTCATATTTGTATTGAACCCGAATAGAACGGCGGTCAAAGGTGAACTCGCAAGTGGAAAAGAGACCGACTGTAGAACTCTAGACAAAGATTGCCAACACACTGACTCTTATTCGCACTCTTATGACAAAGCAAACACTGGTAAAATAACCAAGGGCTTGCAAGGGCAAAGAAAAAACCACGACACACTAGGGAAATGTGTCATATCCCAAATTTAGCCGCCTTGGCGCTACGGTCAAAATTAATTTCAAACTTTGATTTTTATAAAATTCTTTTGATTTACATTAATATTTTGGGGTTTTATAAATATTCGTTCTCATGTCCAGTTAAAAATATAATAATTCATTTCAAATTATTTGTATTTTTAAAATAGAAAATATATGCACACCTTTCATATACTTTCAATTGGGTTTATTTACAAATGAGTAACATAGCACAATTGGTAAATAATGAAGCTTTCTAGCATAAGCTCATGGGTTCGAATCTCTTGTGGTGCACTTTTAAACATTTTTTTATTACTTTTTTTCACTAATTTTCTTTCCTTTTTTGGAGATCAGGCTTTGGGCTTTTCAATCATTTTGGGCTAACCTTCTCTCCAAGTTTTTAAACCTAATTTAACTCTATAAATAGGACTATTGTTGTCCTAGTTTCTCATCCAGAATTTCACAATCAAATCCATAATTTCACAATCATACACCATAGGGTTTCTGAACAGAAACTTTGTTCGTCCTGGCTGATGATTCAATATGAGGCCCCTCTCCCGTTTATTTGCAATTTTTCAATTTAAAATTGTTTGTATTTTTAAAAACATATGATGTTGAACTGATGGTATTTTTATTTTTAAAATTATCTATTTTTAGACAATACTAACAATTTTTACTCAAACTGACTTTTATACTATACACAAAAATCAATTTACATGGTACATGTTTTCTCACAAAAAAAATCTTGTTTCTATTCGTTACTCAATTTTTTTTCCCACCAAAATACCCATCAAGCTTAACTCAACCTTTTTATTCCCTGACAAACACAAACCAATTTTTTCACTAACTTCGACCCTTTAACTAATGATCAAAATATCACCCTTAAATACATCAAAAGCTCACACACATAAATCCAACACAAATATAATTGTTCATAAGCCTATACCAAAACCTTCACTTTGGTCTTCTCAAAATTATCATTAAAAAAAATACTACAATTCAAAACCAATTTAGCTGCCTCTAAAATATGGAAATCGGTCAAAGCAAATTCAGAAACTTCAATTCCAAATTATTTGAAAAATAATTTGGTAAAGGTCAAATTTATTTCATGGTTACTTTTTTACCCCACAATTTTCCCTCCCTTTTTACTCAAGACATTCTCCTAGGGTTCTCAATAGCTTAAGGTTTCTCAAGAATTGATCAGACAAATTCTCCTCTTAAGCAATGGAATTGCAACTAGGGTTTCATTTTTCTCAAGGAAGTTTGGGTTTCTAAGGCCTCAAGTGGTTTCCATGGTTCCTTATAAGTCTCTAAGAATACTCATACTAAGTTTCATGCCTTGCATCACAAGTTTTCTTAGTCAATGGCTCAGATGACTGAAAATCAACTGTATTGGCCAAAAAGTCAACTATGGTCAACATACAGTCAAACTTCAATATTTTTGGTCAACATTAAGATTTTGAAGTCATATTCATCATTTGATCAAGGGTTGATCATGCTTCATCAAGGAAAACTCTCAAATCATCAAAAGTCAAAAATTGCCAAATTAGGATTTCCAAAGGAGAAGTCAACTAAACTTTGACCAAGCATGACTTTCACATGCTTCATTAGATTTTCCCCCAACCAAATCTCATTTTGAAGGAAATTAAATTCTCTACATATATGTATCTCTAAGCTCAAGTCTAAAAAATGCTTCATTTGAGAGATATGGGCCAATACATTATAGATCATTTCAAAAGTCAACAAAAAGACACTTTTTGTCAAGGCAACTTATATCAAGATAAAGTCTTCAAATGAAAAAAATGATCAAAAGAGGGCTTGTATAGGACATATTTAGCTTTCCAAAAAGTCCAATATCACATTTAAAAGATGAAAATTGAGAGATTTATGACAAGTTCAAGTTGGAAAATTTTGAGCAAATGCATGAAGTTCAAATTGAGCAAACTTGATATTTTGGGCTAATGGGCCATTGTTTCAAAGTCCAAACGTGTTTTGAAATTTATAATGAACCTCGCAAATGTTTCGGTTGAGCAAGAGTCGCCACCGACTTTTTATTTTATCCTAAGGAAAGGTTAAAAAGCACAGCAAAAACCTTTGAGATGTTTTCTTGGGTTCGGGGAGTAGATTATAGAAAGGGAAGGTATTAGCACCCTTTCTATCCATGGTTATCCATGGGCTCTTAGTTACTTGCTTAGATCAACTTGCCTTGATTTTCAATTGTTTGAAATGGTGCTTTGTGCGTGGTTTTGAAAATGTTTTGAAAAAGATGCCTTGTCTAGGCTACCCTTGTAACAATTCTTTACTCGAATGTTTTACAAAAGGTGTTTGTCTTTTTGAAAAGATGTTTCAAGGTTTTTGAAAGTTTGTTTTGGAAGTGTTTGTGAAGTGTGGTTTGAAAAATAGGCAAGTGTTTTTTTGTTTTTCAAGTTGACAAGTACTTAAGAGCTATCTACCCTAAAGTTCTCAAAGATTTTTGATATGTTTTAACCCTTTTAACAATTTTGTTCTACCATTGCATTTGGTGGACAATCTTGTGTTACGATGTGAAAGGGACGGACGCGGGTCATCGTTTAGACCATAATTACAATGGTGCCAAGTATCTTTGGGCAATTTTTCCTTGGAGGGACTTGATCATTTTTTAGGTAACTTTCGAAGGCGTCATCGAGGGACTATGATCATTTGATTGTTTTGTTTTGCCCAAAGAGACCTAACATGCAATATGGCCCTTTATTGAAGGCAACAAGTGGAATACCCTAGGGGTGCAAGTGTGATTAGTGTTGTCCATTTTCATGCTTGTTTATCTTGAAATTAGGTCAAACTATTTTTGTTGTTTTTGATTCGCATACAAAACCCTAATTCTAACATGGCATAATTAGAAAGCATTAAAGTGCGAAAAAATAAAGTTCCTAAGTTATTACAACATAATATATGGGAAGGGGGGTACAAATGTTCAAATGGGGGGTATTTTGACAAGGAATTTAAACCTAGACTATTACATCAAATTAGGATTTATACAAATTATTTAATATACAATAATTAAATAAAATAAAATAAATATGCAAGATGCAAAAAATGATTTTTTATGTGTATGTAAAAAGTGTTTTTTATGTGTCAAGGAAATAGATAGTATTAATTTTTGGAGTTTTTATGTATTTAGGGCAAAACCCTAGTTTTATAAATAAAATGTGTTTATTATTTAATATATACAATGTTTACTAATTACATACAAAAATAAAATAAAAATGAAGTATATTTGTACAAAAAGGTATTTTTAATGTTAATATTAATAAAAATAAAAATGTATATATTTTGTATTTTTTTAACCTAAATATACTAATATATATGTGTATTTGTATTATTTACTAAATATATATTATATATACAAAATAATAATATTTAATATTTATAAAAAAAAATTTATTTTATATAAAATATTTTCAGAAGATAAAATAAAATAAAAATGGAAAATAAAATGTGTTTGCATTATTTTAGTATTTTTTAAATAAAAGTATGTAAGTATTTATTTATGTACAAATATTAATCTAAACAAATAAATGCCTAATAAATATAAAAATGGTGTAAAAAATATTTTTTATATTTTTAGTATTATGAGGAAAAATAAACAAGTCAGAAATAAAAAACAAAAGTAAAAAAATGATCAAAATGAGCACAATGGGCCAAGGGGGTTCAAAAGTAACAAAAGGGTGCAAATAGGAAACTGAAACAAAGCCCAGCCCAAAAAGACCTTCTTCAACCTCTGAACCTGTATGAACAACAATCAACGCGCGTTTTCTATCTCCCAATTCCTGGACTTTCAAGCAAAACTCACAACATGAAAAATGTAGAGCATTAAAAGACGAATCCAGACATATAAAGAACTTGACTTAACTCTCTAAGATGAGAGAGAATTTCTCCATCCCTAATTCTTGACCTAGTTTTTGTTCCATGTTCAGACACCAAATTCTCATAGCACACGTAACATAAATGAAAACTAATTACATGGGCATGTTCAGGGCTATGAATGTGACATATTTTCTTCACAAACCTAAAGCTAACAATGCCTGGATAGAGAGATACGAGTTCATGAACTTACCTGTTCAGTTGGAGTTGTATCTGGTGATGGAGGTGTCTTCAATGCAAGGTGATGATTGGTACAGCTTCCTTGATGTCCAGGGATGCTATTCCAAGCTTTACTTTGTTTGGAAACCAAGAGAATCGTGCTATGGAACTTCAACTGCAAAACAAGAAAATGAAAATGGTGATGTTGCTTGGGAGTGTTACAGGTCGTGTTTGAGGTTTGGAATAGTTTCAAGGGATGATGTGGGATGTGTTTGAGGTGATTTTAGCAAGAATGCATGAAAGGATTGAGCTATGGAACTCAATCTGCAGCAGGTCCCCTGTTTTGGCAGTTTGAGGGTGATTCTGTGTTTGAGAGGGTGTTGGAGATGGTTGGCTCGTGTTCTAGCTCAGGTTTGATGATTAGAAAGTGCTTGATAACTTTGCTTAAGCTCTGGTTTACAGGAATGAGAGTTGTGTGATGTTATGCTAGCTTTCTTCCACTTTAAGCAACCAATGTCCACTTGAGTTTTTAGACAGATAGAGGCCCCCCTAATGTGCTGCTAACCTTTCCCTTGATCAGTGTGTTTTATTCATAAACTTGTGCCAAAAGGATTTGCACTGTACTTGCTTGGATTGCTAATTGACATAAAGTTTAACTTTTGCAAAAATGGACATTATGCTTTTTCTATTTTGGGACTGAACCTTTATGTAATGCTTAAACACATAAAATATGGTCTTGGCACAATGAGTTTGCATTAAATTTATGAGTGCAAAAGGGATATAGGACCTGTAATCAAGTTGTGCAAGCTGATTTCAAAATGGCCTAGATGCATGAACATGTAACTTGGCCAAATCAAAAGTGAGTTTTTCCCAACTTGCCAAATTCGATTCTCACTAACCATGAGGTTGTTTGATGAGTTCTTGGACATTTTGGAAAGCTTGGAATGTGTACTACAATCCATCTTTGCAATGCAAATTGAAATTCCAAGTGGAAGTAGGTGAAAAATGGTCTTGAAGTTAGGCAAAAATCCTGCCTAAAATGGTTCAAAATTTCTCTAAGTTAAGAATGGTTTGGTGCCCTTGTTCCAAAAATTATAACTTGAGCTACAAGCTTCTTTTGAGGAAACTTTGTGAATCAAAGTTGTAGATTTTGAAATGGACTACAACTTTCATGTTTTGACTTTTCCTTGAATCCAAATGAATCTTGATGAGAAAGTGGGGCAAAGTTAGGAAAAAATTAGGGTTTTTCATAACTTAGAAAAATTCTAAGTTATGAAAAATCTTCATTTCAAACCCTAATTTGCAATTCTTGATTTCTTGATGAACAAGTTTCATGATGTGGCATGTTTTGATGAAAAATGAATCTTGACACTTGATTTTGACCAAAAAGTCAAAGTTTGACTTTTCAGTATACAGTCAAAATTGATCAATTGACTGGGAAATTCAACTGTCAATCTTGTGCACTTGGGATCTTTTGAACTTGTTGAGTATGTCAAGATAATAACATGGGGTCCTTGAGTCCATATGTGAGCTTGGTTTGCCATTGGCTAGGTCAAACAGTCAAAAATTGCCTTTGTGCAGTCAAAACCCTAAAAATGACCATTTTGCCCTTTTGGTGATCTGATCAAATTTCTTGTGGAATTGTGATCCAAACTTGATCAAATGGTCCACGTGAGTTCATGATGTTGATGTGGGTCAATTTTCATGAGATTTGACTGTCAATTGGCCACAGTTGACTTTTTCCCCAATACAGTTGATTTCTAGGTCAACTGTCCAATTGACTGGGCAAAATTTGGAATCAAGACTTGAAACTTGGTATGGATAAACTTGGGAGTCCAACATGAACCATGAAAGTCATCTTAGGCATTTTAGGTCAAAATATCTTTGTGCAGACACAAACCCTAATTTGGGTCAACAGTGCAGGGAGAAGTCTTGAGCAGAGGAAACCCTAACTGGATCTTGAGCTCCAAGGGTCTTGTAATGAGAAAATGTTGAGAAAATGGGAGGGCAAATTTTGGGGTACAACAGTTGCCCCTGTTCAATCTTCTTGAATCCGAAGAGTTAGATTGGCAAGTTTGCCTTTCGTGACTCGAGGGTAAAAGGAGATTGGACACTAGAGTGCCCTTAAATTTGCACTTGTCAAAGCAATGGATGCGGGAATGGGCTTAGAGATGCCATTTGGAGATGGGCTTAACGATGCCATCGGGAGGAGTGACAGAAACTTGTCGGGGATGGGCTTAAAGATGCCATCTGGAATGAGTATCAGAAAGGTGCCCATGTTTAGGACCATCTCTGAACTGGGGTCTGAATAAGCAATAGATTGACATCCGTATCTGGAGGCATCCGTAAACTGTTTTCAAAAGTTGAGAAGAGTCTGAACAAGCGATAGATTAACATCCGTTGTTGGGAAGAATCTGTAAACCGTTTTCAAAAGTTGCATCTGAACAAGCGATAGATTAACATCCGTTGTTGGGAAGAATCCATAAACTGTTTTCAGAAGTCTTGAGAAGAAACTGAACAAGCGATAGGTTAACATCTGTTACTTGGAGAACCCGTGAACTGTTTTCAGAAATCTTGAAGTTGAATAAGCAATAGAGCAGCATCCGTTGTTGGGAAGCGTCCGTAAACTGTTTTCAAAAGTTGCATCTGAACAAGCGATAGATTAACATCCGTTGTTGGGAAGAATCCATAAACTGTTTTCAGAAGTCTTGAGAAGAAACTAAACAAGCGATAGGTTAACATCCGTTACTTGGAGAACCCGTGAACTGTTTTCAGAAATCTTGAAGTTGAATAAGCAATAGAGCAGCATCCGTTGTTGGGAAGCGCCCGTAAACTGTTTTCAAAAGTTGCATCTGAACAAGCGATAGATTAACATCCGTTGTTGGGAAGAATCCATAACTGTTTTCAGAAGTCTTGAGAAGAAACTGAACAAGCGATAGGTTAACATCCGTTACTTGGAGAACCCGTGAACTGTTTTCAGAAATCTTGAAGTTGAATAAGCAATAGAGCAGCATCCGTTGTTGGGAAGCGTCTGTAAACTGTTTTCAAAAGTTGCATCTGAACAAGCGATAGATTAACATCCGTTGTTGGGAAGAATCCATAAACTGTTTTCAGAAGTCTTGAGAAGAAACTGAACAAGCGATAGGTTAACATCCGTTACTCGGAGAACCCGTGAACTGTTTTCAGAAATCTTGAAGTTGAATAAGCAATAGAGTAGCATCCGTTGTTGGGAAGCGTCCGTAAACTGTTTTCAAAAGTTGCATCTGAACAAGCGATAGATTAACATCCGTTGTTGGGAAGAATCCATAACTGTTTTCAGAAGTCTTGAGAAGAAACTGAACAAGCGATAGGTTAACATCCGTTACTTGGAGAACCCGTGAACTGTTTTCAGAAATCTTGAATTTGAATAAGCAATAGAGCAGCATCCTTTGTTGGGAAGCGTCCGTAAACTGTTTTCAAAAGTTGCATCTGAACAAGCAATATATTAACATCCGTTGTTGGGAAGAATCCATAAACTGTTTTCAGAAGTCTTGAGAAGAAACTGAACAAGCGATAGGTTAACATCCGTTACTTGGAGAACCCGTGAACTGTTTTCAGAAATCTTGAAGTTGAGGAGGAACCGGTGTAGGGTTTCCTGATGATGAGCTCGTATAAAACTGCATCTGGATGAATCTGGAATAAGCATCAGAATGTCGCCATGTCTGGGTCACATCTGAACTATTTCTAGAAAGAATCTCGGAAGATAATGATTTTTGTCTGTTGACTGATCTTATCTGAAAAGGTAAAGAGTTAGTTGTATGCAATGTCATGATGCATGATGCGATGTATGTTATATGAATGTAAATGAATGTGCATGTAAGCTGGAGAGCTGTCTTGCGGAGGATAGATGAATTCGAGATGGCTGAAGATAAAAGCATCTTGACTGCTGCCGGGAAGAAAAAATTCTTGGCTGTTGCTGGGGAATAAGGAGCTTGGGTTGTATACCAATCTTCTGGGGAATTCCTGTCTTGAGGAGATCTTCACTGGAGAATCTTCGAATATACAATGAGGAACTGAAAACCGAAAGTCTTCAGATTTTCTTGGGGAATACCAGACCTTCAAACGTCGAGGGGCCTTAGAACCACTTGCGGGGACTTGGAATTTCCTTGGTGACTTGCAGGGTAAGAGAAATTCTGATGATTTCTATTGGGGATTTTAGAACCTGGTAGACTTAAGCTGGGGAGGTAAGACTGAGAATCTCTAGCCTAGTGAGAAGCATCTCTGTGGGGAGAAGGTTCACTAGTCTGGCTCCGCTGGGGATCGATAGCCTGAAGTTTTAGCTCTGCTAAGGATACTTAAACTTAATTCTGAGGGGAATTGAGTTCTGAAGGATTCTCTGGCTGGGGAAATCAGTTTTTTGAGAGAGCTTTCGCTGATGAGGATTCTGAAGTCTGACTCTGTTCAGGGAATTAAGTTCTGACTGAGGAATGTGGATTTCAAATCTGCTCGGGATTTCCTTTGAAAGGGTATCGAGATATCCAACTGCACCTTCAACCTATCAGTAATCCTCTTTCTTGATTCATAAGGAAATGATTATGTTCAAATGCATATGCCTATTTAACAAAACATTGGACGTTTCTCAAAATAAAACAATTAGTGCAAGAGAAAAGAAAAAGGAAACGACACAAATTTCTGGGAAAAGTATTTGTATTAACTTTCTATGAGTATATTTGTACAAAGGAGACAATCATCCTAGTAAGAGGATTTCATCGTAAATTGAAAGATTTATATAAAAGAAAGATGGCTATGTGAAATAATTCCATGGGATTCCATTTCGCTATAGCCTTCACAACTCTAAATAGCTGTCCATTCAATGCTTCGTCTGCCGATGACTGGATTGATCAGAAGCCTGGAACTGGTTGATGAAGAGATTGTCTTTGAAGTGATCCGACGAGACATAGTCATACGCTTTAATTCCCTAACTTTGCCTGAATCGCCCTTTCGGGTTTTCGATCCACCGGGAAACCCCTTTTTGCCCAAGCCGCCCTTTCGGGTTTTCAACTTGCCGGGTGTACAGATTTTTTTGTTTTTATCCCTAATTTTTGCCTGAACCGCCCTTTCGGGTTTTCGGTTCACCGGGATGCCCATTTTTGCCCAAGCCGCCCTTTCGGGTTTTCGACTTGTCGGGTTATTTTATGCGTAGTATCTTTTGACTATGTCTGCGTTCACAGGGTGCGGCAAATCGTCGCCGTCCATGGTGGTCAGAATCATTGCACCACCAGAAAATATGCTCTTGATCACAAATGGTCCTTCATATGTAGGAGTCCATTTACCCCTGGGATCACTTTGCGGCAAGATAATCCGCTTGATTACGAGATCTCCGACTTGATACACTTGACGTCTGACTTTCTTATTGAAGGCCTTGATCATCCGTTTTTGATACGTCTGACCATGGCATATAGCAGCGAGTCGCTTCTCGTCGATCAAATTGAGTTGATCAAGTCGGGTCTGAATCCAATCATCTTCATTCAAACCTGTGTCCTTCATAATCCTTAGAGAAGGAATCTGAACCTCCATAGGCAGGACATCTTCCATGCCATATACCAAAGAAAATGGGGTTGCCCCGGTTGAAGTACGTGCCGTCGTACGGTATCCATGTAGAGCAAACGGTAACATCTCATGCCAGTCTTTGTAAGTGACTGTCATTTTCTGAATGATCTTCTTAATGTTTTTGTTCGCAGCTTCAACAGCACATTTCATCTTCGGCCGATAGGGAGATGAATTGTGATGATAAATCTTGAACTGTTCGCACAATGCGGTGATCATCGTGTTATTCAGATTTGTACCGTTGTCTGTGATGATCCTGTCTGGAACACCATACCGGCATATGAGATTTTGCTTGATGAAGCGGGCAACCACATTTTTAGTAACAGAGGCGAAGGAAGCTGCTTCGACCCATTTGGTGAAATAGTCAATGGCAACTAGGATGAAGCGATGTCTGTTGGAAGCTGTGGGCTTGATCTCTCCAATCATGTCAATGGCCCACATTGCAAATGGGCAAGGAGCAGTAAGAACGTTGAGAGGAACCAGAGGGATATGAACTTTGTCAGCGTAGACTTGACATTTGTGGCAAGTACGGGAATGTTGATGGCAGTCAGCTTCCATGGTAGACCAGTAATAGCCTGCCCTTAGGATCTTCTTAGCCATTGTATGCCCGCTCAAGTGAGTGCCAAATGTGCCGCTGTGTATCTCAGTCATGATTAACTCTGCTTCAGCTTTGTCTACGCATCGGAGTAATACACAATCATGGCTTCGTTTGTAAAGGATGCCGTTGCTCAAGAAGAATTTGGCAGCAAATTTCCTTAAGAACTTCTTGTCATTTACGGAAGCTCCTTTGGGATAATCTCTAGTCTGGAGATACCTTTTGATTTCATGGAACCAGGGTTGTTCCACTACTTCTTCGGTATTAATCTCGTGACAATGTGCAGGTTCATCCATTCGCTCGATGGTGATTTGGGGAGCCTCGTTATCCCAGTTGAGTTTAAACATGGAGGACATTGTAGCTAGAGCATCTGCTAGCTGATTCTCTTCTCGCGGGAAATGCTCGAAGGTAATTTGCTCGAAATGAGGCAGCAATGTCAAGACATGTTCTTTGTATGGGATAAGATTAGGATGCTTGGTATCCCACTCTCTTTTAATTTGACTGATAACCAAAGTCGAGTCCCCAAATACGATCAAAGATTTGATCCCCAAGTCTATAGCAGCCTTGAGACCAAAGATGCAAGCTTCATACTCAGCCATGTTGTTTGTGCAGCTGAAGCAAAGTCGGGCCGTGAAAGGTGTGTGACAACCTTCCGGGGAAATGAGTACCGCACCGATACCGTTTCCAAGTGCATTTGAAGCACCATCAAAGTACAGGATCCATCGGGATCCCTTTTCGGGTCCGCCATATGGTCCGTTACCTTCAATGTTGTCCAAATTCATGATGTCCTCGTCTGGGAAGTCGAATCTCATGGGTTGATAATCTTCGATAGCTTGATGAGCCAGATGGTCAGCTAGTACACTCCCTTTTATAGCTTTTTGGGTGGTGTAGTGGATGTCATACTCAGTTAGGATCATTTTCCATCTAGCTATCCTTCCAGATAAGGCGGGCTTTTCGAAGATATACTTGATAGGATCCATTTTGGAAATCAACAGGGTAGTATGAGTCAACATATACTGCCTTAGTCGGCGAGCAGCCCATACCAAAGCGCAGCAAGTTTTCTCGAGCAGTGAGTAGCGAGTCTCACAGTCGGTAAACTTTTTGCTAAGGTAATAAATAGCATGCTCTTTTCGACCAGACTCGTCATGCTGGCCCAAAACACACCCCATTGAGTTATCCAAGACGGTCAGATACATGATCAATGGTCTTCCTTCGATAGGTGGCATCAGAATAGGAGGTTCTAGCAAATACTCCTTGATCTTATCAAAAGCAGCTTGGCAATCGTCATTCCATTCGACTACCTGATCTTTCTTCAAGAGTTTGAAAATTGGCTCACAGGTAGAAGTCAGATGAGAGATGAATCTGGCAATATAGTTCAAGCGCCCCAAGAACCCTCTAACCTCCTTTTCAGTACGGGGAGCAGGCATCTCTTGTATTTCTTTCACTTTTGCTGGATCGACTTCAATGCCTTTGTTGCTTACAATGAATCCTAGAAGTTTACCAGAACTAACTCCAAAAGTGCACTTACTTGGATTCAGCCTGAGTTTGTATTCTTTCAACCTGGAAAACAGCTTTTCTAGATGTTCAAGGTGCTCCTCCTCTGTTTGTGACCGAGCTATCATATCGTCTACGTAAACTTCGATCTCATGATGTATCATATCATGAAATAAAGCTACCATGGCGCGTTGATAAGTTGCCCCTGCGTTCTTCAGCCCGAACGACATCACCTTGTAACAGAAAGTACCCCACTGTGTGACAAAAGTTGTTTTCTCCATATCTTCAGGGGCCATTTTGATTTGATTGTAACCCGAGAATCCATCCATGAAGGAAAACACTTTATGCTGAGCTGTGTTGTCGATCAAAATGTCAATGTGTGGAAGTGGAAAATCATCTTTGGGGCTGGCCCTATTCAAATCCCGTAGTCCACACACATCCCGACTTTGCCATCTTTTTTAGGTACTGGCACGATGTTAGCGACCCATTGAGGATAAGATGTAACAGCCAGAAAGCCAGCGTCGAATTGCTTCATCACTTCTGCTTTGATCTTTTCAGACATGTCAGGCCTCATTCGGCGGACTTTTTGCTTGATCAGTGGACAATCCTCTCTTATGGGGAGACGGTGAACCACAATGTCTATGTCTAAACCCGGCATGTCTTCATAAGACCAAGCGAAGATTTCAACATACTCATTTAACAACTGTATCAGGCGCTCCTTGACACTTGGTTCCAGATTGGCACCCACTTGCACCTCCTTCCGGTCTTCCTCGGTTCCTAAGTTGACAGTCTCCAATGACTCTTCGTGAGGTAAGATGACCCTTTCCTCTTGCTGTAGAAGTCTGGCTAGTTCCCCTGGTACTTCACAACCTTCGTCATCTTCATACTCGGCTTGATTGACCATATCTTCAGAGTTATTGAAGGATATAGCAGAATAGTCACCCATGGAATCCATAGTGGATGGGTACCTGCATTTGTGAGTGTGGGTGTGTGTAAGGGGTAACCATCCTTAAACAAAAATGCAAAAGGAAAGAAAATGAACACAACAATTTATCAAATGAAAAACGTCCAATGAATCATTAAACATGGCATATGGATATGAAAATAATCAAAACCCTTACAAATGGACCTACATGCCCCGGGCAAGGCATGAGGTAAAAAGATAGTGTACGGATTGTTCGGAAATAAATATTACAGACCAATAGGAAATGTTTAACAGATAAATTACTGATGAATAAAAGTGATGGGGACAAAGTCTTTTGCCTCCCAGTTGCATAATCCTCCTTTGATAGTTGGGTAAATCCACTCTTCGATGCTGCTCTCTTTGTCTTCATCCTCCAAAGCGTTGATTCCGTAGGGAGAAATTCTGATTGGCGCTCTTTCAATCTTCGAACGGCGCATAGCTTTCTGGCCCGCGGCAGTGAACCCTAATCCAAATTTGTCTGTTTTATGTGGAATATCAGGCAACTGCCCCCATGCTGAATTCTTCCCCTCCTTTATTGCGGCCTTTGCGTCCTCCAGAGATGCCATCCTGGCCATCTGCTTTGGTACTTCAGCTACCAACTTTGCTACTGTTATTTCAGGAAGGACTTCTTCGAAATGCTGGAAAGGCGTCTCAATGAACTCACCCTCTACCTCCACATACCGGAAGGAGTTCAGATGGCTGATCATATACTCCTCTTCACCATGGACAGTTATGATCTTTCCCTTGACAGGATACTTTAACATTTGATGTAAGGAAGAGGTGACTGCTCCGGCATTGTGTATCCAAGGCCTACCCAACAAGCAAGAGTATGACGGACGGATGTCCATCACATAGAAAGTAGATTTAAACACCTCAGTGCCCACCTTGATGGGAATATCAACCTCCCCATGGACCATCCTCTTCGAACCATCGAAAGCTCTGACAACAATATCACTCGGCTTCAGCTCTAACCCTTCACAATCTAGTCGGTCCAAAGCTTTCTTAGGCAGTACATTCAGCGACGAACCAGTGTCGACCAAGACATGTGCGAGAGTAGTTCCTCGGCACTCGACTGAAATGTGCAAAGCATCATTGTGGTTTCTACCTTTAGGAGTTAGGTCGGCATCAGAGAAACCTAATCCATTGTCCGCAGTAAGGCTGGCCATGCAATTTTGGAATTGATCTGCAGAGGTTTCCTGGGGCACATGGGCTGCCTTCAGGAATTTTATCAAAGCTTTAGCGTGCGCTTCTGAGCAAAGTAGTAGTGCCAACATGGAGATCTTTGAGGGGGTTTGCCCCAGTTGTTCTACCACATCGTAATCACTCCTTTTGATTATCTTCAAGATCTCTTCCATTTCTTTCTTGGAGGTCTCCGGGATGACCAAGGGTTGAGCCCTCGTCCTGACGAGCTCAACTTGGATTCCCTTACCTTTATCAGCAGCGGTAGGAGGGACAATACTAGGAACAACAAAATCTTCAATCAATGGGGTTCTAGCGGAGAGTTTTATTGGTGCAGGAATAACCTTGTCAGCAGATGAGGGTCCAAAGATTGCTCTTGGAGGGGCAATCTCTAGAGAAAATATTCTCCCGCTCCGGGTGATTTTGCTCGTGCCCGCAATGTTTCCAATGCTGGCTTCTTCTTCATCTGAACTTTCTTCAGTTATTTTAATTTGTTTAATACCATGGTAGTAGACGTCACCGCCGTAGTTCCATGGTATCGACTTCTCAGAAATGTAGGGGACATGCCCTGGCATTATTATCTTAAAAGGAACAGATTTCGTAGCTGGTGTAATCTTAACAGGCTTTCTGACGACCTTGGAAAGATTGGCGTGAATGGTTATGATTGAGACATCTTCAATATGGGTTGGAATAGCAGAAACTTTTTCAAACAAAATTTGTCGACTGTCCATTAGGCCTTGGATGCCTTTCTTTAGTAACGGACAATCAAACGGCAGAGAGTAACAGCAGTAGCAATCTTCTTTACATCCCGGGAAAATCCCGGCCTTTAACAGATTCAACTTGATGGTTAGCAACGGAGTTATCAAATCATTGACATCAGCAACATACAAATCTTCTTCAATGGCATTGACATTTCGGCCGTGCTTCGGCATTGGAGCAGATATCACGTTCGGCTTCTCCGGAGCGTCGAACTCCACTTCCTTCGCCTCTATCAGGTCTTGGATTTTATGCTTGAGTGCCCAACAATCGTTGGTGTCGTGCCCGACACTGTCAGAATGGTAGGCGCATTTAGCATTAGGATGATAATGCGGAGAGGACGTATTCACATTTTTTGGTGCCTCTTTGATAGTGGCGAGATTTAACTTTAACAGATGGGGAAGCACTTGCGCTGGTGTCATATTAATGCGGGTGAACTGCCGTTGTGGCCGTTCCACCCGTTGTTGATTTGGTCTGGACTGGTTATAGCGAGGCTGTTCACTTGAAGGGTTTTGAATCATTACGGCCCCCACAGTTGGCCGACGTTCAGTCTTTCCTGCTCTTCTCTGAGAGTACACCACAGCCGTTTCCTTCTTGAAAGGCTTCTTCTCAACACTTGCAGCGGCACCCTTCTGAATCTTCCCTGACTTGATACCAGCTTCTATTCTCTCGCATGTTAAGATCAAATCGGTAAACCCCGCGGAAGAGTTACCAATTAGATGGTTGAAAAATGGACCAGACAGGGTCCCTAGAAACATGTCAACAAGTTCACGGTCGGTTAAAGGAGGCTGCACCCTGCCAGCCAAATCCCTCCATTTTTGTGCATATTCTTTGAATCCTTCGCCTGTTCCCAGTGACATACCCTGAAGTTGGGTACGCGTGGGAGCAAGGTCAGAATTATACTGATATTGTTTGTAAAAGGCGGTGGCCAAGTCTTCCCAATTTCGGACGCTGGTTCCCTCTAGCTGATAGAACCACTCCAGTTGAGCCCCAGAAAGGCTGTCTTGAAAGAAATGGATCCAAAGGTTCTTATCTGCCGTATAAGGTTGGATCTTCCTTACGTAGGACCTGAGATGCATTTTTGGACAGGACAAGCCGTCGTACCTCACAAAAACTGTCACTTTGAACTTTGGGGGAATCACAATCCCGGCAACTAAACCCAAGTCTTCGAAATCCAAACCCGGCACCCTCTATAGCTCCATGGCTGCCAACCTGTTTTCTAAACCTTTGTATTTATCATCAGCCAGAGGGTATTGTTGATCAGAGTAGTCTTCATCCTCTTCAGCCTCTTCTTCTTCCATATCGGACTCGGAAGGTACCGCAGCCGCACCCCCTTTACTGGTTCCCTCCTCAGAATTAGGAGGAAATTCAAACACTCTTATGGCCTCTCCTTCAAATCTTCTTCCTAAAGTAGCCACCCCGAGTCTCTTTTTCTTCTTTTTCACTGGGTCTTTATTCCCCAGCAAGGTCTTTAGATCCTCCTGACCCTTAGCCAAGGTCATCAGGAGTTGCTGAAACTGTGCATTTTGAGCCTGTAAGTCTTTGACTGTTTGCTCGAGATCCATCCTACTGAAATAAACAGCAGACAGATAAGGAAACCTGGCGCGAGACCTGCTTATGCACATGATGAATGGTATGCTTATGTATGCAATGCATTTAAGGATTTAGAATATTCAAAATTGTTGCAAACAAAAGAGAACGCACTTCATATTAATAAGAAGAAATTTGTCAGTACATAAATGCCCCATGGGCCAAATATTACAAAAACTTCTCAAGGTAAAAAGACGTTGCGCATCCTCTTTGGCGCGATGTAGGTGTTGAGAGTCTCTTCTTCATGGAGTCGGCGGGTAAGCTCTAGAACTTTCTTCTCGCTGGCGTAGAAGCTGGCTTCAAAAGTGTTTCGTTCCTCCTTGAGCTGAATCCAACTCTTTTGCATTTCCTCCCACGATGTAGGCATGTCAGGATATAGGATGGTGTAGGGAACCTCTCCTTCCTTGACGGGCTCTTTAATCACAGGGAGAACATGAGGATAAGGCATCATTAGAATCTGGGCTCGGGCTCGTACCCACTTGAGATAAGGCTCAAGAGGGATGGAGTTCTTGTGCCCCAGTGTCTTGCTATCAACCTTGTTGGGCATCCTCCAAGCTCTGATGAACCTTTGGCGAAGTCCTTGCGCATCGTTGTCGAAGTCAAAAACTAGGTCAGGAATCAACATGTCGTGAGGGCCATCCCTCCGTGCATATCCAAATTGCCTCAAAGCTAGGCAAGGGTTGTAGGTAATGCCCCCTCTAATGCCAAGTAATGGAACATTAGGGAACTCTCCACAACGATCGATGATGATGACATTTTCTCTGGACTGAGAACACCAATGTACATCAGAGTGAGTAAGAGTCATCAACCGTTGGGATCACCTTGAGCCTTGGTCATTCTTCAGGACAAATTGTGGAAGGTGCGAAATAAACCACCTTGCAAGGAGAGGAGTACAGCACATGAGAACACCCCTCTTTCTCATTGTTCGTGTGTAAAATGAGTGAAGAATGTCCCCAAGCAATGTTGGTATTGGATTTCTGGATAAGAAGATTTTGACGGCATTGACATCTACGAGCTGGTCAGGATTTGGGAACAAGACCAACCCATAGATAAGGAGTGCCACAATTTCTTCAAAGGCTTGTAGGTCCAATGAATTCCAACATTCTTGTGCCTTCTCAAACAAGAATTTTGCTAAGAATCCTTTGACGCCGCTTCTGGTTTCCCAATGCCCCTTGATGTCAGATGGTTATAGATGTAATGCTCGAGCAACATCTTCCGGCTTTGGTTCCTTTTCCGTACCGTTGAAGGGTAGTTGATTAAGGATAGGGACTCTTAGGAGTTGAGAAAACTCCTCCAAAGTGGGCACCAACTGGTAATCGGGGAAAGTGAAGCAGTGATGAAGAGGGTCAAAGAACTGGAATAGCACTTTCAACATGTCTTCTTCAATGTTGGTGCTGACTAAGCTAAGCAGTCTACCATGTCTTTCACTGAAGGGCGAGCTTTCCGGAATCCTTGATGTGAGCTCCTTGAGTTGAGGAGGGATTCTCACAAGGTTGACTTGGATGGTTTTTCTTCGAAGAATTTCCATGACCTACAAAACAAGAACAAAGATGAAGATCTAAACCCTTGAAGTGGTTAGTGAATGCATATGATGTTTTATGATGTTCATGATGTATGCACAAAACATATGTACAAGCAATTCACACCAAACCCTAGTTTCAGGCTTGCATGAGGTTTCATAGGTAAGTACCCTCTTGAGTGTAGTTGGCTTAAAAACCTGTCCTATAAATAGTAACCGGGTTCTAAGGAGCTCAATATCATTGGATTGTTTTCATCGTTCATGGTTTTGGTTTAGCCACTTAACTAGCGACCAAAATATTCCAAGAAAACAACCCTCAATGAGTGTAGTATCGAGTATCTACCAACTTCGGACTGCACCAAAGCCGGTCATCTCACTACCCCTAATAAAAGGCCAAGATGGTCAAGTAAGGTTCTAGGTCATTAGTGCTTAGTGACATCACTCAGTGGCCCCGTACTCTCCTTGATTGAACTCAAGGGTTACCGGTACTCACAAATATGTCGCACTAATATAGCTATTGCTTCGACGGTGTCGGTATACCCCACACAGTTTCCACAATGTATTGCTATCTATGAATGTTTCCCAAAATCCGGGTGTAGGATTGCAAACCCAAACAAAATAGCCAAGATATAAAGCAATCAAAACAAACAATTAATCATGCAAGAGGGTGATCTAAGCCCTAAGGTTACTCCACTTTTAAATTTCTCCCCAGCAGAGTCGCCAGTTCTGTGATACGGTGGGAGAACTGACTAGTGTTTTGCGTTTGTTTTCGCAAATGTTTCGGTTGAGCAAGAGTCGCCACCGACTTTTTATTTTATCCTAAGGAAAGGTTAAAAAGCACAGCAAAAACCTTTGAGATGTTTTCTTGGGTTCGGGGAGTAGATTATAGAAAGGGAAGGTATTAGCACCCTTTCTATCCATGGTTATCCATGGGCTCTTAGTTACTTGCTTAGATCAACTTGCCTTGATTTTCAATTGTTTGAAATGGTGCTTTGTGCGTGGTTTTGAAAATGTTTTGAAAAAGATGCCTTGTCTAGGCTACCCTTGTAACAATTCTTTACTCGAATGTTTTACAAAAGGTGTTTGTCTTTTTGAAAAGATGTTTCAAGGTTTTTGAAAGTTTGTTTTGAAAGTGTTTGTGAAGTGTGGTTTGAAAAATAGGCAAGTGTTTTTTTGTTTTCCAAGTTGACAAGTACTTAAGAGCTATCTACCCTAAAGTTCTCAAAGATTTTTGATATGTTTTAACCCTTTTAACAATTTTGTTCCACCATTGCATTTGGTGGACAATCTTGTGTTAGGATGTGAAAGGGACGGGCGCGGGTCATCGTTTAGACCATAATTGCAATGGTGCCAAGTATCTTTGGGCAATTTTTCCTTGGAGGGACTTGATCATTTTTTAGGCAACTTTCGAAGGCGTCATCGAGGGACTATGATCACTTAATTGTTTTGTTTTGCCCAAAGAGACCTAACATGCAATATGGCCCTTTATTGAAGGCAACAAGTGGAATACCCTAGGGGTGCAAGTGTGATTAGTGTTGTCCATTTTCATGCTTGTTTATCTTGAAATTAGGTCAAACTATTTTTGTTGTTTTTGATTCGCATACAAAACCCTAATTCTAACATGGCATAATTAGAAAGCATTAAAGTGCGAAAAAATAAAGTTCCTAAGTTATTACAACACAATATATGGGAAGGGGGGTACAAATGTTCAAATGGGGGGTATTTTGACAAGGAATTTAAACCTAGACTATTACATCAAATTAGGATTTATACAAATTATTTAATATACAATAATTAAATAAAATAAGATAAATATGCAAGATGCAAAAAATGATTTTTTATGTGTATGTAAAAAGTGTTTTTTATGTGTCAAGGAAATAGATAGTATTAATTTTTGGAGTTTTTATGTATTTAGGGCAAAACCCTAGTTTTATAAATAAAATGTGTTTATTATTTAATATATACAATGTTTACTAATTACATACAAAAATAAAATAAAAATGAAGTATATTTGTACAAAAAGGTATTTTTAATGTTAATATTAATAAAAATAAAAATGTATATATTTTGTATTTTTTTAACCTAAATATACTAATATATATGTGTATTTGTATTATTTACTAAATATATATTATATATACAAAATAATAATATTTAATATTTATAAAAAAAAATTTATTTTATATAAAATATTTTCAGAAGATAAAATAAAATAAAAATGGAAAATAAAATGTGTTTGCATTATTTTAGTATTTTTTAAATAAAAGTATGTAAGTATTTATTTATGTACAAATATTAATTTAAACAAATAAATGCCTAATAAATATAAAAATGGTGTAAAAAATATTTTTTATATTTTTAGTATTATGAGGAAAAATAAACAAGTCAGAAATAAAAAACAAAAGTCAAAAAATGATCAAAATGAGAACAATGGGCCAAGGGGGTTCAAAAGTAACAAAAGGGTGCAAATAGGAAACTGAAACAAAGCCCAGCCCAAAAAGACCTTCTTCAACCTCTGAACCTGTATGGATAACAATCAACGCGCGTTTTCTATCTCCCAATTCCTGGACTTTCAAGCAAAACTCACAACATGAAAAATGTAGAGCATTAAAAGACGAATCCAGACATATAAAGAACTTGACTTAACTCTCTAAGATGAGAGAGAATTTCTCCATCCCTAATTCTTGACCTAGTTTTTGTTCCATGTTCAGACATCAAATTCTCATAGCACACGTAACATAAATGAAAACTAATTACATGGGCATGTTCAGGGCTATGAATGTGACATATTTTCTTCACAAACCTAAAGCTAACAATGCCTGGATAGAGAGATACGAGTTCATGAACTTACGTGTTCAGTTGGAGTTGTATCTGGTGATGGAGGTGTCTTCAATGCAAGGTGATGATTGGTACAGCTTCCTTGATATCCAGGGATGCTATTCCAAGCTTTACTTTGTTTGGAAACCAAGAGAATCGTGCTATGGAACTTCAACTGCAAAACAAGAAAATGAAAATGGTGATGTTGCTTGGGAGTGTTACAGGTCGTGTTTGAGGTTTGGAATAGTTTCAAGGGATGATGTGGGATGTGTTTGAGGTGATTTTAGCAAGAATGCATGAAAGGATTGAGCTATGGAACTCAATCTGCAGCAGGTCCCCTGTTTTGGCAGTTTGAGGGTGATTCTGTGTTTGAGAGGGTGTTGGAGATGGTTGGCTCGTGTTCTAGCTCAGGTTTGATGATTAGAAAGTGCTTGATAACTTTGCTTAAGCTCTGGTTTACAGGAATGAGAGTTGTGTGATGTTATGCTAGCTTTCTTCCACTTTAAGCAACCAATGTCCACTTGAGTTTTTAGACAGATAGAGGCCCCCCTAATGTGCTGCTAACCTTTCCCTTGATCAGTGTGTTTTGTTCATAAACTTGTGCCAAAAGGATTTGCACTGTACTTGCTTGGATTGCTAATTGACATAAAGTTTAACTTTTGCAAAAATGGACATTATGCTTTTTCTATTTTGGGACTGAACCTTTATGTAATGCTTGAACACATAAAATATGGTCTTGGCACAATGAGTTTGCATTAAATTTATGAGTGCAAAAGGGATATAGGACCTGTAATCAAGTTGTGCAAGCTGATTTCAAAATGGCCTAGATGCATGAACATGTAACTTGGCCAAATCAAAAGTGAGTT
The DNA here is from genome assembly GCA_948472305.1 of Vicia faba. NCBI lineage: Eukaryota > Viridiplantae > Streptophyta > Magnoliopsida > Fabales > Fabaceae > Vicia > Vicia faba. The sequence continues at coordinate 1,340,561,638 of OX451736.1, forward strand.
TTTCCCAACTTGCCAAATTCGATTCTCCCTAACCATGAGGTTGTTTGATTAGTTCTTGGACATTTTGGAAAGCTTGGAATGTGTACTACAATCCATATTTGCAATGCAAATTGAAATTCCAAGTGGAAGTAGGTGAAAAATGGTCTTGAAGTTAGGCAAAAATCCTGCCTAAAATGGTTCAAAATTTCTCTAAGTTAAGAATGGTTTGGTGCCCTTGTTCCAAAAATTGTAACTTGAGCTACAAGCTTCTTTTGAGGAAACTTTGTGAATCAAAGTTGTAGATTTTGCAATGGACTACAACTTTCATGTTTTGACTTTTCCTTGAATCAAAATTCATCTTGATGAGAAAGTGGGGCAAAGTTAGGAAATAATTAGGGTTTTTCATAACTTAGAAAAATTCTAAGTTATGAAAAATCTTCATTTCAAACCCTAATTTGCAATTCTTGATTTCTTGATGAACAAGTTTCATGATGTGGCATGTTTTGATGAAAAATGAATCTTGACACTTGATTTTGACCAAAAAGTCAAAGTTTGACTTTTCAGTATACAGTCAAAATTGATTAATTGACTGGGAAATTCAACTGTCAATCTTGTGCACTTGGGATCTTTTGAACTTGTTGAGTATGTCAAGATAATTCCATGGGGTCCTTGAGTCCATATGTGAGCTTGGTTTGCCATTGGCTAGGTCAAACAGTCAAAAATTGCCTTTGTGCAGTCAAAACCCTAAAAATGACCATTTTGCCCTTTTGGTGATCTGATCAAATTTCTTGTGGAATTGTGATCCAAACTTGATCAAATGGTCCACGTGAGTTCATGATGTTGATGTGGGTCAATTTTCATGAGATTTGACTGTCAATTGGCCACAGTTGACTTTTTCCCCAATACAGTTGATTTCTAGGTCAACTGTCCAATTGACTGGGCAAAATTTGGAATCAAGACTTGAAACTTGGTATGGATAAACTTGGGAGTCCAACATGAAGCATGAAAGTCATCTTAGGCATTTTAGGTCAAAATATCTTTGTGCAGACACAAACCCTAATTTGGGTCAACAGTGTAGGGAGAAGTGTTGAGCAGAGGAAATCCTAACTGGATCTTGAGCTCCAAGGGTCTTGTAATGAGAAAATGTTGAGAAAATGGGAGGGAAAATTTTGGGGTACAACAATATGATTGGCTCAAGAAGGAAACTTTTCATGCAAGATTAAAAGGAAAAGATGTTCACCATAATGCATAAAGATTTTTTCTATATTTGTTGACCTAATACATTCTTCTATATGTATTCAATAAAATTTGATCTAAAGAACCATGCATGTCAGCCTCCTTGAACAACCCTAAAGCTCGTGAAAATTTCAAGAATTAGGGCAAACTCAAAACCCTTTTTGCAGCTGTTCTCACTCAAAACCAACGATCAAATCAACCTCTTGAGACATCCAGGAGTTCACCCAAACCTTTTTCCAAGCCAAATTGTATCCAGAACAGGCCACCCAAGTCACGCTAATATTGGTAAAATTTCTGAATTAAAACCTTTAATTTATGCATTGTTGATCGATTTGATGCATGTGTACATGTTCATGATGATGTTTGTGACTATTTAGGACCATTAGTTACAAGCTCTAACGCAGGATTCAAGTTTCACCATGGCTAGGACAAGAAAATCGTGAATCTTTGTATTCAATGATACATGCCGTGTTGGATGTAACTAACACCACCACTGAGTTTGCAGGGTCCAACATAATTGATCTATGCTTTTTCTTTGTTCGTTTTGATTGATTTTGCAGGGTTTTGAAAAAAACACCCATCGGAGATGATGGTGTTTTCCACCTACACGGTGGTTTGACCTCTTTGACCAATGGCGTGGAATTTTAAAGAAATCTGATTGGTTGACACTTAGTGCAGGGTCCCACCGGTGTTGATGTTTTTTTAATTCAAATATAATCGCAGTTTTATTATTTAACAATTTATTTATGTGTTAATCAATAGATGTACAACCATCCTAGTGGCAAGTGAGCGCGCGTTAAGGCATACATGTCCCAGGGCGTGGGTTTGATCCTGGCGCTTCGCAATATTTTTCATTACTTTCCATCTTTTACAGATCCAGTGCTACACGCTCCATGGCATCAATCATTCGCTTTTTCCTTGTCATCCTATGATCATCATCAATCAAAACTAATGGGACCAGGGTGAGTCGTCACGATGCACCTCTTGGGGCGTTTCTCATTGGATCCAGCGAAGCGCTTATTGGGCCATGGATTTCACGCTATTTGCACCCTCCAGTTTGTTATTATTCAGGCCCGACTTTTCTTTTTTTATTCTTTTTTTATAACCTGATTAGTTTTTTAATTTAATTATTTAAAACTAATTTAGACTTTTAGGTTTCTTAATTATTTTCTAACTAATCAACTTTTTTTTATAATTAAATTAATTACTTTTTTTAATCAAAATTAATTAAGGTTTTTTAGGTTTTATTTTAATTAATTATTTCTTAATCAACATTAATTAGGGTTTTAATTTATTAATCATAAATATCATTTTTCATAAAAAACAACAAAAACATTCTTGTTTCCTCCGATTCAAGTTTTTAGGTTAACTGTGCTATTGTAGACGTTTTTCTGTTTCTTGCATTACTTTTCATCATTATTTGTAATTGCCTATGGTTTGTAATAGTACTTAGGGTTTATTATTCCGCATATCTATTATGTATCTCTCCGGAATCCATGTAATAGTTGTAGGTTTACTTTCCGCCTTTTACTTTCCACAATTATTTTTCGCACATTTATCACTTTTCTTATTTTTTACTGTTACTGTTAGTAATTAGGTGATGTATGGAAAGATAAAATAAAATGGTAGCAAACCCTAATGAAAGATAAGCATAACTGAAAACTATACACTTTGCACACCCGCACCTCTAGGGTAACCTCTCTTGTTGCCTTTCGAAATAGTCACGTCCCTCGAACGTAGGGACGCTTTAGCAAAGAGCTTCGATTAAAAAGATCGTAGTCCCTCGATGACCCTTTCGATGCTGCCTTCGGTACATGATATAGTCCCTTAACGATAATTTCTAAAGCGCCCCCTACCAGTTGCCTTCAATGACTGTACAATGACCCTCGCTTGTCCCTTCACATCCAACGACAGGGCTTTCTACTAACTAATGGTAGGATAGTAATATCTAAAGGAGGAGGAAAATTACAAGAAAGACTTTGAGTAGGTAGACTGTTGTTAATTGATTGCTCACAAATCTCTTCAAAACAAAAACATTTCACACAAACACTTTCAGAATATTTTCAAAACACTTTGTACGCATTCTCGAGGATAGATACGAGGATCATTACAAAGTTTGTCTTACAATTGGCATTTTCAAAATATTTTTCAAACATACACAACACAAGGAAATTTTAAAAACAAAGTGAGCTAGCGATTAAGATCCCGTAGATAACTACGGATGAAAAGGGTGCTAACACCTTCCATTTTCATAACCTACCCCCGAACTCAAGAAAATACCAAAGGTCTTTCCTGTTCTTTTCACCCATTCCTTATTGGGTAAAAGAAAAGTAGGTGGCGACTCTTTTTATCCGTAACATTTGCGATAAAACGCAAAAACAAGTTAGTTCTCCCACCGTATTACAGAACTGGAGACTCTACTGGGGGAGTACAAAAAAAAGAGGGGTTACCTTAGAGTTTAGGATCACTTTACTTGTTTTTACTTGTTTTCTTTGACTGCTTTACATTTGGGGTTTGCTCGAGTTTACTTTTTTTGCAAAGATCCTATACCCGGATCTAGGGATACCCTAGGTAAGTAGCAATAAATCACGGAAACTATACAGTGTATACCGATATGGTTAAAGTGATGGCTATGTTAGTGCGACACGTTGGTTGGTGCTGGTGTCCCTCGAGTCAGTCGGGGAGAATACTAGGCTGCCGTGTGGTGTCATAAGCACTAACTAACCTTTAGAACCTTAATTGACCCAACTTAGTCGTTAGAAGGTAGTGAGATAGCCGACTTTGGTGCAGTCCGAAGTTGGTTGATACTCGATGCTACGCTCATTGAGATTCGACTCTCTGGTTTTGTTTGGTGGCAAGTCAGTTATTATACTAAATGAAACCTGTGGGAAAATTAGTGATATTAAGATCCCGTGAACCCAGTTACTACTTTAGGACAGGTTGAGCCAACTAAACTTCAAGAGGGTACTTACCTATGAACCCCATGCAAGCCTTAAACCTAAGGCTCTTGTGTGCTTTATTTGTGTTTGTTATCTGTTCAAACATGACATCATAATATCATAACATCATATCATTTTCACTAACCATTTCAAGGATCTAGGGGATTTATCTTTGTTCTTTGTTGCAGGGTCATGGCTTCCAATCGTAGAAATACTATCTGAATCAACTTTGTAAAGATACCCTCCAAGCTTGGGGAATTAGTCTTAAAGGTTCCTAACAATTCTCAATTCACCAAGAGACATGGTCATCTACTCAGTTTGGTTACTCCCGGTTTCCAAGAAGATGTGATGAGTGTTCTATTCCAGTTCTTTGATCCTAAGCATCATTGTTTTACCTTCCCAGATTATCAATTGGTGCCCACAATGGAAGAGTTCTCTAAGTTACTCGGAGTGCATATTCTTGATTGGATACCCTTCACCGGTCTAGAGCAAGTTCCAAAACTTGAAGACATCGCAGCAGCCTTACATCTGAAGCGACCAGACATCATATCTAATTGGGAAACAAGAAACGGAGTCAAGAGTTTTTCTCCTAAATTTCTGATAGAGAAGGCTCAGTGGTTTCTAGTTTCCATGAATTTTCGTGCTTTTGAGCATATTTTGGCTTTACTGATCTATGGTTTGGTACTATTCCCTAATCTGGACCAATTCATAGATGTGAACACCATCAAAATATTTCTCACTCATAATTAGGTGCCTACTTTGCTTGGAGATGTCTTGCATTCCCTTCACACTCATACTATGAGTAAGCGAGGAACTCTTATATGTTGCATACCTCTACTATTCAGGTGTTTTATTTCACATCTGCCCTGATAAGTGATAAAGAATGAACAAGGTTTGAGGTGGTCTCAATGGTTGATGTCACTCGCTCATTCAAATATCCATTGGTGTTCTCGATCTCAGGAAGATGTCACTATTATTGACCGCTATGGGGAATTCACGAATGTACCACTCCTTGGTATAAGAGGTGAGATCACTTATAATCCTTCTCTAGCTTTACGTAAGTTTGGTTACGCTTAAAGGGACAGTCCTCTTGATATGCTCATCCAGGGTATTGTGTTTGACTATGAGAACAATACTCAAAATTACCATCAAAGGTTTATACGTGCTCGGGGAATGGTCAACAAGATTGATAACGATACTTTGGGACACAAGAATTCCATTCCTCTAGAGAATTACCTCAGATGGGTACGGTCTCGTGCTCAAAATCTTAAAATGCCATATCCTGCTATCCTACCAATGATCGTAAATCCTATTGTTGAAGGGGATGTTCCTCATACCGTTCTTCATCCTGATATGCCTACTGACTTCGAAGAACTATAGAAGTCCTGGATTTAACTTAAGGAAGAAAGAGATACCTTTGAAACTCAGCTTTATGCTAGTGAGAAGAAAGTACTGAAGTTGACGAAACGACTCCGCGAAGAACAAAGCCTTAATGCATATGTCAACACAAAGAGGAAGCTTCCATGGGAGACTTGAGTTCATATTTTGTTTCTTTGTAACTCTTCTTGTTATCATTATAAGCCTAGAAGGCAATTATAATTTGAACTTGTTACTAAAATTTATTTTGTTTCCTTTTGTTTAAACAAATTTAAATCTCGCAAAGGTCCTTGAAAACATTGCACTTGCATTTACATATCATGCATATCATCACATAACATGTACTTTTTATACAGGTTTTCTCATCATCTTGTTGTTTATTTCAGTAAAAGATGATTGTTGTACCCCAAAATTTTCCCTCTCATTTCTCAAGGATTCTCCCACAAGATCTTCAATGACGTTAAGTTTGCAGCACTGATACCTCAATTTAGACTTGGAATTGGCACAAGGGGCAAAATGGTCAATTGCATACTAGAAAGTCAAACTTTGACTTTTTGGTCAACATTATATTCCAATGATCAAATTTCATCAAGACATGTCAAAATATGAAACTTGTTCATCAAGAAATTAGAAAGTCAAAAGTCAACTTGAAAAGTCAAGATTTACAAGACTTAGAAATTTTCTAAGTGTTTTTATACATGATAATTTCATCACTTCATACCATTCTTTCACCAAGATGCAAGACGGTTCAGAGAAAACTTTCAAAATGAAAGTTGTAGATCCCAATGAGATCTACAACTTTGCTTTGCTGATCAAATCCTAGAAGTGCTTGGATTTTAAGTTATAAATTCATGAAGTCATGAAATTTTCATTTAACACTTAGAGAAATTTTCAACATATTTTGTTCAGGATTTTATCCCAACTTCTAGGCATTTTTTCACATAGTTACATGATGATTTTGTTAAAATGGCCAACATGAAAGTTATAGAGGATGTTTAAAGCTTTCCAAAACATCCAAGAGCATGAATTTATCATATTTGAGATAGGAGATTCAAGAGCATGAAGTTGAGCATCCATTATTGAGTTGCAAGTCATTTTAGTGAAGAACACATAATAAAACTCTTATGATTTGCTGCATAATCTTATGTTGCAAGCTTCCTTTCTTGCAAATCTCATTATAATTTAATGCTTACACCCACTCTTGAGCTATTACCCAAGTGTTTAAACCATTTTCCAAAAGATCTTTCCATTTATGGCATAAAGGCACCATTGCTATTCTTGAAAAGCAAGCTTTTGTACAAAGTTTGTCTTGAGCCCATACCCTGCTGGTTGCTAATTATACTCCACCATAAATCATGGGAAGTAGCTCCTCAATACCAGCAACTTTGGTACTTCATCTTGGGACTAGGGAGTACTTGACTTAGTTTGATCTTTGTAATCCAACCAAACCATAATATGCTGTTTTGAAAACCTAATCAGCTCATATGCACAAACCCCTTGCCTATAAATAGAAGAAGCATTTGCAAGAGGAGGAGGTTAGAAAAAATAGAGAGAAAAGCCAGAAGTTTTTTTTTAAGCTAGCCATCAAGAGCCCATACTCTCCAAAAAGCCATAACTGTCCAAAAAAGCTTCCACTCTTGAGGTTTAAAGTCCAAATATTTGGAACTCTCACACCTTGCAAGCTCTGTCCAAACATATAAGCATCTCACATACATCACCTAAAAATTGTTCAAACTAAAGAACAAGCTTCTACAACACCTCTGTTTTATTTTCCAAGTTCAAGAACCATTAAGACAACAACTCAAACTCAGAGTATAAGATCCAGCTCTAAGGTAAGTTTCTTGACTTTAGTTCTTCATTTAAAGCATCATTAGTAAGTCATTTTTTGAAGACAAAGTGTAGTAACCTTTGTACTTGAAGCTAACCTTTTGTTTTCTTACATTCTTTTAATTATGTGTTGAGAATCAACCCATGTATGCAGCAAAACAATGTTGAAGTAAAAAAATAATAGTATGAGTCGACACGTAGCCTTATGAGTCGATACATACTGCTATACAGAGCCAAAACAGAAGGAAAAAGAGTGTATGAGTCGACACATACAGTGTATGAGTTGACACATACCATTATGTATCGACTCATACTGAGTTGATTTGGCAATACAGGGGCAAGGAAAGTTATGTGTCGATGCATAGGAGCTTGTGTCGACACATAATAGTTCAAAATGCAAATTTTCCTTCTTTTTACACTGTTTTTACATTTCCTTCATTGTTATTCGATATGGTTGTAATATTTAAGTTCCTATTTCATCCCCATCTGTAAATTGTACCCCCATCCCCTAAAACAATGTAATAGCGTAAGACTTTATTTTCCGCAATTTAACGCTTTCAAAATACAAATGCTAGTAATTACGGTTTTGTATGGAAAGACTAAAACCAATCAATAGAAAACCCTAATCAAAAACAAAAACAATGCATGTAAATCAATTCACTTGCACACAAACACCCTAGGGTAAATCCACTTGGTTGCCTTACAAAATGGCCATATTAAGCATGTGAGGTATCTTAGCAAAGACGAGCAAAATACAAGATCATAGCCCCTCGATGACGCTATCTATGTTGCCTTTCAAAATGATCTTAGTCCCTAAAGAAAAATGCTAAGATACCTTGCAATATTTCTAATCATGGTTATACGATGACCCACACCCGTCCCTTTTACATCCAAAGATAGGGTTACTTACCAAATCAATGGTAAGATAACAACGTCAAAGGAAAAAGGAAATGAACATGAAAGACTTTTGAGTAGGTATAATGTTCCTAGTTACTTGCTCCATTTAAAAAAAAACACCCACACTTTCAAAACATCTTTCAAACTTGAAAACATTTTCAAAAGATCAAACACTTTGTATACATTCTTACGAACGAGAATCATTACAAAGTTTTCCTAGACAAAGGCCTCTTTACAAAATACTTTCAAAAACCACACAAAGCACATTTTCAAACAAAAGCAAGTGATCTAGAAAGTAACTAAGAGCCCATGGAAAACCATGGATGAAAAGGGTGCTAATACCCTCCCTTTTCATAATCTACCCCCCGAACTCAAGAAAACATCTCTAAAGGTCTTTCCTATTCTTTTCAGCCTTTCCTTTTGGATAAAAGAAAATTCGGTGGTGACTCTTGCTAACCGTAACATTTGTGATAAAACGCAAAATAGCCAAGTCAGTTCTCCCACCGTATGACAGAACTGGCGACTCTGCTGGGGAAATATCTTAAAAGTGGGGTTACCTTAGGGCCAAATCACCTTTATTTGCTTTCATTGTTTGAATTGTATGCTTTACATTTTGGTTCTTTGTTTGGGCTTAAATTCTCTACCCGGATTTGGGATACCTTATAGGTAAGTAGAAATACATTGTGGAAACTATGCGGGGTATACCGATATGGTCTAAGCAATAACTACGTTAGTGTGACATATATTTGGGTACCAGTAGCCCTTGAGTAGTCAAGGAGAATACGGGGACGCTGAGTGATGTCATAAAGCACTAACTGACTTTAGAACCTTTACTCGACCAACTTGGCCATTAGGACGTAGTGAGATGACCGACTTTGGTGCAGTCCAAAGTTGGTAGATCCTCGATACTACACTCATTGAGGTTTGGTTTTTTGGGATATTTAGGTCGCCATTAAAGAGGCTTGCGCTGAAACAATGCCCGAGAAGACAGACCAATGATATTGAACTCCTTTAGAACCTGGTTACTATTTCTAGGACAGGTTTGAGCCAACTAAACTTCAAGAGGGTATCTACCTATGAGACTCCATGCAAGCCTGAACCTAATGTTTTGTTTGCCTTGTTTGTATATATTTACTTGTACATAATGTCATAAACATGATAATAACATACTCATACTCACTAACCATTTCAAGGATTTTTGGGATTTATCTTTGTTCTGTTTTGTAGGACATGGATTATATTCGCAGGAAAACCATTCAAGTCAATCTCGTAAGGATCCCTCCTCAACTCAAAGAGTTAGCATCAAGGGTTCCCAAGAATTCTCCATTTACCGAAAGACACGGTCGCCTCCTAAACTTGGTTACCTCCAACACCGATGAAGATATGATGAAGGTGCTTTTCCAATTCTTTGATCCTCTAGACCATTATTTCACTTTTCCCGACTATTAACTTGTGCCAACTTTAGAAGAATTTTCCCAACTCTTTAGGATCCCCATTCTCAATCAACTACCCTTCGACAGTACGGAAAGAGATCCAAAACCTGAAGAGATTGCTCAAGCCCTACACTTGCAACAATTTGATGTCACAACTAATTGGGAAACAAGGAGTGGTGTCAAAGGTTTCTTGGCCAAATTCCTGTTTGAGAAAGCTCAAGATTGTTGGAACTCCTTGGACTTGCAAGATTTTGAGGAATTTGTGGCCCTTCTCATCTATGGTATGGTTTTGTTCCCAAATCCTGAACAACTCATAGATGTAAATGCCGTAAAAATCTTCATGTCTCGTAACCTGGTGCCTACTTTGTTAGGAGACATCCTACATTCTTTTCACTCTCGCACTGTGAGGAAGATAAGTATCCTCATGTGTTGTACTACTCTCTTGGCAAGATGGTTTATTTCTCATCATCCCCAATCTGTTTTGAAGAATGAGCAAGGTTCAAGATGGTCCCATAGGTTGATGACGCTCAAACATTCATATATTCATTGGTGTTCCCGCTCTTTGGAGAATGTTACTATCGTCGACCGTTGTAGAGAATTCCCTAATGTCCCTCTACTTGGAATTATATGAGGTATCACTTACAACCCCTGCTTAGCCCTATGACTGTTTGGTTACGCCCGGAGGGATGGTCCCCACGAGATGCTTATCCAAGGAGTGGTATTCGACTACGAGAATGATGATCAAGGTTACCGTCAGAGGTTTATTCGAGCCTGGAGGATGTTGAACAAGGTGGATAGCAAGATGTTAGGACAGAAGAACTCCATTCCCCTCGATCCTTACCTTAAATGGGTGTGAGCTCGTGCTCAGAAACTTGTGATGCCTTATCCTTCCATCTTACTAGTTATCGTGGAGCCTGTGGTTGAAGGAGATGACCCGTACACCATCCTCCATCCTGACATACCTACCTCTCTCGAAGACTTGCAAAAGGGTTGGATTCAGCTTAAGGAAGAATGAGATACTTTCGAAGCTCAATTCTATGCTAGTGAGAAGAGGGTTTTGGAGCTTATGAAGCAGCTACAAGAAGAGTAAAGTGTGAACGCCTATCTCACACCGAAGAGGATGCGTTCAGTCTTTTTATCTTAGAAAGTTATTTTGTAAGCCCAAGAGGCACGATGTAATATTTCTTGTTTTGTTTAATGAAAATTAACGTTTGTTCATTCTTTTGTCTATACAAATTTAAATATCATTAATCCTTGAAATCATTTGCATATGCATATTCATGCTTCATAACATGACAGGTTTTCGCATAACAGGTTTCCTTATCTCTCTGTTGTTTATTTCAGCAAGATGGATCTAGAGAAATCTGTGAAGGATCTTCAAGCCCAAAATTCTCAGTTTCAGGAGACTCTACTAGCCATATCCAAGGGGCAGCAAGATATGATGGCTTTACTGGCTGTTAAGAAGAAGCCAAAGAAGAAAGCTCTACTCAACATGGGCAGAATATTCAAGGAGACAGTCCGTCAAATCCCAGTAGGAGGAGACTCATCTGAAGAGGATGAGAACCAGATCAGTGAGGTCAAGAGTACTCAGGCTCACTGTGTCAATGATCAGGTATCTGATGATGATTATTTTGACGAGCAATATCCACCCGTCGGTATCAAATACAAGCAGTTAGAAGACAGATTGAAAGCTGTTGAAATCCAAGCCGTCCCTGGTTTAGATTTTGATGACTTGGGTTTGATCTATGGGGTAGTCATCTCCCACAAATTCAAAATACCAGTCTTTGCAAAATACGATGGAGTTTCTTTATCAAAACTTCACCTAAAGTCTTATGTGCGCAAGATACAGCCGCACAACTCTGATAAGAAGCTCTGGGTTCACTTTTTCCAAGAAATCTTAGCTGGAACACAACTTGAATGGTTTTATCAGTTAGATGGTTCTCGTATCAATACTTGGGAGGATTTAGCTACTACCTTCTACCATCAGTATCAGTACAACGCCGACTTGGCGCCAATGAGGGTTCAATTGCAAGATATGACCATGGGAAAGAATGAATGATTTAAGGAATATGAGCAAAAGTGGAGAGACCTTGCTAGTAGGGTCCAATCGCCCTTGATTGATAGGGAGAACATCGACATGTTCATGGGCACTTTATCTGGTCCTTTCTTTAATCTGTTGGTGGGCTGCTCTTCTTCTGGTTTCATCGAATTAATCTTAACCTGTGAAAGAGTTGAAAGTGGCATCAAAAGTGGGAAGATCTCTGTGGCGTCTACCTCCACTTCCAATCCTATCAAGAAACATTTTGCTGCAAAAAAGGAAGCCAATGTTGTGTACGGGGAAAGGGCCCGTATCAAGAAGAATGATCGTCCGTCTGTCAATGATGTCCGAATCTCCAATCCAACTCCTACTCCAAAACCATCTAGAAATCATCAACATTTTAAAACTCCAAGAAGACAGTTTACGAGGTTAGGCATGTCATTGTCTCAATCCTTACAACATTTGCTCAAGGTTAATTTAGTGACATTGCGCGATCCTCCCGCCAACCCTGATACCTCATCACCAAAGTATAATCCGAATGCTAAGTATGATTACCACTCCAGCAGCCCCGGGCACGAGACTGACCAGTGTTTGGCCTTGAAGAACAAAATCCAGGATTTAATTGATAACAAAACTATTGAGTTTGATCCTCCTCCAACTCGAATGTAATTACCTCTCCAATGCCGAAGCATGACAAGAGTGTTAATGCTGTGGAAGATACAATTTTTGTTGCCTCTATTGAAGAATTGACTACTCCGTTGAATATAATAAAAAACAATCTATTAAAAGTCGGGATTTTCCCTGGCTGCGTAAAGGACTGTGTGTGCTGTACAAGATAACTCAATGGATGTGAAGGGCTGAAGAAAGGCATACAACGCCTGATGGATAGCCACAAAATTCTATTCGAGAAGACCCCACTTGCCAAAATTTTGATTAACAAATGTGAAGACCTCTCCATTATTACCATCTCAAACAAGCCTTTTAGGATCACCTCCAAAGCTCCTATTAGGATTTCAAACGAACCCACAATTTCTCCCTTAATAATTACCAATCCCGGACCGATTCCATATTCTTCAAATAAGACAGTACCATGGAATCATGGTGCTGAGGTGTTCTATCATGGGATTAAACAGGACGCTTGGATCTAAGAAGAAAAAGATGACAATGTCGATAACATAGCTGGCTCAAGCAAAGTAACCAGAACTGGGAGAATATTTTCACCCAATATCTCACCACCAGTGGTTACAAAGACACCCATCCGCATTACTGTTGCCAAGCCGAGTACTGATACAAGAGGGAAGGAGAAGGTTGTTGAGCCTGATGTGATTGAAGTACCCTCCAAGGACATAGCTGATGAAGAACCCTCCGCCCGTGAGATGGGCGAGATCTTGAAGATAATAAAAAGAAGCGACTTCAAGATTGTGGAACAGTTGGGGAAACCCCTTCTAAGATTTCAATGTTGTCATTACTGCTTTATTCTGATGCCCATGCTCGGACATTAATCAATTTCCTAAAAAAGGCTCATGTCCCCCATGAGACAACAACTGACCAATTTGAGAATTACGTGGCTAGCCTGACAGCTGACAATGGCTTGGGATTTTCAGATGCTGAATTAACGCCTCTTGGGAAGAATCACAATAAAGCTCTACATGTTTCTGTGATTGCAAGGGGACTACCTTAGCATATGTGCTAGTCGACATTGGTTCTTCTCTGAATGTATTACCCAAGGGGGCGTTAGACCGTCTTGACTGTGAAGATTTAGTCTTGAAGCCAAGCGATATCATTGTAAGGGCATTTGACGGATCAAAGAGGACTGTTCATGGGGAGGTAGATCTTACAATCAATGTGGGCTCCCAAATATTCAACTCCACCTTCTACATTATGGATATTCGTCCTGCCTATTCTTGTCTGTTAGGTCGCCCGTGGATCCATAAAGCTGGTGCAGTAACCTCAACTCTCTATCAGAAACTCAAATATCCAGTCAAGGGAAGAATAGTCACCGTCTGTGGAGAAGAAGAGTTTATGAAAAGCCACCTTAACTCGTTCAAATACCTAGATATGGGTGGAGAATTCATTGAAACTCCATGTCAAGCCTTTGAAGTCATGCCATCGATGATTGCTGCTACCAAATGTTCTTCTGATGAGTCTAAAGTTGTTAAGTCCACGCCAAAGATGGTTTCAGTCAAAGATGCCCGTGCGGAAATTGAAGAAGGAAAATGTGATAGTGATACGGTGGGAGAACTGACTTTAGGTGTTGCGTTTGTGTTTGCAAATGTTGCGGTTAGCAAGAGTCGCCACCGACTTTTCTTTCATCCAAAAGGAAAGGTAAAAAAGCACAAGAAAGACCTTTGAGATGTTTTCTTGAGTTTGGGGGGTAGATTATGAAAAGGGAAGGTGCTAGAACCCTTTTCATCCATGGTTTTCCATGGGCTCTTAGTTACTTGTTTAGATCACTTGCTTTGATTTTTAAATTGTTTGAAATGGTGCTTTGTATGGCTTTGAAAGTATTTTGAAAAGAGGCCTTTGTTTAGGCAATCTTTGTAATGATTCTCGTTCGTAAGAATGTATACAAAGATGTTTGTCTTTTGAAAAATGTTTCAATGTTTTGAAATATGTTTGGAAATGTTTTGAAATGTGTGTGTTTGTTTTTGAAAATAACAAGGATTGTTTTGAATTTGATCAAGTAACTAGAAGCATTCTACTTACTCAAATATCTTTCCTATGCATTTTTATTCCTTTGACATTGTTGATTTACCATTGATTTGGCAAACAACCCTATCTTTGGATGTTAAACGGGATGGGCGTGGATCATCGTATGACCATGATAGCAATGGTGCCAAGTATCTTAGCATGTTTGAGGGACCAAGATCATTTGTTTAGGCAACCTTTTGATAACGTCATCGAGGGACTATGATCTTTTATTTTGTTTTGTTTTGCCAAGATATTTTGCATGCATACCATGGCCATTTTCTTTTAGGCAACCAAGTGGGTGAAACCCTAAGGGTGCTTGTGTGTAATGTGTGTCATTTTACATGCATTTTGTTTATCTTGTATTAGGTCATTCTATTTGTTTGTTTTTGGTCTTATCAAGGAAAAACCCTAATTTACTACACAAGTATATAAAGTGATAAATTGCGTAAATGTAAACTAAGTTATTACAACAATTATTATGGGAAGGGGGATACAAGTTTTTAAATGGGGATATTGCACAAAAATAAACCCTAAAATACTATTACAACCCAATTGAATTAAGTGCAAATTAAATAAAATACAATTATTAAAAATGCAAAAATATGTAATTATGCAAAAAATGTTTTGTATTTAATTTTTGTATGAGAAAATGATTTATAAAAACCCTAGAAAAAAGGAAAAATAATAGTATTATTTTTGAAAGGGGAAACCCTAATTTTTGATTAAGAAAATATATGTTCTATATTTATTTTATTTTGTCCATTTTTATACAAGAAATAATAAATAATATTATTAACAAATATTAAAAATTAAAATGTGTATGAAAATAAATATTTTATGTGTAAAATAATAAAATAAAAAAATGTATGGTATTTTTTTTATTATTTACAAGTTTTATTTAAGAAAATAAAGTATAATATCCTAATAAACTATTCTTTTATGCAAAAAAAAATAATAAAAAAAAATGCAAAAAATAAAGAAAATATTTTTCATGATTTTTTATGGTTCAGAAAAAATAAATAAAACAATAAATATAAAAATGAAAAGAAAATATGAAAAATAAACAAAATAAAGCCAGGGGGTGTGGATATCAAGTCAGGGGGTGTGGAAAGTCAAAACAGAAGGCCCAGGCGTGCCAAGACCCAGGTCAGTCGTCCCTGACCTCCAGCCATTCCATTTACGCGCGTATTTGCTTCAAAACTGTAACTCTCCATTGCATGCATAAAAACAAAAACCCATAACATAAAACATGTAGCTTATAATCTCACGATTCCAATGATATAAAATTTGTAACCTAACTCTCAAAGATCAGAGATAATTTAATCACCCCTAATTTCTGACCTAGTTTTTTCAGCATGTTCAACATTCAAATTCTCTTAGCTTAGTTGATATAAATGACAACTATGCATATGTACAACTTCACCATGCTAGAGACTACATTTTTGCTTCACAAATCGTGGCTTGAGGATGCCTAAATAGAGAGATAGAGATTTAAAAAATACCTCCTTCAGCTGGATTTGGATATGGCAATGTGGGGACTTTGAGTGAGGCCTGAGGATCGTGTGAGCTTCCTTGAAGTTCCCTCAAGCTATTCTAATGCTTAGCTGACTTTGTGGATGGCTGAAACTCTTTGTAGAAGTCAAGTTGCAAGCTTCCCAAGTAAAAATGGTGATGGCTGAAACAGGGGTTACAACAACAATGTAAGGGCTTGGATAACTTGGATATGATGTGGATGAAGTGTTTCAAAGGTTAAAAGGAAAAACGCACGAGCAAAATATGACTTGGCTAGGATTTTGCAGAAACTGCAATGTTTGGGCAGAAATTTGTGTTTTCTGAGTTTGAGAGTGTTTCAGAGGTTATGCATTCGTGTTTTTGCTTGTAACAAGTTTGTGTAGATGTCTAGAATGATACCAAGTCCTCCCTTTATCAGCTTGTATAAGTTTTTGACTTTTGGCCAACTTTCTTGCATTTTAAGAAAAGTTGAAGTGACCATGCTAGCAGGCCTGTACTTAGCTATCTTGTGAGCTGCAAGGGTTGGTATACTTTGCTTGTGATCTGTGGAAAAGCTTGCTTTATGAAAATGGCATTGTGAACTTTTGGCCATTTATGGAATTGTTTCTTGTATAATGCTTCAAAAGTGAAAACAAAGCCTTTAACCACTGAGTTAGCATTAAATTATGGAGTGTAGAAGGAGTTTAGGACCTGTAATGCAAGGTACAAGCATGCAAGGATCTGATTTGCAACTTGATCTCATGTAAAAATGGCTTGAACAAAAGTGACAAAATACTAACTTCCCTTCTTCGATTCTCCCTAACCACAAATGATATTGGAGAGTTCTTGGACATTTTGGAAAGCTTGCAATGTGCTATACAATCCATCTTTGAAATTAATTTTGAGATACCTCTTGGAACTAGGTTAAAAATGTCCATGAAGTTGGGTCAAAAACCTGCCTAAATTAGGGCAAATTTTCACTAAGTCATTTAGTTCATGGACCCCTATTCACAAATTCATAACTTGAGATACAAGCATCTTTTGGGAAAACTTTGTAATTCAAAGTTGTAGATTTCATGGAGGACTACAACTTTCATGTTGGGAGTTTTCTTTGAATCCAATTGCATCATGGTGAAAAAGTTGTGAAAAGTTGGGAAAAAATAAGAAAATTTCCATACTTAGAAAATTTCTAATTTATGAAAATTTTCAAATTCAAAACCCTAATTCTCAAAATTGGTTTTCTTGGTCAACAAGTTTCATTTTTTGACATATCTTGGTGAATTATGACCCTTGGCACTTGATTTTGACCAAAAAGTCAAAGTTTGACTTTTTAGTGTACAATTGGTTTTTGATCAGTTGACTGGAAAATTCATCTATCAATCCAATGAATTTGAGATCTTTTGAACTATGTAATTAGGTCAAGATGATGCTATTGAGTCCTTGAAATCATGCTTGAACCCAATTGGCCATTGATTAGGTTAAAAATCAGAAATTTCCCTTTCTCAGTCAAAACCCTAATTTTGACCATTTTGCCCTTTTGATGATTTGATCAAATTTCTTGAGGAGTTGTGATCCAAACTTGATCAAATGGTACATATGAGTCTAAAATGTTGTTTTGGGTCAAAAAATTATGAATTTTGACTGTAAATTGGCCATGGTTAACTTTTTCCCCAATACAGTTGATTTTTAGGTCAACTGTCTAATTGACTGAGCAAAAATGTGATTCAAGGCTTGAAACTTGGTATGAGAAATCTTAGGGGTCCAAGATGGTGTATGAAAGTCACATGAAGCATTGATGGTCCAAAAATCCTTGTGAAAACTCAAACCCTAATTTTGGGTGACCAGTGCAAGATGTAGTGTCTTGAGTTGACCAAACCCTAATCCTGTCTTGAGTCCAAGAAGTCTTGTGAGAAAAGTCTTGATAAATGAGAGGGGAAATTTTGGGGTACAATAACTTCCCCTGTTCAATCTTCTTGAACCTGAAGAGTTAGATTGGCGAGCTTTGTCGTTCGTGACTCGAAGGTAAAAGATGATTGGACACTAGAGTGCCCATAAATTTGCACTCGACAAAGTATAGTTGAGGGAATGGGCTTAAAGATGCCATTTGGAGAGGTGATAGAATCTTGTTGGAAATGGGCTTAAATATGCCATCCAAAAATGTTTGTTTGAAAGTCAAAAGAATGAACATCAGAATGGTGTCCGTATCTGGAACGTATCTGAGCTGTATCTGAAGACTGAATCTGAATGAGCAATGGAATGGCATCCGTATCTGGAGCGTATCCAAGCTATATCTGAATGTTGAATCTGAATAAGTGATATAAATGATTTACATAATGGCTTCCGTGTCTGGAGCGTATCTAAGCTGGGGAAAATCAGAATAAGTGACAGAATGGCATCCGTATCTAGAGTGTATCTGGACTGCATCTGAAGATGAATTTGAATGAGTATCAGGATGGCATCCTTGTCTGGAGTGTATATGAACTTGAAATTGAATAAGTGACAGAATGACTTCCGTGCCTAGAGTGTATCTGGACTTGAAATTTAATAAGTGACAAAATGACTTTCGTGTCTGGAGTGTATCTGGACTTGAAATGAATAAGTGACAGAATGACTTCTGTGTCTGGAGTGTATCTGGACTTGAAATGAATAAGTGACAGAATGACTTCCGTGTCTGGAGTGTATCTGGACTTGAAATGAATAAGTGACAGAATGACTTCCGTGTCTGGAGTGTATCTGGACTTGAAATGAATAAGTGACTGAATGACTTCCGTGTCTGGAGTGTATCTGGACTTGAAATGAATAAGTGACGGAATGATTTCTGTGTCTGGAGTGTATCTGGACTATAACTGAAGTTGAGATCCGAATGAGTATCAGAATGACACCCTTGTCTGGAGCGTATCTGTACTGTATCTGCAATCTTTGAACCTTGTTAATGATAGCTGTTAATCTTATCCTGAAAAGGGTAAAATGTTAGCTGAAATACAAAGTTATGTTGCATGAAATGTATGATGCAATAAATGTGCTTTATAAATGTTTATGATATATGGATATAATGTATGCACATGTAAGCTGATGTGCTGTATTGCTGAGGAAAATAAATCCTTGACTGCTGCCGGGGAAAATAAATCCTTGACTGCTGAAGATGAGAAATCCTTGGCGACTGTTGGGGATTAAAAATCCTTGACAACTTTTGTGGGGATATAAGGATCCTTCATGTCCTGAAGTTGGAGTATTGACAAAAGTTCTGTTGCGAGCAATGCCATATCCTGCTGGAGAAATCTACTTGAGAAATCCAGAGAACCTTGATGACTTCTACTAGGGATTACACAAAGGGAATCCTTATTCTGCATGGGAATAAAGAAAACTTTGATGTCTTTTACGGGGAATTAAGAATGTGAATCTTCATTCCATTGAGGAGTAATGAAAACTTTGGCGACTTCACTGGGGAATTAAGAATGAGAATCTTCATTCTATTGAGAAATAAAAACTCTGTGGGGAAGAAGGCTTACTGCTGGGGAGTAAGTTCAGGAGTTTTCGGCCGTCTTCCACTCTACTGTGGAATTATCCTAGGTTGGGGAGAGACAAAAGTTAACTATTATCTGGTTGACTTTCAGACTTCAAGACAACTTACTGGGGAATTTGAAGAAACTGAATGGTTTCTGCTGGGGGTTGATAGTTAGAAGCCTTGGCTCCGCTGGGGATTGGGAGTTTGAAGTTTTAACTCTGATGGGGATTAAGGGTTTGAAATTTTAGCTCCGCTGGAGATATAGATGATGTACCATAGAGATTTCTCATGGAATAGCCTAAAGACGTTTTCCTATCCTTTCAGTCTGTCAGTATTTGTTCTTTTCCATCCTGTTTATTTGTAAACAGTAATTATGTTCAAATGCATATGTTCATCAATGAATCATTGGACGTTTTTGCACATAAAAACACAAGTGTAAAGAAAAAGGCAAATAGTTTTCTGTACTTTGAAAGAGCTATCTTTGTATTTACTTTGAATAAGTATTTTGTACAAAGGAGACAAACATCCTAGTAAGAGGATGGTTTCATAAAAGTAAGAAAAATTTATACAAAGAAAGATAGCTATATATGTAATAATCCCATGGGGTTCCCATTCCGCTATAGCCTTCGTATCTCTGAATATCTTGTATATCAGTTGCTTCGTTCGAAGATGATTGAATTGATCAGAAGCTCAGAGTTTGTCAGTGAAGAGATTGTCCTTAAAGTGATCCGACGAGACATAGTCATACGCTTTAATTCCCTAACTTTTTCCTGGACCTCCCTTTTGGGTTTTCAGTCCACCGGGAAACCCTTTTTTGCCCAAGTCGCCCTTTCGGGTTTTCAACTTACCGGGTGTACAGATTTTTTTAATTTTATCCCTAATTTTTGCCCGAACCTTTTTGGTTCGCCGGGATGCCCTTGTTTTGCCTAGGTGTGTCAACCTAGCGGGTCATTTATGCGTAGTATCTTTTGACTATGTCTGTGTTCGCAGGGTGCGGCAGGTCGTCGCCGTCCATGATGGTTAAGATCATCGCCTCACCAGAAAAGACGCTCTTGATTACAAATGGTCCTTCATAGGTAGGAGTCCATTTACCCCTGGGATCACTTTTTGGCAAGATGATGCGCTTGATTACAAGATCTCCAACTTGATATGTCTGGCGTTTGACTTTCTTGTTGAAAGCCTTAATCATCCATTTTTGATACGTCTGACCATGGAAAACAACAGTAAGTCTTTTTTCTTCAATTAAGTTTAACTGATCAAGTCGGGTCTGGATCCAATCATCTTCACTCAAACCAACATCCTTCATGATTCTCAAGGAGGGAATCTGAACTTCGATAGGCAAGACAACTTCCATGCCATATACCAAAGAATAGGGTGTTGCCCCAGTTGATGTGCGAGCCGTGGTACGGTACCCGTGGAGAGCAAACGGTAACATTTCATGCCAGTCCTTGTAGGTGTCTATCATCTTTTGTATGATCTTCTTGATATTTTTGTTAGCAGCCTCGACTGCACCATTCATCTTTGGCCGATAGGGGGATGAATTGTGATGTTGAATCTTGAACTGCTCGCATAGGGTGGTGATTATAGTATTATTAAGTTTTGTACCGTTATCAGTGATAATCCTTTCGGGGATACCGTACCGGCAAATAAGATTCTGCTTGATGAAGCGGGCAACAACATTCTTAGTAACAGATGCGAAGGAAGCTGCTTCGACCCACTTGGTGAAGTAGTTAATGGCCACTAGAATGAAACGGTGTCCATTGGATGTTGTAGGCTTGATCTCTCCAATCATGTTGATTCCACACATAGCGAAGGGCCAAGGAGCTGTTAAGACATTTAGAGGAACAAGAGGCACGTGTACCTTGTCTATATAGATTTGACACTTATGACAATTCCAGGAGTGTTGATAGCAGTCAGCTTCCATGGTATACCAATAATAGCCTGCCCGTAGAATCTTCTTTGCCATTGTATGCCCACTAGAGTGAGTGCCAAAGGTACCCTCATGCAATTCGGCCATGATCTTTTCAGCTTCAATCTTTTCCACACAAGGAGCATAATAGAATCATGATTGCGCTTGTACAGGATGCCATTACTTAGGAAGAACTTAGCTGAGAATCTCCTTAAGAACTTTTTGTCATTGACTGGAGGTCCTTCAGGATATTCTTGAGCCTCGAGATACCTTTTGACTTCATGAAACCACGGCTGGTCCACTACTTCTTCGGTATTAATCTCGTGACAGTGTGCTGGTTCGTTCATCCGTTCAATGGAGATCTGGGGAGCCTCATTATCCCAATTAAGTTTAAACATGGACGACATTGTAGCTAGAGCATTTGCTAGCTGATTTTCTTCTCACGGGAAGTGCTCGAAGGTAATCCGCTCGCAATGTGGTAACAATGTCAAAACATGTTCTTTGTAAGGGATGAGGTTTGGATGCTTAGTGTCCCACTCCCCTTTGATCTGACTGATGACCAAAGCTGAGTCCCCAAACACATCTAAGGATTTGATTCCCAAGTCTATGGCAGCCTTGAGTCCAAAGATGCATGCCTCGTACTCTGCCATGTTGTTCGTACAGTTGAAGCAAAGTTTGGCGGTGAAAGGAGTATGGCAACCTTCTGGGGATATGAGTACCGCACCAATACCGTTTCCAAGTTCATTGGATGCCCCATCAAAGTACAGGGTCTATCGGGATCCTTGTTCAGGTCCGTCATATGGTCTGATATCTTCAGCATTGTCCAATGTCATGATGTCTTCGTCAGGGAAGTCGAACTTCATGGATTGGTAATCTTCTACAGCTTGATGGGCCAGATGGTCAGCTAGCACACTCCCCTTTATAGCTTTTTGGGTCATGTACTGTATGTCATATTCTGTTAGGATCATCTGCCATCTAGCTATTCTTCCAGACAAAGCGGGCTTCTCAATGATTTAGTTTATCGGATCCATCTTAGATATTAGCAAAGTGGTATGAGTCAACATATACTGCCTTAGCCGGCGAGTAGCCCATACCAAAGCGCAACAAGTTTTCTCGAGCAGTGAATATCTGGTTTCACAGTCGGTAAACTTTTTGCTAAGGTAATAAATGGCATGCTCTTTACGGCCAGACTCGTCATGCTTCCCCAATACGCACCCCATTGAATTCTCTAAGACGGTCAGATACATGATTAACGGTCTTCCTTCGACGAGTGGTATCAAGACAGGTGGTTCTACCAAATACTCCTTGATTTTATCGAAAGCAACCTGACAGTCATCATTCTATCTAACTACCTGATCTTTCTTCAACAGCTTGAAGATTGGTTCACAAGTAGATGTTAGGTGAGAAATGAATCTAGCAATGTAGTTTAGGCGTCCCAAAAAACCTCTGACTTCCTTCTCAGTGCGAGGAGCAGGCATTTCTTGTATAACTTTGACTTTGGCAGGATCAACCTCGATGCCTTTGTTGCTGACAATGAAACCTAAGAGTTTACCGGACCGGACTCCGAATGTACACTTGTTTGGATTCAGTCTTAGATTGTACTCCTTCAACCTGACAAACAGCTTGTGCAAGTGATCAATGTGTTCTTCTTCAATTTGTGATCGGGCTATCATGTCATCTACGTAGACCACTATCTCATGATGTATCATATCATGAAACAAAGCTACCATGGCGCGTTGATAGGTTGCCCCGACATTCTTCAGTCCGAATGGCATCACTTTATAGCATAACGTACCCCACTGTGTGACAAATGTAGTTTTCTCCATGTCCTCAGGTGCCATTTTGATCTGGTTATAGCCTGATAATCCGTCCATGAAAGAAAATACTTTGTGTTGAGCTGTGTTGTCAACCAGGATGTCAATGTGTGGAAGTGGAAAATCGTCTTTAGGGCTGGCCCTGATTAAATCTCTATAATCCACGTACATTCTGACTTTGCCATCTTTTTTAGGTACAAGAACAATGTTAGCAACTCATTATGGATAGGAAGTAACAGCCAGAAATCCAGCATTGAACTGTTTCATAACTTCTGCTTTGATCTTCTCGGACATGTCAGGTCTCATGCGGCGGACCTTTTGTTTCACTGGTGGACAGTCTTCTCTTGTGGGTAGACGGTGTACCACAATGTCTGTATCGAGTCCCGGCATGTCTTCGTATGACCAGGCGAAGATCTCAACATAATCATGTAATAGCTGAATTAGGCGCTTTTTGACACTCGGATCTAGATTGACACCTATCTTGATTTCCTTTTTAACATCCTCAGTACCCAAGTTGATTGTATCCAACTGCTCCTCATGAGGCTGAATTGCTCTTTCCTCTTGCTGTAGTAGTCTGGCCAATTCCCCTGGCACCTCACAATCTTCCTCACCTTCGTATTTGGCTTGGTAGATCAGATCTTCAGAGTCACTAAAGGCTATAGCAGTATCGTTACCCATGGGTTCCAGAATGGAAGGGTACTTGCATTTGTGAGTGTGGGTGTGTGTAAGGGATAGCCATCTTAAAACAACAAAATGTAAAAGAAAGACAATGAGCATAAAAGGTTTAAATATGAAAAACGTCCATGATTCCTTAAATGACATATGAAAATGAAATAAAAACCCTTACAAATGGACCATTGTGCCTCGGGTAAGACACAAGGTTGAAAAAGTACGAATTGTTTGTGAATTATTATAGATCCAACAGAAATGGAAAAGATAAATTACTGAGATATGAAAGTAACCGGAACAAAGTCTTTTTCTTCCCAGTTGCACAGTCCTCCGCCGACAGTAGGAAATATCCAGTCTTCCAAGCTGCCCTCTTCTTCACTGTCTTCTAGTGCATTAACCCATTGGTGGTTGATCTTCACAGGTGGCCCTCCGGCACGGGCACAGTGCACATCCTTCTGACCAATCGAAGTAAACCCCAAGCCGAACTTGTCTGATTTGTAAGGAATGTCTGGAAGCTGACCCCAGATTATGCATCCCCCTTCTTCCACTACTGCCCTTGCATCCTTGAGAGATGACATTCGAGGTGGTGGTCTTGTGATCTTTGGAATCGAAGATACCGCCTTGGTTGCCGCTATTTCTTCAGAGACTTCTTCAAAATGTTGGAAAGGGGTCTTTATGAATTCACCATCCAACTCCATATAACGGAAGGAATTCAGATGACTAATCATATACTCCTCCTCCCCATAGACAGTTATGATCTTCCCTTGGACGGGATACTTGAGCATTTGATGCAAGGTGGAGGTGACAGCTCCGGCATTTTGGATCCAGGGGCATCCCAACAGACAGGAATAAGAAGGATGGATGTCCATCACATAGAATGTCGAGTTGAAAACTTGAGTTCCCACCTTGATTGGGATGTCCACTTCTCCATGGACCATCCTCTTAAAACCATCAAAAGCTCTAACCACTATGTTGCTAGGTTTTAGAGTCAGCCCCTCACAATCCAATCTATCAAGGGCTTTCTTCGGCAAGACATTTAAAGATGATCCAGTATCAACCAAGACATGAGCTAGGGTTGTTCCTCTGCACTCCACTGAGATATGTAGTGCATCATTGTGTTTTCTCCATCGGGGTGTCAAGTCAGCATCGAAGAAACCCAGACCATTATTAGCTGTCAAACTGGCCACACAGTCCTCGAACTGGTCAGCAGACGTCTCTTGCGGCATGTGAGCTATCTTTAGAAATTTTACCAAAGCTTTGGCGTGCGCTTCAGAACACAACAACAGGGCTAACATAGATATCTTGGAAGGGGTTTGCCCCAATTATTCAACAACATCATAATCACTCTTCTTAATGATCCTCAGGATTTCTTCCATCTCCTTCTTGGATATCTCAGGAATAACTAGTGAATGAGCCTTCGTCAGGACAAGCTCCTCTTGAACATTCTTTCCTTTATTCTCAGCAGTGGAAGCAGGAATAGGAATTGTATTGTCTTTTTCAGCGGGTACACTTGTAGGTATAATTACTGGTGCGGAGGAAATCTTCGGAATAGCCACGGGTCCAAAGACTGTTGTTGGAGGAGCAATCTCTGGAGAAAAGACTCTTCCACTACGGGTAACCTTGCTTGTTCCGGCAATGTTACCGATGTCGGAATTATCCTCTTCGGAGCTTTCTTCTTCTGCAGTCTATTTAATCTGTTTAATACCATGGTAGTAGATTTCTCCACCATAGTTCCATGGTACTTATTTATCCGATTTGTATGGGGTTGGCCCGGGCATTGTTATCTTCAACAGAGTAGTCATAGGAGCAGATGTAATCCTAACGGGTTTTTTAGGAACCCTGGAAGGATTGGCGTATATGGTTATTATTCAAACTTCTGGAACTGGAATGGGTGAAATAGGAGCTTTCTCAAACAAGATTTCTTGGTTATCAATCAATTGTTGGATTCCTTTCTTCAACAGAGGGCAGTCAAATGATGAGGATCGGCAAACATGGCAATCTTTGTCACAACCTGGGAACACCTCAGCCTTTAACAATTCAACTTAATGGTCGAGAGCAGGGTCAACAACTCATCCACGGTGTCAACAAATAAGTCTTCTTCAATAGCACTGGCATTGTGTCCATGCCTAGGCATTGGAGTGGAGATAACATTCGACTTTTCAGGAGCTTCAAACTCAACTTCCTTAGCGTCTATCAGATCTTGAATCTTGTTCTTCAGATCCCAACAGTTGTTGGTGTCGTGCCCTGGACTTTCAGAATGGTACGCGCACCTGGCGTTGGGATGGTAATATGGAGAAGTAGTATTAGGATTTTTTGGTGCCTCTTTCAAAGTGGCCAGATTCAATTTCAAGAGATGTGGTAGCACTTGGGCTGGAGTCATGTTTATCTTGGTGAATTGTCGTACAGGCCTTTCCACCCTTTGCTGATTATTTCTCGGCTGGTCACTTCTCGGCTGGTTGTTTCTTGGCTGGTCTGATGCAGACTTTTGAATCATAACGGCCCCCACCGTTGGTCGTCGCTCGGTTCTTCCCTGATTCCTCTATGCATAAACAGTAGACACTTCCTTCTTTACAGTGAAGGGATTTTTTACAGTAGCAGAGGTAGACGCGTCCTTCTGAATTTTCCCATTTCTTATACCAACCTCCACCCTTTCGCCAGTTAGAATCAATTCGGTGAAACCTGCAGAGGAGCTTCCAATCAGGTGATTAAAGAAGGGACCTGACAGAGTTCCCAAGAACATGTCCACTAGCTCTCTTTCAGATAAAGGTGGTTGTACACTTCCGGCTAGATCCCTCCACTTTTAGCCGTAATCTTTAAAGCCCTCATTGGTAGCCATAGCCATACTCTGCAGCTGAGTACGGGTTGGCGCCAAGTCGGAATTGTATTGATACTATTTCTAGAAGGCTGCTGCCAAGTCTTCCCAATTATGGACATCTGCCCTCTCCAACTGGTAGAACCAATCAAGCTGCGTTCCTGATAAACTGTCTTGGAAAAAGTGGACCCACAGGTCTTTGTCAGCAGAATACGGTTGAATCTTCCTGACATAGGATCTGAGGTGTATTTTGGGACAAGACACCCCATCGTACTTAGCAAACAGTGGCACTTTAAACTTAGGAGGGATTACAATTCCATACACCAGCCCTAATTCCTCAAAATCCAGCCCCGATACTCTCTGGATCTCCATAGAAGCTAGACGCTCTTCCAAGTGTTTATATTTGTCATCGGCCGAAGGGTATTGTTGTTCGGAGTAGTCCTCTTCCTCCTCTTCTTCTGCTTCAGAATCTGATGGCACTGCCGCTCCCTTTCCTTTTCCTTCCCCCTCTTCAAATGTTGATGGGAATTCCAAGGTCCGTCTGGCTTGTCCCTGAAATCTTCTACCCATGAGAACCACACAAGTTGGCTTCTTCTTCTTTTTCTATTTTTCTTTCTCTAGCAAAGTCTTCAGCTTCTCCTGCCCCTTGGCTAAGGTCATTAGCAACTGTTGAAATTGTGAATTCTGAGCTTGCAAATCTTTGACCGTTTGTTCAATATCCATCTTGCTGAAATAAACAGCAGAGAGATGAGGAAACTTGGTGTGAAGACCTGTTTATGCATATGATGAATGATATGTATTTATGCAATGCTTTCAAGGATTTAGAAGTTCAAATTTGTTTTAAAACAAAAAAGAAACACACGTCATATTAATTAAAATAGAATTGTGAGTACATCAATGCCCCTTGGGCAAAATAATACATAATTCTAAGGTAAAAGGACGTTGCGCATCCTCTTTGGTGCAATGTAGGTGTTGAGAGTATGCTCTTCATGAAGTAGCCGAGTGAGTTCCAAAACTTTCTTCTCGCTTGCGTAGAATTGGGCTTCGAAAGTATCGCGCTATCCCTTGAGTTGTATCCAACTCCTTTGTAGATCTTCGAGTGATGTTGGCATGTCAGGATGTAGGATGGTGTATGGAACCTCTCCTTCCTTAACAGGCTCTATAATCATTGGGAGAATGGAGGGATAAGGCATCATAAGACTTGGGGCGCAGGTTCGTACCCACTTGAGGTAAGGCTCAAGAGGGATGGAATTCTTGTGTCCCAGAGTCTTGCTATCCACCTTGTTGGTCATTCTCCAAGCTCGGATGAATCTCTGACGGAGTCCTTGGTCGTCGTTGTCGAAGTCAAAAACCAAACCCTGAATCAGCATGTCATGTGGGCCATCCCTTAGGGTATAACTAAACTGTCTTAGAGCCAAGCAAGGATTGTAGGTGATGCCTCCCCTAATGCCAAGTAGAGGGACATTAGGGAATTACCCACAGCGGTCAACAATGATGACATTCTCTCTGGATCGAGAACACCAATGAATATCTGAATGTGTAAGTGTCATTAACCGTTGTGACCATCTCAAACCTTGCCCATTCTTCAAGACTGATTGGGGAAGATGAGAAATAAACCATCTTTCCAGGAGAGGAGTTCAACACATGAGAACACCTCTTTTCCTTATTGTACGAGTGTGAAAAGAATGGAGGATATCCCCAAGCAATGTAGGCACCGGGTTGCAAGACATGAAAATTTTGACAGCGCTCACATCTATGAGTTGGTCAAGATTAGGGAACAATACCATCCCATAGATGAGAAGAGCTACAATATCCTCAAAAGCTTGCAAGTCTAGAGAATTCCAACAGCTTTGGGCCTTCTCAAACAGAAACTTTTACAAGAAGCCTTTGACACCACTTCTAGTTTCCCAATGTGTTGTGACATCAGATGAGTGCAAGTGCAAGGCTTGAGCAATCTCTTCTGGCTTTGGATCTCTTTCTGTACCGTTGAAAGGTAGTTGATGGATAATAGGAATCCTCAAGAGTTGAGAAAATTCTTCCAAAGTGGGCACAAGTTGGTAGTCAGGAAATGTGAAGCAATGATGCAAAGGGTCAAAGAACTGGAAGAGAACTTTCAGCATATCCTCCTCTGTGTTGGTGGTGACCAAATTGAGTAGACGACCATGTCTCTCGGTGAACGAAGAATTCTCAGGAATCCTTGAAGCTATCTCCTTGAGTTGTGGAGGAATTCTTACAAGGTTAATCTGGATAGTTTTCCTGCGAAGTGAATCCATAACCTACAAAACAAGAACAAAGATGAATCTCAAAAATCTTTGAAATGGTTAGTGGATGCATATGATGTTCATGATGTCTATGATGTTATGCACAAGTATATATGTACAAGCAAATCACACAAGTTCCTAGTTTAGGCTTGCATGGGGTTTCATAGGTAAGTACCCTCTTGAAGTTTAGTTGGCTCAACCTGTCCTAGAAATAGTAATCGGGTTCTAAGGAGCTCAATATCACTGGATTGTTTCCTTGTTCATTTTTTTCAATTCAACCTCTTTACTAGGGACCGAAATATTCCAAGGAACCAACCCTCAATGAGTGTAGTATCGAGTATCTACCAACTTCGGACTGCACCAAAGCCGGTCATCTCACTACATCCTAAAAGGCCAAGTTGGTCAAGTAAAGGTTCTAGAAGTCCATTAGTGCTTCATGACATCACTCAGCGGCCCCGTATTCTCTTTGATTGATTCTAAGGCTACCAGTACCCACAAATATGTCGCACTAATATAGCTATTGCTTAGACCATGTCGGTATACCCCACACAGTTTCCACAACGTATTGCTATTTACCTATAATGTTTCCCAAATCCGGGTAGAGGATTCAAACCCAAACAATAGAACCAAAATGTAAAGCAAACAAGTCAAATAAGGTAAGCATGTAAAGGTGATCTAAACCCTAAGGTAACCCCACTTTTATTCTGCTCCCCAGCAGAGTCACCAGTTCTGTGATACGGTGGGAGAACTGACTTGAGGTGTTGCGTTTGTGTTCGCAAATGTTGCGGTTAGCAAGAGTCGCCACCGACTTTTCTTTCATCCAAAAGGAAAGGTAAAAAAGCACAGGAAAGACCTTTGAGATGTTTTCTTGAGTTCGGGGGGTAGATTATGAAAAGGGAAGGTGCTAGCACCCTTTTCATCCATGGTTTTCCATGGGCTCTTAGTTACTTGTTTAGATCACTTGCTTTGCTTTTTAAATTGTTTGAAATGGTGCTTTGTGTGACTTTGAAAGTATTTTGAAAAGAGGCCTTTGTTTAGGCAATCTTTGTAATGATTCTCGTTCGTAAGAATGTATACAAAGATGTTTGTCTTTTGAAAAATGTTTCAATGTTTTGAAAGATGTTTGGAAATGTTTTGAAATGTGTGTGTTTGTTTTTGAAAATAGCAAGGATTGTTTTGAAGTTGATCAAGTAACTAGAAGCATTCTACTTACTCAAATGTCTTTCCTATGCATTTTTATTCCTTTGACATTTTTGATTTACCATTGATTTGGCAAACAATCCTATCTTTGGATGTTAAATGGGACGGGCGTGGGTCATCGTATGACCATGATAGCAATGGTGCCAAGTATCTTAGCATGTTTGAGGGACCAAGATCATTTGTTTAGGAAACCTTTTGATAGCGTCATCGAGGGACTATGATCTTTTGTTTTGTTTTGTTTTGCCAAGATACTTTGCATGCATACCATGGCCATTTTCTTTTAGGCAACCAAGTGGGTGAAATCCTAAGGGTGCTTGTGTGCAATGTGTGTCATTTTACATGCATTTTGTTTGTCTTGTATTAGGTCATTCTATTTGTTTGTTTGTGGTCTTATCATGCAAAAACCATAATTTACTACACAAGTATATAAAACGATAAATTGCGTAAATGTAAACTAAGCTATTACAATAATTATTATGGGAAGGGGGATACAAGTTTTTAAATAGGGATATTGAACAAAAATAAACCCTAAAATACTATTACAACCCAATTGAATTAAGTGCAAATTAAATAAAATACAATTATTAAAAATGCAAAAATATGTAATTATGCAAAAAATGTTTTGTATTTAATTTTTGTATGAGAAAATGATTTATATAAACCCTAGAAAAAAGGAAAAATAATAGTATTATTTTTGAAAGGGAAAACCCTAATTTTTTATTAAGAAAATATATGTTCTATATTTATTTTATTTTGTCCATTTTTATACAAGAAATAATAAATAATATTATTGACAAATATTAAAAATTAAAATGTGTATGAAAATAAATATTTTATGTGTGAAATAATAAAATAAAAAAATGTATGGTATTTTTTTATTATTTACAAGTTTTATTTAAGAAAATAAAGTATAATATCCTAATAAACTATTCTTTTATGCAAAAAAAATAAAATAAAATAAAATAAAATGCAAAAAATAAAGAAAATATTTTTCATGATTTTTTATGGTTCAGAAAAAATAAATAAAACAATAAATATAAAAATGAAAAGAAAATATGAAAAATAAACAAAATAAAACCAGGGGTGTGGATATTAAGTCAGGGGGTGTGGAAAGTCAAAACAGAAGGCCCAGGCGCGCCAAGGCCTAGTCCAGTCGTCCCTGACCTCCATCCATTCCATTTGCACGCGTATTTGCTTCAAACCTATAACTCTCCATTGCTTGCATAAAAACAAAAATTCATAACATAAAACATGTAGCTTGTAATCTCACGATTCCAATGATATAAAATTTGTAACCTAACTCTCAAAGATCAGAGAGAATTTAATCACCCCTAATTTTTGACCTAGTTTTTTCAGCATGTTCAACATTCAAATTCTCTTAGCTCAGTTAATATAAATGACAACTATGCATATGTACAGCTTCACCATGCTAGAGACTACATTTTTTCTTCACAAATCGTGGCTTGAAGATGCCTAAATAGAGAAATAGAGATTTAAAAAATACCTCCTTCAGCTGGATTTGGATACAGTAATGTGGGGACTTTGAGTAAGGCCTGAGGATCGTGTGAGCTTCCTTGAAGTTCCCTCAAGCTATTCCAATGCTTAGCTGGCTTTGTGGATGGCTGAAACTCTTTGTAGAAGTCAAGTTGCAAGCTTCCCAAGTGAAAATGGTGATGGCTGAAACAGGGGTTACAGCAACAATGTAAGGGCTTGGATCGCTTGGATATGATGTGGATGAAGTGTTTCAAAGGTTAAAAGGCAAAACGCACGAGCAAAATATGACTTGGCTAGGATTTTGCAGAAACTGCAATGTTCGGGTAGAAATTTGTGTTTTCTGAGTTTAAGAGTGTTTCAGAGGTTATGCATTCGTGTTTTTGCTTGTAACAAGTTTGTGTAGATGTCTAGAATGATACCAAGTCCTCCCTTTATCAGCTTGTACAAGTTTTTGACTTTTGGCCAACTTTCTTGCATTTTAAGAAAAGTTGAAGTGACCATGCTAGTAGGCATGTACTTAGCTATCTTGTGAGCTGCAAGGGTTGGTATACTTTTCTTGTGATCTGTGGAAAATTCCTGTACCCAAGGAACAAGTCCAAGGCTCAAGGCTGATAAAGTTGGAAAAGCTTGCTTTATGAAAATGGCATTGTGAACTTTTGGCCATTTATGGAATTATTTCTGGTATAATGTGTAGCGGTGAAAATCGGAGATCAAGCTATTAATTAACTTGAATCACAAAAAGCAAGAGTTGCCACCGCGCTTTATTATTTCCAAGGGAAAATGGAAAAGAGCGAAATAAAACCCTAAAACATGCAATGTAAAATCATATTTAAAAGCAATGAAAATACAATGCGTTTTTGAAAAAAGATCAAGAGTTCGGGGGTTGGTTATGCAATGGGAAGATATTAGCACCCAATGCATCTGCGGTACTCTGCAGGAACCTTTTGAAATATCTGTTTTTGGTTAAAATTGTTTGTTATATACAAGGGTGTATTTATCTACAAATATGTTTGCTTAAGGGGGAAAATGAGTTTTTATTATTGCGTTCGTGAGGGTTTCGCGACCCTTTGCCTACGTATCCAATGAAGGAATCAAAACACCGTAGTTCCTATAGAAAAAAGTTGATTTGTTTGTGTTTTTTAGTGGGTGACATTAACGCTCGCATTCTAGCAATAGGCACGGCCGGTATCGCGGTAGAACGGGGATAACATGCCCTTGGGGGGAGTTTTGATTTGTTGAGTGTTTTTGCATGTTTTAATGTATGTTCATGTAATGATTAAAGAGTGTTTTTGATTTTTGGTTTGTTTATTTGTTGGTTTTATCTTGCCTAATTACTAGCATTTGTACAAAGTAAATAAAAATGCAGAAAGATAAAAACCTACGCTATTACAAACATATCAAAAGCATAAAAAAATATGAAGGAAAAGAAAAGGAAAAAGTAAGAAAACTGAGTGTATTTCGACCCAGGCAGTAGCACACTTCGACTGGCATTATGTTGGCCTCCTTCGATTGAGGCTGGCAGCAGCAAAGTCACGTCTTTCGATTGGGCCTTGGCAGGGGCGAGGTCCTGTACTTCGATTGGGCAAAGGCAGCAGCAAGTTGTATCCTTCGACTGGGAGTTCGCACCAATGAGGTTCTGTCCTTCGATTGGCCTGGTAGTCAGTGTATGGCGAAGTCTTTTGATTCTGCCTTGTTGCCTTCTTCGACTGGGGGTTGAAAGCAGTGAGGGAATGTCTTTCGATTGGACATGGTTTGCCTCCTAGTTGTCTCTTTCGTTTATCCTGGAGAAAGATGGTAGAAGCCAGAAGCTTCGTTCCCTATTCCCTGTTTCCTGTTTCTTTCATTTCAAACGTTAAATGACAACATGGCCTGAGGCCATGCTAGTATGTGTTTGGTAAATAGTTTAACAATTAAAGCAAATTCAGATAAATAGAAAGCAAAACGAAATGGTTAACTTTTAAAAAAAACATGTTAACAGGGTGGAAACGAAAGGAAACAAAGTGTTATGTACATGTTTTGAAACGAACAAAAGTATTATTTATATGTTATGACATGAAACGAAAAGTTCAAGGGTAAGAGTGACTTATCTTGCTTCAAGCTGGAACGTGTACTGGGCAATAAGGTGGTTGCCTGGAAAGCTTCTGGATTCGAAGGGAGGGTCCAGGGGTTTGGCCTTTGATGCTGGATTCGAAAGAGGATAACAGGCGTGAGGTTCTTCCTGCTGGATTCGAATGGTAACAAGGTACAGGGGGTTTGCTTTTGGTTCGAAGGGTTGTCACAGAAGGTTGTCTTTCTGAGTTTGAACAAAACAACAATGTGTGGGATGTTCTTCAGAATCGAAGGAGACTGAAGTGTGTGGGATTCTGTTTGTTCTCACAAGTATTGAAGGGACTTGAGAGATTTTTTTTTTGTGTTTGAGAAAATTTGGTGTTTTTGAGAGTTTTCTGAAGATTTGTTCGCCTGGCCCAGAAGGTCCTCTCTCCAAAGATCCTCCCTTGAACATGTTGTGAAGCCTTGTATTTATAGGCGAGGTGGATGAAGCTTTAATATGGTTTTGGGGGGAAAACAAAATAATGTTTGAATTATTTGGGTATACTGCCCCCTTGTTTTCTTCAATGCAGTTCTTGTGCACTTCTTTTTCGTGCAAGTACAGGACTGTCAACGCAGGCTTTTCAGTCTTTTGGAGTTTAGTGGCAGATTGGTACAGGACTGCTGCATAGCAACACATCTGGCTTGAGTCTGGCAGTATATGGGAGTCCACTTGTGTGCCCTAAGTACGTTGCTTCGAAGGGTTTAGTGGTCCAACTTGTGAATCAAAGGAGACTGTATTTCCAAATCGAAGCTTGTGACTGAAGGGAGACTGTATTTCCCATCGAAGCTTGTGAATCGAAAGAAGCCATGTTGCCCAATCGAAGCATGTGGATCGAAACAAACATATTGCCCAAACGAAATCTTGTGTTTGAAGGAAGCAATGTTGCCCAATCGAAGCATGTTTGCAGACAATAAACTTGTCCAATCGAAAGCAGGCTTGCAGGCAGCACTCTTGGTGAATCGAAATAGGCTTGCAGGAAGCACCTGGCCAATCGAAGCAGGCTGAATCGAATGAGGCTTTTGCTCAGAACGAAGGATGTAATCCAAGCTGCATTCGAAAGAGACCTGTCAGCACATGAAATCAAAGAAACAACAAACACACATTTCGTGCTTGATTAGACGTTAGTGATACATAGGCTAAGAATGTTCAAAACACTTGACAATTTCTGCATAATCAAAGCTCGAAGGTGAGAGGTTAAAAACCAACTGTATTTAGTGACCTTGACTTTTTGTATAAAAATGCAAAAATAAGAATGGGATCTTAGGTCAAAAATTGGGGTACAACAGCTGCCCCTATTTAAGTTTCTTCTATCTGGAGATATGAAGATTGGGATCTTCATTTAGACGAGATTGAAGGGACTTAAATATAGAATACACAATTTTTGGCCTTAAGATACCGCAATTATGTTTATGATATGATATGAATGCAATGCTCTGAATTTTATGGGGAATGACGCCATATGAGACAGACTAATGCTAGAGAAATCAAGCACATTAAACAGTAATCCCACAGGGGGAGAGATTATAACTCCACTGGGGAAACAAGAGTCATAGGCTTCAAATGAGAGACTCTTGAATGATTTACATCAGTATTGAGACTGGAAAAGAAATGATTTACATCAGTACGGAGACTGGAAAAAGAAATTATTTACATCAGTACGGAGACTGGAAAAAGAAATGATTTACATCAGTACGGAGACTGGAGAAGAAATGGTTGACGTCAGTACTGAGACTGGAAAATGATTGTCATCAGCACGGAGACTGGAAAAAGAAATGATTTACATCAGCACTATGACTGGAAAAGGAAATGATTGACATCAACACTGAGACTGGAAAATGATTGTCATCAGTACTGAGACTGGAGATAAACATCTCTGACTTCTGAATTTTGCCAAGAATGGTAACACAATCCTTTTTTAACCAAGATATCGCTTGAAAAGGATAAAATACAAACTTCCCCACGGGAATTTTTCGAAGGGATGCCATTTGCTGAGTAGACATTATTGTTGGGGATACACAAGCTGCTCAAATAAAGAGGCCGCCACTTGCTGTCTTCCAAAAATACTATGACATACAAGCTGCTCAAATAAAGAAGCTGCCACTTGCTGTCTTCAAAGAATATTAAAGCACACAAGCTGCTCATGAAGAGTCCGCCACTTGTTGCCAATAACCCACAAGCTGCTCATAAAGAGACCGCCACTTGTTGTCTTCAAAGAATATTAAAGCACACAAGCTTCTCATGAAGAGTCCGTCACTTGTTGCTTATAACCCACAAGCTGCTCATAAAGAGACCGCCACTTGTTGTCTTCAAAGAATATTAAAGCACACAAGCTGCTCATGAAGAGTCCGCCACTTGTTGCCAATAACCCACAAGATGCTCATAAAGAGACCGCCACTTGTTGTCTTCAAAGAATATTAAAGCACACAAGCTGCTCATGAAGAGTCCGCCACTTGTTGCCAATAACCCACAAGCTGCTCATAAAGAGACTACCACTTGCTGTCTTCAAAGAATATTAAATCACACAAGTTGCTCATGAAGAGTCCGCCACTTGTTGCCAATAACCCACAAGCTGCTCATAAAGAGACCGCCACTTGTTGTCTTCAAAGAATATTAAAGCACACAAGCTGCTCATGAAGAGTCCGCCACTTGTTGCCAATAACCCACAAGCTGCTCATAAAGAGACCGCCACTTGCTGTCTTCAAAGAATATTAAAGCACACAAGCTGCTTATAAAGAGTCTGCCACTTGTTGCCAATAACCCACAAGCTGCTCATAAAGAGACCGCCACTTGCTGTCTTACAAGAATATTAAAGCACACAAGCTGCTCATGAAGAGTCCGCCACTTGTTGCTTTCAAAGAGATACTCATAAAATATCGTGAAGATATTGCTGGAGGTGAGAATCAATAATTTCATCGGGGATGGACAAACTGCTCATGAAGAGACCACCATTTGTCATAACATAAAGAAATTCAGATATAATCAAACTGCTCAAATAAAGAGTCAGTCGCTTGTCGTCACGCCGATATTCTAGAAGAAGGTTATGATAACACTACTAGGGAATAAATTTCATCCTCAATGGGGAACCATGAATAAATCCTTCCTGAGGAGACCAAGTATTTACATTGCAAAATAAATGCACTCTCCATCTAGGTTTCACAGCCTAGAGATATCCACAGGGTATCGTTCACAAGAGACAAAGCTCAATCCAGGAATGAACTGGAGAGAAAACAGTCAAATAAGACTCCAACCATTGAGGAAACAACTCAAATGGGAATTTATCCTATCCAGAGATGGAAAAGGAAAGCTAAAGCAAGATTCTTCCACGAGAGTTAACTCAGTGGGGAATTAGAAAGGAGGCGCACTTTATGCTTAAATTGACACTCTATTTGAGAAGAGGAAATATGATAACCAAAGTATACAGATCAAGAACATCAACAAATATCCATGTGTGTGCATGATGCAAGTATGAACGAATGAATGAATGTCATGTATATGCTGACAAAACAGATAGAGGAGATAGACAGGAGATGATAAGACATCATAATACAACTCGACACTCAGCTAATCTCAACAAGATGGTAACATTACTGGAGATAAAAACAAGAGTCATCATTGGAGCAAAGTCCTTTTACAAGGCTTAAATATCTCTGGAGGGGAAGATATTTTCAGGTAGAAAACCCAAAGTCCAATTTTCTATCATCAACAATCCATTGAAAGGATAACAACACAAACAATGTTTCAGCTGGAAAAAGTCATGCTTAGCTGGAGATACTGGGAACACCACCCACTGATAATGTGTGCAATACATATCTTGACAAATCTGGATTGCCCCTGGGACTAATTTTGGATGCCCCAAATTTACTGCTGATAAGCTGCATGTTGCACGACAATTCTCGCGAATAACTTCACTTCTAAAATGCCCAAAGCTATATGGTTGATAAGGAGAAATCGTCTCAAGAGGATTTTACAAAAGACCTGGCATTCACCATGCTCTGGTGTCTTCAAACTCTTAGAGAGATTCTTTGAATCTTGACGTGATTGCCCCGGATTGACTGTAGTTGGCACAACAAAGTCTTCAAATTTTTCCCCAAAAGAGTAAACAAGTTGGGAAAGCATTAACTGGGAGAAGCAACATGTTCGTGCTTAAGGTCTTCAGGTGACATGCCCCTGGATATGATTTTTTTTTTGAAATAATTCGCCAATTACCCAACATAGTTTCAGGCCTTAAAAGAATAAACTCATCACTAGTGCTTATATGTGAGCTTCCTTGATATCAAACAAAAGTTTTGCAGTTAGAAAAAGTTTATTATGAGAATGAGAATTCTAATGCAACAGTTATGTAAGTCTTGAAGATTTTGAAAAGATATCGCACAAATTTTGCGAGTTAGAGCACCATTTATTTTTGTGTAGGAAAAACATATGATACCAACATAACCATTTTAGAACATTCATGGGAGTCAGGAACACTATCTCATTGAAATATGCTTTCAAAATAACCTTGCTTCAATTAGGACTTTTGAAGGTTGTAATGTGGCTTGGTTCATGGGTTTTTAGAAAAAAAAAGATTTTTAAGGCTCAAAATTTATAGGTGCCCAACCATTCTCCATGATGTTCTCCAACCCTATGTTCATCTAATTCAATATGAGTGTTCATCTCTCAAAAGGATTTTGTGACGGTTAAGGAAACTATGAGGCTTTCGGAGTAGAAACCACCCTTACGTCTTCGTGTTTGTAGTCACCAATTTTTTCTTTGCTGAGGACTTTTCTTTGTAGTCCTTTCTTTGCATTTTTTGTTTTCCCTAAATTTTGCCTGAAC
This sequence comes from Vicia faba, assembly GCA_948472305.1. NCBI lineage: Eukaryota > Viridiplantae > Streptophyta > Magnoliopsida > Fabales > Fabaceae > Vicia > Vicia faba. The sequence goes on from OX451736.1 coordinate 1,340,600,117, forward strand.
TAATTCTTTTGAATTGATAGTCCAGCGGGATGCCTTAATTTTTGCCTAAGCCGTACGTTTTCAAGTTTTCGACTTAGCAGGCTTTTTCTTCTTTTTTTTTTTTATTTTTGATTTTTGAACAAAACAGGTGACATTAGCTTGTATTTGCTTGTTGAGAAGATTATGACTTCCTCGTTTCTTGATGAATGAGGGATAACAATGTGATTCCACATCTTATGGCTTCATTATACATGAAAGATAGCCCTCGTAGTTTCTCTTCAGAAATATCTTCCTTATGAATTTTGAACACTCAATCGGATTAACTGAAAACTACCCTACCCCAGGTTAAAATTTGAGGGTTTTTTTGTATAGAAAAGAAACTCCTACTTAAAGGCTCAAAAGGGGTTAGCAAGGGATTATCTTCCTTATATCTCCGGTGTTTAGGGATTTGAAACAATGCCTGTACATCGTCAGCAAGATTTTATTCAAAAAGCATACGACCAGGGATTTTGTGTTCTTTAGATCATCATCCTCCCTTCAATCTCTGCCTAGGCAAGAGAATGGGCAATAAGTTGGTATCATAATGCAAAAATCAATTTAGAATTTGAAAACAAATATGTGTGAAACAAATGAATTTCTTCAAGACAAACATACTCATTGTATTACAGTAATCATTCAGATGCAAACAAGTTCTTACATGCAAACAATGTTTTGATAAACAAGAAAAGTTACAAAAAGCATAACTAAGTTAATAATCCGGGAAGGCTTTCCATCTGGATTTGTGCTGAAGGAAACCTCTCCTTAACTTCAAGGCCAAAATCAACAGAGATTCACTTATGCTTTAGCAAAGGGGTTGACTTGGGCGGCAACCAAAATTCATACCAAACCAGTTAAGGGCTCCACACTAGCTTTCAAATTAGTCATCTCTCCGCGGAGTTCAGAAACCTCTTGCTTGATATTCTCCATTGTTCTCTTAGCGTGAGTGTCGTACTGGTGAGACCAAAGGAAAAATAAGACTTGAAAAAAAAAAGACCTTTGAAAGTGAAACCAAAAATGTAGAATGATGCATGATATGCGAATGTAAAAGAGAGTTTTTATTTGACTTTCAAGGAACTCAAGATATTAAGTTGTAAACATCAAAGTATGAAGATAGTAGATGAATTTTAAATTGGATCAAAGAGTTGATCAAGTTATCATCAAGATCAATCATCCATTTTGGTGGATTAGGGTTTTCACCCTATCAACACCCAAGATCCATTGAGCTTGACGAAACTTGTGGTGTTTACAAAGAAAGACCTCCAAATTCCTTGAAAGTCAAGTGAAAAGGGTTTTATGGATGCATGAATGCATGGCTATGCAACAACCATAAGCAAGGTCACAAATAAAGTTGAAAGGTTCAACGTCACGAGCATGGAGTCAAGGTAAGGAACATCCCCAAGGTATGTACTAACAGTTTAATCACACCTGTAGAACAAGGTTCTAAGGGTTCCCAGAGTCTACATTCCTCCTTCGGATATTACCAACGTCTTGATTACTCAATAATTAGCAATATTCTCAAGAGAAACTCATCCGAGCGTAGCATCGCGTAACAATTACTTCCGGATTAATCTGTTATAATCTACGCGCTACACCTAAAAGGCCAAGATGGGTTAGGGTTCTACGGTTCTCAGCTTCTCTGGTTCCCAGGTTGAAAGCAATAATGTCTTCCCGATTACTCGGTAAACAAATACTACGTTCAAAGGGGCTTCCACTGAGTGGGGGATTTCATGCCTCCTTCTTCGGGATTACTCCCTCAAAGTTAACATGACTATACCGCCCGTCCTATTCCTAAGTGTAACTTAGTCCGGGTATAGGACTTGTCCTTTGTAAGTATTATCAACACCCAAATAATCACAATATATACACATATAATCAAACAAACAAGTAATAATAACAAAAACAAATATTGCAAATTAGGCTTAACCCACTTAGGGATGGACCAGCAAGAGGTCAATCTTTCCCCAGCAGAGTCGTCAATTCTGTAGCGGTGAAAATCAGAGATCAAGCTATTAATTAACTTGACTCACAAAAAGCAAGAGTCGCCACCGCGCTTTATTATTTCCAAGGGAAAGGGGAAAATAGCGAAATAAAACCCTAAAACATGCAATGTAAAATCATATTTAAAAGCAATGAAAATACAATGCGTTTTTGAAAAAAGATCAAGAGTTCCGGGGTTGGTTATGCAATGGGAAGGTATTAGCACCCAATGCATCTGCGGTACTCCGCAGGAACCTTTTGAAATATCTGTTTTTGGTTAAAATTGTTTGTTATATATAAGGGTGTATTTATCTACAAATATGTTTGCTTAAGGGGAAAAAATGAGTTTTTATTATTGCGTTCGTGAGGGTTTCGCGACCCTTTGCCTACGTATCCAATGAAGGAATCAAAACACCGTAGTTACTCTAGAAAAAAGTTGATTTGTTTGTGTTTTTTAGTGGGCGACATTAACGCTCGCATTCTAGCAATAGGCACGGCCGGTATCACGGTAGAAAGGGGATAACATGCCCTTGGGGGAGTTTTGATTTGTTGAGTGTTTTTGCATGTTTTAATGTATGTTCATGTAATGATTAAAGAGTGTTTTTTATTTTTGGTTTGTTTATTTGTTGGTTTTATCTTGCCTAATTACTAGCATTTGTACAAAGTAAATAAAAATGCAGAAAGATAAAAACCTACGCTATTACAAACATATCAAAAGCATAAAAAAATATGAAGGAAAAGAAAAGGAAAAAGTAAGAAAACTGAGTGTATTTCGACCCAGGTAGTAGCACACTTCGACTGGCATTCTGTTGGCCTCCTTCGATTGGGGATGGCAGCAACAAAGTCACGTCTTTCGATTGGGCCTTGGCAGGGGCGAGGTCCTGTACTTCGATTGGGCAAAGGCAGCAACAAGTTGTATCCTTCGACTGAGAGTTCGCACCAATGAGGTTTTGTCCTTCGATTGGCCTGGCAGTCAGTGTATGGCGAAGTCTTTTGATTCTGCCTTGTTGCCTTCTTCGACTGGGGGTTGAAAGCAGTGAGGGAATGTCTTTCGATTGGACATGGTTTGCCTCCTGGTTGTCTCTTTCGTTTGTCCTGGAGAAAGATGGTAGAAGCCAGAAGCTTCGTTCCCTATTCCCTATTTCCTGTTTCTTTCATTTCAAACGTTAAATGACAACATGGCATGAGGCCATGCTAGTATGTGTTTGGTAAACAGTTTAACAATTAAAGCAAATTCAGATAAATATAAAGCAAAATGAAATGGTTAACTTTTAAAAAAAACATGTTAACAGGGTGGAAACGAAAGGAAACAAAGTGTTATGTACATATTTTGAAACGAACAAAAGTATTATTTACATGTTATGACATGAAACGAAAAGTTCAAGGGTAAGAGTGACTTACCTTGCTTCAAGTTGGAACGTGTACTGGGCAGTAAGGTGGTTTCCTGGAAAGCTTCTGGATTCGAAGGGAGGGACCAGGGGTTTGGCCTTTGATGCTGGATTCGAAAGAGGATAACAGGCGTGAGGTTCTTCCTGCTGGATTCGAATGGTAACAAGGTACAGGGGGTTTGATTTTGGTTCGAAGGGTTGTCACAGAAGGTTGTCTTTCTGAGTTTGAACAAAACAACTATGTGTGGGATATTCTTCATAATCGAAGGAGACTGAAGTGTGTGGGATTCTGTTTGTTCTCACAAGTATTGAATGGACTTGAGAGATTTTTTTTTTGTGTTTGAGAAATTTTGGTGTTTTTGAGAGTTTTCTGAAGATTTGTTCGCCTGGCCCAGAAGGTCACCTCTCCAAAGATCCTCCCTTGAACATGTTGTGAAGCCTTGTATTTATAGGCGAGGTGGCTAAAGCTTTGATATGGTTTTGGGGAGAAAACAAAATAATGTTTGAATTATTTGGGTATACTGCCCCCTTGTTTTCTTCAATGCAGTTCTTGTGCACTCCTTTTTCGTGCAAGTACAGGAATGTCAACGCAGGCTTTTCAGTCTTTTGGAGTTTAGTGGCAGGTTGGTGCAGGACCACTGCATAGCAGCACAACTGGCTTAAGTCTGGCAGTATATGGGAGTCCACTTGTGTGCCCTAAGTACGTTGCTTCGAAGGGTTTAGTGGTCCAACTTGTGAATCGAAGGAGACTGTATTTCCAAATCGAAGCTTGCGACTGAAGGGAGACTGTATTGCCCATCGAAGCTTGTGAATCGAAAGAAGCCATGTTGCCCAATCGAAGCATGTGGATTGAAACAAACATATTGCCCAAACGAAATCTTGTGTTTGAAGGAAGCAATGTTGCCCAATCGAAGCATGTTTGCAGACAGTAAACTTGTCCAATCGAAAGCAGGCTTGCAGGCAGCACTCTTGGTGAATCGAAATAGGCTTGCAGGCAACACTTGTCCAATCGAAGCAGGCTGAATCAAAGGAGGCTTTTGCTCATAACGAAGGATGTAATCCAAGCTGCATTCGAAAGAGACCTGTCAGCACATGAAATCAAAGAAACAACAAACACACATTTCGTGCTTGATTAGACGTTAGTGATACATAGGCTAAGAATGTTCAAAACACTTGACAATTTCTGCATAATCAAAGCTCGAAGGTGAGAGGTTAAAAACCAACTGTATTTAGTGACCTTGACTTTTTGTATAAAAATGCAAAAATAAGAATGGGATGTTAGGTCAAAAATTGGGGTACAACATAATGCTTCAAAAGTGAGAAAAAAAGTCTTTAACCACTGAGTTAGCTTTAAATTATGGAGTGTAGAAGGAGTTTAGGACCTGTAATTCAAGGTACAAGCATGCAAGGATCTGATTTGCAACTTGATCTCATGTAAAAATGGCTTGAACAAAATTGACAAAATGCCAACTTCCCTTCTTCGAATATCCCTAACCACAAATGATCTTGGAGAGTTCTTGGAAATTTTGTAAAGCTTGCAATGTGCTCTACAATACATATTTGAAATTAATTTTGAGATACCTCTTGGAACTAGGTGAAAAATGTCCATGAAGTTGGGTCAAAAACCTGCCTAAATTAGGGCAAATTTTCACTAAGTCATTTAGTTCATGGACCCCTATTCACAAATTCATAACTTGAGATCCAAGCATCATTTGGGAAAACTTTATGAATCAAAGTTGTAGATATCATGGAGGACTACAACTTTCATTTTGTGAGTTTTCTTTGAATCCAATTGCATCATGGTGAAAAAGTGGTGAAATGTTGGGGGGAAAAAAGAAAATTTCCATAGAAAATTTCTAAGTTATGAAAATTTTCAAATTCAAAACCCTAATTCTCAAAATTTGTTTTCTTGGTCACCAAGTTTCATGTTTTGAAATATCTTGATGAATTATGACCCTTGGCACTTGATTTTGACCAAAAAGTCAAAGTTTGACTTTTCAGTGTACAGTTGACTTTTGATCAGTTGACTGGAAAATTCATCTGTCAATCCAATGAATTTGAGATCTTTTGAACTATGTAATTAGGTCAAGATGATGCTATTGAGTCCTTGAAATCATTCTTGAACCCAATTGGCCATTGGTTAGGTTAAAAATAAGAAATTTCCCTTTCTCAGTCAAAACCCTAATTTTGACCATTTTGCCCTTTTGATGATTTGATCAAATTTCTTGAGGAGTTATGATCCAAACTTGATCAATTGGTACATATGAGTCTAAAATGTTGTTGTGGGTCAAAAAATTATGAATTTTGACTGTAAATTGGCCATGGTTGACTTTTCCCCAATACAGCTGATTTTTAGGTCAACTGTCTAATTGACTGGGCAAAAATGTGATTCAAGGCTTGAAACTTGGTATGAGCAATCTTAGGGGTCCAAGATGGTGTATGAAAGTCACGTGAAGCATTGATGGTCCAAAAATCCTTGTGCAAACTCAAACCCTAATTTTGGGTGACCAGTGCAAGATGCAGTGTCTTGAGCTGACCAAACCCTAATCTTGTCTTGAGTCCAAGAAGTCTTGTGAGAAAAGTCTTGATAAATGAGAGAGAAAATTTTTGGGTACAACAATGATACTTGGGGGAAACTCCTTGATACCCATTTAAAATGGACAAGTTTGGTTTGGGCTTCACTGGAAAAGCTCAGAAGGAAGTGAGGCGTGCTCGTGCTGAAAAGCCACCTCTCCACATTGGAAGCCATAAAGTCAACGTCGTGGTTGATTCTGATGAAGAAGCTGCATTTGAAGATTTGGTGTATCCAACTACAACGGAGCTGAAGAATTGGCAGGCAAAGGACTTTGTTCCCATCTCCTTCATTGAGAAGTAACCTACTTGTTATTGCTTTTCTTTCAATTCAAGAACATGTTGTCTGTAATATTTTAACAATGACTTTTAAGCCATTTGCCTAGCTCGGGGAACTTTGGTCCATTTGTCAAGGGTTTTATTTATGTTCATCTAATCATATGATCATTTAGTACATTGGACTCTTTTGTATTCAAATATTTGTGTTCATTGTCTTTCCTTTCTTTCAAATACATTTTTCAAAAAATAGCCATGTATCTTACATGCACACACACACACACACACACACACACACACACACACACACACACACACACACACACACACACTTGTAGGTCCACATCCACTATAGATCCTATTGTCAATGACTCTACTATTGCCGACTATGACTTTGAATGTCCTATAAACCAAGCCGAAGATGAAGGAAAGGAAGATTGTGACATACCGGGAGAATTAGCCAGACTTTTATTACAAGAGGAAAAAGCTATTCAACCGCACAAAGAGTCAGTTGAAGTCATCAATCTGCGTACTGAGGCAGATAAGAAGGAAATCAAGATCGGCGCTAACTTAGAAAGCGGTGTCAAGAGCAGTTTAGTTCAAATGTTGCATGATTATATGGAAGTATTTGCTTGGTCTTATGAAGATATTCCTGGGTTGGATACCGACATCGTAGTTTATCATCTGTTGACAAGATAAGACTGCCCTCCTGTTAAACAAAAGGTTCGTCGCATGAGGCCTGATATGTCTGAAAAGATCAAAGCTAAGGTGATGAAACAATTTGATGCAGGATTCTTAGTTGTGACATCCTATCCCTAATGGGTTGCCAATGTGGTCCCGGTTCCGAAAAAGGACAGAAAAGTTCACATGTGCGTAGACTATAGGGATCTAAATAGGGCAAGCCCCAAGGATGACTTCCTTCTACCACACATTGACGTCTTAGTTGATAATACTGATCAGCATAAAGTCTTCTCTTTCATGGATGGCTTCTCAGGCTATAATCAAATAAGTATGGCTTCCGAAGACATGGAGAATACTACTTTCATTACACAATGGGGCACTTTCTGCTACAAGGTCATGCTGTCCGGATTAAAGAATGCAGGGGCAACATATCAAAGGGCTATGGTAGCTTTATTTCATGACATGATTCATCATGAGATAAAGGTATATGTGGATGATATGATTTCAAGATCACAAACCAAAAGAAGAACATCTCGATCATCTGTACAAATTATTTGAGAGGCTAAAGAAGTACAAGCTTAGGTTAAACCCTAACAAGTGCACGTTTGGAGTACGATCTGGAAAGCTTCTAGGTTTTGTTGTCAGTAATAAAGGCATTGAAGTTGATCATGCCAAGGTAAAGGCCATCCAAGAAATGTCAGTCCCTCATTCTGAAAAATAAGTCAGAGGATTCTTGGGTCGTCTCTGTTGTACCCCAAAATTTTCCCTCTCACTTATCAAGTTTCAAGCCTTGGATCACACTTTTGATCAAGCAATTGAACAGTTGACCTAAAAATCAGTTGTATTGGGAAAAAGTCAACTATGGCCAATTTACAGTCAAACTTCATAATTTTTTATCCACATCAACATTTTAAGCTCATATGTATCATTTGATCAATTTTTGACCATAATTCCTCAAGAAAATTGACCAAATCTCCAAAAGGGGAAAATGGTCAAAATTTGGGTTTTGACTGGGAAAGGGCAATTTCTGATTTTTGACCTAGAAAATGGTCAATTTGTTTGAAGTATGATCTCAAGAGTCCAAGTTCATAATTTTGACCTAATGACATGATTCAAAACATTGCAAATCCATTAGATTGACAGATGAATTTTGCAATCAACTGATCAAAAGTAAACTATATACTGAAAAGTCAAACTTTGACTTTTTGGTCAAATTCAAGTGCCAAAAATCAAAATTCATCAAAACATGTTAAAGTAGGAAATTTATTCATCAAGAAATCAAGAAATCAAGATTTCATTTTGAAAAGTCAAAATTTCTAAACTTAGCAATTTTTCAAGTGTCAAAAATTTCTTATTTTTTCATAACTTTGAGCAAATTTTTCATCATGATGCAAGATAATTCAAAGGAAACTTCCAACATGAAAGTTGTATATCTCCATGAAATCTATAACTTCTTCCAAAAGTGATTGGATCTCAAGTTATAATTTTATGAATACATGCTCATGAACTAAAAAGACTTAGTGAAATTTTGCCCTAGTTAGGCAGATTTTTGACCTAACTTCATGGCAATTTTTCACATAGTCCCAGGGGTAATATTCAAAAGCAATTCAAAGATGAGTTGTAGAGAGAATTGCAAGATTTCCAAAATGTCCAAGAACTCCTTGAGATCATTCTTGAGTAGGGAGAATCGAAGAGATGAAGTTGGTGTTTTGTCACATGAATTATAAGTCATTTTCATGACGAACACAAATGCAAATCAATGTTAGGCTGCATAATCTTTGCTTTGAAGGTCTCAAACTTGTTTGTCACTCCATAACTAATGGATTACATAAAATTTTGAGCTATAATCCAAGTGGTTTAAGCTTTATCCAATTCACATTCCCATTTTGGGAAGAAAGTTAACAATATCATTCTTGTAAAGAAAGCTTTATGCATAAAGTCTACTCTTGAGCCTCTAACTTGTTCCCTCTGATCACACTTCATCTAAAAAGTCAGTAGCAAGTGTGTTTAAAGCATAACCACTCTATCTTAGCAAGTACACAAGACATTGAAACTTGTTTTCTAAAAAAAATCACATGTTTAGCTTAAGAATGCAAATTCCAATTCTGATCAACAACAAGTCTCCAAACTTGTTGCTTATAAATAGAAGCACTATTTGTAAACTAGAACACGAGTTTGAACACTCTAAAATACACCAAAACCCTCTCAAATTAGAAATTGCCCAAAAACTCCATTGTTGCACAGTTTTTGACCTTGAACCTCAAACTCACATTTCCCTCGTGCGTTTCTTGGCCTTTTAATTTCTAAAGCTTCCTTGCATCAAGAGTAACTCATCCCTGTACCTGTTTCACTTATGTAACACCATCTTCCCTGTCTTCCATAACCAAAAATAGAGCATCACAGTTGGACTTCTCCATACCATTCCAGCCATCCTCAGCTCAAGCCAACCATTGCATTAGCTTCCGAGAGGTCCAAGGAAGCTAACCTGATCAACAGCGCTGCTTGAAACAAGCTCAAAACCATTTCATGATTTCCAGTTTTGAGGTATTTTCTTGAACTTCCGTCTCATTACTTAGGCATTGTTAGACCCTATTGTGAAGATAAAATGTAGACCCCATTGCCACGAAGCTGTATATATTCATAGTTTTCATTTACATGGCCTGAGCTTAGATAATTTTAGAGTTGAAGTTTCTGAAATTTTTAGGGTTCAAATTAGGGCCAGAGAAATTCTCATTTATCTTTGACTTTTAGCTTTAGTTATTTACATGGTTAGATTCGTGAGGAAGAATGCAATAACTTTCATTTTGTCATCTTCCATTTTTGTTGAGAAATGAAGAAGTTACAGGTACACCGGCTGGAGGTTGAAGATGAAGTCATCATGACTTGATTTGCCTTACATATTTATTATTTTGTTTATATAAACGGATGTATAGCCACCCCAGTGGTAAAACACGCGTCTGTTCACCCCATAGTCCTAGGTTCAAGCCCCAATGTGACCATTTTTACATTTTTACATTTTTTCGACATTTTTTCTGATTTGTTTGCAGGCGCTGCGCTCTTTGGGCCTGGCTCTTTTTTTTGTTTTTGCTGATTAACCCCCCATTTCACTTATACGCCCCTGGCCCAGTTTTGTTTTATTTTATTTTTTTATTTCATTTTATTTTCTTAAATATTTTTCCTAATGTTAAAAAATCATAAAAATATAAAAAAAATTAGATTTTTATTTTAACTTAGTTTATTTTATTTTTCTCACAAAAAAACATTCTATTTAACTATACTTTATTTATTTTTACTAACTAGTTTTGTAAATTTAATTTAAAACTAGGTTATTATTTATTTTCTTTTACACTAATTAAAATATATTTATTTTAATATAAAAAAGACTAAAAATATTTTTAATGCTATAATTATTTTCAAGATAAAAAATGCCAAAAAAAATACTTTCCTTAAATTATTTTTTGATTGATTAATAGAATTAGGGTTTTTCTTTTAAAATCATTTTCTTAATAAATTCAAATTTAATTAACTATCTTCTTTATTTAAATTAGGCTAAGACAAAAATCTTTTTATAAAAGAAAACAAACAAAATTCATTTTTCTTTATATTTTTGCGTCCTTGTACATTTATTCATTGTATATTATATTCATTTCATTCCTTGTATATTTATGCAATTCAATTTGGTTGTAATAGCCTAATTAGGGTTTAATTTCTTACAATCCCAATTTGTAATTTGTATACCCCCTCCCCTAAATGATGTAATAGCGTAGTAATTTTAATTCCCGCAATTTATCGCTTTATATAACAAATGCGAGTAATTAGGGTTTTTGTATGGAAAGATTAAAACCAAACAAATAGAAAACCCTAATTCAATACAAAATCAAGAATGAAAACAATACACTTGCACACAAGCACCCCTAGGGTTATCCCACTTGGTTGCCTTACAAAAAATGGCTATATTACGCATGTAAGGTATCTTAGCAAAACCAAACAAATACAAGATCATAGTCCCTCGATGACGCTATCTAAGCTGCCTTACAAATGATCTTAGTCCCTCAAAAAGAATGCTAAGATACCTTGCAACATTGCTAATCATGGTTATACAATGACCCACGCCCGTCCCGTTTACATCCAAAGATATGGTTGCTTACCAAATCAATGGTAAAACAACAATGTCAAAGGAAAATAAAATAAACAAGAAAGACTTTTGAGTAGGTAGAATGCTCCTAATTACTTGCTCAATTTCAAACAAACATCCTTGCTATTTTCAAAAACAAACACGTACACTTTCAAAACATTTTACAAAACTTGAAAACATTTTCAAAATATTAATATCTTTGTATACATTCTTACGAACGAGAATCATTACAAAGATTGTCTAAACAATGGCATCTTTACAAAATACTTTCAAAAACCACACAAAGCATAATTTCAAACAAAAACAAGTGATCTATCAAGTAACTAAGAGCCCATGGATAACCATGGATGAAAAGGGTGCTAATACCTTCCTTTTTCATAATCTACCCCCCGAACTCAAGAAACAATCTCAAAGGTCTTTCCTGTGCTTTTTCACCTTTCCTTTTGGATAAAAGAAAAGTCGGTGGCGACTCTTGCTAACTGAAACATTTGCGATCAAACGCAAAACCCTCAAGTCAGTTCTCCCACCGCATCACAGAACTGGTGACTCTGCTAGGGATAATTCTAAAAGTGGGGTTACCTTAGGGATAGATCACATTTATTTGCCTACATTGTTTGACTTGTATGCTTTAAATTTTGGTTCTTTGTTTGGGTTTGAATCCTCTACCCGGATTTGGGATACCTTATAGGTAAGTAGCAATACGTTGTGGAAATAATGCAGGGTATACCGACATTGTCTAAGCAACAACTACGTTAGTGCGACATATTTGTGGGTACCGGTAGCCTTTGAGTTAATCAATGAGAATACGGGGCCGCTGAGTGATGTCATAAAGAACTGATGATCTTTTAGAACCTTTACTTGACCAACTTGGCCTTTAGGATGTAGTGAGATGACCGACTTTGGTGCAGTCTGAAGTTGGTAGATACTCGATAATACACTCATTGAGGTTTGGTTTCTTGGGATATTTAGGTCGCCATTAAAGAGGCTTGTGCTGAAACAATAACCAAGGAAACAAACCAGTGATATTGAGCTCCTTAGGACCCAGTTACTATTACTAGGACAGGTTTAAGCCAACTAAACTTCAATAGGGTACTTAACTATAAAACTCCATGCAAGCCTAAACCTAAGGACTTGTTTGCTTTGTTTGTATATGCATACTTGTACATAACATCATGAACACCATATACATCCACTAACCATTTCAAGGATTTTTGGGATTCATCTTTGTTCTTGTTTTGTAGGATATGGATTCAGTTCGCAGGAAAACTATTCAAGTCAACCTTGTAAGAATCCTTCCACAACTTAAGGAGCTAGCTTCAAGGATTCCTGAAAACTCTCCATTCACTGAGAGACATCGTCGCCTACTCAACTTGGTCACCTCCAACACAAATGAGGATATGATGAAGGTGCTCTTTCAGATCTTTGATCCTTTACACCATTGCTTCACATTTCCCAACTATCAGCTTGTGCCTACTTTGGAAGAATTCTCCCAACTCTTGAGGATTCCCATTCTCAATTAACTGCCTTTCAATGGTACAGAAAGAGACCCAAAGCCAGAAGAGATTTCTCAAGCTCTACACTTGCACTCATCTGATATCACAACTCATTGGGAAACAAGGAGTGGTGTCGAAGGTTTCTTAGCAAAGCTCTTGTTTTAGAAAGCCCAAAGCTATTGGAACTCCTTGTATTTACAAGCCTTTAAGGAAATTGTGGTTCTCCTCATCTATGGGATGGTTTTGTTTCCAAATCCTAACCAACTCATAGATGTCAACGCCGTCAAAATCTTCATATCCCGCAACCCGATGCCTACATTTCTAGGAGATATCGTACACTCTTTTCACACTTGCACAATGAGAAAAAAAGGTGTCCTTATGTGTTGCACTCCTCTCTTGGCAAGATGGTTTATTTCGCATCTTCCCCAATTTGTATTAAAAAATGAGCAAGGTTTAAGGTGGTCATAAAGGTTGATGACGCTCAAACATTCGGACATTCATTTGTGCTCTCGGTCTAAAGAGAATGTTATCATTGTCGACCGTTATGGAGAATTACCTAATGTCCCTTTACTTGGCATTAGGGGAGGTATCACCTATAACCCGTGTTTAGCCTTAAGATAGTTTGGTTACACCCGAAGGGATGGCCCGCACGAGATGCTGATTCAAGGTTTGGTATTTGATTACGACAATGACGATCAAGATCTTTACCAGAGATTTATCCGAGATTGGAGGATGTTAAACAAGGTGGATAGCAAGACTTTGGGGCACAAGAATTCCATCCCTCTTAAGCCTTACCTCAAATGGGTACGAACTCGTGCTCAAAGACTTATGATGCCTTACCCCTCCATTCTCCCAGTAATCATTGAGCCTGTTATGGAGGGAGATGGTCCATACACTATCCTACATCCTGATATGCCCACCTCTCTTGGAGACCTACAAATAGATTGGATACAACTCAAGGGGGAGCGAGATACTTTCGAAGCCCAATTCTACGCAAGCGAGAAGAAGGTTTTGGAACTCACTAGGTCACTTCATGAGGAGAAGACTCTCAATGCCTACATTGCACAAAAGAGGATGCGTACTACCTTTCTATCTTAGAGTTTCTTGTATTTGTATTGCCCAAGAAAGGCATTGATGTACTCGAGCTTTAATCTATTAATATAACGTGTGTTTCCTTTTTGTCTAAAACAAATTTGAATCTTAAAATCCTTGAAAACATTTGCATATGCATATACCATTCATCATAACATAAGCAGGTCTTTTGGAACAAGTCTCCTCATCTCTCTATTGTTTATTTCAGTAAGATGGATCTCGAGCAAACAGTGAAGGACCTCCAAGCTCAGAATACACAGTTTCAACAGTTGCTCTTGACCCTAGCCAAAGGACAAGAAAAGTTGAAGACTTTGCTAGCTGAGGAGAAGAAAAAGAAGACAAAGAAGGTAACCGGAGTCCTGAACATGGGAAGAAGATTTCATGGGCAGACAAGAATGACCTTAGACTTTGCAACGACATCTGGTGAAAGAGACAACCAAGATGGGAAAGGCAAGGAAACAATTGTCCCGTCAGAATCAGAAGAGGAAGAGGAAGACGAAGACTATTCTGAAGAACAATACCCTCCAGTTGATGACAAGTATAAACATCTCGAAGAGCGGGTGAGTGCGATGAAAATCCTAAAAGTGCCTGGCTTGGACTTTGAGGAATTGGGGTTAGTGTCGGGGATTGTCATTCCTCCCAAATTCAAAGCACCCGTGTTCACCAAATATGACGGAGTCTCATGCCCTAAAATGCATCTCCGATCGTATGTAAGGAAAATCCAGCCCTATACCGCTGACAAAGACTTATGGGTACACTTCTTCCAAGACAGTTTGTCTGGAACTCAACTTGATTGGTTTTACCAGTTAGAAAGAGCCAATGTTTACAATTGGGAAGATCTTGTTGCAGCCTTCTACAAACAATACCAATACAATACTGATCTTGCGCCTACCCATACTCAACTCCAGAGTATGGCCATGGTTTCCAATGAAGGTTTCAAGGACTATGCGCAAAAATGGAGAGACTTGGCTGGAAGAGTTTAACCCCCTCTATCTGAGAGAGAATTGGTATACATGTTCTTGGGCACCTTGTATGGTCCCTTCTTCAATCATTTAATTGGAAGTTCATCTACAGGTTTTACTGAACTAATGTTGACCGGGGAAAGGGTAGAAGCCGGTATAAAGAGTGGAAAGATTCAGAAAGATACATCCTCTTTTGCAGCTGTAAGGAAGCTGTGATACGGTGGGAAGAACTGACTGTTTTTTGGAATGCTGGTTTGCGTTTTGCGTTTGTTTTTGCAAAATGTCGCGGTAAGTAAGAGTCGCCACCGACTTTTATTTTATCCAACAAGGAAAGGAAAAAGCACAGAAAAATTCCTTTTTCGAGATATTTCTCGGGTTCGGGGGGTAGATTATAGAAAGGGAAGGTGTTATCACCCTTTCTATCCGTGGTTATCCACGGGCTCTTAGGTACTTGCTCATATTGTTTTCAAAATTTTTTTCTTTGTGTTTGTGGGTTTCAAAAAGTTTTTGTTTGAAACTTCGATTTAACTCTTGCTTCTGTCCTCAAGAGTGTAATGAAGTGTTTTTGAAAACTTTGTTTGAAAAGGAGTATAAGTGTGAAAAAGGTTTTGTTTTTTTGAATGAGAAAGTATCTAAGAGTTAATCTACCTACTCGAAAAAGAAATCGTTTTATGCTAATTTCCTTTAGACAATGCTATCCCACTATTAATGAGTAGGTAGCACCGTCGTTGGAGTTTAAGGGTTAATTCGAATGAGGGACTTACGGTCACTAAAGCAATGTTAGGATGCTTTAGCGATAACCCTAATGTCTTAGATCATTTGTTTGAGGCAACAATATCTGAGGCAACCGTTTCAAGGCGACTATGATCTTTTAGACAAGAGGACGACCTCTAAAATGACCTATACTCAATGACCGTGTACGAAGGCAGCCAAGTGGGGTGTACCCTAAGAGAGCACATGTGCGAGTGTGTCATTTTCAGTTATTTTTTGTCTTTGTACATGTTAATGGTGATCTAAGTTGATTTTAGGTTAAAAAAATTGGTCTTGTCATGCAACCCTATTATCAAACATCTAACAGTTATATTTTGCGAAAATAAAATGCGGAATTTAAATTACAAGACGTCGGGTATTTTACATCGCCAAAGACAAACCCTTTAAAAATAAATAAAGCAATAAAAAATAAATAAATCAATAAAAAATAAATAAAGGTCCTATTAACTATTACAAACCGGAGGCAAGTACATTATTGGATAAAAAATAAATAAATCGCGTGCGGGAAATTAAATCGATTGTGAATGATTAGGGTTTTGACCCTTTTGGTTAAAGGAAATATCATTTTGTTATTTTTATTTTAAGAAAGAAATTAACCTAAATTAATTACTAAATTAATAAATAAATTAATTAATAAATATTTTTGGTTTTTTTGTTATTTAGGAAAGAAAAATAAAATAATTAATGTTAGTAATTAAAACCTAATTAAATCTAATTTAATTTTAATTATTTACAAAAAATAGGTTAAAGTTATTTCTAATTAAAACCTAAATTAATTAATTAGTGTTTATTAATAAAAGTAAAGATTAAAATTTGATTAAATATAAAAAATATTTTTGTGATTTTATTTTATAAAGAAAAGAATTTTTTAATTGGTTAGTAAATTAAACAAAGAAATAATAAAATAATTAATAAAAATAAAATAAATGAGAGAAAGGGGGGTATGGGCCTGAAATTGGTGGTATGATTGGCAATTGGGAGGCCCAAAAGCGCTGGCCCTTGTTGACTCTGCAGATCAGGTGCTTGTGCGTTGACTTGGCTCCATGTGGACTATCAGCTTGGAACCATTAGATTTGGCCTTTAGGCCATCTGGCCATTGGATGCTTGATGGTGCATGGTAGGCTGCAGGTTCAAACATGTATTGGAATACCTGAAAGGGAAAAATATAGAGAAAGTGGGGGACCTGGGAATCGAACCCAGGTCCTGAGAGTGATTGCTCGCTTGCCTTGCCAATGCACCAAGTTGCTTCAATTGTTATATGGATACAAAACAATGATAATAAAGCAAAACAAATAATTATTGGTCAGAATAAAAAATATGCGCGCCATTTTTGAATGGCCCAATGAGTGAATGCCAGCTCTTCGTCCCTGTCCTTCCACTACTGTAATTTTACATGCGGATTTGAATCCGCAGCTAAAAACGCAGCTCGATCCAAAAATCAATTCCAGGCAATAAGAATGACTTTCAAGGGCATGGTTGTGTTCGTCTCCTTCTCCTGAGTGCAACCATGCCCATTATATGGACCAGTTTCACCTGAAATAAGAATCCCTAAAAACAAAAACGCAACCCTAGCTATGGTGTTTTGGGGTTACAGTGCCTATAAACCAAATTGATTATTGCCAAAGGTTTGCAAATAACATGAGGGTTATGAATATGCAATTATCTCATTCAAATGATGCCAGAATGAACCTAATCGCATCCCAGAACAGAGCTAGGTAATGTGGTACTTACAGCGCATTGTGGTGTGTGAGGAAGCTTGCTTTTGATCCAGATCGCTTGTATGAACACCCAGGAAGAGATTGGGACCGGTCTCAGCCTCTGAAAGTGCCTCTAGCTATGGTTTCGATCTCAAGATTTTTGGTGCTTTTTTCAATTTCTGTTCTGCCTATGCCTCCACATTCCAACCCTGATTTCAATTGTCTTGGCTTCCTTATGTATTGCATAGTGTGTTAGCGTAACAAACTTGGCTCAAATCTTCTCCCATCAATGCTTGCCAATTTGATTTGATTCACCCTTTACAAACTTGCCAATTTTTCCAAATCTCAATCTTTTTGCACATGATTTTGTATGATTCGAGTTTGATGATGATAATGATGATAATTACAACCTGAAACAGCCAAAAAATCTTATGTAATCAAAGATTTGGATTTTATATGATTTAATTTGATTTAAAATGAATAAATTCAATAAAAAATAAAATAAAATAATAAAAATGAAATATGAGCTCATGGATGAAGCT
Organism: Vicia faba; assembly: GCA_948472305.1. Lineage (NCBI taxonomy): Eukaryota > Viridiplantae > Streptophyta > Magnoliopsida > Fabales > Fabaceae > Vicia > Vicia faba. Next base: position 1,340,617,720 of record OX451736.1, read on the forward strand.
AGGACACGTGGGAAATAATGCAAGCTCAAATCAAGTGGAAAAGAATGGGCCCATTTGACAAAATTTGAAGTTTTGGGGATAGTTGACTTTTGGCAATTTTGCAAAAATGTCCAACTTCAACAATGCATAAATTCTTCAATTTTGAACTTTTGGAGGTTTTCTTTAACTTTTTAGAAAGATTTAGATGTCCTATAACCAACCCTTTTTGTCTTATCTCATTTTGATATTCCATGCGCAAGTTATAAGCTTTGGCAAAAAAGGTGTTTTTGTTGACTTTCAAAAATGACCTATAATGTCCAAATTTGTAACTTCTTGTTAGTGCATTTTTTGATCTTGGGGTATGAATATTGATTGTAGGAAATTGCATCCTATTCAAAATGAGCTTTGGATGGGTCATTTATCATAAAGTATGAGGAAGTTATGCTTGGTCAAAGTTGAGTTGACTTTTCCTACAAAACCCTAATTTAGCAACTTTTGAGTCTTGATGAATTTTGAGTAATCCTTGATGAATCATGATCAACCCTTGATCAAATGATGAAATATAATTCAAAATGAGAATGTTGACAAAAAATGTTGAAGTTTGATTGTTTGTAGGTCACAGTTGACTTTTGCCCTAGCACTGTCGATTTTTAGACCTTTGAGCAATTGACTGAGCAAACTTCCTCTGCAAGGCTTGAAACTTGACATGGATGACCTTGAGAACATATTAGTAAATTGGGGAGCACTTGAGGTCATTTGGATTCAAGGATCTTGATGCAGCACAAAACCCTAATTTGGGGTTGACTGCCTTAGGAGATAGCTTGTATGTCCAACTCTTGAGCAAACTTGAGCAACCTGGAGATTTTTCTTGCAATATTTTGAGAAACATGAGAGGGAAAATTTTGGGGTACAACAGAAGCCTTTCATAGGAAAGAAATAAGTGGTTGTTATTTATCCTCAGAGAAATCAAGATAGGGTCGAGCGTCGACCAATGATGGGGGCTGTGATGATCCCTAAACCTGCGCCTGATCAACAAAGAAGCAATGAACCAAGGATGGAAAGGCCAGTCAGGCAGTTCACCAGAATTAACATGACCCCGTCTCAGGTATTACCGCATCTACTAAGATCCAATTTGGTGACCTTGAAAGAAGCTCTGAAAAACCCCAACACAACATCTCCTCATTATTATCCCAATGCCTGTTGTGCATACCACTCTGAAAGTCCTGGCCACGACACTAATAACTGTTGGGCTCTAAAGAACAAAACACAAGATCTCATTGAAGCAAAATAGATTGAATTTGATGCCCCTGAAAAGCCAAATGTCATTTCTGCCCCTATGCCAAGACATGGCCATAATACCAATGCCATTGAAGAAGAAATATTTGTTACTTCAGTTGATGAACTTATGACCCCACTCCTGACTATTAAAGTGAACTTGTTGAATGCCGGTGTGTTCCTGGGCTGTGATGAAGTTTGTCATTTTTGTTTGTCCTCACCAACCAACTGCCCTTTGTTGAAAGCAGACGTTCAGTGCCTAATAGATAACAAAGAAATTTTATTGGAGAAGACTTATGTTCCACCTGTTCCTTTTGAAGATGTTTCTATCATTACCATTTCCACCAATTCTTCCAGGGTCTCCACCAAAAGACCCGTTAGAATTACACCAGTTCCGAAAGAAACTCCTTTAATAATCACAATGCCTGGACCAGTCCCATATTTGTCAGACAAAACCATACCATGGAATTATGGAGGGGATGTCTACTACCATGGTATCAAGCAGGACTAGCCAGCCGTCGAAGATTCAAGCTCTGAGAAAGTCAACTCCGACATCAGTAATATTGCAGGAACTAGCAAGATTACCCGAAACAGAAGGATATTTTCTCCAGAAATTGCTCCCCCAAAAGCAGTTTCTGGACACGTAATCATTCCTGTTGTTGCTCCCTCAAAAGTTATTCCTGGTCTTACGATCATCTCAGCGAATACTCCTACTGACAAAGCTGTTACAACCCCTGTTATCATTCCTACTGACACTCCTGCTACCAAGTTAACCGAAACTCGAGGTAAAAGTATTCTAATTGAGCTTGTCCGGACGAAGGCTCAGTCATTGGCTATCCCTGAGACCTCCCGAAAAGAGATGGAGGAGATTATGAAGATCATTAAAAGAAGCGACTATGATGTAGTTGAACAACTGGGGCAAACTCCCTCTAAAATCTCCATGCTGGCATTACTACTGTGTTCCGAGGCGCATGCAAAAGCCTTGGTAAAATTCCTGAAAACTGCCCATGTACCCCAAGAGACATCTGCCGATCAGTTTCAAGACTGTGTAGCCAGCTTAACTGTAAATAATGGTCTAGGTTTTTCTGATGCTGATTTAACGCCAAGGGGAAGGAAGCATAATGAGGCATTGCATGTATCAGTTGAATGTAGGGGCACAACCCTGACTCATGTTTTGGTGGACACTGGCTCATCTCTGAATGTATTGCCTAAAAAAGCTCTTAATAGCCTTGACTGTGAGGGATTGACATTGAAGCCAAGTAACATAGTAGTAAGGGCTTTTGATGGCTCGAAAAGGATGGTACATGGGGAGGTAGACATTCCCATAAAAGTTGGAACACAAACTTTTGATTCAACTTTTTATGTAATGGATATCTGTCCCTCATATTCCTGCTTGCTAGGTCGACCATGGATTCACAATGTTGGCGCTGTCACTTCTACATTGCACCAAATGTTGAAATATCCGATTCAAGGGAAGATTATCACCGTTCATAGAGAAGAAGAGTATATGATCAGCCATCTCAATTTCTTCAGATATGTGGAATTAGATGCTAAATTTATTGAAACTCCATTCTAACACTTTGAAGAGGTCCCGCAAGATGTGGCGGTAACCAAGGTTGTTCCCAAGATTACAAGGCCTCCACTCCTGATGTCATCTCTGAAGGATGCCAAAGCAGTGGTAGAAGAAGGTGGGTGCACTATCTGGGGACAACTCCCAGATATCTCATATAAGTCTGACAATTTTGGCCTAGGTTTCACTTCAAGTGCTCAGAAGGTTGTATGCCGCGCTCGCGCCGGAGGAGCACCCCTGAAGATCAGCAATCGCAAGGTCAACACCGTAGAAGGAGATGAAGATAGCTGTGACTTGGAGGATTGGATATTCCTAAATGTCAATGGAGGGCTCAACAACTGGGAGGCTAGAGATTTTGTCCTGATCACTTTTATCCCACAGTAATTTATCTTTACATTTTGTTGGATCTGTAATATTAAAATAATTCGCACTTTTAAAACCTTGTGTCTTACCCGAGGCACAATGGTCCATTCATAAGGGTTATTATCTCATTTTCATATACATCAATGAATCATGGACGTTTTCGCATACAAACTTTTGTGCTCATTGTTTTTCTTTTTACATTTTTATTTCTTTCAAGGATAGCTATACCCTTACACACACTCACACTCACAATGCAGGTATACATCCATTTGGGATCCCATGGGTAACAATACTGCTATGGCCTTTTGTAACTCTGAGAATCTAATATACCAAGCCGAAGACGAAGGTAAGGAAGATTGTGAAGTACCAGGGGAACTTTCCAGACAACTACAACAAGAAGAGAGAACCATTCAGCCTCACGAGGAACCCGTGGATACAATCAACCTAGGTACCGAAGAAGACAAAAAAGAGGTCAAGGTGGGTGCCAATCTGGAACCCAATATCAAGGAGCATCTGATTCAGTTGTTACACGATTATGTTGAAGTCTTTGCCTGGTCGTATAAAGACATGCCAGGACTTGATGCAGATATTATGGTACATCGTCTGCCTACAAGAGAGGATTGTCCTCCAGTAAAACAAAAGGTTCGCCGCATGAGGCCTGATATGTCAGAAAAGATTAAAGCAGAAGTCATGAAGTAATTCAACACTGGATTCTTGGTTGTCACCTCTTATCCCCAATGGGTTGCCAATGTTGTTCTCATGCCCAAAAAGGATGACAAAGTACAAATGTGTGTGGACTACAGAGATTTGAATAGGGCAAGCCATAAGGATGATTTTCCACTCCCCCACATTGATATTCTAGTTGAAAATACGGCACAACACAAAGTGTTTTCCTTCATGGATGATTTATCAGGTTACAACCAAATCAAAATGGCACCTGAGGACATGGAGAAAACAACGTTTGTCACACACTGGGGAACTTTCTGCTATAAGGTGATGCCATTCAGACTGAAGAATGTTGGGGCAACCTATCAACGTGCCATGGTAGCTCTATTTCACGACATGATACATCACGAAATAGAGGTCTATGTGGATGACATGATAGCCAGATATCAAATAGAAGAAGAGCATCTTGATCACTTACAAAAATTGTTTAAGAGACTGAAGAAGTATAAACTGAGGTTGAATCCAAACAAATGCACATTTGGGGTACGGTCTGGTAAACTCCTAGGCTTTATCGTCAGCAACAAAGGTATTGAAGTAGATCCTACCAAAGTTAAAGCAATACAAGAGATGCCTGCTCCTCGTACTGAGAAGGAAGTCAGAGGATTCTTGGGGCGTTTGAACTACATTGCCAGATTCATCTCTCACCTGACAGCTACTTGTGAACCAATCTTCAAATTGTTGAAGAAAGATCAAGTAGTCAAATGGAATGACGAGTGCCAGATTGCTTTTGACAAAATCAAAGAATAATTACAAGAGCCTCTTGTATTAATGCCACCAGTCGAGGGAAGACCATTGATCATGTATCTAACTGTTTTAGAAAACTCAATTGGGTGTGTATTGGGGCAGCATGATGAGTCTGGCCGAAAAGAGCATGCTATTTATTACCTGAGCAAAAAGTTTACCGACTATGAAACCATATATTCACTGCTCGAGAAAACTTGTTGCATTCTGGCATGGGCTTCTCGCCGACTAAGACAGTATATGCTGACTCATACTAATTTGTTGATATCTAAAATGGATCTGATAAAATACATCTTCGAGAAGCCTGCTCTTTCTGGGAGAATAGCGAGATGAAAGATGATCCTGACGGAATATGACATACAATATACTACCCAGAAAGCAATAAATGGAAGTGTATTAGCTAATCACCTTGCTCACCAAGTTGTGGAAGACTACCAATCCATAAAGTTCGAATTTCAAGATGAAGACATCATGACGGTAAATAATTATGAAGAATTCAGGCCATATGACGGACCTGAACAAGGATCCCGATGGACTATGTTCTTTGATGGGGCATCCAATGCACTTGGAAATGGTATCGGTGTTGTACTCATATCTCTGGAAGGGTGTCATACTCCCTTTACCGCAATACTCTGCTTCAATTGTACAAACAACATGGCGGAATACGAAGCATGCATCTTTGGTCTCAAAGCTGCCATAGACCTAGGGATCAAATCTTTGAGTGTATTCGAAGATTCAACTTTGGTTATCAGTCAGATCAAAGGGGAATGGGACACCAAACACCCTAACCTTATCCCTTATAAAGAACATGTTTTAACATTGTTACCACATTTTGAGAAGATTACCTTCGAGCATTTCCCGCGAGAAGAAAATCAGCTAGCAGATGCTCTAGCCACAATGTCATCTATGTTTAAACTTAATTGGGATAACGAGGCTCCCCATATCACCATCGAACGAATGGAGGAACCTACGCACTGTCACGAGATTAATACTGAAGAAGTAGTGGACCAACCTTGGTTCCACGAAGTCAAGAAGTATCTCGAGGCTCAAGAATATCTAGAAGGAGCTTCAGTCAATGATAAGAAGTTCTTAAGGAGATTCTCTACGAAATTCTTCCTTAGTAATGGCATCCTGTACAAACGCAATCATGACTCTGTGTTACTTCGGTGCGTAGATAAGGTTGAAGCTGAAAGGATCATGGATGAATTGCATGAAGGCACTTTTGGCACCCATTCAAGTGGGCATATGATGGCAAAGAAAATCCTACAGGAAGGCTATTACTGGTCTACCATGGAAGCAGATTGCTATCAACACTCTCGAACCTGTCATAAGTGTCATATTTATGTTGACAAGGTGCATGTACCTCCGGTTCCTCCGAATGTCTTGACAGCTCCTTGGCCTTTTTCTATATGGGGAAAAGATATGATTGGGGAAATCAAGCCGACAACCTCTAATGGACACTGCTTCATCTTAGTGGCCATTGATTATTTTACAAAGTGGGTGGAGGCAGTTTCCTTTGCTTTCGTTACCAAGAATGTTGTTTCCTGTTTCATCAAGCAAAATCTTATTTGCCGGTACGGTATCCAGGAAAGGATCATCATTGACAATGGTAAAAATCTCAGCAACACTATGATCACCGCCTTGTGCGAGCAATTTAGGATCCAACATCACAATTCTTCCCCTTATTTGCCAAAGATGAATGGTGTTGTCGAAGTTGCAAATAAGAACATTAAAAAGATCATACAGAAAATGACAGTCACATACAAAGACTGGCATGAGATGCTACCATTCGCTCTCCACGGGTATCATAACACAACTCACACATCAACCGGGGCAACACCCTATTCTCTGGTTTATGGCATGGAAGTCGTCTTGCCTATTGAGGTTCAGATCCCCTCTCTAAGAATTATGAAGGATGCAAGGCTGAATGAAGAAGATTGGATTCAGACTCGACTTGATCAACTAAACTTGATTGATGAGAAGAGACTTACTGTTGTTTTCCATGGTCATATGTATCAAAAACGGATGATCAAGGCTTTCAACAAGAAGGTCAGACACCAAGTGTATCAAGTTGGAGATCTGGTGATCAAACGCATCATACTTCCACAAGGTGATCCTGGGGGAAAATGGACTCCTACCTATGAAGGACCATTTGTAATCAAAAACATTTTCTCTGGTGGGGCAATGATCTTAACCACCATGGATGGCGACGACCTTCCGCATCCTGCGAACACGGACATAGTCAAAAGATACTATGCATAAGAGACCCGCTAGGTTGACACACCTAGACAAAACAAGGGCATCCCAGCGAACTAAAAAGGTTCGGGCAAAAATTAGGGATAAAACAAAAAAATTTGTACACCCGGCAAGTTGAAAACCCGAAAGGGCGGCTTGGGCAAAAAAGGGTTTCCCGATGGACTGAAAACCCAAAAGAGCAGTCCAGGAAAAAGTTAGGGAATTAAAGCATATGACTATATCCCGTTGGATCACCTTACGGACAACATGTGGCTTCAACTGACAAACTCAGAGGTTCTGATCAATTCAATCATCTTCGGACGAGGCAACAAATAGACAAGATGCTCAGAGATACGAAGGCTATAGCAGAATGAGAACCCCATGGGATTATTACACATAGCTATCTTTTCTTTGTATTAAAATTTTCATTTTTTTTACGACAGCGTTCTCTTACTAGAATGTTTGTCTCATTGTACAAAAATACTTACTCAAAGTCAATGCAAAGATATTCCTTTGAAAGTGAAAAACTATTTGTTTTTCTTTACTCTAGTGTTTTGTTTACGAAAACGTCCAATGATTCATTGTTAAACATATGCATTTGAAAATAATTATTGTTTACAAATAAACAAAGTAAAAGACAATTACTAATGGCTTTAAGAGGTAGGGAAATCTCTCTAAGCTATTTCCATAAGTCCCCCCATAATTTACAGTTTAATTCCCAACGGACCAAGCTTCCAATTATCAATCCCCGGTAGAAGTCGTTCATTTTCTAAGGATTTCACAACAGGGTTTTACAAGCAGTACATGGCATTTCCTTTACAATAAAGTTTATTTCTCTAAGCAGAAATTCATCAACACTTAGACTTCATAACATGAATACTTATACTCCATATCCTCAACATCAGTCAGGGATTTATTTTCCCCAATCCAACAACAGTACAACAAACTAGCTCACATACGCATACATTGCATCCATATATCATAAACATTGGTAACACGAATGCATTATACCATGCATTTCATACAACATAAAAATTGCATTTTAGTTAACATTTTACCCTTTTCAGGATAAGGTTAACAGATACCATTAACAATGTTCAAAGTTTTGAGATACAGTTTAGATATGCTCCAGACAAGAATGCCATTCTGATACTCATCTAGTTTCAACTCTTAGATACAGTTCAGATACGCTCCAGACACGGATGCCATTCCGATACTCATTCAGTTTCAACTCTCAGATACAGTTCAGATACGCTCCAGAAACGGATGTCATTCTGATACTCATTCAGTTTCAACTCTCAAATACAGTTCAGATACGCTCCAGACATGGATTCCATTCCGATACTCGTTCAGTTTCAACTCTTAGATACAATTCAGATACGCTCCAGACACGGATGCCATTCTGATACTCATTCAGTTTCAACTCTCAGATACAGTTCAGATACGCTGCATACACGGATGCCATTCTGACACTCATTCAAAACTAGCTTTCAGATACAGTTCAGATACGCTCCAGACATGGATTCCATTCTGATAATCATTTAAAATTAGCTCCTAGATATATTTCAGATACGCTCCAGACACGGACGCCATTCTGATACTCACTCTTTCAGCTTATAAATTACAATACAAACAATAACTTTGGGATGGAATCTTTAAGCCCATCTCCTACAGCTTTCTATCACCTCTCCAAATGGAATCTTTAAGCCCATTCCCTCAACCATCACATCACTGAGTGCAAATTTATGGGCACTCTAGTGTCCAATCATCTTCCACCTTCAAGTCACGAATGGAGAAACTCGCCAATCTAACTCTTCAGGCTTAAGAAGATTGAACAAGGGCAGCTTTTGTACCCCAAAATATGCCCTCTCACTTATCAATAGTTTGCTCACAAGATCTTCTTGGGCTCAAAACTGCACTAGGGTTTGATCAGCTCAAGACACCTCCTTATACACTGATGACCAAAATTAGGGTTTGAGTTTGCACAAGTATTTTTGAACTTCCAATGCCCCGTATGACTTTCATGGATCATTATGGACCCCCAAGATTACTCATTCCAAGTTTCAAGCCTTGGATCACACTTTTGATCAAGCAATTGAATAGTTGACCTAAAAATCAGTTGTATTGGGAAAAAGTCAACTATGGCCAATTTACAGTCAAACTTCATAATTGTTTATCCCCGTCAACATTTTAAACTCATATGTATCATTTGATCAAGTTTGGACCACAATCCCTCATGAAATTTGATCAAATCTCCAAAAGGGGAAAATGGTCAAAATGGGAAAGGGCAATTTCTGATTTTTGACCTAGCAAATGGTCAATTGGTTTGAAGTATGATCTCAAGAGTCCAATTGCATCATTTTGACCTAATGACATGATTCAAAACATTGCAAATCCATTATATTGACAGATGAATTTTGTAGTAAACTGATCAAAAGTCAACTATATACTGAAAAGTCAAACTTTGACTTTTTGGTCAAATTCAAGTGCCAAAAATCACAATTCATCAAAACATGTCAAAATAGGAAACTTATTCATCAAGAAATCAAGATTTCATTTTGAAAAGTCAAAATTTCTAAACTTAGAAATTTTTCTAAGTGTCAAAAATTTTATTTTTTCATAACTTTGAGCAATTTTTTCACCACGATGCAAGATGATTCAAAGAAAACTTCCAACATTAAATTTGTAGATCTCCATGAAATCTACAACTTTTCTTCACACAACTTCTTCCAAAAGTGCTTGGATCTCAAGTTATAATTTTATGAATACATGCTCATGAACTAAAAAGACTTAGTGAAATTTTTCCCTAGTTAGGCATATTTTTGACCTAACTTCATGGCAATTTTTCACATAGTTCCAAGGGGAATCTTCAAAAGCAATTCGAGTATGAGTTGTAGAGAATATTGCAAGCTTTCCAAAATGTCAAAGAAATTCTTGAGATCATTCTTGAGTATGGAGAATCGAAAAGATGAAGTTGGTGTTTTATCACTTGAATTATAAGTCATTTTCATGATGAACACAAATGCAAATCAATGATAGGCTGCATAATCTTTGCTTTGCAGGTCTCAAAATTGTTTGTCACTCCATAATTAATGTATTACACAAACTTTTGAGCTATAATCCAAGTGGTTTAAGCTTTCTCCAATTCACATTGCCATTTTTGGAAAAAATTTAACAATACCATTCTTGTAAAGCAAGCTTTATGCATAAAGTCCACTCTTGAGCCTCTAACTTGTTCCCTATGATCACACTTCATCTACAAAGTCAGAAGCAAGTGTGTTTAAAGCATAACCACTCTATCTTAGCAAGTACACAAGACATTGAAACTTGTTTTCTCAATAAAATTTCATGTTTAGCTTAAGAATGCAAATTCAAATTCTGATCAACAACAAGTCTTCAAACTTATTGCTTATAAATAGAAGCACTATTTGTGAGCTAGAACACGAGTTTGAACACCCTAAAATACACCAAAACTCTCTCAAATTAGAAATTGCCTAAAAACTCCATTGTTGCACAGTTTCTGACCTTGAACCTCAAACTCACATTTCTCTCGTGCGTTTCTTAGCCTTTTAGTTTCTAAAGCTTCCTTGCATCAAGAGTAACTCATCCCTGTACCTGTTTCACTTCTGTAACACCATCTTCCATGTCTTCCATAACCAAAAACAGAGCATCACAGTTGGACTTATCCAGACCATTCCAGCCATCCTCAGCTCAAGCCAACCATTGCATTAGCTTCCTAGAGGTCCAAGGAAGCTAACCTGGTCAACAGCACTGCCTGAAACAAGCTCAAATCCATTTCACGATTTCCAGTTTTGAGGTATTTTTCTTGAACTTCTATCTCATGAATTAGGCATTGTTAGGCTTACATTTGTGAAGATAAAATGTAGAGCTCATTGCCACGAAGTTGTACATATTCATAGTTTGCATTTACATGGCCTGAGCTTAGAGAATTTTAGAGTTGAAGTTTCTGAAATTTTTAGGGTTCAAATTAGGGCCAAAGAAATTCTCATTTATCTTTGACTTTTAGCTTTAGTTGTTTACATGGTTAGATTCATGAGGAAGAATGCAACAACTTTCATTTTGTCATCTTCCATTTTTGTTGAGAAATGAAGAAGTTACAGGTACACCGGCTGGAAGTTGAAGATGAAGTCGTCAAGACTTGATTTGCCTTACATATTTATTATTTTGTTTATATAAACGGATGTATAGTCACCCCAGTGGTAAAGCGCGCGCCTGTTCACCCCATGGTCCTGGGTTCAAGCCCCAGCGTGACCATTTTTACACTTCTACATATTTTTGACATTTTTTCTGATTTGTTTGCAGGCGCTGGGCCCTTTGGGCCTGGCTCTTTTTTTTGTTTTTGTTGATTAACCCCCCATTTCACTTATACGCCCCTGGCCTTGTTTTGTTTAATTTTATTTTCTTAAATATTTTTCCTAATGTTAAAAAATCATTAAAAAAATATTTAAAAATAATAGATTTCTATTTTAACTTAGTTTATTTTATTTTTTTCACAAAAAATATTTTATTTAACTATACTTTATTTATTTTTACTAACTAGTTTTGTAAATTTAATTTAAAACTAGGTAATTATTTATTTTCTTTTACACTAATTAAAATATATTTATTTTAATATAAAAAAGACTAAAAATATTTTTAATGCTATAATTATTTTCAAGATAAAAAATGTCAAAAAAAATATTTTCCTTAAATTATTTTTTGATTGATTAATAGAATTAGGGTTTTTCTTTTAAAATCTTTTTCTTAATAAATTTAAATTTAATTAACTATCTTCTTTATTTAAATTAGGCTAAGACAAAAATATTTTTATAAAAGAAAACAAACAAAATTCATTTTCTTTACATTTTTGCGTCCTTGTACATTTATTAATTGTATATTATATTCATTTCATTCCTTGTATATTTATGCAATTCAATTGGTTGTAATAGACTAATTAGGGTTTAATTTCTTGCAATCCCCATTTGTAATTTGTATACCCCCTCTCCTAAATGATGTAATAGCATAGTAATTTTAATTCCCGTAATTTATCGCTTTATATAACAAATGCTAGTAATTAGGGTTTTTGTATGGAAACATTAAAACCAACCAAATAGTAAACCATAATTCAAGACAAAATCAAGCATGAAAACAATACACTTGCACACAAGCACCCCTAGGGTTATCCCACTTGGTTGCCTTACAAAAAATGGCTATATTACGCATGTAAGGTATCTTAGCAAAAACAAATAAATACAAGATCATAGTCCCTCGATGACGCTATCTAAGTTGCCTTACAAATGATCTTAGTCACTAAAAAATAATGCTAAGATACCTTGCAACATTGCTAATCATGGTTATACGATGACCCACGCCCGTCCCGTTTACATCCAAAGATAGGGTTGCTTACCAAATCAATGGTAAAACAACAATGTCAAAGGAAAAGAAAATGAACAAGAAAGACTTTTGAGTAGGTAGAATGCTCCTAATTACTTGCTCAATTTAAAATAAACATCCTTGCTATTTTCAAAAACAAACACCTACACTTTCAAAACATTTTACAAAACTTGAAAACATTTTCAAAAGATTAATATCTTTGTATACATTCTTACGAACGAGAATCATTACAGAGATTGTCTAAACAATGGCTTCTTTACAAAATACTTTTGAAAACCACACAAAGCACAATTTCAAACAAAAGCAAGTGATCTAGAAAGTAACTAAGAGCCCATGGATAACCATGGATGAAAAGGGTTCTAATACCTTCCCTTTTCATAATCTACCCCCCGAACTCAAGAAACAATCTCAAAGGTCTTTCCTGTGCTTTTCCACCTTTCCTTTTGGATAAAAGAAAAGTAGGTGGCGACTCTTGCTAACCGCAACATTTGTGATCAAACGAAAAAACCTCAAGTCAGTTATCCCACCGCATCACAGTCTTAATTACATTGCTCGCTTCATATCACACTTGACTGCTACTTGTGAGCCAATCTTCAAACTCTTGAAGAAAGATTAGGTAGTTAGATGGAATGATGAGTGCCAGGTTGCCTTTGAAAAAATCAAAGAATACCTATAATAACCTCTTATTCTCATGCCTCCAGTTGAAGGAAGACCCTTGATCATGTACTTAACATTATTAGATAACTCTATGGGGTGTGTTTTGGGCCAACATGATGAGTCTGGCCAAAAAGAGCATGCTATTTATTACCTGAGCAAAAAGTTTATCGATTGTGAAACCAGATATTCACTGCTCGAGAAAACTTGGTGTGCTCTAGCATGGGCTGCTCGCCAGCTAAGACAGTATATGTTAAGTCATACCACTTTGTTGATTTCTAAGATGGACCCAATCAAGTACATCTTCGAGAAACCATCCCTTTCCGGACGGATAGCCAGATGGCAAATGATCTTGACTGAGTACGATATTCAATACACTATGCAAAAGGCCATCAAAGGAAGCGTACTAGCTGATCATTTGGCCCATCAAGCTGTGGATGATTATCAGTCAATGAACTTCGACTTCCCTGATGAGAACATCATGCTGGTAACTGATTGTACGAAACCTGGACCATATGACGGACCTGAACAAGGATCCCGATGGACTATGGTCTTCGATGGTGCTTCCAATGCCTTAGGTAATGGAATTGGTGCTGCAATCATCTCTCTCAAAGGTTGCCATACTCCTTTCACTTCCAGACTATGCTTCGATTGTACGAACAATATGGCCGAGTATGAAGCATGCATCTTAGGTCTGAAAGCTACTATTGACTTGAGGATCAAGCATTTGGATTTGTTCGGGGATTCCGCCCTAGTGATCATCCAAGTAAAAGGATATTGGGACACTAAACACCCTAATCTTATCCCTTACAAGGAACTTGTATTATCCCTGATTCCCTACTTCAAAGATATCACCTTTGAGCACTTCCCTAGGGAGGAAAACCAGTTGGATGACGCTTTGGCAACCATGTCTTCAATGTTCAAGGTCAGATGGGACAACGAAGCCCCTATGATTACAATTGAAAGATTCGACGAACCTGCATATTGCTGTGATCTTGACACTGACGCGGAAAAGCCATGGTACCATGAGGTGATGAGATATCTTGAAGCACAAGAGTATCCCCAAAAGGATCATCGCCGACAATGGGACTAATCTCAACAATGTTATGATCACTGAGCTTTGCACTCAGTTTAAGATCAAGCATCACAATTCTTCTCCGTATAGACTGAAAGTGAATGGCACAGTCAAAGCGGCCAACAAAAATATCAAGAAGATTGTGGAGAAAATGGTAGTAACCTATAAGGATTGGCATGAGATGTTGTTATTTGCTCTACATGGCTACCGTACTTCAGCTAGAACAACACATGGGGCAACTCCCTTTTCTCTAGTCTATGGCATGGAAGCTGTTTTGCCAGTGGAAGTTCAGATTCCCTCGTTGAGGATTATGAATGAGGCAGGCCTAGGAGAAGACGAGTGGATTCAAACAAGATTGGACCAGCTGAACTTGATCGACGAAAAGCGATTAGCTGTTGTTTACCATGGTCATACGTACCAAAAATGGATGATCAAGACTTTCAACAAAATGATTAAGCCTCGAGTATATCAAGTTGGTGACTTGGTGATAAAACGCATCATTCTACCACAAGGCGACCCTAGAGGAAAATGGACTCCCACCTATGAAGGGCCATTTGTTGTCAAGAGAGTGTTCTCTAGCGGTGCCATAATGTTGACTATCATGGATGGTGAAGACTTCCCACATCCTATAAACGCGAACATAGTTAAAAAATACTACGCATAAAAGACTCGCTAGGTTGACACACCTAGGCAAAATAAGGGCATCCCGGCAAACCAAAGGTTTGGGCAAAAATTAGGGATATATGCAAAATATTTGTACACCCGGCAAGCTGAAAACCTGAAAGGGTGACTTGGGTAAAAAAAGGGTATCTTGGTGGGCTGAAAACCCGAAAGGGAGGTCCAGGAAAAAATTAAGGATTGAAAGCATATGATTATGTCCCGTGGAATCACCATAGTCAATTTTATCACCAAGGTCCAAGTTCAAACGGTCCAAGATCAATCCAATCAACTTCTATCAACGGAAAGGGACATTCAAAGACATTGGGGAAATAGTAGAATTGGAAGGCAATGAGATCGTTTCACATGGCTATTTGTTTTTGTTCTCAATTTTTTTTTCCTTTCGACGATTTCCTCTTACTAGGATCTCCATCTCTCTGTACAAAAACGCCTATTCATGGGCAAAATATCAATACAGATATACTTTGAAGTGCAAAATTTCTGTCTTTGTTTTGAATGCAAATTTGTCCAATGACTAAAATTGAATGAACATATGCATATGAACATAATTAAAACTGTTTGGCACATATGACCTAAGCAGTAACAGGCACCTCTTTAATGAATATGGAATACCCCTACCAGAGTATCAATATCTTGACAGCTCTCTCTCCAACTAAGTCGAATTTTACAAGTTAAAGCCTCGTAGATCTCTTCCTAAAAGGAAATCACCTACTCAACAGGGTTTATTTCCCCCAACAAGTTTTATTTCCCCAACAACAATCGAGGAACCACAAAATTCCCCAGCCGAGTACATCCTCCCCAGCTGAGCCTATTATCCCCAGTCGTGTATATCCTCCCCAGTTGAGTGTATCCTCCCCAAGCTGAGTCTATCCTACCCGACTGAGTCTACACTCTCCAGTTTGAATTTTCCTTTCAGATTATTACAAATTATAGGGCTACAACCCCTGATCCCCAGTAAAGCCATCAGCAAAGCCTTTACTATTTCCAAAAGATACTATAAAGCCTAGACCCGACCAGATATTAGCACAATTTTCAAGTTATTACTGAAGCCTGGGCCCGACCAGATAATAGTTTGACTTCTTCAATAGCTAAAACCTGGGCCCGACCAGATAGCAGTCTAATTCCTACAAAATCATTAGCAAAACTCCTCTTCTCCAGTAGAGTTTGCCACTATCCCTAGTGAATTACTGAAACTTGGACCCGACCAGATAACAGTTTGAGTATCTGAAACCTGGACCCAACCAGATAATAGTTGATCTCAATTTCAAGATACTATGAAACCTGGAACTGACTAGATAATAGTCTAACTCTTCAAAGATATAGAAGAACATGGACTCAACCCGACTAAGGTTTAACTTCTTTTCCCCAGTAGAGTTTGCCTCTGCCCCAACAAATTACTGTGAAACCTGGATCTGACCAGATATCAGTTTTCAATTTCATCTTTTCAAGCAAGTTATTGTGAAGCCTGGATCCGACCAGATAGAAATCACCCTCAGAGATTCGTTGTGAAACCTGGAAACCGACCAGATAATAACTAAATCCTCAAACAGTTTATTGTGAAACCTGGACCCGACCAGATAACAGTTGATCTCAATTTCAAGTTACTAAAAGCCTGGACCCAGCCAGATAATAGTTTAACTCTTCAAAATATAGAAGAACCTAGACTCAACTGGACCAAGGTTTAACTTCTTCTCCCCAGTAGAGTTTGCCTCTACCCCAACAAGTTGTTGTGAAGCCTGGATCCGACCAAATAGCAATTACCCTCAGATATTCATTGTGAAACTTGGAAACTGACCAGATAACAATTTTTCAAACTGTTTATTATGAAACCTGGAGCCCGACCAAATAACAATTATCTATGATCCCCAGAGAGACACTATGAAGCATGGATTCGACCAGATAATAATATAACTTTCCAAAAAACCATGAAACTTGGACCCGACCAGATAGTAGTTACCACTTCAAGTTACTGCAAAGCCTGGATATGACCAGATAACAATTAACTTCCGTATCCCCACCAGGTTGTTGTGAAGCCTGGATCCGACCAGATAACTATTCAATTTCAAGAGATTTTATGCAAAGCCCGGAACCCGACTAGATAATAGTTAATTCGTATCTTCCCCCAGTAAGTTACCGTGAAGCCTGGATCTGACCAGATAGTAGTTAACTACTTCATCCTCAGCAAATTGTGAAGCCTGGGTCCGACCAGATAACAGCTGACATTCAAGAGATATTCCCCAGCGAAAGCATCCTTTCAACAAAGTTTAAAGATATGCATAGTCTTCATCCCCAACGGCAATCAGGGATTCAACCCCCCCAAAATTTCCACAGCAGCAGTCAGGGATTTATTTTCCCAGACAGAAACATACATCTCACATTCATACATCATAGCATGTATATATCATATGCATTTAACATAATACCACATCTTGTGAACATCATACATGCATCTGCATTTTACTAACTCTTTCTCTCACAGGTAAAACATCAAGTTTTAGTATAAATCAACAAGAGATTTAGGTTGATACTTCTTCCAATGTTTAACAACATTCCTCCAAATGGCATCTATAAGCCCATTCACCATCCATCTTCGAATGCAAATTTCTGGGCACTCTAGTGTTCAATCATCTCCCACAAGATCTTTTATGATGTCAAGTTTACAGCACTGATACATCAATTTAGGCTTGGAATTGGCACAAGGGGGAAAATGGTCAATTGCATACTGGAAAGTCAAACTTTAACTTTTTGGTCAACATTACATTCCAATGATCAAATTTCATCAAGACATGTCAAAATATGAAACTTGTTCATCAAGGAATTAGAAAGTCAAAAGTCAACTTGAAAAGTCAAGATTTCCAAGACTTAGAAATTTTCTAAGTGTTTCTATACATGATAATTTTATCACTTCATGCAATTCTTTCACCAAGATGCAAGACAGTTCAGGGAAAACTTTCAACATGAAAGTTGTAGATCCCGATGAGATCTACAACTTTGCTTTGCTGATCAAATCCTAGAAGTGCTTGGATTTTGATTTATAAATTCATGAAGTCATGACATTTTCATTTAACACTTAGAGAAATTTTTAACAGATTTTGTTCAGGATTTTATCCCAACTTCTTGGCATTTTTTCACATAGTTACAAGATAATTTTGTAAAAATGGCCAACATGAAAGTTATAGAGGATGTTTCAAGCTTTCCAAAAAATCTAAGAGAATGAATTTATCATATTTGAGTTAGGAGATTCAAGAGCATGAAGTTGAGCATCCATTATTGAGTTGCAAGTCATTTTAGTGAAGAACACATAACAAAACTCTTATGATTTGCTGCATAATATTATGTTTCAGGCTTCCTTGCTTGAAAATCTCATCATAATTTAATGCTTACACCCACTCTTGAGCTATTACCCAAGTGTTTAAACCATTGTCCAAAAGATCTTTCCATTTATGGCATAAGGACACCATTGCTATTCTTGAAAAGCAAGCTTTTTGTACAAATTTTGTCTTGAGCCCATACCTTGCTGGTTGCTAATTATACTCCACCATAAATCATGAGAAGTACCTCCTCAATACCAGCAAATTTGGTACTTCATCTTGGGACTATGGAGTACTTGACTTAGTTTGATCTTTGTAATCCAACCAAACTATAACATGATGTTTTGAAAATCTAATCAGCTCATATGCACAAACCCCTTGCCTATAAATAGAAGAAGCATTTATGTTGTACCCCAAAATTTGCCCTCCCATATTCTTCAAGAAATTGCCAAGTCAGGCTCCAAAATTCCCCAAGGGTTGCACAGTTCAAGGGCCTCCTAACAGTCAAGATTAGGGTTTTGGTTCTGATCAAGAAAATGAAGTTCCCAAGAGTCCAATCAAGTCCCACATGCCTACAAATATGGTCAAGCATCCTCATATCAAGTTTTAAGACTTTCAGCACAAAATTGCACAGTCAAAACCCTAATTGCACTACAGTCAACTGTAGGGGCAAAATGGTCATTTGACAGTCAAAAGTCCAAATTTTTGGTCAACATCTCATTTTGAAGCCTCAAACATCATTTGATCAATGCTTGATCATGATTCTCAAAGCTTGGCTCAAAAATCATCAAGATGCAAAAGTTTCCTTATTTGGACAGTTGAAAAAGTCAACTGTAAATTGACCAGGGCATAACTTTCACATGGATTATCAGAAAAATTCCATCCAAAGCTCATTTTTAAGAGAAAGACATTTCCAACAACTCCTCTTCACACTTCAAGTCCAAGAAATTCTCTCACAAAAAGTTATCAATTTCAACATTATAGGTCATTTTCAAAAGTCAACAAAAAGGGACTTTAAGTCAAAGGCCATAACTTGAGATTGGTAAATCAAAATGACATGGGACCAAAGACATTGGTTAGAGGACTCAAAGACCTTTCCAAAATGTCCAAGAACATGAGCAAAACTTAAATATTGAGCAAGTTGTGCCTTGTGGAAGTTTGGAAATTTTTGGATATTTTGAAAAGTCAACATTGATTCAAATGACCTAAAATTGCTAATGGGCCTCTTTTTCTTCCACAATTCATTATCTAAGACATGTGCACGACCACTTGGCCCAAAGGGAAGTTTTTCTTCATTTTTTATTTATTTATTTGGATTTTTATTATTAATAATTCATTTAAATTAATTAGAATGCATGAAAAATATTAAACCTAATGTTTCAAATCTTTTTATGCATATAATATCTCCAAGATTTTGTGTAAGTCAGATTAGGAAAGAATTGAAGCTAATTGGACATGATTTGGTAGCAAAAGCTTGTGAAAAAGATTTGAAAATCATGGTTTAAAAATCAAATATCATATTCATCAATTCATGGATTTTGGACCAATTTTATTTGACCTAATCATTCATACACATATAAGGATGCAAACCCTCGTGCCTTTGACCCCTCAGCTGCGCATAAACTCCATTATCAAACTCACACTTTTAGCTTGAAAACTCAAAACTGAAAACAAGGTTAGAGGTCGATTGGAGCCAAGAAATTCATCCTATTACCTTCCTAGGACATCACTGATCCTAACTGAATATATTTCCACGTCCCTAGCACCTTGAAACGATATACAGAGATCAAACTTGTTCATATTTTTTCTATAATCGTATTTTAAATTCCCAGCATTCTCATTGCATTTTGTTCATGGATTTGTACTAATGAGACTCTCCTGATGCTAGCTATGTAATTTAATTGTATTTTTATCACCTATATGCGATTTCACCATTGTTGTTTTTTAGGGTTCTTAAGCTTTCGAATTAGGGGTTTTTTAATATGGAAAAATTGGAGCTTGAAACTTAGGCCATTCAACTCAGCATGCTTGGACGATGCTAAATCCACCCTCGCGCTCAATTTATGAGCCACTACAAGCTATTCGTTATTTTCTGGAAAGGCACCTTTTGGAACGTTTAGAAAACCGTTGCTGATTCTTTGTGTTTCAGGGAAAAATAAAACCAAGGAAGAAGAAGATGAGGTGGCCATCAGCAATTGGTTAATTCAAATTTTTCGCGCGAGAATAACACTAACTTTTGTTTTCTTTTATATTGATTGTTGATTATTATATAAACAAAAGCGTGTGAATGGCCTAGCGGTGGAGAAAGCATTTGGTGATCAATAGGACCTGGGTTCGATCCCAGGTCCCCCTCATATTCCCTTATTTTTTTCTTTGAAATGTGATCAGGTACTTTGGCCCTTCCATGGTCTATTATACGCTCCTCAATCCAGCATGCCACTTGGCCAATTGCGCTCAATCAAGGGACATGATCTGTGGAATATGGTGAACTCTAGTCAATGCCCCCACACGCTGCCTGAAAAAGTCAACAAGGCCTCTAGTAATGGGCCAGAATCACTGGGCTGTACCTCACAACTGGGGACAACACCCCCCTGAGGTTTGCAATATTTTTCTTTTTTTTCATTCTTTTTTATTGTCAATTATTATTCTTTTTATTAATTCTTGTAATTTAATTATTTTTTCATAAAAACACAAAACAATAAAAAAATCAGAAAAGAGACAAAAATTAATATTTTTATTTAATTAATATTTTTTGTAAATAAATTGCATTAATTCACTTAGTTTTAATTTAGGGTTTAATCTTAACATTTTTTCAATAAAAAACCTAAAATTGGTAGAACTAGGGTTTAATTAATTTTTATCCTTTTTTTCTTTTCTTTCATAATAATTAATTATTAAAATACTATTTACTTTTTTATAATTAAATTGCATGTAAAATAATTAGGTTTAATTTTTAGGTTAAAGTTTAATACTTTCTTAACAAATAAAAAATTTGGAATTAGGGTTAGTTTCTCAATTTCATTTAATTCTTTTTTCCATAAAAATCTTAAAATACCAAAAACAAATTTCTTTTCATTTTAATTTTATTAATTTAATAATAATTTAATTTAGTTTCATAAAAAAGGGTCCAACGCCCTCGTTTCAACGTTAATTCAAATCGCGCATTTATTTTCTCTTCGTATAATTTTTATGTACCTCTCCCAAGGCCATGTAACATTTTGATCTTTCGCACTTTTAATTCTTTATTTTTCTGTCAAATCGGGTTCTGGAAATTTTGGCGATATGGACCCGCGCCTTTGTAATAGTTTAGGAACTTTAATTTCCGCAACTTTTTTAACTGTTAATAATTGCATGCAAGAATGAATGTCTAAATAAAAACAAACGCATAGATCACCTTGACATGAATAAGACAAAATAACTGAACATGACACACAAATCACACACCACCCCTAGGGTACGCCTCACTGTTGTCTTGCCTCTCGAAAGGTGATCGTCGAGTAGAGGATGTCTTAGTAAGTCCTCATGATCCAGGAACCTGGCATGAGGGTAGCTTCTAAGGTGTCTTCCCATTTCTCTGGTGATCACCATGTACCGAACCTCGAATTGACCCAAACACCTCCAACGGTGGTGCTACCTACCTCTCAATGGTGGGATGGCACTACTTTAAAGGACATTTACACAGACGAATTCCTTAGGGTAGGTAGACGACTCTAGATACTTGCTCTAATTTCAAAACAAATTCAAAAATACTTTTCACACCGACACCTTTTCAAAAAGCTTTCGAAAGCAATTTTTTTCAAACACTCTTGAGGACCGATACAAGAGTCGAACTGAAATTTTCAAAGAAACTTTTTTAAAACCCACAGTTGAAAAGCAAACAAACCATTTTTGAAAACACAAATGAGCAAGTATCTAAGAGCCCATGGATAACCATGGATAGAAATGGTGCTAACACCTTCCCTTTCTATAATCTACCTCCCGAACCGAGAGCAATCTCTTTAAGGGATTTTTCTGTGCTTTTGTCCTTTCCATTTGGAGAAAATAAAAGACGGTGGCGACTCTTGCTTCCGCGACATTTCGCGAACCAGCGTTAAACACTCAGTTCCAGATCCACCGATCACAGAACTGGCGACTCTGCTGGGGACATCTTTATAAAGTGAGGTGTACCTTAGGGATAGTTCATAACTGTGTTTTCAATTGTATTGACTTGTCTGCTTTAAATTTGTGGGTTGCATGGGAGTTACATAGATCCTAACCCGGATCTGGGGATACCTTCTTAGAAAGTAGCAACAAGGCTGTGAGGGAACTGTGCGGGGTATACCGACATGGTTGAAACAGTCTTCTACGTTGATGTGGCACTTTGGTGTGTACCGGTAACCCTTGAGTTCAGTCAAGGAGAGTACGAGGCCTCCGCGTGGTGTCGTGAAGCATCAACAGACCTTAGGAACCTTAATTGAACTATCTTGGCCTCTTTAGGGTAGTGAGATAACTGACTTTGGTGCAGTCTGAGGTTGGTTGATACTCGATACTACACTCAATTGAGGGTTGCTTTCCTGGAATATTTCGGTCGCCAGTTCAGTGGCTAAATCGAAACGATGAACAATGAAAGCAATCCCGTGATGTTGGGATCCTTAGAACCCGGTTACTTCTAATAGGACAGGTTGAACCCACCAACTTCAAGAGGGTAATCCCCAGACCCCATGCTGGCCTGAACTCTAAGGGTTTCTCTTGTGTGACTTGTGTGCCTTCCAACTTGACTACTTGCAGGCTTGTTATCTGACACTTGAGTTTCTTGCAGGTTTTGTTTATAGTCCTTAACTGGGACTCATAACAGGGTTTACTGAGTGTTTTGCAGGTTTTATTTGGTCCTTAATTGGGACTCATGACAGGTTTTACTTGAGTTTCTTGCAGGTTTTGGTTTGCAGTCCTTAATTGGGACTCATAACAGGGTTTACCTACATTACCCCATGCATAGCATGACATCATACCATTGCATACATCCTGCATAAAAAACTAATCCATTTCAAGGATCTCAAGGGTTTGTGATGCAGGTCATGGTGAATCAACTATCCCAGCAAGGGGCAAAGAGGATTTATTTTCCTCTAGACAAAGTTGTCAGGGGCTATGACCCACTTGATATGGTGAGCTTTGACTCCTGAAGAAGGTTCCCCTAGCCAAGGTTGTTTGGAAAGTAAAACAAGGTTGATGACTTGAGTCAGGGGCTATGACCCACTAGATATGGTGAGCCTTTGACCCTTGATGAATGACTCTCAACAAATATGAAGTTCTTTCAATCAAGCTACCGGTTTCAAATTTTAACAAATTTCTTGTTTACCCCGCGAGGTCCTTGAAAACATTACATGCATGTCATACCCATCATTGCATAACAGGTACCCTTGTTGCAGGTCACTTACCCTTCTCGCTGTTTATTTCAGCCATGGCCTTCCAACCAGATAACCAGGACCTTCACGCTCAAGAGACTCAGTTCAGGGAAATCTCCCTAGGCCTATCCAAGGGGCAGGAAGAGTTGAGGACACTCCTCATGGGGAATCTGATCAGAAAGAGTCCTGAAAATGACAAGGACGAACAGCTGAAACGTCTACAAGCTGAGGTAGACACACTGAAAACCCAGATGCTGGGGCAAAGGGCACTCATTCAAGGTTTAGCTCAGGAGCAAGGAGAGCTGAGGGCCATGATCAGTCAGCTTCATCAAGACATGAAGCAACCAGTCCGAGTCAGGGGCCAGGTCTTTGATCAGCTTCCAAGAGGACAAGAGTCTGGTATGGGGAAAAATAGACCTCTCCAAATTGCTACCACTTCATAGGTCCAACCACAACCTCACCCGGAGCAAAGGGTTGATCAGAGTGAGCCAAACAAGCCCAGGAGGCAATTTACCCAGCTCAACACGTCGCTGTCTCAAACCCTACAACACTTGTTGAGACTGAATCTGATTACATTAAGGGACCCTCCTAAGAATCAGAATACAGCATCACCAAAGTATAATCCCAACGCCCGCTGCGCTTATCATTCCGACAGCCCGGGGCATAATACAAACGACTGTTGGTCTCTGAAGAACAAGATTCAGGACCTGATTGACGAAGGAGCAGTGGAATTCACCCAAGATGGTCAGGCCGAGTTCTTCTACTACCCCTGCAAGACTCACCATTTGAAGTGACAAATCCTGAGACTAGAAAACTTTTGTTCATTCGAATGTTCAAGTTGCGGTTTTCTTTTGTTCAAACATTTACTCATGTTAAACATTGTTATTTCATTAATGCATCGCATATGTCTGTTCTGAAACAATATATTCGTATTCACTAAATGCAAATTATTTTCATATTTTTTCTGATGATCAACGCTCGATTAATAATTCTAAGCCTCTTGAGGGGGGATGACGAAAATGATACCACGATCTTTACAGTATGCTTTGAACAGACCCCGCTGATGAGGTACAGGCATTGTTTCAATCCCTAAACACTGGAGTTATAAGGATGATAATCCCTCGTCAACCCCTTTGAGCCAAAGAAGTAGGAGTTTTTCTTTTCGAAAATTTAAACCCTTAATCATAACCTGGGGCAGGGTAGTCTCTCAGTTGATCCAAGTGCATAACGAATGGCACCAAAAGAGGTCCTTACAAAACGAAGAAGGACAGTGATGGTTCCGAACAATCATAAAGACAGGCAGTCATTACTTCTCAAAATGAAAACCCATTAAGTCAAAACCTATAAAGGAGACTTACAAAACTGGGGCATCCCGCTGACTGTAATTCCAAAAAGGAAACAGCTCAGGCAAAAAAAAATAGGGACAACAAAATCAAAAAGAAAGAGGTCTTAACAAACCCTCAACAAAAAGGAATGTCTGCCTATTCAAAATAAACTATCAACATCCGAATCATCACCGGAAAATCAGAGCAAAGACTCAAACAAGGTCTAACGTATGATCAACTGAGTTTAGGTTTGGAGAACATCACGAAGAGCAGGTGGGTACAAATAATTTGAGCCTTTATCCTTTGTTTCTTAAACCGTGAACCAAGCCACGTTATAACCCTTAAAAGTCCTAGATGAAGCATGGGTTAGTTCGAAAGCATACTGTGACGAAAGGTATCCTGACTCCTTAAGGCTTACTATAAAGAAGGAGTTGACATCACGTTTTACAAACAATCATTTGTTTTATGAAAAAAGAATGCATGTTCAAAATCTTCAAGACAGACATAGGCTTTGCATTTTTAACATAACTTTGTTTGCATATGACTTTTTGTTTGAACAACATAGAAGTTCGCACGACGAATGCCTAATGAACAGAAGTACCTCCAATCAAGGGGAAGACATGACCATGGTCCATTATCTGGGGCAGTCCAATCAAGATTCGGAAAATCTCTCAAAGGCCCAAATAGCCTGGGGCAGGTCTCCGCCTGAGTCACTTGGGGCATTCCAACAACAAATCTTGCCTGATCAAATACCTTCTGGTGGCATGACAAAACACTGCTAACAGGGGCAACTCCCTATGTTCTGAGAGCGTGGACATAGTCGAAAAGATACTACACAAAATCAAAGACCCGCTAGGTTGACATACCTAGGCAAAAATTAGGGCTCCCGGCGAACCAAAAGGGTTCGGGCAAAATGAAGGGATGA
Organism: Vicia faba; assembly: GCA_948472305.1. Taxonomy (NCBI): domain Eukaryota; kingdom Viridiplantae; phylum Streptophyta; class Magnoliopsida; order Fabales; family Fabaceae; genus Vicia; species Vicia faba. The sequence goes on from OX451736.1 coordinate 1,340,643,352, forward strand.
AATGAAAAATCTGTACACCCGGCAAGTCGAAAACCTGAAAAGGCGGCTTGGGCAAAAATGGGTATCCCGGTGGACTGAAAACCCGAAAGGGCGGTCCAGGCAAAAGTTAAGGATTAAAGCGTACGACTATGTCCTGTCATCCTGTCACCTGCCTACCAAAAGAAGGTTTGCCCATCAACAACTATCAGCACCTCACAGGTCTTCCTCTCCCACAGAAACAGGGGCAATAAAGAGTTGTCTAAGCAACCTAATGGCTCTGCCCTCCAAGTTATCAAGGTAGTTTTGGCTGAAGAACATAACCAGTACATCTTAATTCCCCAGAGAGTGAATCAGCAAATCAAGGCACTCTCCTCAAGCAAAGCTATTATCAAACCTTAAGGAAGTTGGGTATCCTCCCGCAGAACTCAAACATTCCCCAGCACAGTATACGGATATTCTTAACGAGCATCCCCGGTAGTCTTGGTCTAAAGATTGTTCCCCGGCGGCATATCAAATATTCAGTGGAGTCCCCGATGCAGTTCAAACCTCCCCAAGAGAGTCCAATCCAGTTCCCCTGGAAAGTTGGAATCCATCTCCCCAAGCAGTAAGCTTATCCCCAGTAGATTCTGGAAGCTTATCCTCGCAGAGCACGAACGCGTCGCTCGGCTTTATTCAAAGAGTTATTTCCTTACCAGGATATAACTGGGTTATCCTCAGCCAAAAGCCACGGAAAGGTCGTCGTCAACGCAGTTCTTTCTTATCCCCAGCGAAGTCTATCAACACTTCCAACACGACAAGGGTATCCCCGGTAAGTTACCATCAACTTAACAAAGTATCTCTCTCCCCACAGAGTATTGCTTCCCAGCAAGATTGTTAGAGTACTTTGCTCCCCGCCGAGTAACCCATTCGCCAAGTTTATTCCCCAACGGAGTTATCTTCTCCTACCGGTTCTTGCAACTATCATCCCCGGCGGAAGCAAAATCTATTCTCCAACATCAGCCCAGGAGTGACTTCCCGGCACCCGTCAAGGATTTACTTTCCTAGACGAAAAATACATTCATAAACATCTTCATACATTATAGCATGCATATACGCATCATGAACATACAATCTCACGTATTCAGAGAGTATCTCGCATGTCATACCACATGACATCGCATACAACTAACGCTTGTCTTTTCAGGACAAAAGTACAAAAATGATTCCCATCAATGGTCGCAACTAAAGATCTGATTCCTGTATCTTGCCAGGGTGTATCTGTTGATGACCAATTACCAGATCCGATTCCTGTATCTTGCCAGGGTGTGTCTGAAGAGTTCGAGGATCCGATACCTGAATCTTGCCAGGGTGTATCCGTTGAAGACTAACATTACCAGATCCGATTCCTGTATCTTGCCAGGGTGTGTCTGAAGAGTTCGAAGATCTGATTCCTATATCTTGCCAGGGTGTATCTGTTGATGACCAATTACCAGATCCGATTCCTGTATCTTGCTAGGGTGTGTCTGAAGAGTTCGAGGATCCGATACCTGAATCTTGCCAGGGTGTATCCGTTGAAGACTAACATTACCAGATCCGATTCCTGTATCTTGCCAGGGTGTGTCTGAAGAGTTCGAGGATCCGATGCCTGAATCTTGCCAGGGTGTATCCGTTGAAGACTAGCATTACCAGATCCGATTCCTGTATCTTGCCAGGGTGTGTCTGAAGAGTTCGAGGATCCGATACCTGAATCTTGCCAGGGTGTATCCGTTGAAGACTAACATTACCAGATCCGATTCCTGTATCTTGCCAGGGTGTGTCTGAAGAGTTCGAGGATCCGATACCTGAATCTTGCCAGGGTGTATCCGTTGAAGACTAACATTACCAGATCCGATTCCTGTATCTTGCCAGGGTGTGTCTGAAGAGTTCGAGGATCCGATGCCTGAATCTTGCCAGGGTGTATCCGTTGAAGACTAGCATTACCAGATCCGATTCCTGTATCTTGCCAGGGTGTGTCTGAAGATTTCGAGGATCCGATACCTGAATCTTGCTAGGGTGTATCCGTTGAAGACTAACATTACCAGATCCGATTCCTGTATCTTGCCAGGGTGTATCCGTTGAAGACTAGCATTACCAGATCAGATTCCTATATCTTGCCAGGGTGTGTCTGAAGAGTTCGAGGATCCGATACCTGAATCTTGCCAGGGTGTATCCGTTGAAGACTAACATTACCAGATTCGATTCATGTATCTTGCCAGGGTGTGTCTGAAGAGTTCGAGGATCCGATGCCTGAATCTTGCCAGGGTGTATCCGTTGAAGACTAACATTACCAGATCCGATTCCTGTATCTTGCCAGGGTGTGTCTGAAGAGTTCGAGGATCCGATGCCTGAATCTTGCCAGGGTGTATCCGTTGAAGACTAACATTACCAGATCCGATTCCTGTATCTTGCCAGGGTGTGTCTGAAGAGTTCGAGGATCCGATACCTGAATCTTGCCAGGGTGTATCCGTTGAAGACTAACATTACCAGACTCGATTCCTGTATCTCGCCAGGGCACGTCTGAAGAGTTTAAAGATTCAGCTCCTGTAACCAGTCAGGACACATCTATACAAAGCATCTGAAAACCAGATCCTGCAACATGTCAGGTACTCATTTTTCTTTTGCAGGTACGCAAGTTCTCGCTAAGGAATCTCTTACGCGATCAACACCCAGATGGCATCTATAAGCCCATCATCCTATTCATCAATCTCTAAATGGCATCTATAAGCCCATTTCCACCATCACTGCTACTATGTGAGCGCAAATTTCTGGGCACTCTAGTGTTCAATCATCTTCCACCCTCGGATTACGAAAGGCATGTCAGCCAATCTGCATCCTCAGGTCTAAGAAGATTGAACAAGGGCAACTGTTGTACCCCAAAATTTTCCCTCCCATATTCTTCAAGAAATTGCCAAGTCAGGCTCCAAAATTCCCCAAGGGTTGCACAGTTCAAGGGCCTCCTAACAGTCAAGATTAGGGTTTTGGTTCTGATCAAGAAAATGAAGTTCCCAAGAGCCCAATCAAGTCCCACATGCCTACAAATATGGTCAAGCATCCTCATATCAAGTTTCAAGACTTTCAGCACAAAATTGCACAGTCAAAACCCTAATTGCACTACAGTCAACTGTAGGGGCAAAATGGTCATTTGACAGTCAAAAGTCCAAATTTTTGGTCAACATATCATTTTTAAGCCTCAAACATCATTTGATCAATGCTTGATCATGATTCTCAAAGCTTGGCTCAAAAATCATCAAGATGCAAAAGTTTCCTTATTTGGACTGTTGAAAAAGTCAACTGTAAATTGACCAGGGCATAACTTTCACATGGATTATCAGAAAAATTCCATCCAAAGCTCATTTTGAAGAGAAAGACATTTCCAACAACTCCTCTTCACACTTCAAGTCCAAGAAATGCTCTCACAAAAAGTTATCAATTTCAACATTATAGGTCATTTTCAAAAGTCAACAAAAAGGGACTTTAAGTCAAAGGCCATAACTTGAGATTGGTAAATCAAAATTACATAGGACCAAATACATTGGTTAGAGGACTCAAAGACCTTTCCAAAATGTCCAATAACATGAGCAAAGCTTAAAAATTGAGCAAGTTATGCCTTGTGGAAGTTGGGAAATTTTTGGATATTTTGAAAAGTCAACATTGATTCAAATGACCTAAAATTGCTAATGGGCCTCTTTTTCTTCCACAATTCATTATCCAAGACATGTGCACGACCACTTGGCCCAAAGGGAAGTTTTTCTTCATTTTTTATTTATTTATTTGGATTTTTATTATTAATAATTCATTTAAATTAATTAGAATGCATGAAAAATATTAAACCTAATGTTTCAAATCTTTTTATGCATATAATATCTCCAAGATTTTGTGTAAGTCAGATTAGGAAAGAATTGAAGCTAATTGGACATGATTTGGTAGCAAAAGCATGTGAAAAAGATTTGAAAATCATGGTTTAAAAATCAAATATCATATTCATCAATTCATGGATTTTGGACCAATTTTATTTGACCTAATCATTCATACACATATAAGGATGCAAACCCTCATGCCTTTGACCCCTCAGCTGCGCATAAACTCCATTATCAAACTCACACTTTTAGCTTGAAAACTCAAAACTGAAAACAAGGTTAGAGGTCGATTGGAGCCAAGAAATTCATCCTATTACCTTCCTAGGACATCACTGATCCTAACTGAATATATTTCCACGTCCCTAGCACCTTGAAACGGTATACAGAGATCAAACTTGTTCATATTTTTTCTATAATCGTATTTTAAATTCCCAGCATTCTCATTGCATTTTGTTCATGGATTTGTACTAATGAGACTCTCCTGATGCTAGCTATGTAATTTAATTGTATTTTTATCACCTATATGCGATTTCACCATTGTTGTTTTTTAGGGTTCTTAAGCTTTCGAATTAGGGGTTTTTTAATATGGAAAAATTGGAGCTTGAAACTTAGGCCATTCAACTCAGCATGCTTGGACGATGCTAAATCCACCCTCGCGCTCAATTTATGAGCCACTACAAGCTATTCGTTATTTTCTGGAAAGGCACCTTTTGGAACGTTTAGAAAACCGTTGCTGATTCTTTGTGTTTCAGGGAAAAATAAAACCAAGGAAGAAGAAGATGAGGTGGCCATCAGCAATTGGTTAATTCAAATTTTTCGCGCGAGAATAACACTAACTTTTGTTTTCTTTTATATTGATTGTTGATTATTATATAAACAAAAGCTTGTGAATGGCCTAGCGGTGGAGAAAGCATTTGGTGATCAATAGGACCTGGGTTCGATCCCAGGTCCCCCTCATATTCCCTTATTTTTTTCTTTGAAATGTGATCAGGTACTTTGGCCCTTCCATGGTCTATTATACGCTCCTCAATCCAGCATGCCACTTGGCCAATTGCGCTCAATCAAGGGACAGGATCTGTGGAATATGGTGAACTCTAGTCAATGCCCCCACACGCTGCCTGAAAAAGTCAACAAGGCCTCCAGTAATGGGCCAGAATCACTGGGCTGTACCTCACAACTGGGGACAACACCCCCCTGAGGTTTGCAATATTTTTCTTTTTTTTTCATTCTTTTTTATTGTCAATTATTATTCTTTTTATTAATTCTTGTAATTTAATTATTTTTTCATAAAAACACAAAACAATAAAAAATCAGAAAAGAGACAAAAATTAATATTTTTATTTAATTAATATTTTTTGTAAATAAATTGCATTAATTCACTTAGTTTTAATTTAGGGTTTAATCTTAACATTTTTTCAATAAAAAACCTAAAATTGGTAGAACTAGGGTTTAATTAATTTTTATCCTTTTTTTCTTTTCTTTCATAATAATTAATTATTAAAATACTATTTACTTTTTTATAATTAAATTGCATGTAAAATAATTAGGTTTAATTTTTAGGTTAAAGTTTAATACTTTCTTAACAAATAAAAAATTTGGAATTAGGGTTAGTTTCTCAATTTCATTTAATTCTTTTTTCCATAAAAATCTTAAAATACCAAAAACAAATTTCTTTTCATTTTAATTTTATTAATTTAATAATAATTTAATTTAGTTTCATAAAAAAGGGTCCAACGCCCTCGTTTCAACGTTAATTCAAATCGCGCATTTATTTTCTCTTCGTATAATTTTTATGTACCTCTCCCAAGGCCATGTAACATTTTGATCTTTCGCACTTTTAATTCTTTATTTTTCTGTCAAATCGGGTTCTGGAAATTTTGGCGATGTGAACCCGCGCCTTTGTAATAGTTTAGGAACTTTAATTTCCGCAACTTTTTTAACTGTTAATAATTGCATGCAAGAATGAATGTCTAAATAAAAACAAACGCATAGATCACCTTGACATGAATAAGACAAAATAACTGAACATGACACACAAATCACACACCACCCCTAGGGTACGCCTCACTGTTGCCTTGCCTCTCGAAAGGTGATCGTCGAGTAGAGGATGTCTTAGTAAGTCCTCATGATCCAGGAACCTGGCATGAGGGTAGCTTCTAAGGTGTCTTCCCATTGCTCTGGTGATCACCATGTCCCGAACCTCGAATTGACCCGAACACCTCCAACGGTGGTGCTACCTACCTCTCAATGGTGGGATGGCACTACTTTAAAGGACATTTACACAGACGAATTCCTTAGGGTAGGTAGACGACTCTAGATACTTGCTCTAATTTCAAAACAAATTCAAAAATACTTTTCACACCGACACCTTTTCAAAAAGCTTTCGAAAGCAATTTTTTTCAAACACTCTTGAGGACCGATACAAGAGTCGAACTGAAATTTTCAAAGAAACTTTTTTAAAACCCACAGTTGAAAAGCAAACAAACCATTTTTGAAAACACAAATGAGCAAGTATCTAAGAGCCCATGGATAACCATGGATAGAAAGGGTGCTGACACCTTCCCTTTCTATAATCTACCTCCCGAACCGAGAGCAATCTCTTTAAGGAATTTTTCTGTGCTTTTGTCCTTTCCATTTGGAGAAAATAAAAGACGGTGGCGACTCTTGCTTCCGCGACATTTCGCGAACCAGCGTTAAACAGTCAGTTCCAGATCCACCGATCACAATTTACAAGAGGAAGAGGTTAGAAAAAATAGAGATAAAATCCATAAGTTTTGTTGTAAGCTAGCCATCAAGAGCCCATACTCTCCAAAAAGCCATAACTGTCCAAAAAAGCTCCCACTCTTGAGTTTTAAAGTCCAGATATTTGGAACTCTCACACCTTGCAAGCTTTGTCCAAACATCTAAGCACCTCACACACATCACCTAGAAATTATTCAAACTCAAGAACAAGCTTCTACAACACCTCTGTTTTCTTTTCCAAGTTCAAGAACCATAAAGACAACAACTCAATATCAGAGTATAAGATCCAGCTCTAAGGTAAGGTTCTTGACTTTAGTTCTTCATTTCAAGCATCATTAGTAAGTCATTTTTGGAAGACAAAGTGTAGTAACCTTTGTCCTTGAAGGTAACCTTTTGTTTATCTTCCATTCTTTTCATTATGTGTTGAGAATTAACCCATGTATGCAGAAAAACAATGTTGAAGTAAAAAAATGACAGTATGAGTCGACACATAGCGTTATGAGTCGATACATACTGCTATACAGACCCAAAACAGAAGGAAAAAAAGTGTATGAGTCGACACAAAGCACGTATGAGTCGACACATGCAGTGTATGAGTCGACACATACCATCATGTATTGACTCATACTGAGTTGATTTGGCAATACAGGGGCAAGGAAAGTTATGTGTCGATGCATAGGAGCTTGTGTCAACACATAATAGTTCAAAATGCAATTTTTCCTTCTTTTTACACTGTTTTTACATTTCCTTCATTGTTATTAGATATGGTTGTAATATTTAAGTTCCTATTTCATACCCATTTGTAAATTGTACCCCCATCCCCTAAAATGATGTAATAGTGCAAGACTTTATTTTCCGCAATTTAATGCTTTCAAAATACAAATGCTAGTAATTAGGGTTTTGTATGGAAAGACTAAAACCAATCAATAGAAAACCCTAATCAAAAACAAAAACAATGCATGTAAATCAATACACTTGCACACAAACACCCCTAGGGTAAATCCACTTGGTTGCCTTACAAAATGGCCATATTACGCATGTGAGGTATCTTAGCAAAGACGAGCAAAATACAAGATCATAGCCCCTCGATGACGCTATCTATGTTGCCTTTCAAAATGATCTTAGTCCCTAAAGAAAAATGCTAAGATACCTTGCAATATTGCTAATCATCGTTCTACGATGACCCACACCCGTCCCTTTTACATCCAAAGATAGGGTTACTTACCAAATCAATGGTAAGATAACAACGTCAAAGGAAAAAGGAAATGAACATGAAAGACTTTTGAGTAGGTAGAATGTTCCTAGTTACTTGATCCATTTCAAAACAAACACCCACACTTTCAAAACATATTTCAAACTTGAAAACATTTTCAAAAGATCAAACACTTTGTATACATTCTTACGAACGAAAATCATTACAAAGTTTTCCTAGACAAAGGCCTCTTTACAAAATACTTTCAAAAAACACACAAAGCACATTTTCAAACAAAAGCAAGTGATCTAGCAAGTAATTAAGAGCCCATGGAAAACCATTGATGAAAAGGGTGTTAATACCTTCCCTTTTCATAATCTACCCCCCGAACTCAAGAAAACATCTCTAAAGGTCTTTCCTGTTCTTTTCAGCCTTTCCTTTTGGATAAAAGAAAAGTCGGTGGCAACTCTTGCTAACCGCAACATTTACGTTAAAACGCAAAACACCCAAGTCAGTTCTCCTACCGTATGACAATGGCACTCTAATAAACTGTGAAAGAACTTCAAGCTCAGAATGCTCAGTTTCAGCAAATGTTCTTGGACTTATCTAAGGGAAAAGACGAGTTGAAGACTCTCATCACAAAGGGGAATAAGAAGAAGACTAAAAAGCCACCAATCTTTCTTAATATGGGCAGAAGATTCAAGGGTCTGGTCAGAAGGGCTCTAGATTTTGTGGTCCCCTTGAATGAAGACGATAACCAAGAAGAAGATGACAAGAGTGTGAAAGCTGAAGAGAATAACAACCTTGGTTCTGGCCAAGATTCTGATGATGACTATTTTGCTGAACAATATCCTCCCGCTGATGACAAATACATACAGCTGGAAGATCGTCTTAATTCTATGGAGATCCAGAAAGTGCATGGACTGGATTTTGAAGAGCTGGGTCTTATCTCAGGGGTTGTTATCCCTCACAAGTTCAAGATCCCCATCTTTGCCAAATATGATGGTGTGTCTTGTCCTAAACTACATCTGAGGTCTTATGTTCGGAAGATCCAATCCCATATTGTTGACAGAAAGTTATGGGTTCACTTCTTTCAAGAGATCTTATATGGGACGCAACTCGAATAATTCTATCAGTTGGAAGGAACCAAAATCCACACATGGGAAGACTTGGCTACTGCCTTTTACAAGCAATATCAATATAATTTTGGTCTAGCATCAACCTGTGTGCAGTTACAAAGTATGACTATGGGCTCGAATGAAGGGTTTAAAGAGTATGCCCAAAAGTGGAGAGATCTGGCTAGAAGAGTGCAACCTCCTTTATCTGACAGGGAGTTGGTTGATATGTTCATGGGTACATTGACAGGGCCCTTCTTTAATCATATGATCAGAAGTTCTTCGTCTGGTTTTAACGAGTTGATACTAACAGGGGAACATGTTGAAAATGGTATCCGAAGCGGAAAGATTCAGGTGGATACTTCTTCGAGTGATATAAAGAACACATTTAGTGGAAAGAAATAAGTTAATGTTGTCTATGGCCAGAAGGGTCATACTAGAAATGATCTCCATCAATCTGTAAGAGTGATGTTGATTTCTAATCTTGCGACTGTCCAACAACAACAACAGGGCAATCAGTGTAGGACGGACGCACCTAGAAGACAGTTCACGTAGATCAGTATGCCATTGTCTCACACATTACAACATTTAATAAAAGTGGAACTGATTATGTTAAGGGATCCTCCTCAGAATCCCAACACTTCCACTCCTCGCTACAATCCAAATGTGAAGTGTGCTTACCATTCCAATAGCCCCAGGCACGACACTAATAACTGTTGGGCTTTGAAAGACAAAATTTAAGACAAGATTGACAACAAAGAGTTTGATTTTGATCCTCCTAAGACCCCGAATGTAATTATTGCACCTATTCTGAAGCATGACAAAGGCATAAGAGCTATTGATGATGTTCTTTATGTTTCTACTGTAAGTGAATTGGTTACTCCTCTACCAACTATCAAGAAGAATCTGTTGCAGGCCGGTTTATTTTTGGGTTGTATGAAAGATGTTACTGATGTGCATCCTAACCTAATGGTTGCAAGTTGCTGGAAGAAGGTATTCAATGCCTAATGGACAATCACATAATTCTGGTTGAGAACGTGATCACTTTCAAGGGTCATGTGAGGATCACTGCCAAACCCAAATATTCTCCTCTGAGAATCACTACACCTGGACCCATCCCATATTCTTAGGATAAAGTTATCCCTTGGAACTATGGATCCGACTCCTACTACCATGGCGTCACGCAAGAACTATCGATTACTGAGATTGAAGATATTGAAGTTGTTAATCTCGACATTGACAATATTGTTGGGGCTAGTAAGGTTACTAGAAGCGGAAGGGTTTTCTCTTCGGAGATCTCTCCGAAGACTGTTGTTACACCAGTCAGAGTTACAACTACGAGTCAATTACTGAGGCTCGGGGTAAAGAGCAAATAACGGAGCCTGCCCAGACGGAGGCCCCTAAAGAATATGTAGCTAAAGACACCTCTAGGAAAGAGTTAGAAGAGGTATTGAAGATTATCCACAAAAGTGATTACAAGATTCTTGAACAGCTGGGGAAGACCCCCTCTAAAATCTCCATGTTATCTTTTTTACTGTGTTCTGAAGCCCAGGAACAGGCTTTAGTAAAGTTCTTAAAATTTGCTCACGTAGCACAAGATATTTTTGTCGATCAATTTGGAAGTTATGTTGCTAGTCTAACAACGGATAATGGTTTAGGTTTTTCTAATGCTGACTTAACTCCTGAGGAAAGAAACCACAACAAGGCCTTGTATGTCTCCATTGAATGCAGGGGCACTAGTTTATCCCATGTATTGGTTGATACTGGTTCCTCACTAAATGTTCTACCAAAAGGTGCGACAGGCTTGATTTCAAAGGGGTTATACTGAAACCTAGTGATATTGTAGTGAGAACCTTTGACGGTTCGAAGAGGATGGTACACAGAGAAGTGGATCTTCATATCAAGGTAGGTTTACAGGTATCTGAATCTACCTTCTATGTGATGGATATCCGACCAGCGTATTCTTATTTACTCAGACGCCCTTGGATCCATGGGGCAGGTGCGACTACGTTAACCCTGAACCAAAAGCTGAAGTATCCTGTGAGGGGAAAGGTTGTCACAGTCTGCGGTGAAGAAGAATATATGCTTAGTCACCTAAACTCATTCAGATATGTTGAGATGGACGGTGAATTCATTGAGACTCCCTATCAGACTTTTTAAGTTATCCCTCCATCCGCTACTGAAGACGTTTATGTTATCGCCAAGGTTACCAGGATTCCTCCATAATGGCTTCTTTAAAGGATGCTAGAGTTGTCGTAGAAGAAGGTGGTTGTACTACTTGGGGTCAGCTTCCTGACATTCCGTATAAATCTGAAAAATTTGTATTGGGTTTCACTGTAGAGGCTTAGAAGGTTGTTCATCATGATCGGGATGGAAGACCACCATTCTGCATCAGCAACAATGGAGTCAACACCATAGAAGATGCTGACAGTGACTATGACTTTGACAGTTGGATCTTTCCGACCATCGGCAATAGGCTCAGCAATTGGAAGACTAGAGACATTATCGCAATCTCCTTTAGTCAGGAGTAATAGATACTTTTTGTTTTATTTCTTTCAAATTTTTGGGTTATTTAATTTATTTTAAACAATGACTTTAAGCCTTGTGCCTTATCCGGGGCACAATTGTCCACTTGTTAAGGGTTGTCATTTCATAAACATGTCTTCACTTAATAAAGCATTGGATGTTTTACATTCAAATTTTATGCTCTTTGCCTTTCATTTACTCTTATTACTTTCAAATAGTTATGTGTTCTTACACACACCCACGCAATAAATTGCAGATCCACATCCACTCTGGATCCCGTTGATACTAATTCTGCTATTACCACTTATGACTTTGAAAATCCAATCTACTAAGCCGAGGACGAAGGTGAGGAAGATTGGGAAATACCTGGAGAGATTTCCAGACTGTTGGTGCAAGATGAGAAGGCTATTTAACCGCATGAAGATCCAGTTGAGGTTGTAAACTTAGCTACTGAAACAGACAGGAAAGAAGTCAAGATATGGGATAATCTAGAAGGCAGTGTCAAGAACAATTTAATTCAGATGTTACACGACTATGTTGAGATCTTTTCTTGGTCATACAAAGACATTCCAGGTGTTGTACCCCAAAATTTTCCCTCTAATTTTATTCAAGACATACTCATAGAGGTCCCCAAATGCTCAAGGTTGACTAAGAATTGATCAGACAAATTCTCCTCCTAAGCAATGGACTTCCATCTAGGGTTTCACTTTTCATGAAGAAGTTTGGGTTTCAAAGGACTCAAGTGATTTCCATGGTTCCTAATATGTCATAAAGAATTCTCATGCCAAGTTTCATGCCTTGTATCATAAGTTTGCTCACTCAATGGCTCAAATGTTTGAAAATTAACTATATTGGTCAAAAAGTCAACTATGGTCAACATACAGTCAAAATTCAAGATTTTTGGTCAACATCAACATTTTAAGTGATATCCAATATTTGATCAAGGGTTTATCATGATTCCTCAAGGAATGCTCTTAAATCTTCAAGAATCAAAATTGCTAAATTGGGGTTTCCTTAGAGAAAGTCAACTGAGCTTTGACTAGGCATAAATTTCATATGCCTCATCCATTTTGCCCCAACCAAAGCTAATTTTGAAGAAAATTCAATTCCCTACAACCTTTCTTTTGTCCTCAAGTTCAAAAAATGCATCATTGGAAAGATATGAGCCAATACATTGCAGGTCTTTTTGAAAGTCAACAAAAAGGCATTTTTTGTCAAGGCAAGTTACATAAAGATAATTTCTCCAAATGCAAAAATAGTCAACATAGAGATTGTAGGGAACATCTTGATATTTCTAAAACATCCAAGATCGTCTCCAAAATATATAAATTGAGAAAGTTATGACCAGTACAAATTGGGCAAATTGGTGAAAATACAAAAAAAAGTCAACTTTAAGAAAAAAAATGCATTTTTAAGTTCATAGACCTATTTTGTGGGATTCAAATATGTTTATGACTTACTCAAGGACCTCTAAATTCACTCTCACCTTGATTTGAATTTTTTTTCTCTATTTTATTCATACTTATTTTGTTTTTATTCAAATAAACACAAAATAAATTGCATAAAATAATAAATAAAAAGTATGGACACATGGGCTGATGATTTGGTTTGATATTAGGCCTTAGAATTTGTGCAAGACATGAGGAAAATGATCAGGTCCATTGCATCTCAAGAAGGGCAAGTTTTTCACAATTTTGGAAGTATTTTAATATGTTTGATATTGCTTTGAAATTGGGCCATCATGTGTGGATTATTGCCATGTTTACTCACAATTCTATCTCTCTATAAATACAAAACAAAAGCATAAGTCAAGGGCACGAAATTTTGCACCAAAGCTCTTCAAAAACAAATTCTCCAAATTTGAAGAAATTGTGAAAATCCTATCTCGAATCTCCAACGTTTTTTAAACGGATCCAAATCTTTCATTGTCCTCCTGAAGGCCAGGAGACAGAATCAAAATCATTATCCTTTGCAAATTAACCCCAGAAAACACCCTCACATCGATTCCGGTTGGTAAGTTGGTAGGTTTCGTGTTCTCAAGATTTTCACACTTCAAATCCATATAAACATGTTTGTTTCATTTATATGTATTTTCTGCAATTTTCTAACGTTTTACATGTAAGCATGGAGGCAGAAATAACAATCATGACCATGGTGCACCCCAAGGCGTGTTCCCCACTGGATCAGAACAAAACTCATGGACTCATCCATTTTGGGCCCATTGTTCTCCTTCCTCACACCCCCTCCACTTACATGTTCTCAGCGGGCTCATTTTCATTTCTTTTTTGTATTTTAATTAACTACTTTCTTTTTTAATCAATCTTATTTTAATTAAAAAATCACAAAAACATTAGACTTAGGTTTTTATTAATTAAATTAATTTTAATTAATTACAATAACCACTTTTTTAATTAATTAACTAATTAGAATTAGGGTTTTATAATTAATTTATTTTAATAAATCAAATTCAAATTATTATTAACACAAAATTCTATTTTCTCATAAAAAGACCAAAAACATTTTTTCATGCTTAGATTTTTATTTTTTTTATTTTGTCCTTTAATTTCTTTTTATTTATTTATTCCTTTGCTATTTAAATTCTCGAAAGTAAATTTATAGGTCGCACGGGTAATTTTGTAATAGTCGTAGCTTACATTTCCTCACATTTTTTCTATTATGTAACTATTTATGGGATGTAATAGTTGTAGGCCTTTACTTTCTCGCATTTTATTTTCCGCACTTATATATATATATATATATATATATATATATATATATATATATATATATATATATATATATATATATATATATATATATATATATATATATATATATATATATATATATATATATATATATATATATATATATATAACTGTGTAATAATTAGGACGTGTATGGCAAGATCTAAAAACAAAACGTTAAAAAACCTTAACATCCAAGATAAATAATAATTGAAACACAAAACACTCCACACACGAGCACCTCTAAGGTACCTCTACTTGTTGCCTTCGAAATAAACAGTCATGTCCCTCGAAAGTGAGTATGCTTTAGCAAAGTCCCTCGATACAAAGACCATAGTCCCTCGATGACCCTTCGACGTTGCCTTTCGGTAAAATAATCTAGTCCCTTAAACGAAATTTCTAAAGAATCCTTATCAGTTGCCTTCAATGACTGTACGATGACCCGCGCCTGTCCCTCAAATCATCCAACGATAGGGCTACCTACTGACTAATAGTAGGATAACACTACCTAAAGGAAAAGAGCAAAAGAACAAACCTTTTTTAGTAGGTAGATAATTCTTAGATGCTTGCTCAAATTAAAAAAATTCCATACATACACTCTCTTTTCTAAAAAATATTTTCAAAGACACTTTGTATACGTTCTCCACGACACGATAAACATTACAAACTTCGCCGCACTAAGGCGTCTCTTCAAAATATCTTCAAAAACACACTTATACAAAAAAAGCATTTTTAAAATGAGCAAGCATCTAAGATCCCGTAGATAACTACGGATGGAAAGGGTGCTAACACCTTCCCTTTCCATAATCTACCCCCCTTACTCAGAAATAATCTCGAAAGGTCTTTTTTTGTTCTTTTCATCCTTTCCTTTGTTGGATAAGAGAAAAGTTGGTGGCGACTCTTGCTTACCGCAACATTTGCAAATACAAACATAAAACCAGTATAATAGTCAGCTCTTCCACCGTATTACAGAATTGGAAACTCTGTTGGGGAACGTGAACTTAAAAGTGGGGTTACCTTAGGGCTAGAACATATTTAAAATGCTTTACTTGTTTGATTTGTGTGCTTTATCTTTCGGGTTTATGTTTGGGTTATTGTTAAAGATCATATACTCAGATCTGGGGCACCTTTTTAGGTAAGTAGCAATAAATTATGGAGGTTGTACGATGTTGAATGATATGGACGAAGTGATGGCGATGTTAGCATGATACTTTGGCTTGTACTAATGTTCCTTGAGTCAGTCAATGATAACATTAGGCTTGCTCATAGTGTCATTAAGCGCTAACTGGCCTTTAGAACCTTTAGTTGACTCATCTTAGCCATTAGAAAGTAGTGAGATAGCCGGCTTTGGTTCCGACCGAAGATTGGTTGATACTCGATGCTACACTCATTGAGATTGGACTTTTGGGATATTTTGGCCATAATATTTCGATGCTTGAGCTGAAACAATGCCTGAGAGAAAGGTCAATGATATGAGACTCCCTAGAACTCGGTTACTATTGGTAGGACAGGTTGAGCCAACTAAAACTTCAAGAGGGTACTTACCTAAAAACTCCATGCAAGCCTAAACCTAAGGCTACTTGTGTGACTTGTCTGCTTTCATTATCTAATAACTTGAACTCATTGCAGGGCTTTGTTTGTACTCCTTATAGGACTTATTTGTAGTCATTATCCAATAACTTGGATTTCCTTCAAGACTTACTTGTCTTTGTCCCCTTACACTTTTGTTTGGTGCATAACATACACATCATAACATCATGCCATATCAGTTCCTTAACCATTTAAAGGATCTCAAGGGTATGTGATGCAGGTTATGATGAACCATGCGTCTAGCAAGTGACAAGGGGATTTATTTTCCTCTAGCCAACACCGTCAAAGCACGATAGCTTGAGTCAGAGGCTATGACCCACTCGACATGGTGAGCTTGATTCTCGTAGAAGGGCATTCAACGAGACGAAGTTCTTCAATCAAGGTTGCAGTCAAATTCAATTCAAACATATTCTTGTGTTTACCCTGTGAGATGCTTGAAAACATTGCATGCATGTCATTACATAAATAGGTATTCTCAAGACAAGTTTCTCATTTTCTCGTTGTTTATTTCAGCAAGGAAGATGGCTCTCGAACAGAACGATAGAGATCTCCAAACTCAAGATGCTCAGTTCAAGGAAATGATCCTGAATCTATCCAAGGGGTAAGAAGAATTGAAAACACTCCTCGTTGGGAACATGACCAAGAAAAATTCTGAAGATAACAAGGATGACCAGTTGGAACAACTGCAAGATGAGATGGAAAGGATGAGGATCCAGATCAGAAAGCTTCGTCAAGACAGATACGACCATCTGGGGATAACTACTATAATTTAGGGCCTAATCAACGATCAATCTTTCTTGGCAGACAGGGAATCAGGTGACATGTTCATGCAGGAACATGTTGAAAATAAACTCAGGAGCGGTGAAATTCAGGGGACTGCATCTTTAAGTACTCAAAAGAGATCATACGACTGAAAGAAGGAGTCCAATACCGTGTACGGCCAAAAGGGTCGTAATAAGAGTGATCTCAACCAATCTGTGGGGGCAGTGCATATCTCTAATCTAGCACCAGTGCAACAACGACAATGGGGTAATTAGGCGTAAGCAGAATACATCTAAAAGACGCTTTACCGAAATCAATGTGTCACTGGCTCAAGCATTACAACACGTGTTGGAGGCCAAGCTAGTTACGTTGAAGGATCCTCCTCGGAATCCCAACACCGCCTCTCCAATGTACAATCCAAATGCAAGGTGTGCGTACCACTCCAACAGTCCTGGACATGACACTAATAGTTGTTGGACATTGAGAAATAAGATTCAATACTTGATCGATTAAGGAGTGTTGGAGTTCACACAAGATGGTTAGACTGAATTCTTATGCCATCCCTCAAAGGCACACCATCTGAAGTGATAAGTTCAGACAAAGAGGCTTTTTGTTCATTAGAATTTTCAAATTGTAATTTTCTTTTGATTGTTCAAACACTTATTTATGTCAAACTTTGTTATTCCATTAATTCATCGCATATGTTTGTCTTGAATTAATCCATTCGTTTTCACTATACTGAAACTGTGTGTTTACTTCCTTTTAGTGATATTCGACTCTCGATTAAAAGCTCTAAGCCTTTAGATGGAGGATGACGAAAAAGATACCATAATCTTTACAGTATGCTTTTGAACAAACCTTGTTGACGATGTACAGGCGTTGTTTCAAATCCTAAACAGTGGAGTTATAAGGAAGATAATCCCTAGTCAACCCCTTTGAGCCTAAGAAGTATGAGTTTTCTTTTTCACGCAAATTGAAACTCTTAATCATAACCTGGGGCAGGGTAGTTTCTTAGTTAATTAAATAGTGCATTCAATCGCAAGCTTTCCCTTCGTACACAACGAGTAGTGTCGGATATCATTCCAAAACAAAAGATGGTGATGGTTCCACATAAGCATTAAAACAGACAATCATTATCTCCCCAAAGAAAAGTCCTCTAAGTCAAAACCTATGAAGGAGACTTAAGAAAAAAACAGGGGCATCCTGCTGACTGTAATCACAAAAGGAACAGTTCAGGCAAAAGGTATGGATAATAAAATATATAAAAAGAGGTCGCTACGAATCCTCAATAAAAAATATTACAAAAAAAATGATGACTGCCTTCTCAAATAAACTTTCAGTATCCGAACCATCACCGGAATATCAGGGAAAAGACTCCATACTCAATTGGGATCTAAATGCACAATTAACTGAGTATAGGACTGAAGAACATCACAAAGAACGGGTTGGATACAAATAAATTTTGAGTCTTTATCATTTGTTTCTTAAACTGTGAACCAGGCCAAGCTACAACCCTTAAAAGTCCTAGTTGAAGCGTGGGTTAGTTCGAAAGAATACTGTTACAAAAGGTATCCTGACTCCTATAAGGTTTACTATAAATCCTGAGTTGAATTCATATTCTTACAAAATTCTGTTTGCTTACTAAAAATGAATTTTTAAAACTTCAAGACAGACATAAGTTTTGCATTATTTAAATGCCATTGTTTGCATATGACTAATCGTTCGATAATAGAGAAATTCGCACGATGGAAATTCAATGAACAGAGATCCTCTCAATGGGCAGAATCACCTCAGATGGAAAGACATTTCCAGTAATAGGCTTTTCATAATCAAGGGGCATGATATGGTGTCTAACTAATATAGGGGAAGTCGAGTCAAGATTCAAGGAATCTCTCAAAAGCGCTGAATAGCCAGGGGCAGATCTCCATCTGAATCACTTGAGGCATTGAACATGAATTCTAGCAAAGGATCAAGTACGATCGAGCAAACACTTTTCTAGCAGTGCTACAACACTTACTACTATAGACAATGACAATTCTCCGCACCCTGTGAACACAGACATATTCGAAAAATACTACGCATGAAAAAAGACCCGCTAGGTTGACTAGCCTAGGAAAGAATAAGGGCATCCTGGTGAACCAAAAGAATTCAGGAAAAAATTAGGGATATATAAATAAAATTGTACACCCGGCAAGTCAAAAACCTGAAAATGAGGCTTGGGCAAAAAAAGGTATCCCGATAGGCTGAAAATCTGAAAGGACAGTCCAGGCAAAAGTTAGGGATTAAAGCGTACGACTATGTCCCGTCATCTCGTCACTTGTCTATCAGTAGAAAACTTATCGCCCTGATTAGCATTCGCCAAGGGCTCTAGAAGTTGAGGTATGTTCAAGTCTCCATAGACCCCCACAGAGCCAATTCCATGAGATTATCTCCATAAAGTAATCTTCACAAAGTCATACATTCCCCGCAATTTCCCCGGCGGATCGCTCTGGCGGATAAAGGAGTATGATCTTCTTCCTGGC
Organism: Vicia faba; assembly: GCA_948472305.1. Classification (NCBI taxonomy): domain Eukaryota; kingdom Viridiplantae; phylum Streptophyta; class Magnoliopsida; order Fabales; family Fabaceae; genus Vicia; species Vicia faba. The sequence goes on from OX451736.1 coordinate 1,340,662,402, forward strand.
AATATAACCAACCTACAGAATTTCAATCAGTACAGTTCATGGAGTTTCTCTTCCTCAACTAAGCTTGTTCCTCCAAGGTTGTAAAACCCCCTTCAGACTTCTGCTCTCCAGCAGAGTTCATTTCCTTAACAAGGGTGTTTCCTCAGCAAGAGTACTTCTCCATCAATAGGGTTTTTTTCCTCAAACAGTTTATCATCTTCTAGATATAGTGCAGATACAATCAAGACACAGATTAATTCTAGCACACATTCCAGATTTCTCTTCTAGATACAGTACAGATATAATCAAGACACAAATTCATTATGGCACTCATTCCATATTTCTCTTCCAGATACAGTTCCGATATGGTCCAGATATGGATGTCATTTTGATACTCATTCAGTACATATTTCATATATGGTTCAGATACAGTCCATATATGGATATTATTCTGATACCCATTCAATACATCTTCAGATACAATCAAGGCATGGATTTATTCTGACATTCCCTAGCTTGAGTGTGCTTCTATCATAAATCACTGGAAAATCCCTCTCTCCGGTGAAGTCGTCACTATCCCCAGAGAGTTTCTATGGAACCTGGAAACTGGACCAGATGTCAGTCAACTTTATCCTCCCCAGGCGAGCCGGAAGGTTATCCTTCTCTTCTATTCCTAGTCAGGGTATAAACTACCCATTAGAACAATGAACATCCAATGTTCTTAAAGTCTTCTCCCCAAGCAAGAATTAACACGATCCAATAGAGTTTCCTCAAGCAAAGAGCAAAAATCAATGTTCCCCAGTAGAGTTTCCTCGAACAAGAAAGCAGGGATCCCCAGTGGAAACAATTCCTAGAAGTTCGAATATTCACATACTCTTCATCCCTAGAAATAGTCAGGGATTTATTTTCCCCAGACAAAGATGCTCGAGTTTACAAATGCACCTCAATAACATTTCACATTCATACATCATTTACAAACGACGTAGCATATGCATACAAAACGCATATAGCACAATCTCGTTTATTTTGAGAGCATCATTACGCAATACAATACCTATATCATGCCATTGCATAAAACTAACTTTATCTTTTTAGGGTAGTTCCCGAACAGGTAGAGATTGTCAACATTTTATCATCTTTTAGATACGGTTCAGATACGCTCCAGATACGAATGTCATTCTTATACTCATTCTAGATCATCTTTCAGATACAGTTCATATACGCTCCAAATACGGATGTCATTATGATACTCATTCAGTACATCTTTCAGATACAGTTCAGATACGCTCTAGATACGGATGCCATTCTGATACTCATTCAGTACATCTTTCGGATACGGTTCAGATACACTCCAGATACGGATGCCATTCTGATACTCATTCAGTACATATTTCAGATATGGTTCAGATACGCTCCAGATACATATGCCATTCTGATACTCATTTAGTACATCTTTCAGATACGGTTCAGATACGACACAGATATGGATGTCATTCTGATACTCATTCAGTACAACTTTCAGATATAGTTCAGATACGCTCCAAATATGGATGTCTCTCTGATACTCATCCAGTACATCTTTCAGATAAGGTTCAGATACGCTCCAGATACGGATGCCATTTTGATACTCATTCAGTACATCTTTCAGATATAGTTCAGATACGCTCCAAATACGGATGTCATTCTGATACTCATTCAGTACATCTTTCAGATACAGTTCAGATATGCTACAAATACAGATGTCATTTTGATAATCATTCAGTACATATTTCAGATACAACTCAGATACGCTCCAAATACGGATGTCATTCTGATACTCATTTAATACATCTTTCAGTTCAAATATGATCAAGATATAGACTCATTTTGATACTCATACTCAATACATCTCCAGATACAATCACGACATAGATTCATTCTGACACTCCCCAACACGTTTGCTAGATACAATTAGACACAAACTCATTCTAGTATACTTCACATACGAAGTCAGATACATAGACCTCTTCGGGCTTAGATAAAACCAATCGTAGATTTATTCTGATACTTTTTCCAGTTTAGAGTCAACATTTACTTTGGATGGCATCTACAAGCCCATCTCTGACGACTCTCAGTCATCTTCTTCAAATGGCATCTATAAGACCATTCCCGATATCATCAACCAACAGCGTTACTTCATGCACAGGCGGGTACAAATTTCTGGTCACTCTAGTGCTCAATCATCTTCCACCTTTAGATTACGAATGGCAGACATGCCAATCTAACTCTTCAGGTTTAAGAAGATTGAACAGGGGAAACTGTTGTACCCCAAAATTTTCCCTCTCATTTTAAACAAGACATACTCCTAAGGTTCAAGCCAAGGGCATCTCTAGCGACTCTCAGTCACCTCTTTGAATGGCATCTTTAAGCCCATTCAAGCAATATTATCAACCAATAGTGTTACCTCCTACACAAGCGAGTGCAAATTTCTAGGCACTTAAGTGTTCAATCCTCTTATATCTTCAGATCACGAATGGCGGACATACCAATATAAATCTTCAGGTTTAAGAAGATTGAATAGGGGCATACGTTGTACCCCAAAATTTGCCCTCCCTTTTTACTTAATACATTCTCCTAGGGTTCACAAATTCTCAAGGTTGCTCAAGAATTGATCAGACAAATTCTCCTCCTAAGCAATGGACTTGCAACTAGGGTTTCATTTTTCTCAAGTAAGTTTGGGTTTCTAAGGCCTCAAGTGGTTTCCATGTTTCCTTATATGTCTCTAAGAATACTCATACTAAGTTTCATGCCTTGTATCACAAGTTTTCTCAATCAATGGCTCAGACAACTGAAAATCAACTATACTGGGAAAAAGTCAATTGTGGTCAACATATAGTCAAACTTCAAGTTTTTTTGTCAACATCAAGATTTTAAAGTCATATTCATCATTTGATCAAGGGTTGATCATGGTTCATCAAGGAAAACTCTCAATCAAAAGTCAAAAGTTTCCAAATTAGGGTTTCCTAAGGAGAAGTCAACTAAACTTTGACCAAGCATAACTTTCACATGCTTCATCAGATTTTTCCTCAACCAAATCTCATTTTGAAGGAAATTCAATTCTCTACAACTTTGAATCTCTAAGCTCAAGTCCAAAAAATGCTTCATTTGATAGATATGGGCCAATACATTATAGGTCATTTCAAAAGTCAACAAAAAGACACTTTTTGTTAAGGCAACTTACATCAAGATAAGGTCTTCAAATGCAAAAACAATCAAAATAGGGCTTGTAAAGGATATCTTGAGCTTTCCAAAAAGTCCAAGGTCACCTTCAAAAGATGAAAATTGAGAGTGTTATGACCAGTGCAAGTTGTGAAATTTTGAGCAAATGCATGAAGTTCAAATTGAGCAAACTTGATATTTTGGGCTAATGGGCCATTGTTTCAAAGTCCAAATGTGTTTTGAAATTTATAATGAACCTCACATCTTACTTATGCACCCTTTGATATTTTATTCTATTTATTTTTATTTTTATTCATTATTAATTCAAAATAAATAAAATAAATGTCATATGAATAGACTTAGGCGCATGGCTTTGGTCTTGGGCTAGATTTGAAGCCCAAAGAGCTCATGTACAACTAGTAAATCGTGTGAGGCATGAAGATATGATTGGATCAAGAAGGAAACTTTTCATGCAAGATTGAAAGGAAAATATGTTCACCATAATGCATAAATATTTTTTCTATATTTGTTGACCTAATACATTCTTCTATATGTATTCAACAAAATCATATCCAAAGAACCACGCATGCCATCCTCCTTGAACAACCCTAAAGCTCATGAAAATTTCAAGAATTGGGGAAAACTCAAAACCCTTTTTGCAACCGTTCTCACTCAAAACCAACGATCAAATCATCCTCCTAAGACTTCCAGGAGTTCACCCAAACCTTTTGTCAAGCCAAATCGTGTCCAGAACAGGCCACCCAAGTAACGTCGGTATTGGTAAAATTTCTGAACTCAAACCTTTAATTTATGCATTGTTGATTGATTTGATGCATGTGTACATGTTCATGATGATGTTTGTGACTGTTTAGGACCATTAGTTTCAAGCTCTAACGCAGTATTCGAGTTTCACCATGGCTAGGGTAAGAAACTCATGAATCTTTGTATCAATGATACAAGCCGTGTTGGATGAAACTAACACCACCATTGAGTTCGTAGGGTCCAACATAATTGATCTATGCTTTTTCATTGTTCGTTTTGATTGATTTTTCAGGGTTTTGAAAAAGACACCCATCGGAGATGACGATATTTTCCACCTTCCATGGTGGTTTGACCTCTCTGACCAATAGCATGGCATTTTGAAGAAATCTGATTGGTTGAAACTTGGTGCAGGGTCCCACCGGTGCTGATGTTTTTTTTTAAATTCAAATATAAGTTCAGTTTTATTATTTAACAATTTTTTTGTGTGTTAATCAACGGATGTATAGCCACCCCAGTGGCAAGCGAGCGCGCGTTAAGGCATACATGTCCTAGGGCGTGGGTTCGATCCTGGCGCTTCGCAATATTTTTCATTACTTTCCATCTTTTACAGATCCAGTGCTACATGCTCTGTGGCATCAATTGCGCGCCTTTTCCTTGTCATCTTGTGATCATCATTAATCAGAGCTAATGGGCCCATGGTGAGTCCACACGATGCACCTCTTGGGGCACTTCTCATTGGAACCAGCGAAGGGCTTATTGGGGCCTGGATTTCACACTATTTTCACCCTCCGATTTGCTATTATTCAGGCCCAAGTTTTCCTTTATTTTACTCTTTTTTTATAACTGTGACACGGTGGCAAAAACGACTGTTAATATTGGTTTGCATTTTTTCCGCAAATGTCGCGGTAAGCAAGAGTTACCACTGACTTTTATTTTATCCAATCAGGAAAAGGAAAAAGAATAGAAAAAACCTTTTTTCGAGATGTTTTTGAGTACGGGGGGTAGATTATAGAAATGGAAGGTGTTAGCACCCCTTCTATCTGTGTTTTTCCACGGCCTCTTAGGTACTTGCTCACTTTGAAA